>CM055122.1:12258477-12858477 GCA_029206835.1 Rana muscosa | reverse complement strand
CATCCGGTCGGTGGCAGCGACCAATCTCACGGTCTGTGGCAGAGACCGTGCGCCAGGCCTATTCGCTTGCAAAGGAATAGAAGAGTTCATTTGTGCCTGGGCCTACTCGTATCCACACCCCTGTCTGTCTGTTAGTAAAAGTTCAACTGATTATGTTCACCCTGGCAATGGAGAAATAAAAGAGTGTTGGACTTTTGATTGGTGTGGGGCTCTATTACTGGCAGACACATCTCCATGGAACAAGTAGAGGCTTCGTATGCAGTGAACAGACCCGGAGGTAATTCAAGTGACTTTGCTCAACCCTCATACACATACGAGGGGAGAGCTTGGCGTAGTGTTCCTGCACTCTCCTCTACCAGGTACCCCTAGACACAAGCCAAGCAGGCGATAAAGCAGAGAGGGAGAGTGAGGCCCGCTACATGAGTATAAGTGAGCATATGGCCCCTTTCACACTAGCGGACCGTATGTCTGCTTTTTCATCCATCCGTTTACGGATGAAAAAGGGACATACATTGGTCCCTATGAGATCGCGGATGTCAGCGGATGAACATCCGCTGACACCCGATCTCCTCCGTGTCCGCAATCCCCCGATTCTGCAGACGGAGGAAAATCCTATTTTTCTATCCGTCTGCAGAGCGGATCGGATGAACACGGACATACGGTCCGCATTCATCCGATCCCCCCATAGGGGAGAGCGGAGATCTGACAGGGCGGTGCCTGCACAGTGTGCGGGGACTGCCCTGTCATCCACCGGCTCAGCGGGGATCAGCGGAGCGATCCCCGCTGAGCAAGCAGAGGTTCACGGGGTGGATCCTCACGGATCCGTCCCGTGTGAAAGGGGCCTATTACAATACTGGCAATAAAGTCGAATTTTACTTGTCTATATTCGACTATACGCTTGCACACCTTTACTAGCCCATACTCACTATTACTCAGGTCTTTACACAGTTTGTGGCCCCTTGCACATGGGTGTCACAAGTTCCTGAGTAAACATCAGTAAATTGTGATGCCCGTGTACAAGGAGCCTTATTTTCTGTAATATGCAATATGGCTACCTGGATACCTGGAGGCGTTCTGTACACAGATGGTGTACAGAACACCCCCCCAGGAATGACATTTCCTGCTTGAGTGATTGACTTACTAATTTTCCCAGACGTTTGCACTAAGACCCCTTTCACACTGGGGCGGTCTGCAGGCGCTATTGCGCGCTAAAAATAGCGCCTACAAACCGACCCGAGGGCTTTCACACTGGAGCGGTGCGCTAGCAGGACCGCCGAGAAAACTATTTTTATTTCCTGTAAAGTTGCTTCAGTTAAGACAGGGGATCCGACTTGGAGCCAACTTCCATTGAAATCAATGGGTACAAGTCGCCTAGAAGTTGGATTGAAGTAGTACAGGAACCTTTTCTGAAGTCGGAGCGACTGCAGTAGTGTGCATTAAGACGGATCCATTCACTTACATTGATTTTTTCATGTAGCGCGACTTGAGGCGACTAGGGGCGACTTGAAGTCGGATCCAAAGTTGCCCCTGTTTGAATGGGCTCTAAAACTACCTAAACCAGCAGAAGCTAAAACAGGTTAACTTTTTTGTTTTTTGTTTTTGACCAACCAGGGCACCTCCCTCCCCCCACCTCAAACCTCCAAGAGCAATAAAAACAGTAAACAATGCACAATATGGAATTACTGATTTGTAGAATATAGCATTTAATGTGTTTTGATTTTTTTTTTAGTACATCACAATGTTGAAATGTCTTGTCAACACATTTCTGTAAATTAGCCTATTAAAGTGGTTGTAAACCCTTTTTGTTGACTTCTACTTATAGGTAAGCCTAGAATAAGGCAGATAGTAGTGGAAATATCTCCTAAACGTGCGCCGTTTAGGAGATTTTTCACTTGTAGTGCGCCGATAGTGTAAACGGCGCATGCGCTGGGAAGAAACTAAACTCTGTGCTGTTTCTTCCCTAGCGTGGGCCATTACCGTGCGCATGCGCGGAGCTACGTCATTGCGGCTCCGGCCAATCACAGCACCGGAGCCGCGATACCCAGAAGTAACCTCCGGGAGAGATGTCTGCGGCCGGAGGGGGAGATGAGGACGGCTTCAGGGCCGTCGATCTAAGGTAAGTAATTCATAATGAGCTAGTATGCTAGTCATACTAGCTCATTATGCCTTTGCCTTGCAGTTTTTTTTTTGGGGGGGGGGGTTTTAAGAGGGTTTACTTCCTCTTAAAAATTATGCTCAACATATGTTAATGGCATAAAAAATAAAAATTATAAATACTAGATGTAAAATACTGCTTACCTGTATTGTTGCAATATGAACCGGTGTGTGCTGGTAGTAATGGATCTCCCTGGCTTTGGCTGAGGCTCCTTATAGGTGGCTTCTGGTAAACCCGGTCTTCATAAATGGGTTCTATATGATGTTCAGGGGATTGTAAAGCCCTTAGTTCTGGGCCCAGGTGGCTGTGCTGACTAGTATAAGATGCCCGAGATCCTGCTGAGATACAAAAAAAAATGGAAATAATTTTTGACGCAGAAAAAAGTAAATATAAATCTGTAACCTACAAAGGTTACTGCTGTCCACATAAATCAGAAATTCAAGGGAGTTGCTTAAGAGAAATATGCTACAACTAGAATGCATGCTCCAGTTTTCAGCCAGATAGGAACAGGCTTTTTGCCTAACTGCAGCTTATTGCTCTTAACACCCTGCCTCAGATTTTCTGATTTCTATTTGTCCAGATTTTGCTGGCTTCAGTGCTGTTTACACCAAGATGAAGGGAACCCTAAAAAACATTAATTTTTAATAGGGCTGTGGAAATAAACTATTAATTCCTCGATTAATCGATTAATTGTTTTGATCGATCAAAATTCTTTTGATTGGTACTCACCTCTCCCCCGGCTTCCGGGTCTTCAGGGAGATCCGGTGATGTCACGGACACCGGCGGGGCTTGCCGTGTCCATCTGAAGGGCTCCTTTGCTGTGCCTTCATATCTGCATACCGGCGGGACCTTACTATCTGCCACACGCAAGGGCTGTTACACTTCCCTCTATCACTTCCCTCTATCAACCTGGGATTCTACAGCCATCCACTGGGAGTTGTGATAGTTCCTTTCACGGGACATCTACATGCCGATGGACTGATGTTAGCCCCTTCTCATCTGGATTCAGCAGTGGTATCGTTGTACACATTTTTATACCAGTATCATACTTTGCTACATGTTTTTATGACTGCTTTTGCTACCATTTGGTATTACTCGCACCATTTTTACAGTTTATGTAGCTACATCGATTTTATCTCCAGTGCAATATTTATTTTGTTACCTACTTGAAGACTATAAAAGTTTTAATGCTATTCCCATCGAGCGCTGCCTTTGTGTTTTTTTTGCATCCTGCTATCGATTTTTCCAGTGGTTGGTAGCTGCACTGGGAATCGGCCTGCAAGGAGATCAGCTAAAAGTAGTCGGATCTATGTGCTTTATAATTAATCGACATAAGTCGATTAATCGATTTAAAAAAATCGATTAATCGAACACGAAAATTTTAATCAGTAACAGCCCTAATTTTTAACAGATGCTGCGAACAATATATCTCTGGACCACTTATATGTCTGCAGCTTCATCCCTTATACCTTTTGTACACATTATTCAAAGAAGTCAAACCATGGCTGTGCACACGGAGCAGCCTACAGATCAAATACTGCATTAGGGTTGAAAATATATTTATTGGTATTTTAACAAAGAATACACGGAATAATATATAAAGTTACAATCCGGACACAGTCACGGGTAAGCATGTGTGAAGAGTCAGCCAAACGGCTATCGCCCACAGCTTAACTCGTATTATAATGTAAAACAACATTGACATCAGTGACCGTTACTTGGTGTAGAAAGCGGGTTTGGCTAGAAGAGCCCCGTCATACATGGCAAGATTGTAAACATAAGTGTTAAGAATTACAATTAAAACAAAAAGAAGTAACAAGGAGAAAATGGGAGTGGGGATCAGGTGTTGGTTGTGGGGTGGGGTATAAAGGAATAGAGAGAGTGGGAAGAGAGGGAAAGAGAAAGAGAGGAAAAAAGAAAAGGAAAGACAGGAGGAAAGTAAGTAAGAAGAGATCAGAGAAAAATGTGAGAGCCACTGAGTAGACATTCAGAGAAGGATAATTAAGGCACTGTGAGGGGAGGGGGACCTTCAGGTACATCCTCCGCCCACCCCATTGTCGTGTTACATGCAAGGATGATCATGTCGGGGTTGACAACATGCTTGCGAGAGTATCGGAAGAGGAGAAGTGGAGCCAGATGAACCACAGCATTGTATATTTGTCAAAAGTGTCGTTGTCAAGAGCTAGCATCTCCTCCATTCTCATAGTGTCATTCATAATCGAGACCCATTCTGATAAGGAAGGAGTGGTGGTTGACTTCCAATAAGATGGGATGAGCTGTCTAGCTGAAGACATAAAGAAACGGAGGAGATTCTGTTTCTGTGAGGATATTGATCCCGGGAGTATAGAGAGAAGGACAATCTTAGGGGAGGGAGTCAGCGTTTCATCATAAAGTTTGTTATAGCAGTCGGATACCTGAATCCAGAAGGTATGGATCCTCTTGCATTCCCGCCAGACATGTAGGTAGGTCCCTGTAGAGGTAGAACATCGCCAGCAGGATTCTGGTGTGGATGGAAAGATTTTGTGTAATGTGGAGGGGTCCCTATATTGTGGATTTATGAGTAAAATGGAACAAGGTCTGCCAATCTGGTCGTGGGATGTCCTCACCTAAGTCTGCAGACCACATCCTGGTGTAAGAAGGTAGATCATTATGTGTAAGAGCTTGTAAGAGACCATATATGGTCGAGAGGAGGTGTCTAGGTGTCTCAGAGAGGGAGCACAGCCGTTCAAACTCAGTACTAGAGCGGTGTATTTGGGAGGAAGAATGTAAGTGTTTTGCGAATGTGGATAAGTGTAGGGTGGTGAGCCAGTCATAGGATCCCGTCGGCGTGACAGGTGTCCCTTGCGTGGGGTATACAAAGGAGTGCACCTGGGGCCAGTTAGTCCTTTTGAAGGGACCCAATGTTGTCGTTCCAATACCCTGAGGAAAGGCGGGGTTATCGAATAGAGGAGATAATGGGGAAGGATCGGAGGACAAAGTGGAGCACAAACCCCTATTATACCATAGTCTAAGAGATGCTAACGTTAGTGGAGAGGAAGAGGGTATACGGGTGAGATCGGATTTGTATCCCCAAAGTAGTGCTCGGAGATCGACTGGAGCTAGATCCTGTTCTATGGCAACAGAAGCCTTTAAGAAGGGGCGAGGGAACCATTCTAGGGTGCGTGCTACGTGGGTGGCCTTGTAGTAGGTCTCGAAATCAGGGAGGCCCGCTCCACCTTGTAGTTTTGGACGGGTGAGCAAATTATATTTCACCCTAGGTAACCCACGGTTCCACATAAATCTAATAGCGAGAGAATGTAAAGATGTGAAGAATGACTTGGGAACTAAGATGGGGATCGTTTGGAGGAGGTATAATAGTTAGGGTAGGGTATCCATTTTTAGGGTATTGATTCGCCCGAACCACGTCAAATACTGCATTAGCCCATATACCCATGTGGGGACATAAGAAACAAACATCCCATAAAACGACCCACTCTACATGTGTACATGCATCGATTACTCAATACTAAATGTGGTATCTAAATTTTCTACTTTAAGTTTATGCAGCTGAATGCAGTGCAAGTTTACTGAACACAACAAAGCTGTGTATGGACCCATCATATACAATACTGCTGTGTTTAGATCTGTAAAAAAAAAACATACTCTGTCCACATGTGAGCATGTTTTTTATGCCTGTGTGCATAAGCCCTTAAAGCAGTATTAAACACAAAAACCAACACTTACCGCCCAGCCTATAGCAGAATGATGGCCGGGCGGTGGTTCAGTTATCCATGATGTCTTTCAGGATAACAGCCGGCGCACGCCCAAGGGGGCGCACAGCACGGCGATCGATGGTGTACGTGTCAGTGCCCACATATAGTGTCAGTCAGTGCCCATCACTAATGCCTGCCAGTGCCTCCTTATCAGTGATGCCCATCAGTGCCATCTATCAGTGTCCATCAGTGCTACATATAAGTGCCCACCTATTAGTGCCCATTAATTCCCATCAGTGCCACCTATCAGTGCCACCCATAAGTACCCATCAGTGCCGCCTATCAGTGCCACCTATGAGTGCCCATCAGTGCCGCCTATCAATGCCCATCAGAAGGTGAAAAACCCCAGCAGAGTATGATCCGATTTGCTACAGCAGGGAAAGAATTCCTTCATGATCCCCTGAGAGGCAATCAGAGTTGTGTCACTACACACTGTAACTTGATATGTGTTGCATTAAGAGGGACACCGCTCAGGGCTGCTGTTAGACTATTTTGCGCCCCCCCGTCCGAAAAAAAAAAGAAGACGTACAGGTACGTGATGTCACGCTGAAGGGCTGCCCATCCACAATATATGTGCGTGGGGCGGTCCGGAAGCGGATATACAAAAGCAGCAGTCTTTTATTATAATAATATATATATATATGTATATAATATATTATTATATTAAAAGACTACTGTTTTGTTATTATCCACTTCAGCCCTGGAAGGTTTTACCGCCTTTAATGACCAGGCCATTTTTTGCGATACGGCATAGCGTTACTTTAACTGACAATTGTGCGGCCATGCAATGCTGTACCGAAATAAAATATATGTCCTTTTTTCCCAGAAATAGAGCTTTCTTTTGGTAGTATTTGATCACCTCTGCAGTTTATATTTTTTGCGCTATATACAAAAAAAAGAGTGTCAACTTTGAAAAACAAATTGGATTTTTGTACTCACCGTAAAATCCTTTTCTCTGAAGTCCATGGACGGACGCAGCTCCTTTAGTCTTGACAAGTGGGTTATGTTTATTAGGAGAGGACTAGGCAGACATGTTAGATATACAAAAACATGTAATTATACCAAAGCTGAACAGCCCCGCCCAGGGGGCGGTCCCTCTGGTCATAACCCCTCACCCTGCACTCAGCAGCTCAGTTTGTCAAAAAGCAGTACAAACTCAAACAGGAGGGGTGGGTGCTGTGTCCGTCCATCTTGTACCCTGATGAAACCACTTTGCAAACCCACTGGTCGGAAAGCAGGGAGGTCCACCGAGCTGCAAACTCGCAAAGGCGCCCCCCCACCCGAGAGTCGGGCGGAGGCAAACCTTCATGCAGTAGCAGATTTGTTTGCAGGCTTGTTTGGCTTGCGAACCCAGGGACGCTTTTGTCCCTCAGCTGTCCCCTTCTCGGCCTGGGAACGCTTACCTGCGGGCCCGGACTGACGAAAAAAACACTTCTGAGCAGAAAAGGAGGGCCCAGGCCTGCGTTGTGGCTCCTTACCTTTTCTGGATTGTGGGAGCAGTGTGCTCTTACCCCCAGTGACATCCTTAATAATGTCATCCAGCGAGGCTTCAAATAGCCTTCCACCCCGGAAAGGCAAATCAGCCAGAGCCTTCTTGGAAGTGGTCCGCGGACCAGCATTTTAGCCAAATCAGGTGACGCAGTACCACAGCAGATACTGAGGCACTAGAAAGCAGGGGAGCTGTGTCCAGGGCTGCATCGCAGACATATTTGAGGCTATGCACCAACTGGTCAGCCATTTCTACGCAGACGGGGGAAACCTGTTGTCTTTCCAACTCCTGGTGCAAAATTTTGCCCATTCTGTAAGTGTCTGTGACACCAGAGCCACAGCCAAAACTGGCCGTAATGCAGATCCCAGCATGCTAAACATGGACCGGGCCACCGCCTCGGACCTCCTATCCGCAGGGTCCTTAAATGCAGGGTTCCCCTCAACCGTAATAGTGGTTACTTTGTTTAACTGGAATACCGGGGGGTCCACAACTGGGGGAGATGCCCATTTTTTCAGAAGGCTCTCCTCAAAAGGGTAACGGACTGCCATGCGTTTTGGGACCGAAAAGGTCCTCTGCGGTCGTTCCCATTCCTTGTCTATAAACTTATCAAAATAAGTTACATAAGGAAACACCTTAGTAGTGCGGGTCGGCTTGTGGGACCCAAAAGGGACCGACACCTCAGCAGATGTCCCAGCCGCATCCTCCAGTTTGAGGGTTGCCCGCACTGCGGTGATAAGTGCTCCAACAAGCACCTTGTCCTGCGCTGACCCGGACACGGAGTCTTCCTCACTGTCTGAATGGCCCTGGTCTGCATACTCTGACCCTTCAGAACAGGGGTCCCGTTTCACAGCCAGGCCCGAGTCTGAGTCAGAGCTTTCCCCAGAAGATGGTAGGGGGAGGGGGCGTTTTTACCCCCCTTGCGCCCACACACCGCTTCCACCCTGGCAACAAATGATTGCAGGACCGCCGACAAAGCGTCCACAGGTACTGCAGGTGCAGGGGCAGCGGTTGCTACCACCGGAATGTCTGGGAAAGAAACGCTAGCTTCTGACGCCATGCTGACCCACACACTTGACAGCCACTCAGGGAACAAGTCAAGGTACAAGAAAAGGCCCACCCTCCTAGCTGCCCAGACCAAGGGGTATTCCCAGAGGACTCACCACCCTGACCCAGGCACTGCTTCAGCGCTGCCGTCCGCTCTAAACTCCTGCACAGTGTGTGCCTGAGGTGTTTCTGAGGTGATCTGCCGTTCGGGACGTTCAGAATGACAAATCAGCGCTAGAGGTCCAGCCAATGTAAAAATCCCCTCAAATATGGCCGCCGGTTACCTCAGGAAAAAAGAGCGCGAGATACAAGAAAATGCCCGACCGCTGTATTGGCTATAGAAACAGCACGGCTACAAGAACATGTCCGCCAGCTGTATTCGCATTAGGAACAGCACGGCTTTCTGAGGTAAAAATAATGTGGGGGGCACCCCACAGGGCAGACCACCCACACTAGAGCGGACCCGGACACACCGCGCAGCCCCCCTCAGGGACCCCCCGGTGAGGTACACAGCAGGCCCAGCAAAGCATGGGGAGGAGGGATGGATGGGGAGAGAGGAAAGGGAGGACTAGAGACCCCCTAATCGACCACCCCAGGAATGCCCAGCTGTTCCATCCTGCCAAGACAGGAGGAACCTTACTTACCTGTCCCTGGGAGGACTGCTGGACGCATTCCTGGCAGACCCATCACCGAGCAGTACGGAGTGGCTGTCGGCCACGGCCCACTGTGACTGGACAGCAGTAGCCCGGTCATATGGAGCAAAACGGGGTATGTCGTGGCCGACCCAGCGCGTAGCTAAAGACCTGCTCATGCTCTATGGCCAGACTGGGAAGACTACAAGGATCTATATTATCCAGCCTGTCACCCAGCCGGCAGTTGATAGTAGATCTCAGGATCCAAAATGTAAAATAAAAAAATTTAAAATAAAAAATAAAAAAGTTCTCCAGGACCAATGGGCCCCTAGGGAGCCAGGTCCTTCTCCTACACTAGGCAGAAAAAAACTGATCTGCTGAGTGCAGGGTGAGGGGTTATGGGCAGTTCAGCTTTGGTATAACTACATGTTTTTGTATATCTAACATGTCTGCCTAGTCCTCTCCTAATAGACGGAACATAACATAACCCACTTGTCAAGACTAAAGGAGCTGTGTCCGTCATTGGACAAAATAGAAAATATATATATTTTTTTACTTTCTGCTATAAAACACATCCAATAAAAAAATGTAAAAAATCGCATTTCTTCATCAATTTAGACCAATATGTATTCTGCTACATATTTTTTTACTTTCTGCTATAAAACACATCCAATAAAAAAATGTAAAAAATCGCATTTCTTCATCAATTTAGACCAATATGTATTCTGCTACATATTTTTGGTAAAAAAAAATCACCAATAAGCGTATATTGATTGGTTTGCGCAAAGGTTATAGCGTCTACATATATTGGGGAATGGCACACAAGACTGCTGCTTATATTGTTTACTTCTGATATTACACACTTGTCCGATCCCATCTCTTCTCTCATCTAGATCATCAATCCAGTATCCAATATTTGTCCATGACCATACTATAATAAATATGTACATGATGCCATAATACTGTACACAGTACACAGGTAATTCTGAATATAATTGCTGCAGCTACAGACTGTCTGTGTATTAATACTGTTTGTCGACTACAGGCCAGGCAGCAATTATTACAGGCCAATGCCACACTGTCTGTCCACAAACAATCCACACCGTGTGGGACAGTCCAGACAGCCAGGGACTGCGCGGGCCCCTCTGCTCTGTCGTGGGTGGGACTGGAGCCTGGAGGAGGGAATGACGTCATGTTGATGCGAGAGGAGCGCTGCGTCCGTGCTCAGCACCTCATTGTCCTGGGCACACAGTGCCAGCACAGACACAGGACACACACAGCACTATTCCTGCGGAGCCGCACCAGCCGCGGCTGCCGCTGGACCCGGCTAACTGATCCATCCCGACCGGCCTGCACCCTCCCGGCTAGGCTAGACAGCAGTGAGCCACTAGGCGGCAGTGTTCCCTAGGCGGCTGCCTAGTTCACCTAGCAGGAGCGCCGGCCCTGGCGTCGCTGCGCCAGTGCCCTCTCCACCAGACCAGGTTACCTCTGTTACCTCACTCCCAGTAACAGAATGGGGTCCTTCTGTGCACCTAGCAGAGACCTCATGTAATCTCCGTAATGCAATGTAGCGGATGGTTGCTACTAGTTACTAACATCCACCATATCACCCTGTTGTCAGTCCTCCATATATCACTCTCAGAGAAAATGAACAGTCATTTTGCTTTGTTTTGATTTTGTTTATTTGGGGGATATAACTTGGTTGGGGAAAGGGGATCTGGGATGCCCATAGAATAGATCACTTTGCCATAACATTTAAGAATATTTGAATGGATTGAGCCCTGAAGAACTGATGGACTCTAACATTCACAGTCACTTCCCCTGCATCAACTCCTGCAGGCTGTCACTCCTCCTCTGCACCAACTCCTGCAGACTGTTACTCCCAGGACTCCTCTCCTCCTGCACAAAACTTTACTGTGAACTATTAGTCTTTTCGCCCCATCATCTTCACTTTACCCCAGGGATCACTCTGAATGATCCCAGGTGCTTGCTGACTTGCTGAACTGTTAATAGGCCGGGGGCCTGCAGTACCCCCTTCTTGCGGCCTAATTGTTTAGCAGCTTGATTTTGTTGGTGGACTACTGATCCCAGCTAGCCCGACTTGCAAATCCTGTGTCCGCAGGCCACATCGATTTGACACACAACCCCACAGTCTCTCCTCTGGCCTTGCGCCCAGCTCCCCTGGCATGCTTCTTCCAGATATCCACTGTGCCTCACACACCGACCTTCTCTTGCCCTGAGTCCATGGTGAAGAACATAACCGGACATGCGTACCGTTAGCTTCTTCAGCCCCTCTGTTCCAGGATACCTCCTCCATGACTGTGTAACGACGAGGCTCCCTCCCAGCTCCCGGGCTCCTTACCTGAGGCGCGCACCCCCCCTCAGATGGGGATGGGCCTCCTGCTGCGATCTAACACTCCATTCTTCACGTCTCCCAGCCGACAACTCCCCTCCAGTGGGCTGGACCTGAGCTTAAGAAGGAGGCCTGCCCCCTGCCAATTCCAGATGGGAATTGGTCAGGGCTCCTCACATGAGCTCCCTGGCACTCCAGCTCCCGGCCCTGCCCCTTTTCCAGAACATTCTCCCTGAAAGCAGGGGAGGCGCCCAAGAACTGAAGCACAGGTGGTCACACCCACTGCTACACTAACCACTCCCTGCCCCCAGATAAAAACAAACAGGCCTAGCCTGAAGCAAAGGCCTGCCTAAATTTACCTGTCTGGCAGCTACCACACAAAAATCCTCACCTCTAGCACCTACCTATAGTTAAGGGTGCTACATCAAGCTCGGCTCAGGTTGCTACTAAAAAATCCACAGCTGGGGAGGGAGCCAGAACATCTACCCCCCCTCCACTGGAGGACCCGCCACCTATACCAGGTACTACGCTTCAGGACTGCCTTTTTCCCAACCTTGGTTAATCATAGCAACTACACTGCTCCTCTTGATTGACTTGCCGAGCAGACCTTTTGTAGCAGCTGAGTTTTGTACCCCACATGTGCCTTGCTAGCCCAAGTTCTTTTAATACGTCAGGACCAACATGCACCCCTTTAACCCTTTCACTGCCAGGTCTGTATGTCGAACCTGGCAACGGGGGGGTTTTACACACATGGCTGCAGCCACCGGGATTGTGTGTAAATCTGACAAGCAGACTCCTGCCTGTCAGATGGAAGCATTTGGGTGGCTGTGCTGCCAGTAACAGCACTCCCCCCCCCATTCCTGACATGTATCCCAGGGCACAACATAGCATGTGCCGCCGGGTAGAGGGGAGGGAGCCAAGTGAACCTGGAAAGCAACGTGTTTGACATCACTTCCAGGATCTCCTGTAAGTCTCCCCTGCTAGCATGGCCAGAAAATGTGATCTGCATTGCATTACATTCAGTGGAGAACATTTCAGTTTTATTGAGAAAAGAGTCAAAAGATAACATGCACAACACGTCATATGCAGGTACATTTGCAACAAATAATTAGTGCAAGATAATGATAAACTTGGAAATTGGGGAATACAGTATGTTGCTTATGTATAGTAAGTATCAGAGAGGCTGAAACGAAACCATAAGAACTAAGCCCATTTGGGAACATCTTTTCAAACTGTAGTTTTGCCGTTAACTTTGGCCTGAAGGCTTATTATTAATAGAAGTACATACATAGGTATATGGCCATAAATCTGTGTGGTTCAACGTTATACATTGCACATGGTATTGTGTAATAGAAAAAGATAGGTATGAAAGGGAAAAACAAAGAGGGGGGGTGAAGTGAATAATAGATCGGTAACGTTTGCTTTCATCTTACTTCAATCATATAAGAAAAGGTGAGAACCTGGTCCTGTAGGAGGTCATGCACATCAACATTAGGTATTCAATATTGTGTCTTCATATTCCTGGGAGTAACAGAATATGAACCAAGGCTGCCATGTATTGTGGAAGGCTTCGACTCTGCCATTGTCTTGAGCCATGGGGTCCTCCATCTCACATACGTCTCTGACTTTCTTTAGCCAATCTGCGGTTGAGGGCACCCTGGTGGTTCTCCAATGTAGTGGTATCAATGACCTGGCCCCATTAAGTAGGTGCTTGGATAATGATTTTTTATAATTTGTGAGAGTGAAGTGATTGATGTGTAACAAGCAACAAGCTGCGTTCAGTGATAATTTGGTCTCCGTTATTTTTTGGATCAGTTTTCTAACATTATCCCAGAAGGGAGTGTTCAATGGGCATTGCCACCATATGTGGAGCAATGTGCCCTTTTCTGTTTGGCATCTCCAGCATGTCTGAGATTTTTGAGGATCCCATTTATGGAGTTTGTCAGGTGTGTTGTACCAATGTGTTAGCAGCTTGTAACCCGTTTCCTGGATCTTTGAGCTTATGGATGCAGAAAAGTCCTTAAATATGCCTTCTGTATAACAGTCCCCCGCAAGCAGTGGGGTATCCCCTTGTGTAGCTTGGAACAGAGCATTATTAACACCTGGTGGAAAGGCCATATTGTCCTTTAGAGGAGTCAGGGGGCTGAGGGGGATAGTGACAGTTCTATGTTTGGCAATGTAACTTAATATTTCTAAAGTGTTGCCCGTGATGGGATGGTTATGTGGGTTGAGTGAGTTGTCAGTTCTTGGATTCCACGGGGAGAATCTCAGCGATTTTGCGCATAGGTATTCCTCCAGTGTTATCCAGTCTTTTGACTGTCTATGACAATGCCAATCAATTATCCTAGCTAAGTGTGACACATAATAGTAGTGCTTGAAGTTAGGTAGCCCAATCCCACCCGCCTCTTTAGGTCTGGTTAACCACAGTAATTTTATTCTGGGTTTACGCTGATTCCATAGGAATTTCAGTAGAATGGAGTTGAGCGTTTAAAAGAAGCGTGGCAGTATTTTTATGGGTAGGGTCCTCAACAGATAAAGAAGCTTGGGTAAAATAACCATTTTAACTATAGCCGCTCATCCGAACCAGAAGTAACCCGTCTGACATCTTGTTATGTCGTCTGTCCAATTTTTTAATCCAGGGTCTTTTAGACCCTAGATGTCTCATTAAAGAGAACCTGTCACCAAAAAAATCATCACACTTTTTGAAAAAGAAAAGTTACACCGAAGCACATAAACCCCCCCCCCCCCAAAAAAAATGACTCCCTCCCACCCCCATAAAAAAGGCTAATTACGATACAAATGTTACATATCGCAGCACAGGACGGAGTGAGAGCAATATTTCTAGCATCAGACATCCTCCGTAATGCAAAACTAATGATGGAACATGGAAGGTTACTTATTACACTAGCCAATGGTCGGACTTTAAAGGCATGGAAGCAATGGAGAAATGTAAAAAATTTGTATTTATTGAAAAAAATACTTAGTATAAGAACAGTGTTCAAGAATTAAAAATCATGTATAATGATACAATTAGTACAACGTCTACGCGTTTCGCCATTAGGCTTCTTCAGGACATGTTCAAGGTTCAAAAAAGAGGAGAATGAGTCTCACTATCTTAGAGTGGGCTGAGCCTCAAGTACCAATATAGCAGTTGAGTTTGCAAATAAAACATAGAGGGTTGCTAAGCCAATATTCAGTGGTCGAAAAAGTATCCAAAATAAGGAAGCTTTGCAGTAAACTGGGAAGAGCAACACACTAGTGGACTGGATCCAAAAAGCCCAGGAACAGCAGCACATACATTAACTCTCTCCCCCCAGTCTGGACCAGCCCCTAAGGATTTCAAAGCCATTGTATCTAATTTTTAGGGACTCATTAATGACAGGAATAGTACCACTGGATTGGCGCAGGGCCAATGTGGTGCCTATATTCAAAAAGGGAACAAAGTCTTTACCAAGTAACTATAGACCTGTTAGTTTAACTTCTATAGCTGGGAAGATACTGGAGAAATTAATAAAAGACCACATAGATGAGTTCTTGCTGGAAAAAAACTATTTAAGCAACAGACAGCATGGATTCATGAAAGACAGAAGTTGTCAGACAAACCTGATTTCTTTTTATGAAGAGGTAAGTAAAACCTTGGACAGAGGGGTGGCGGTGGACGTGGTATACTTGGATTTTGCAAAAGCGTTCGATACAGTTTCGCACACACGGCTCATGTGTAAGGTAAAGTCTACAGGCTTGGAAATATCAGTGTGTAAATGGATAGAAAACTGGCTAAAAGACAGAATTCAGAGAGTAGTGGTTAATGATTCTTACTCTGAATGGTCTAAGGTTCTCATTGGTGTACCCCAAGGTTCAGTGCTGGGACCCTTACTTTTTAATATCTTTATAAATGATATTGGGTCTGGGATCAAAAGAAACATTTCTGTCTTTGAAAATGACACCAAGCTATGCGGTGGAATAACGTCCTTACAGGATGTCGCCAATTTACAAACCGACCTCAATGCTCTGTCTAATTGGGCGACTATGTGGCAGATGAGGTTTAATGTTGATAAATGTAAAGTTATGCACTTGGGGGCTAAGAATATGAATGCATCATACATACTAGGGGGAGTACAACTGGGGGGATCCGTAGTGGAGAAGGATCTGGGGGTTTTGGTAGATCATAAGCTCAATAATGGCATGCAATGCCAAGCTGCGGTTTCCAAAGCAAGCAAAGTCCTTTCTTGTATTAAGAGAGGTATGGACTCCAGAGAGAGAGATATCATTTTGCCCCTGTTCAAATCATTAGTAAGACCTCATCTGGAATATGCAGTTCAGTTTTGGGCACCAGTTCTCAAAAAGGATATTGGGGAACTGGAGAAAGTGCAGAGAAGGGCAACCAAACTGATAAGAGGCATGGAGGAGCTCAGCTATGAGGAAAGACTAGAGGAACTGAATTTATTCACTCTTGAGAAGAGGAGAATAAGGGGGGATATGATTAACATGTACAAATATATAAGGGGTCCATATAGTGAACTTGGTGTAGAGTTATTCACTTTACGGTTAACACAAAAGACAAGGGGGCACTCTTTACGTCTAGAGGAAAAAAGATTTAATCTCCAAATAGGGAAAGGTTTCTTCACAGTAAGAGCTGTGAAAATGTGGAACAGACTCCCTCCAGAGGTGGTTCTGGCCAGCTCAGTAGATTGCTTTAAGAAAGGTCTGGATACTTTCCTAAATGTACATAATATAACTGAGTACTAACATTTATAGGTAAAGTTGATCCAGGGTAAATCCGATTGCCTCTCGAGGAATCAGGAAGGAATTTTTTCCCCTACTGTAGCAAATTGGATCATGCTCTGCTGTTTTTTTTTGCCTTCCTCTGGATCAACTGTGGGTATAGAATTGGGTATATGGGATTGTACGATATATTTTTTTTATGGTTGAACTGGATGGACTTTGTCTTTTTTCAACCTAACTATGTAACTATGTAACTATGTAACTAAAACCATACTCCTCTAGGCAACCTGCCTACAAACAGACTAAGTTGTCCAGCAAAAGTGGCAGTTAGGGGGTTGAGCCAAACCATTTAACTGACAGGGGTGCTTACAATTGGCAGCTTGTATTCATTTATGTAAAACCTTCATCCCAAGAGGACAAAAAGTGCAGTTGTAACTGCTTAAAAAGTGTTAAAAAGAGTCATGCTTTAATTGTTAGTCAAGTCCACGAAGGTGAAACTGTACTCAAAATATTATCCATTGTGGTATTATGGAGACTCTACAACTAAAAGAGCTAAAGGGGTTGCTATAGGCTTGGCAAGAGAGATAAAGTTTAACCTAAAAGGGAGGATGGTTGACCGTGAGGGCCGGTTTTTATTTTTGAAGGGAAGATTATATGAAATGGATTTTATATTAGCAAACATCTATTGTCCTAAAGGGAAACTATCAGGATATCTGAAAGATGTATTAGGAAAGGTAATAGATTTTAGGACAGGTAAATTGATATTGGCAGGAGATTTGAATTTTTGCATGGATCCACAGGCAGATAGCTCGTCACATGCACAGGGGATTGGAAATCACCAGCTCAAGATGATTAAGAAGAAACTATACCAATGTCAAATGGTAGACATATGGAGAGTTCAACATCCTAAAGTAAAAAATTATACATTTCATTACTCGGTGCATGGGACATTCAAGATTAGACTACATAATGGTGGAACACAGAGTAGTATGGATTCAAGAGTTAGAGGTGGATTCAATAGTCAAAACAGATATAGAAATTATTTTATCGGATTATGCCCCAGTGACAATGAAGATGAGGATATCGTAAGCACGAAATAAGATAAACACATGGAGATTAAATGAGGAACTGATACAAGACAAGGAGGTAGAGGGTAAAATAAAAAAATTAGCTAAACGAAACCCAAGGGTATCAGAAGTCACGATATGGGAGGCCCATAAGACCTACATAAGGGTCATCCTGATATCGATGGGGGCCCAAAAAAGAAGGAAAGGGAGAGAAAATTGAAAATGTTAATAAAATAAATACACGAGGTGGAACAATTACATTAAAAGAAAGTAGATTTAGATATACAACACGCCCTAGTACTAAAAATGAACAAATTAAACAAGTTAATGGAACAAGAGACAAGGTGGGTCTTCAATAGAGTGGCTAAGGAAAGATACCAGTGAAGAGATAAACCAGGAAAATACCTAGCAAAAATATAAAAAATGTAAAAATCTATAAACTTTATAGGAAAAAAAAAGGAAAAAAAAACACAGGGGAGACGATATACTCTACATCAGAAATTGTGGAAGTATTCCAAAGATATTATAGTACACTATACTCAGTAAAACCAAGTGGACAACAGGACACCGAGGTTAAAAATATAGAAAAAATACAAGAATATCTAAAGGAGGCAAGTTTACCTAAGGTATCAAAAGAAATATTGCTAGCCTTAGAGGAACCCATAACATTAGATGAGAAAAATATAGCCTCATGCCCCGTACAAACGATCGTTTTTCATGCCGTTAAAAATGCCATTTTAAAAAATGGCCATTAAAAATGATCGTGTGTAGGCTCCAGAGCATTTTTAACGACGTGAAAAACGGGCATTAAAAATTCCGGACATGCTCTCTTTTTTCACGTCGTTTTTCATGTCGTTTTTTTTAACGACGTGAAAAACGATAGTGTGTATGCTTTCACGACGTGAAAAAAAACGCGCATACTCAGAAGCAACTATGAGACGGGAGCGCTCGTTTTGGTAAAGCTAATGTTGGAAATGGAGATGGCACATTCGTCACGGTGGAATTAATAGCATCGTTTTAATGCTGCGCATTCCGTTCTTCTTTTGATAATGCTTTAAAATTACCCTCTTTTGATAATGACATTGAGAGTTTTATGCCAAACTTGTTTCTAAAGTAATTCCAAATTGCTCTAATGATTATAAAATATTATTTATAAGCCGCACCTCCCTCCTAAATAATACTACTAATAATAAAATAATGTAATTCTCCTTTTTTCTTAAAATTTTATATTATTTTTGGTTATTTTTTTTGGCCTTTTTTTAAGTATTTTGGCTTAAATTATTCTTGTGTAAAGTTACCACAACAACCTTCCAAATGTGTCTCATTTGGCCTCAGGGAGGTTTGTGTCCCCTGATAATAACAATAATATAATTTGAGATGTCCCTGCCTGCTTCCTAGCAAGCTCTCTTTTGAAATACAAATCACATAGTCAAGTATTTAAAGGGCACTCAATTTTTTTTTATTTCAGAACATTAACAAATTAAAGTGGAAGGCAGCACTGGAGAGCCTGCTTGCATTTGTGCATCCCTTTCACCCCACAACAACCATACAAGATGTCCAAACCAAAATAGAGATTAGATCCCCCCAAAAAATGAGCCCAATCTTGTCTTGAGCTCCCAGAGGTCAGGAGCCACAGCAGATAAGTCCTATATGTCCCCAGTCTGTGGTACTACAGCAGGCATTATTTTCTCCTCTTCCTTGTAGCCTTCTCTCCAGCCTTCTCTGCAGCCTTGGTTGGTTTCTTCCTTGGAGGCTGGGGATCAGGAGGAGAGGTTGTGGCAGGAGGAATAGTAGTAGGAGGAGGAGGAGGTGGAGGAGTAGGGACAACCTCCGTTATGTCCGTGTACCTAGTGAGTTCACCCAGCACGCCCTTATTGATGACTTTCAATAGCAGGGTCTCACTGAATTTTTGCCCTAGTTTGTGGGCGAGGACTGCGGCAAATCCCTCATCAACAGAGGGTGCCTCTCTGAGGGCCGCTGTTGCCTCTCTGAGGAAGGCCCTGGTTTCCTCCTCCACCTGCCTACCTCTCCTTGGCCCTCGTGGTTTAACTACCAGGGGAGGCATCTGGGCTCTTGTGCTGGGCCAAGCCTCCTCCTGGGTGCCACTGGGCCCAGCCTCCTCCTGGGTGCCACTGGGCCCTGCCTCCTCCTGATCCCCAACATCACCCTCTTCCTGGCTCTGCTCTGGCTGTAAAAAAAGAAAGGGACATTATTTATTTTGCCACATCATCATTCACAGACATTGTTCACCTCTAGACATTGTTGAAATCAATGCCAAAAGTTATGTCCTTTTCATTGATTACGCATCCTGGTTTTGTTGTCTTGGACACATAAAATTAGGCCACTACTGTATCTTGCTCTTCACAAACTTTATTGGTAGAAGTGTACATACCTTTAACAATACTAACATCTATTTAAAATCTACAATTTTGTACGATAGAAATATAGATAGCAAAACTTTACCTGGCTCCATATCTCCAAATCTGCCTCCTCAAGGCCCTGATCTTGATCCTCAGAGGAAGCCAGAGCAGGGTTGACAGGAAGGCTGGAGGACTGGCTGCAGGGAAGGCTGGAGGGTTGGGTACAAGGAAGGCTGGATTGACCTCTGGGGGGAAGGGTGGAGAGAGATTCCCGCACTTCCAGCTGGTCATCCAGAAAAGCAAGCTTACTGTAGTACCACAGACTGGGTTTATAAACCTTATCTGCTGGTGCACCTGACCTCTGGGACCTCAGGACCATAGTCCTCTGGGTCCTGTATGTCCCTCTGATGGTCCCAATTTTGTTTTTGACATCTTGGAGAGTTGTTGTGGGTATCTTTGTTTGCACAAATGCAAGCAGGCTCTCCAGTGCTGCTTTCCTGGCGTCTTTATTTTTATTACCGCCACTTTTTGTTTGCCATAATATAGGGAGCTCTTGCCATTTATCGATGAACTCCCCCATGAAGTCTGGGTTTTTAAAAGTATTCATGATATCTGTAAAAGCGAGAAACCAAAAAAAATATATATTTCAGGCAACATTCCTCAACTGTGCATTGTCTACATATTTTGAGCACACAAATCTCCTCGTCTGATGAACCTCAAAAAGTAAAATTGTTAGGTACCTTGGTCACGACGTTCGTTGCTAACTCTCTCTCCCGAAAAATGAACGTATTTCCCAGACATGGATCTTCACTTTATATACACAGCGCATGCGTGAAACTCCGCACGCTTTCCCCGCCCCTGACGTTCGATATTGTACTTTCCCCGCCCCTTCTCGCTCGTAGTGCTGAACAAAACATGGCGGAGACACAGGTGGCTGAGATTACCTCTACAGAGGATGAAATTACAGAGGAGCCCAAATCAAGACCCAGGAGATATAAGGCATCCAACATGTCATTCGAGGAAATGGTGGAGATGGTCGCCATTTTAAAGAAGGAGGATTATGATGCCAAGCATGGTCCGTATAAAAGGCCTAATCTGGTCAAGTCCAGAATTATGGGCAAAGTGGTCAAAAGTCTCCACCAAAAATTTGGGGTGTGCAGAACGAAGGAACAGCTCAGAAAACGATGGTCAGATCTGAAGTTGCGGGAGGCCGACCAATATAAAAGAATCAAGAAAGTTATATTAAAAAGTAAGTTGTTTTTTTTGACTTTCAATGGTACATATTATTTTCTGGTATTCTGTCGTGTATTTTGAACTTTCATATAGTACACTGAAAGATACCATCTTTTTTAGGTTCGTCCGCATAGTAAACGGACGTATTAAACCTCTTTCTCCGTACAGTTCCTCAAACGATGTTTTAGGATCATCCAGTGTGAACACCCATGTTTTTTGGTTTATTTGGGGGAGTACATTTGGGCCACACTTATTTTTGGTGTGCTAATCCAAAGGACATTTGTTCATTTGAAAAAACGATATGCATGGTAATGTTAAAGGGAGTGAATGCTCAGCAGCTGATGAAACATCTGAACGCAGTAGTACAAGTGTGGGCCTAAAGCCAAAAAGCTTGAGGGAGTCACACACAGGTGATCCAGTGTAGATACTTTGGGGTGTTACAATGTTTCAAATTTGTTTACAAAATGTATATGCTCTGTTTTGGCCTATGTATCCAATCATTTGTCCCGGTTGGCACAGGGGGTAAAAATTAAAATGGAGCATGCTTCAAAAGAATGATTACAAAGTTTTTTTTCATGTTTCTTATTTTAGCAAAATTGAGTCGCTACTAATGAAACTATTCCTTTTATTTCAATCTCCCTAGGGATTCGAAAAGCTACCTCAGATGAGACGAGAATTGCAATACCTACAACAATACCCCTAGAACCCCAGGATGGAGAGGAATGTGATGTTGTGGAAGTGGAAAGTGGCACCACCACAGGTCAGAGTGAAACCAGACACATGCATGTTAAATAGATGTAGGCCTACATATTCTATCCTACATATTTCTTTTTACATTTAGGTGCAGTTCTGGCCGAAGACCCCAATAAGTTGACACATCACAGTGCCCAGATCCTGATCCAATACCTGATGGTCTGCTGTCGTGACCTCGAAAAAATTAAGGGAGATTTGCTAGAGATCAGGGCAAATACAAAGCGGGTGGAGGAAAGGCTCCAAAATATCATGGCTGTGCTTGGGCGTGTCTAATGTTTTTACACCAAATAACGTTTTACTTGCAGAGATTTCTATTTTTTTTGGTTATTTTACCCTTTAATGACTAGCACATGTTTAGCTTTTTCTAAATTTGGAGAAATATAGTTTGTTTATGCATGGCTGGTCATGCGTTTTAATACACCTGAAATTAAGGGAACATCCACATTTCTAAGGAAGTTGCCCACCTAAACAAAAAAAATAAAGGTATTTTTACATAACAAATCATTGTGGCTTCATTATGTAAATGTGGTGCTGAGTGAACTAATCAATGTTTGGTGTTTACACTGACAATGAAGGCTAATTAAAAGATTTTTTAATCCACATGGCAAAACAAGTGCACTAGGTAAACCTACCAGAAACATCAAACATTATACAACAAAAATGACAAACCAATCTTTACTTTTTTAAAAAGTTTTTTTTTTTGGTCTAAAATTATTAGAGATTGTCTGGCATTTCAATGGCCCCCCTACCCATAAAATAGTCCACATATTGGTTACGGACCTCACGTCCGGTTGGGGGGGCCAAGCCAGGACGGCCAGGTTCCAGGGCCACCAAAGTTTCGGCATTGATTAAAGAGGCCTCAGGCCCACTCAAAGATATATAACTCGTTGAATGCACCCTTAGGAAATTATGCAGCACACAGCACGTCATAACCACATGGTTCCATTTGTATGGGGCAAGGTGGATGGAGGTAAGGAAGAGGCGAAATCGGCTGGCCATGATCCCAAACGCATTTTCCACCACCCTTCTGGCTCTGGCCAGCCGATAATTGAAAACCCTCCTCTCAGGGGTGAGGGTGCGTTGCGGGAATGGCCTCATCAAATGGGGTCCCAGGCCAAACGCCTCATCCGCCACAAAGACAAAAGGTAGTCCCTCCACATTCTGCTCCGCTGGTGGCAAGGCCAGCAGATCCAAAAGGAGCCGTTCTCCAAACTCCGTCTGGGCAAAAACTCCTCCATCAGACATCCTGCCATTCTTGCCAACGTCCACATAGAGGAACTCGTAGGTGGCCGACACCACTGCCATCATCACGACGCTGTGGAACCCCTTATAATTATAATAAAAGGATCACGAATGGGGTGGTGGGACGACCCGAACATGTTTGCCGTCGATGGCTCCTCCACAGTTCGGAAAGTTCCATCGCTGGGCAAACTCGGAAGCCACATTCTGCCATTCATGTGGCGAAGAAGGGAACTGTGGAATTAAAGAAATAACAAATTAATACTTGGAGCCAGAAACATTGAAAGCTGATTTCATACACACATTCATGGCCAACATTGGTAGAAACTGTTCAAAACATAAAAAATTGGAAGCAAGAAAAAAAAAAAAAAATTATGGGGGGGGGGGGGGGATGGGGTAAGGGTTGAAGATGAGTTGGGAATATCACACATGAAGGCTGTAGCACTCTGTATTGAAGTTAACAAAAATGAAACATTCCTAGGCCAAATTTAGGGTGCGTTTTGGGTAAAGCACTACGATGGAACATATAATAAAAAACATGGAAATGACTAGGCAAGGTAGGTATGGCCCCAGGATAGCATGCTGGAGAGGTTAGGTAAGCCAAATTTACAGGTAGGCCTCAAACCCCAAACTTTAAATAATAAAACATGGGGAGAAAGGGGACATTCCCTGCAGCTAAGAATCATGTGAATTAGGGACTGCAAATAAAGCAAATTAAAAATATCCAAAAATAAATACCATACAATGTGAATTTTTGAAGAAGAACACTTACCTTAATATAGTCCTCCTGCAAAACTTGAAGGATGGCAGAACAAGTCTCTGGTATAATGATCCCCAGAGCCTGGGGGGATATGCCTGTGGAGAACTTAAGGTCCTGCAGGCTTCTCCCAGTAGCCAGGTATCGCAACGTGGCGATGAGCCTCTGCTCAGCACTGATGGCTTCCCGCATAACGGTGTCCTGCCTGGTAATATAGGGGGACACCAAAGCCAACAGCTGCTGAAATACGGGGTCAGACATCCTGAGAAAATTCCTGAAATCATCAGGATTATTCTCCCTGATCTCCCGCAACAAAGGCATGTGACAGAATTGGTGCCGCTGGAGCAACCAATTCTTGGTCCATGAACTCCTCCTGACCCTGCTCATGGCATGGAGTCGGGATACAGCATGAACCCCTGCACCAACTACAGCACGAACTCTACGACGAGTACGTAGCCGCAACATGGCTAGATAACGGTCGGCTGAACAGAACGAACTAGAAGAACGCACGGAAGAACAGCAAGGCCTATGAAGAACAAGCTGAAAAACACGAACGTGCAGAGCAGGCCGCACTGAATAAACAGATACAAACTGACTACAAGCAGTGCTAAACAGATACGAACCCACAGGCGCAATCTGAACTCCCGAAAACGATCTTCAAAGCACGAAGACTGAAAAGCGCGAATCGTCTCTCACCAAACTTTTACTAACACGCGGAAACACGGAATTAGCAAAAGCGTCCCAAAGGGTGGCATCATTCGAACGGAACTTCCCCTTTATAGTGCCGTCGTACGTGTTGAACGTCACTGCGCTTTGCTTGATCGTTTTTTTTAATGATGGTGTGTACGCAAGGCAGGCTTGAGAGGAAACATGAAAAAAAACGAGGAGAAAAACGTCGGTTTAAAAAATGACATTAAAAACGATCGTGTGTACGGGGCATTATGCCTCGAACACACGACCAGTTTTCCCATTGTGAAAACTGATATGAGAGCTTTTGGCCGGGAAAACCGGCCGTGTGTATGCTCCATCGCAGTTTTCCCGACAGGAAAAGTGCCGGGAATCCCTGCGGGAAAAAAGAGAGCTGGTTCTCTTTTTTCCCGCCTTGAAGGCCATGAGATTAGGAGGGAAACATTGCTGGCTTTCCTTACAGTCATACCTAAAGAGGGAAAAGATGCAACCCTAATTTCTAGCTATAGACCAATATCATTGATTAAATGCAGACATAAAGCAATAAACTAAGGTTCTAGCTACTAGGCTGAAAGATCTGAAGCCAAAATGGATCCATGCAGATCAAGTCGGGTTCATTCCCAGGAGGGAAGGAGGGAACACTACTCCTGATAAAAAAACGCTGCAGAAAAATCCCCAGCTATATTCCTCTCAAAGGCATTTGACAGATTAGACTGGGAATTTATGATGAGTAAATTAGTAGACATGTGCACTGCAGAAAAAAAAAAAATATATTTTCGTTTCATTCGTTTTTTTTTTCTTTTTTTGGAAATTCGGGAAATTCAAAAAATTTGTTGTTTTCGTTTCATAAATTTTTTTCTTTTTTCAGAAATTCGGAAATTTGGGAAATTCTAAAATTTGGAATTCGGAAATTCAACTTTCCAAATTTTCCAACTTTCCAAATTCGGAACTAAACGAATTGCACATGTCTATAAATTAGTGGCAATGGAAATCTGCCTGAGGATGATACAATGGACTACATCTCCAACCCCAGGATAACACCAAATCTAATGAAAGTGTTGAAATATTATGGAGAATTATCAAATCTAAAAATCGATCCCTTAAAGTCAGAGATCCTGAATATAAATGTCAGTAAGAAAAATGAGCAAGCCTTCCAAAGGGAATTTCCATTTACATGGAGGAAAACAGAACTAAAATACTTAGGAATAAAATTAATGCCATCCCTGAGAAATACAGTATCTCACAAAAGTGAGTACACCCCTCACATTTTTGTAAATATTTTAATATATTTTTTCATGTGCTAACACTGAAGAAATTACACTTTGCTACAATGTAAAGTAGCGAGTGTACAGCTTGTATAACAGTGTAAATTTGCTGTCCCCTCAAAATAACTCAACACACAGCCATTAATGTCTAAACCACTGGCAACAAAAGTGAGTACACCCCTAAGTGAAAATGTCCAAATTGGGCCCAAAGTGTCAATATTTTGTGTGGCCACCATTTTTTTTCAGCACTGCCTTAATTCTCTTGGGCATGGAGTTCACCAGAGCTTCACAGGTTGCCACTGGAATCCTCTTCCACTCCTCAATGATGAAATCACGGAGCTGGTGGATGTTAGAGACCTTGCGCACCTTCACCTTCCATTTGAGGATGCCCCACAGATGCTCAATAGGGTTTAGGTCTGGAGACATGCTTGGCCAGTCCAACACCTTTACCCTCAGCTTCTTTAGCAAGGCAGTGGTCATCTTGGAGGTTTGTTTGGGGTCGTTATCATGTTGGAATACTGACCTGCAGCCCAGAGGGGATCATGCTCTGCTTCAGTATGTCACAGTACATGTTGGCATTCATGGTTCCCTCAGTGCCGGCAGCACTCATGAAGCCCCAGACCATGACAATCCCACCACCGTGCTTGACTGCAGGCAAGACACACTTGTCTTTCTACTCCTCACCTGGTTGCCGCCACACACGCTTGACACCATCTGAACCAAATAAGTTTATCTTGGTCTCATAAGACCACAGAACATGGTTCCAGTAATCCATGTCCTTCGCCTGCTTGTCTTCAGCAAACTGTTTGCATCATTTTTAGAAGAGGCTTCCTTCTGGGACAACAGCCAAGCAGACCAATTTGATGCAGTGTGTGTGGGGTATGGTCTGAGCACTGACAGGTCCCCCCACCTCGGCAGCAATGCTGTTCAACCTCTGCAGCAATGCTGGTAGCACTAATATGTCTATTTCCCAAAGGCAACCTATGGATATGATGCTGAGCATGTGCACTCAACTTCTTTGGTCGACCATGGCGAGGCCTGTTCTGAGTGGAACCTGTCCTGTTAAACTGCTGTATGGTCTTGTCCACTGTGCTGTAGCTCAGTTTCAGGGTCTTGGCAATCTTCTAATAGCCTAGGCCATCTTTATGTAGAGCAACAATTCTTTTTTTTCAGATCCTCAGAGAGTTCTTTTCTATGAGGTGCCATGTTGAACTCATTAACACCTGAGACCTTGTAACAGTAACGAGTCACATGACACCGGGGAGAGAATTGCACCCAATTTGGAAATTTTTACTTAGGGGTGTACTCACTTTTGTTTCCAGCGGTTTAGACATTAATGGCTGTGTGCTGAGTTATTTTGAGGGGACAGCAAATTTACACTGTTATATAAGCTGTACACTCACTACTTTACATTGTAGCAAAGTGTAATTTCTTCAGTATTGTCACATGAAGAGAAATAAAAAAAATATTTACAACCCAGGGCTCTAGACTAAAAAAGGCACGCAACGGGGAACTACAGTCCCTATTAGTTAAATTGCAGGCAGCGGAGCTTAAACACAAACGCCACATGACCCCGACCCTACATGCGGACCTTTTGTATTTTGTATTGTATCACCTTTTTGGAGACTAGCATACGGGATAGATTGCGACACATTTCACACAAGTTTTACGAGTTTGGTAATAAATGTGGGAGACTCTTAGCCAGGGCCCTTCGACACCAGCGCACCTCCGGTCATGTCCAAAAGTTTCAAACGATATTGGGAGCCCAGACTGTGTTGCCCTCTAAGATTGTTTAAGGAGCTTTTTGGGAATATTACGCCCAACTTTACCAACTTCCTGCCACGCTCGCTGAACAAACACCTCAGCAAAAAACAGAATGCCTTTCCCACTATCTTGAGGAGGCCCTAGCCCCCAAACTGACAACGCCAATTAGCGAATACCCTGATAAGCCTATCTCCACGTCAGAGATTGAATTGGTAATTAAAGACTTGCCCCAAGGTAAGAGCCCGGGCCCTGATGGGTCCACCAATGCCTACTATCGGAAATTTTTTCCCCTCCTCTCTACCCCTATAGTTACATACTTCAATGCTCTAGCCTTGGGCACCCTTCTCCCGAAGGAAGCATTGCTAGCCCATATCACAGTCCTCCCGAAAAAAGGAAAAGACCCTTCTACCCCGGGTATTTACAGACCGATCTCATTGTTAAATACCGATATTAAGATTTTGGCAAAGATCTTAGTGAATTGGTTTAAACCCATTATGCCTACCGTAATTCACTCAAACCAAACAGGCTTCATAGCGGGGAGGGAGGAAAGGCATAATTCCAGTCGCGTTTTACAACTAATCCACAACAGACTGGTTCACCCTGCCTTCTGCTGTCTACTGTCACAGAGAAGGCCTTTGACAGGGTGGATTGTACGTATCTCCAAGCAGTGTTGTCTAGATTAGGCCTTGGCAAGAACATGCTTAGCTGGATAGGCTCGTTATACAGTTCCCCCGGAAGTTTGGGTGAGGGTAAATGGAACGCTCTCAGACCACTTCCCTATACGGCAGCCCTCAAAAAATACACTCGGCCTGCTCGCATTTTGCGAGTGGATTTTGAGGTCTGGCGAGGAAGGGCTGCCTGGGAGCCGGGGGGGGGGGGGCGAGCACCGCCGGCAGCCTGTGTGGAATGAGAGTCCTTCTCCCTGTGATCGCGGAGGGGAAGAGAGAGAGAGACGCCCAGATGTTTTTATTGCGCAGCTCGGGGAACACAGCGATAACAGTTTCCTTTTTTAATTGACACGTTCCATGCCGCTCTCTGTCAGATACAGCCCTGCCTCCCGATCCCGGGACTTTGATAGACAGATCACCCGTCCAATCCTGGTGATGGGTGATCTGTCAATCAAAGTTCCCCGGCCAGGGGGCGGGGCTGAATATGACGTTGAGCGGCAGGAACACGGCAATTAAAATGAAAACTGTTATCCTGTGTTCCCCACGCTGCGCTCTGATCATCGGGGCGGCTCTCCTGTTCCTCTCCTCCCCTGCACAGGTAGGCTGCATAGTGGACACAGGCTGAATGCTGGACACAAGGCTGCATTTGGTGAACACAGGCTGCATGGTGGGCACAGGCTGCGTGATGGAAATGGGCTGCATGGTGGACACAGGCTGCATTTGGTGGACACAGGCAGCATTTGGTTGGCACAAGGCTGCATTGGTGGACACAAGGCTGCATTGGTGGGCACAGGCAGCCTGCATTAGTGGGCACGGATACAGTTGTTGCTAATATTTATTTTTATAACTTAATTCTGCATAAAACATTTAAGTGTAATTTCATGAGATAATTTATGAGGGCGTGTTTAGGGGCGGAATTAGGGGCAGGGCAGGGCGGGCTGGGTGGGGCAAATGGTGGCGAGTAACCCTTGAGGCCTGGCTAGTAGCTCAGGACTTTAAATTTTGAGCTCTGCTATACGGAATGGTACGAGACAGGGCTCCCCTCTGTCTCCGCTCATATTTGCCCTTACCCTGGAACCGCTGTTAAATATGATCCAGCTAAACCCTAACATTAAAGGGTTTATGGTGGGTACGACGGAACATAAACTATCAGCGTGCGCCGACAATGTACTCTTTTATGTCGCTGACCCGTTGATTTCCCTTCCAAACATTATGGCTGAATTGCAGAGATTTCACTCCCTATCTAACTTTAAAATGAACTATAACAAGTTGGAAATTCTTCCTCTCGATATTCCCCCTGCCATGCGCTCCAAACTGCAGGCAACTTTCTCGATTACACGGTATAGTTCTTCCTTGAAATACTTAGGTGTCTTACTCCCGGCCGTATTAACACAATTATATACCTCCAACTATGCTCCTTTGCTCTCCACAATTAGGCCGAGTCAGTATCCTAAAGATGACTATCCAGCCAAGAGTTCTCTTTTATCTTCAGATGGTGACTATTTCTCTACCC
This sequence comes from Rana muscosa, assembly GCA_029206835.1. Lineage (NCBI taxonomy): Eukaryota > Metazoa > Chordata > Amphibia > Anura > Ranidae > Rana > Rana muscosa. Next base: position 12,829,024 of record CM055122.1, on the reverse strand, counting down.
AGGTCTTTTTTCTTAACCCTCAACAGCCTGTTTTTAAAGTTCATCTGGCGTGGTCAGAGCCCCCATCTCACCTTACGCACTCTGTAGTGCTCCAAGCGATTGGAGGCCCTGGGGTCCCTTCCATGCGGAGATACTATGAGGTGATTGCTTTGCAATGGACCTTAGACTGGCAGCATCACACCGCAACCAAATCTTGGGTTCCCCTTGAGAAATGTTTGGCTGGCCGTAACCTGCCTCATGCTCCATGGTTCCTCTCAGACTTCGTATCTCCTATCTCTGCTCATGTGCTATGGGTGTGGAACACCTTAAATGCTCAGGGGCAGCTGTCGCTGCCTGTGACCACGTTGGCACCCCTAGGAGGCTTCCCATGGTTCATTCCAGGGGAACACCTCTCCTATTTTTGCACATGGGCAAGGGACAGTGTGGCACGATGCGAAAGGTTAATACAAGAGCAAGGCCTGGTCTCTCTGGACTAGCACTACAGACAGCTGCAACACTTTGTTCAAAGCTTACCTCATAGCATTCGGCCCCCTGTCCTCCCTGACTCCATTAGAGAAATTATGCATGGCCTGTGCCCCATTCTATCTCAGTGGTTTATGGGATGCTGCAGTCGACTGAGTCTTAGAGTAGACCGGTTTATATATGGGAGTGGGGGAGAGACCTGCAGCATATGTTCATGGTGCCCCAACTGGAACACCTGTATAGCCTTACCCACAAGAGCTCTGTGGACTCGAAGATGCAAGAAAATAGCTTTAAGTTGTTGACCAGTTGGTACAGAGTTCCGGCCGCGTTGGTTAGAATTTACCCGGCAGTTTCTGATGCCTGTTGAAGGGGCTGTGGGCTTTGTGGTACCTGCCTACATATATGGTGGGAGTGCCCGCGGCTTAGGACCTTTTGGCAGGATATCAGAGCTCAGGTGAAGGTTATACTGGACATAGATATGAATGACTCCCCATTGGAGTTTCTACTTCACGTGCCATCCATGTCTTTTAGTTTATCCAGTAAATCAGTTTTGTTACATCTTTTAAATGCTGCCAGGTGCTGGATTCCAGTACATTGGAAGTCGCCTCATGTTCCTGGAATATCTGACTGGATTTGACTAGTCAATAATATCATGGTAGTGGAGGAATGGATGGCAAAGTGGACGGATAGATATAAAAATGTATATAGTATATGGGCCACTTGGATACATTACAACTCTAATATGTCATCAGTGCCTGTTCAGTAGTACCGGAGATTAGGGATGAGCCGAACACCCCCCCCCCCGTTCGGTTCGCACCAGAACCTTCGAACGGACCGAAAGTTCGCGCAAACTTTAGAACCCTATTAAATACAATGGACGCGAACGTTCGAAATCTAAAGTGCTAATTACAACGGCTAATATGCATGTTATTGTCCTAAAAAAGGTTTGGGGACCCGGGTCATGCCCCAGGGGACATGTATCAATGCAAAAAAAAAAAGTAAAAACTGTTGTTTTTTCGGGAGCAGTGATTTTAATGATGCATAAAGTGAAAAAAAAAAAGTGAAATATTCCTATAAATATCGTACCTGGGGGGTGTCTAAAGTATGCCTGTGAAGTGGCACGTGTTTCCCGTGTTTAGAACTGTCCCTGCACAAAATGACATTTCTAAAGGAAAAAAAGCCATTTAAAACTGCTTGCGGCTTTAATGTAATGTCTGGTCCCGGCAATATGGATGAAAATCATTGAGAAAAATGGCATGGTTACCCCATCACCCCCCCCCCCACCCCAGCCCATTACCAGCCCCTTACCAGCCCCTTTGGGTCTTGTATGGATATTAAGGGGAACCCCGCACCCAAAATAAAAAAAGGCCCTATATACTCTGAACAGCAGTATACAGGCGGTGCAAACAAGACAGGGACTGTAGGTTTGTTCTTAAGTACAATCTGTTTGTAATTTGGAACAAGTAATTTTTTTAAGTGTAGCTCTAGCCAAAAAATCTATTTTTAAGCTTTTTGGAGAACATAGGGAAGGGTTATCACCCCTGTAACATTTGTTTTGCTGTCTGTGCACCTGTTCAGAACATTTCACCTCACTTTCCGTCCCAATGACAAATGTTTTTGGAAAATTGTGGGTTTTTATTGAAACAAGGATTGGTGATAAAGCATCAGTAGAGAGGAGACACTTTTTTCCCATATTAACTCTTACAGGAGAGAATTTCCCTTCCTAGGGGTAGATTTCCTCTCACTTCCTGTTGTCTCCTTCCGTTTGCAAGTAGGAGTCATTTGTAAGTTGGATGTTTGAAAGTAGGGGCCTGCCGTATATACTCTGCAGAAATTTGCCCCTTAGGTGTTGGTGTTGCCACAACACTGTAAGCCCTCACAGTTACTCTTGGTGGGCGCTGGAACACCCTGCTGTCAACTATTATATCAGGAATTGTAATTACATGCCATTGTTGAACAGTGGTAGGAAAAATTGGGCCTTTGGTGGTGGTGCTGTTGCCACAACACTGTAAGCCCTCACAGTTACTCTTGGTGGGCGCAAGAATGGGCCCTGCTGTGAATTATTAGATCAAGAATTTTAATTACATGCCCCTGTTGAACAGGGGCCGAAAAATTGGGCCTTTGGTGGTGGTGCTGGTGCCACAACACTGTAAGCCCTCACAGTTACTTTTGGTGGGCGCATGAATGGGCCCTGCTGTGAATTATTAGATCAAGAATTGTAATTGCATGCCCCTGTTGAACAGGGGCTGAAAAATTGGGCCTTTGGTGGTGGTGCTGTTGCCACAACACTGTAAGCCCTCACAGTTACTCTTGGTGGGCGCAAGAATGGGCCCTGCTGTGAATTATTAGATCAAGAATTGTAATTGCATGCCCCTGTTTAACAGGGGATGAAAAATTGGGCCTTTGGTGGTGGCGGTGGTGCTGGTGCCACAAGACTGTAAGTCCTCACAGTTACTCTTGGTGGGTGCAAGAATGGACCCAGCCGTGAAATATTAGATCAAGAATTGTAATTACATGCCCCTGTTGAACAGGGGCAGAAAAATTGGGCCTTAGGCACTGGTGCTGGTGCCACAAGACTGAGACCCCTCGCAGATACTGTAATTAAAGCGCAGCAATGAGCCCTGTTGCAAAGTATTGCATCAAAAATTGTAATTACACGCCCCTGTTAAACAGGGGCTGAAAAATTGGGCCTTAGCCACTGGTGGCGGTGCCCAGAACCAAACATGTTCTTTCAAGCTATCAGCATGATTATTGAGGAGGAAGAGGATAGTCACTCAGCATAACAGGATAGTCACTCTGCATCAGCATAGGCAGTCTTGAAGGGGTCTGACATTTCAAAGAAAATTATTCTGTTACATCAGCATCAGGTGCTTGGTAGCTGGTGGTGATCCAAGACTAATTCATTTTTATGAAGGTCAGTCGATAGACCGAGTTGGTTGACAGGCGCACCCTGTGATCGGTTACAAAGCCTCCAGCAGCACTGAATGTGCGTTCCGAAAGAACGATGGATGCAGGACAGGCCAGTATCTCAATTGCATACTGTGCAAGCTCTGGCCAGTGATCCATCCTCAAGACCCAGTAACCCAGAGGATTTTTGGTGGGAAAGTCTGATCTTGCCCCTAGGTATTCCTGCACCATGTAAACAAGACGCTGGCGATGGTTGCTGGAACATGATCATGCCTTGGGGCTGCGGGCTAAAAAATTGTCTGAACGCATCGGTCAGACGGACACTTTCTCCGCCGCTCCTTCTTTGACTGACCGAAGCCTCAGCAACACGTTGTCCAGGACCAGGAATTTGTAACCTCCCAGTCTCTGGGAACGCGTTGCACAGACCTTTCTGCAAGGCCTCCCGAAGATGCCTCATCCTCTGCTCCCTCTGTGACGGCAAGATAAGGTCCGCGACCTTACCCTTGTACCGTGGATCAAGGAGGGTTGCCAGCCAGTAATGATCCCTCTCCTTGATCGCACGAATACGAGGATCCTTACGCAGGCTTTGCAGGATCAGGGAGGCCATGCAGCGTAGATTTGCTGAGGCATTCGGTGCGGAGTCCTTTGGGTCACTGAGGACGACATGATCCGCAGCCACCTCCTCCCAGCCACATACAAGTCCATGGGTGTCTTGGGGCTGTAATTGATCCCTTGAAGACTGCTGCTGATGCTGAGTGCTAGTCTCCACCTCTATGCTGACACAATCCTCCTCCTCCTCCTCCTCCTCCTCCTCTTCCTGTGTGATAGCCAGGCCAGCAGGAACACTGTCTGGATAAAGGGGGCCTTGAGAGGTAAGGAAGTCCTCCTCTTCCTGCCTCTGTTCTGCCTCAAGTGCCCTGTCCATTATTCCATGCAGCGTGTGCTCCAACATGTGGACAAGAGGGACAGTGTCACTGATGCATGCACTGTCACTGCTCACCATCCTCGTGGCCTCCTCAAATGGTGCCAGGACAGTGCATGCATTCCTGATCATGGCCCACTGGCGTGGGGAAAAAAATCCAAGCTCCCCTGACCCTCACCCTGTCCTGGTGCCATATTGCAACAGATACTCATTGATGGCCCTCTGATGCGTGTGCAGCCGCTGCAGCATGGCCAACGTAGAGTTCCACCTGGTGGGCATGTCACAGATTAGGTGGTTCTTGGGCAGGTTGTAATCCTTTTGCAGCTCAGCCAGCCGAGCACTGGCATTTTATGACCGGCGGAAATGCCCACAGAGTTTCCTGGCCTGCTTCAGGACCTCCTGTAAGCCCGGGTACCTGCCCAAGAACCGCTGCACCACCAAGTTAAGGACATGAGCCAAACACGGCACATGGGTCAGTTGTCCCTGTCGGAGGGCGGAGAGGAGGTTGGTGCCATTGTCGGAAACTACCTTTCCTGGCTTAAGCTGGTGTGGCGTCAACCACCTCTGAGCCTGCCCCTGCAGAGCTGACAGAATCTCTGCCCCAGTGTGGCTCCTGTCCCCCAAGTACACAAGCTCAAGTACCGCATGGCATCTTTTTGCCTGCGTACTGGCGTAGCCCCTTGAACGTCTACGGAGCACCGCTGGTTCCGAGGACAAATCAGCAGAGGAAGAGGCCATGGAGGAATAAGAAGAGGAGGGGGTGGAGGAGAGAGGTGTGTCAGAATCACCAGTAGTAACATTTTGGAGGCATGGTAACGGAACAACCTCCAATACTACTGCACCTTGTCCTGCATCCTTCCCAGCTGCCAGCAGAGTCACCCAATGCGCCATGAAAGATAGGTAACGTCCCTGTCCATGCCTGCTGGACCATGAGTCAGCGGTAATATGCACCTTACCGCTGACCGCTCTGTCCAGCGAGGCCAAGACATTGCCTTCCACATGCCGGTAGAGAACCGGAATCGCCTTCCGTGAGAAAAAGTGGTGTTTGGGAACCTGCCACTGAGGAACCGCACATTCCACAAACTCACGGAAGGGGGCAGAGTCTACCAACTGAAAAGGCAGCAGTTGAAGTGCTAGAAATTTAGCCAAGCTAGCATTCAACCACTGGGCATGTGGATGGCTGGGAGCGAACTTCTTTCGGCGGTGCAGCAGCTGGGGCAGGGAAATTTGCCTGGTACAATCGGACATCGGTGTACCGATAGCAGATTGCCCGCAAGTACTTGGCTGTGACACACCTAATTCTACACCTTCATTCCTCTCAGTGCAGGTTTCAGAGAGGACTGAAGGTATAGTGGGGTTGGAGATCCCAACTGATGAGGAGCAAGGAGAGGTCCACGTTGTTCTTTGGTGTGGGTCTTTTAGGTGTGCTTGCCAACGGACTGCATGGCAGGTCGACATATGTCTGGTCAAGCATGTGGTGCCCAAGCGGCTGATGTTTTGGCCACGCGAGATACACTTTAGACATATCTTGCAAATGGCAACAGTGCGATCTGCTGCATACGTCTGAAAAAAGGCCCACACCAAAGAACTTTTGGAATAACGCGCAGAGACAGCAGCGCCCTGCACATGCGGAGCTCTGCGGTGTGATTCAGTCAGTGTGCTGCCCTTAAGCTGGCCCCTGGAGGGCATCCTGCCTTGTTGGACATGTGCCTCCTCCTCTCTCCTATCAGGCACCCACGTGGAGTCAGTGACCTCATCATCTTCCCTTCCCTCCTCATCGCTGAAACCAATCTGGCAGTGTGCTGCAGCTGGGGGTACATGACTGCCAGATGACCTTGTTGGGCACCCCCTCTCTCTGGTCTCACGTTACTAGCCCCTCTCTCTGAGCTCACGTTACTGCCTTCCTCCAGCTGGGTTCCATCATCGGAGCCTTCAAAACGCTGGGCATCCTCCTGGAGCATGTACCCAACACTGTGGTCAAACAGTTCGGGGACTCCTCAGGAGGACATGGTGGGGCTAGGGAAGGAGTGACTGATGCCATTGAGCCGAGGGAAGAGGCCGATTTAGCAGCTGCTTTGCCAGACAAAGTACCCTGAGCCTGGGCGAGAGAGGATGAGGAGGAGGAGGATGGCTTGGTCATCCACTCTACCAAGTCTTGGGCATGTTGCGGCTCAACATGGCCAGCTGCCGAAAAGAAGGACAGGCGTTTCCCACGGCCACGTGCTGATGAGGATGCACCGTGTCCACGACCAGCAGCACTGTTGCCTCTAGACACAGAGCCTGCTTGCCCTCTTTTATTGCCTCGTGACTGTCTGCCTCTCATTGTTTGCCTTCCAGACATACCAATGGCCTGCTGTGGTGTTAGTATGGGAAAAGCAGCAATTGTTTTCAGTTTAGGTGAAAACTGTGCAGAGGACACAGTACACTGAAAATACTTGCAGCTCTCTGCTTGTTGTTTTATTATGAGAACACCACTATAATAGTCACTAACTGTATTCAGGTGAGCTTTAGGTGAACGCTATGCAAAGGACACAGTACACTAACTGAAACACTGACTGTCTGCAGCTAGCACAATCACCGGCCTTCCTGTCACAGTATAGAAAATAACTGTATTCAGGTGAGCTTTAGGTGATCGCTATGCAAAGCACACAGTAGTACACTAAATGAAACACTGACTGTATGCAGCTAGCACAATCACCGGCCTGCCTGTCACAGTATAGAGAATAACTGCATTCAGGTGAGCTTTAGGTGATCGCTATGCAAAGCACACAGTAGTACACTAACTGAAACACTGACTGTATGCAGCTAGCACAATCACCGGCCTGCCTGTCACAGTATAGAGAATAACTGCATTCAGGTGAGCTTTAGGTGATCGCTATGCAAAGCACACAGTAGTACACTAACTGAAACACTGACTGTATGCAGCTAGCACAATCACCGGCCTGCCTGTCACAGTATAGAGATTAACTGTATTCAGGTGAGCTTTAGGTGAACGCTATGCAAAGCACACAGTAGTATACTAAGTGAAACACTGACTATATGCAGCTAGCACAATTACCTGCCTGCCTGTCACAGTATAGGAGACTAACAGGAACGGATCTAGCTAAACTCAATACAGCGTATAAATATATATACAACACCTAGGATGCATATATATCCTCTACACACTGTAACAGCAGCTAACTGACTCGCCTGCCTGCTCTATCTAACTCAATATAAATGACACTGTCTCTCTCTCTGTAACTCTCTCTTTCACAAACACTAACACACTACACAAGGCCGACTTCCAGGCGGCCTTATATAGTGTGGGGCGTGTACCTACTCCTCTGAGCCATGATTGGCCAAAGCCACCCTGGCTTTGGCCAATTACGGCTCTCTGTACAGGTGGCACTGTGATTGGCCAAGCATGCGGGTCATAGTGCTTGCTTGGCCAATCATCAGCCAGCAATGCACTGCGATGCCACAGTGAATTATGGGCCGTGATGTGCCACTCAAATTTGGCGCGAATGGCCCATAACGTTCGATCTTCGTTGAACGATCGAACAGCCGATGTTCGAGTCGAAAGTTGATGCCCCAGTAGAAGTCTTATGTCGACGAAACGCGTAGGGCTTGGTACGCCACTCCCCATATTGCTTTGTTTTATTCTTATTTGTGATCACTTTTTATGTTAATCTTTGTGGTTTTATTCTAATAAAACCGTATACTACCTTTTTGACCTGCACCATTGGAGCCTTGTCTCTTTCTTTCCTGCATGGGATTCGGAGAGGGCTTACCTGGAGTTACTCTGCATCATTCAGTTACCCCTTTTGGGGGTCTTTGGTGGTCGAATATCTCTTATACCAATTGGAAACAGGGTGATACCCTAGGAGTCCAGGTTCGTTGTATCCATTGGGGATATCCATCCAAGGTTCGGATCCGAGGATTGTCGAGTCGTAATGGCCAAGATTCCAACAGCATAGGAGTCATCAGACAAGTCGACTGGTCCTGTGGCTGGATTTCCCATGCTTACATGATCTGCTACCACGGTAGGCAGATCCACGGACTCTGGTAAGAGTGTTTCATCTGTTTCCTATAGTCGGAAGATGTTTTTTCCTTGATGACCTACAGTCTACATGTCCTTCCTTGTATTGTGCCTTCACGGGTTATTTTGATGGACACTGCACATGTTTTTCTTTTTTCTTCACGATTACATATGTTGTTTTTTATGGATTTTATAGTGAACTCATACACATCCCTTTAGGTTGGTGTGATATTCATTTATTTTTCTCTATATATTCTGAGAGGCATTCATTTGTTTTTTCCTTAATTACCAGCGCTACTTTTTTATTCCTATCACGTTTACAATTTTCGTCACATTGTTGTGTAGCTGCTTTTTGTTTCTTGTTTTTTAGTTTTTACACTTAGCGCAATATTTTTTCTATTTTTCACTCTAATACAGTTAGAGGCAGAGGCCTTCATGTTACTTACCCCCAAATATTTTTTCTAGCACTATTCATAAATCTAGATAAAGAGGCTTCTTCCCCTGTTTTCAGTGTTCATAGGGCCCTTGCCCTCTACTCCCTGTTTTTTTCACCTCTATTCCCTTTTCTTGCCTTCTCCTTACATCTTCTAAATCCTATCTCCCCCTTTACTCCTTTCGCTCATGGGTACGTAACCCCGATATGGTACTCTGGTTTTATTACACAACCCCCATGTTATATGGTTTACAAAAGTTGGAATCATCTGCTGCTTATGTCTGTATGTAGGCTTTTCTAAATCTAATATTGCAGACCGTGATGCATGGTTCACTTCCGCCCCCCCCCCCCCCCTTATCTATTGTATGTCAAATCTTTCTTTTTGAAAACTGAAAAAAGATTATATAAAAAAATATGTGTAAGGCTGGCCGGAGGCTAGCCTGTATTTGTGGGAGGAGTCTGAGAGGGCTATTTAACCACCCTCCTCTGTCAGGGCTGGTATTGTCTGCGTTTCTGAGTTTTTTACGTAAATTCCGGATTTGCAGGGGGGGCGCGTTACTTCCGGTTTCAGCAGGTCGACTGATGGAGTCTTGTGGCGGTTCCCCTCCCGGGGCTCACCCCGTGTATTGTGGGGGGGCTGCCTGCCTGCTTATCCCGGTCCTCACACTGAGCAGCAGGGGGTGGGGGGAGCCACTCACCGCCTGGTTCTTACGCCTGCTCCATCGGGGGGGGGGGGGGGAGCCACTCACTGCCAGTTCACCTCCCTGGATCTCACGCCGGGCACTATGGAGGGGACGCCCGCACGCCTGCCGGTTCTCACGCCGGCTCCGGGGGGGCGCACACCTGCGGTACTCACATGGGGCTTCATGGGGAGGACCCCCGCACGCCTCCCGGGCATCCACTGCCTCAGTCAAGCTTAGTCCTGGTATGTGGGGGGGGGGGGGGCGGCGTTTCAGTCCTCAGGTCCTGCTTAGCCAGCCGCCATGGATCCCACAGCACTCCCAGCAGTCAGGTGTTCCCACCTTGCCACATAGTATTCATTTGGCATAGGCTAGTTTTCCATGCATGTCAGCAGAGATTTCCATTTTCAGAGCGGTAGCTTCGTTAGCTGGTGGCTGCACAGTAGGTATACGTACACTGGAAGTGTCACCAGGCACAGATCTGTGTTTATTACCTCTTCCTACCACGGCATAGAATGCATGACCCTCCATCGCATTTCCTCCAGTAGACATACTTCTATCTTTACAGTCAAGGTCTGAGCTTTCCTTAAGTCACGGGGGGTGGATGCAGGCGTTTCTCTTTTCTGTCATAACGTTTTCTGTCATAGCGTTTTTCTGTCATAGCGTTCTGCCCCAGCATTTCTGTCATAGCGTTCTACCCTGGCATTTCTGGCATAGCGTTCTGCCACGGCATTTCTGTCATAGCGTTCTGCCCCGGCATTTCTGTCATAGCGTTCTGCCCCGGCATTTCATTTCTGTCATAGCGTTCTGCCCCGGCATTCCTGTTTCGGCGTTCAGTCTTGGCATTTCTGTCATAGCATTTTCTGCCCCAGGATTTCTGTCATAGCGTTTTCTGCCCCAGGATTTATGTCATAGCGTTTTCTGCCCTAGGATTTCTGTCATAGCGTTTTCTGCCCCAGGATTTCTGTCGTAGCGTTTTCTGCCGCAGCATTTCTGTCATAGCGTTCTGTCCCGGCATTTCTGTCTCGGCGTTCAGTCTCTGCATTTCTGTCAATATAGAAAAATAGCACTCACATTGCCAACATCAGTAAATAATGTAGTGAGGAAAAGCAAAAAAATAGGGATATGGGCCCTACTCGGACTTTCAGCGGCACAGTAAACAATAGAGATGTATAAAAAATATATAAATGTTTAATAGAAAGAGAGAACCACATAAATGAAATTGAATACAAGGGTAATATAAGAATTAAAAATCATACATATGAGTACATATAAATGATGAGAACCCGAATGCATCAACGCATTTCGCCTTGGGGCTTCTTCAGGACGCAAATTCAGGAAAACAGTAGTTGTAGAAGCAAGAAAGGGATCTCTCTCTTATAACTATGATTCTTGGTTAGCGTATAGCCAACACCGACATCCAATAGAGCAGTGGTTCTCAACTCCAGTCCTCAGGGCCCACCAACAGGCCAGGTTTGCAAGATAACTGAAATGCATCACAGGTGATATAATTTGCTGCTCAGGGATTGCAGTATTCTAGTCTGCATCTCACCAAGGTAATACTTAAAATCTGGCCTGTTAGTGGGTCCTGAGGACAGGAGTTGAGAACCACTGCAATAGAGGAAAGAAACGAGCCACGCAAAGAATGTACAATGTTGGCGAAGCAAAAACGGGGAAACCAGCTGTAATTTCCAAGTAAACAGTACATATGACTTCAAAAGTCACATATAGAGAAACTGGATATAAGAAGAAAGTCTTCCTTTTCAGCCGACAAATCCAAATAGAGGAAGTCACAGTGATAATTCAAAGTATCAGTAGGCTGGAATCCTTAACTCAAGAGGGATATATAATACAGATCCCCCGAGTAGTAACTCTTATTAGACTGAGTAGGTTCAGAGTAATCCCAAGGGGAGAGCACAAAGAAAGGGCTTTCTTCTTATATTGTATTTATTTCTTCTCGGCAAATTGTTTTGCAGGGGCTCCTCGGGCCAGCCCTTGCTCCCTTTCCCCCACATATCCTCTCTTTCACAAGCAGTTCATTCCACTTTAACCACTTACCATCCGTGCTATAACCGAATGATGGCTACAGCGTGGATCTACTTTGCCGGGAGGTCGTCAATAGACGTCCTCCCTTTTGCACGCTCCCCGCGCGCGCCCTGCAGGGGGTGCGCTGTGATCACCGAGTTACTGCCACCTATCAGTGCCCATCACTGCCACCTATCAGTGCCACCTATTAGTGCCAATTCTCAGCGCCCACCAATGCCACCTATAAATACCTTTCAGTGCCACCCATCAGTGCCACCTCTGTGTCACCTTTCAGTGCCCACCAGTGCCACCTCTCAGTGCCCACCAGTGCCGCCTATCAGGGACCACCAGTACCGCCTAATCGGTGCCCATCAGTGCAGCCCTATCAGTGCCCATAAGTGCAGCCCATTGATGCCCATCAGTGCAGCCTATCGGTGCCCATCAGTGCAGCCTCATCAGCGTACATCAATGAAGGAGAAAAATCACCTGTTTGCAAAATTTTATAACAAAATATAAAACGGTTTTGCATTTTTTCTTTAAAAATTCCGTCTTGTTAAATTTTTTTAACAAAAAATAAAAACCACAAAGGTGATCAAATACCAACAAAAGAAAGCTGTATTTGTGGGAAAAAATGATAAAAAAATTATTTGGGTACAGTGTTGTATGACCATGCAATTGTCATTCAAAGAGTGAAAGCACTGAAAGCTGAAAATTGGTCTGGGCAGGAGGGGGGTTTAAGTGTCCAGTAAGCAATTGGTTAAAGGAGAAGTACGGGGAAAGCTTGTTTGTACTTCTACTATGGATCACAGGAGTGCAGTTCATTTTGCAATGCAGTTCTGTTATCCAACACCTTAGTTTTTGGCAGTGCCCTCCCGAGACTAAATTCTGCATACCCCCCTGAGGTGAGTACTAGCACATTGTGGCATTAACGTGCAGGGGACTTCTTTTTTTTGTTTACTACCACGTTAAATCTCACACCAGAGACACCATGGGTATCATACAGTGCATTGATAAGGGTCAAATATTCAGAAACAGCTGTATGCAATTTTGAATAAATAGCTCTGTAATATTAGGATAAATGCACCAGCAGTTCTCAATGTGCATCTGGCCAGAGGGAGGAAGAGCAATGACTGTCCACTGTCCTGAAATTAAGAATAATCCCCTTATTTTTTTGGGATATGGAATGAGACATATGAAAACTTTCTATTTTATGTGCAGCAATTTGATTCAATGTGAAAATCCCATGGAAAAATAGCAATAGGCAGTAAATATGAGTTCTTAAAGTGTCCAACTTATAAAATAAACACACATTAGATGAGAAATAAAGTTGGCCTGAGTGTCTCGCCAAAATTAACTGAAATCAAAAAATATACTGTATGTGTGAAACAAAACTGATTATTAATGCAAGAGCTGTGCACCTAACTACTTGCCCAAAAATTTAAATTGCTATAAAAGGTTACAAAAATAGCAAGAACAATAAAAATAATAATACAATTCAGCAGTTAAGGGCTGCTGGATTATATAATTAGGAAGTTACCTTCCAATAGAAACTTTTCAAGGGGGGATTTATTCATTCATGTCCATACTGCATGTCTGGCAGAATAACATAGTTCACAACCAGTTAAGTAGCAAGGTATGAAAAAAGGTTCCGGGGTAACCCAAAAAGTATCAGGCACAAAGTTAATAAGCCCACACCCAAAATATGTTTTGCCTCAAACAGGGGCTTTGTCAGGAAAATGGTGTCATAAAATGTGCTCAAATAAGCAAAGAAAAAGCCATGTGTGTAATGGCAGCCATCCATGGCTGCCCATATTTATAATAGTGCCCTGCGCTATGCGCAATGATGTCATCACGTACATGGCAGAATGACGTCATCACACATGCATGCATGCCGGTGTGATGTGCAATTCAGTATTCTCAATATCTATCTACAGGCAGAAACTGTAACGTCTGATCTTATCCAAATGGGGCCACTATTGTCATATTGTTCCAATGCAAGAGGCGCTCAGGCTCTCCAACAATATAGATTCAATATGATATACGGAAAAATAAAATAGTGACCACCAAAATGATATTTTATTCTGCTCATTTTAAATTCTTAAAAAAACTAATATAAAAACAATTTTCCAAAATATACAATGGATGCATATCAGGCTCACATCCCAAAACAAATTAATCTTATACAGAGGGCAAGTCTCCAAAAAACAATAATTATTCCTGGGTAAATGGCAAAAAGGTAAAACCCTTATTAAGACCCAAGGGAGCTCTTGTGTCCTGTCTGATAATCCATTTTGTTTCAGCGGTCAGCAACAATTTATCCAAGTCACCTTTCCTTTGTCCCAATTTGATGTCTTGAATGACCCAAAATTTGGAACAGTCAGGTTTTCCATCGTGTTTATTCTACATATGTCTCGCTATTCGTCAATCTCTTTTTCAACAGTATGTCACTAACCTGTTTAAGTGCACATCATCTTAGTTGTCTGATTGTTTTGCCAACAGACTGTATAATAGTGGGCAAGAGCAACTGTCAAAGTAAAAAAGTCCACTCACACTGCAGTTATAAACAACTTAATTTGCATCTTTTTATCATTTTTTGGGTTCACAAACTCCTTAAAATGATTATAAAAGTAAAAATGAAAGAACAAAACGTTACACTTACGGCTTTGAGGAATGGTTTTGCACAGAGCAGCCCCCATCTTTCTGTTCTTGGGGCCCCTGCTAGTGTTACTGGATCCTCTTGCCCACTGAGTGCCCCCATATCAAGGCACTTGTCATGGGGGCACCCGTGCATGCTCACTCCCAAGCAGGCTCTGTGTGTCCATAAGACCCAGCCAATGGCTTCTGCTGCTGTATCTGAGCCAATGTGGAGAGAGATGAGAGACTCTACTCTTGTGCACATCCCTAGTTCGAGATGGGGCACAAGTAAGTATAAGGGGGGGGGCTGGGGGGGGTAGCTGATTGCAGAAGTTTTTTTTTATCTTAACTGTGGAAACAAATGAGCACGCTTTGCAGTAGCCACAATGAACATTTGCTTTTGTCGACTAGCATGTTCAAAATGGCTGGGTACCAGAATATCACTTAAAGCGGAGAAGATAGCGGGGCGCCCGGCAGAAGGCAGAAAGAACCGGAGATCGTGGAGAAGGCACCGGAGAGCGGGAGAAGAACCAGAGAGCGCGGAGAAGGCACCGGAGAGCGGGAGAAGAGGCCGGAGAGTCGGAAGAGACCCCCGAAATCAGAAGAAGACCCCCTGGGGTCCCCCCCACCCCAAAGCACCCTCCCCCATGTTGATGGGGACAAAGGCCTCTTCCCGACAACCCTGGCCGTTGGTTGTCGGGGTCTGCGGGCGGGGGGCTTATCGGAAGCCGGGAGCCCCCTTTAATAAGGGGGCCCCCAGATCCCGGGCCACCCCACCCTATGTAAATGAGTACCCCTACCCATTCACCTGGTGGCCAAAAAATGTCAATAAAAAAAATAGGGTTGTCCCGATACCGATACTAGTATCGGTATCGGTACCGATACAGAGCATTTGCCCAAGTACTTGTACTCGGGCAAATGCTCCCGATGCTTCACCTGATACCTGGACAGTCAGCGGTGATCAGTGCGTGGGAGATCACCGCTGTATAGATTTAAAAGTCTCTCCGCCTCTCCCCCCCCCCCCCCTTTAAGCTGCTGTAGTGAAATCAGCGGTGATCGGTGCTTGTAACTCACACACGATCACCGCTGACTGTCCCCGCATCCTCCTCCAGCCCCCCTCCGTTCTGCGGTCTCGTGTCCCCTCCATTCTGATGTCTCCCTCCGTCCGTGACCCCCTCCACTCTGGTGTCTCCCTCCGTCCGTGACCCCCTCCACTCTGATGTCTCCCTCCCTCCGTGACCCCCTCCATTCTGATGTCTCCCTCCGTGCTGCCACCCCCTTCCGTTCTCCTCCTCCACCCCCTCTTACTGTCAGGATGGAGAGCGGAGGTAGGAGCCGGTAAACCCGGCTCCTTACTGTTCCGAATGAACAGAGTCAGTGATCACTGACTCTGTTCATTCACAAAACTGTTTACAATGTTTCAGTTTATGAATGGAGAGGAGCCGCTGTCTTCTCTCCATTCATTTTCAGCGCAGCTGAGGCTGCTGAGAAAGGGACTGGGGAATCTGTCCCTAGTCCCTTTCTCTGTCTCAAAGGGGAGATGTCAGAGGTCTGTTAAGACCCCTGATATCTCACCAAAGCCCCCCAACAGGGCTGATAAAAAAATAAAAAATGTAATAAAAAAATTAATAATAAAGAAATGAATTGTAAAAAATAAATAAAATAAAATAGAAGAAAAAACACACTGACACTGTCCACCCCCCACCCCCTTAAAAAAAGAAAACATTGTAAAAAATCAATAAATAAATAAATAAAATAAATTGTAAAAAAAAAAAAAAAAATTGTAAAAAAAAAAAAAATTTTTTTTAAAAGAGATTAAAAAAAAGTATCGGTATTCGGTATCGGCGAGTACTTGAAAAAAAGTATCAGTACTTGTACTCGGTCTTAAAAAAGTGGTATCGGGACAACCCTAAAAAAAACACAACACAGGTTTTAAAAGTAATTTATTAGGCAGTTCCGTGGTCTTCTTCCAACTTCGGGGGTCTTCTTCTGATTTCGGGGGTCTCTTCCGACTCTCCAGGCCTCTTCTCCCGCTCTCCGGTGCCTTCTCCGCGATCTCCGGTTCTTTCTGCCTTCTGCCGGGCGCCCCGCTATCTTCTTCCAGCCCTTTTGCTTGCGGGGTCCCAGTCTTCATCGTCATCTTCTTCCCTCTTCTCTCCGCCCGATGTTGCCTCGTCGCTGTCTGCCGCTACAATGCTGTGTGCGCGGAGCGCAACGACTTATATTGGCATGGGGCGTGGTCACCGGGTGATGCCACCTGGTGACCCCGCCCGTATGCCGTCACAGACCCGGGGAATGATGGGACCGTGACGTCATATGGGGGCGGGGTCACCGGTGACCACAGCCCTTGTCAATATAAGTCGTTGCGCTCCGCGCACACAGCATTGTAGCGGCAGACAGCGACGAGGCAACATCGGGCAAAAAAGTCAATAAAAAAAAACACAAACCAGGTTTTTAAAGTAAATTATTAGGTAGCCCTGGGGGTCTTCTTCCAACTTTGGGGGTCTTCTTGTGTTTTTTTATTGACATTTTTTTCAACTTTCAGCGCTGATGCACTTTGAATGACAATTGCGTGCTCATACAACACTGTAACCCAATGAAAATGTAATAATTTTTTGCACACAAATAGAGATTTCTTTTGGTGCTATTTGATCACCTCTGCTTTTTTTTGTTTTTCTATGAATACAAAAGACCGACTAAAAAAAAACAATTTGGATATTTTAACCACTTCAGCACCGGGCCTATTCTGGCACTTATCTCCTTCATGTAAAAATCATAATTTTATGGCTATAAAATTATTTAGAACCCCCAAACATTACCCTAGGGAATAAAATGGCGGTCATTGCAAATTTTTATCTCGCTCGGTATTTGCGCAATAAATTTTCAAACGCCTTTTTTTTGGAAAAAAAATGGTTTCATGAATTAAAAAAATTACAAAACAGTAAAGTTAGCCCAATTTTTTTGTATAATGTGAAAGATGTTGTTATGCTGAGTAAATAGATACCTAACATGTCACGCTTTAAAATTGTGCACACTCATGGAATGACACCAAACTTCAGTACTTAAAAATCTCCATAGGCGATGCTTTAATTTTTTTTACACGTTACCATTTTCACATTACAGAGGAGGTCTAGTGCTAGAATTATTGCACTCATTCTAACGCACGCAGCAATACCTCACATGTGTGGTTTTAACAGCGTTTACATATGTGGGCGGGACTTACGTGTGTGTTCGCTTCTGAGCGCGAGCTAGCGGGGACAGGGGCGTTTTAATTTTTTAAAATTTATTTTTTACTTTTTTTTACACTTTTTTTTTACTTTTTTGTTTTTTTGATCACTTTTATTCCTATTACAATGTAAACATCCCTTGTAATAGGAATCTATTGTGACAGGTCCTCTTTATGGAGAGATGCGGGGTCAATAAGACCCCACATCTCTTCTCCAGGCTGGAAAGCGTGAGATCGGTAAAAAAAAATTACCGATCTCATGCTGACAGCCGAGATCACGGCTTTGTTTACATACGGGAACCCAGCGTGACGTCATAACGTTGCGCCCGGGCCTCCGACGGTCATAGAGATGACTGGTGACCATCTGGTCACCAGTCATCTCTATGCTTCCCATCCGGCGCTGGCTGAAAAGAATGATATCTGAATGATGCCTGCAACTGCAGGCATCATTCAGATGTCACCGCACAAAGTCAAGGATGTCATTTGACGGTGGGCGGTAGGGAATGGTTAATATTTAGTTTGAAAATGTTTCTCCTTCATTGATGTACACTGATGTGGCTGCACTGATGGGCACCGATAAGGTGGCAAGGGTGGGCACTGAGAGGTGGCATTGCTAGTTGGCACTGGTGGGCATTGAGAAGTGGCACTGCTAGGTGGCACTGATTGGCACCAGTGGTGGGCATTGATAGGTGGCACTGGCAGGGGCTACTGATTGTCACAGATGACGCAGAATTGCCTCTTCTTCTTCGGGCCCGATGTCCCTTGCACATAAGCCGGTGATTGCCTTTTCTTATGCTCACGCTGTCAGCAAAAGGAAAAAACAAAAACCATTACCAAGCTTTTGTTTACATCACGTGATCAGCTGTCATTGGCTGACAGCTGATCACATGGTAAGGGGCAAGGATCGGCCCCTTACTCGGATCTGTCATCACCCAAATCTCAGTGACTCTGTGACCACAGCGCACGTGCGCGAAGGGGAGGACGTCTGGCTGCACTGATGGGCACCGATAAGGTGGCAAGGGTGGGCACTGAGAGGTGGCATTGCTAGTTGGCACTGGTGGGCATTGAGAAGTGGCACTGCTAGGTGGCACTGATTGGCACCAGTGGTGGGCATTGATAGGTGGCACTGGCAGGGGCTACTGATTGTCACAGATGACGCAGAATTGCCTCTTCTTCTTCGGGCCCGATGTCCCTTGCACATAAGCCGGTGATTGCCTTTTCTTATGCTCACGCTGTCAGCAAAAGGAAAAAACAAAAACCATTACCAAGCTTTTGTTTACATCACGTGATCAGCTGTCATTGGCTGACAGCTGATCACATGGTAAGGGGCAAGGATCGGCCCCTTACTCGGATCTGTCATCACCCAAATCTCAGTGACTCTGTGACCACAGCGCACGTGCGCGAAGGGGAGGACGTCTATTGACGGACTCCCGGCAATTGAGGACCGTGCTGTGGCCGTCGATCAGTTATAGCGCTGATCTCAAGTGGTTAAAGAGGGTCTAAATAGGCCATTGACATGCATCAAAATTCAACTTAGGAATGTGTCTTTGCAAGGTTAAAATAAATGAAATCCTTTTTATTTTTGCTTGGGGATAGAGTGCAGAGGGATTAGAAGTCTAGACAGTTTTTGGGGATGTCTGCACCCCTGATAGGGTGAAGACAACTACCAAATTTGGCCACTTTATCCTTCCAAATGATTCACTTCCTGTCACATAGCCACACAGGAAGTGAGGGTAAATCCCTACCAATGTCTTTCCTTGGGGACACACGGGTCGATCTAAATACTTTCCCCATTATGTACATTGCACTCCAGCATTTTGCTGGGTACACCCCAAATTATTAGGTATTTTGGACTTTGGGGTTCATTTACTAAAGGCAAATATACTTTGCACTACGAGTGTACTTGCTGGATATCCGAGGGGGACATGCAAGGAAACAAAAAAAACAGCATCTTTGCTTTTGCTTGATTTCGATGTTACAATCACCAGTGCTTCCCCTCAGAATTTCAGCAACTACACTTGTACTGCAGAGTGGATTTGCCTTTACTAAACCCCAAACTACCTAATGATTTGGGGTGTACACAACAAAGTGCTAGAGTGCAATTTGCTTAATGGGGACACTAGTTAGATTGATCTGTGTGTCCCCAAGAAAAGACATTGGTAGGGTTTTACCTTCACTTCCTGTTTATCTGTGTGACAGGAAGTGAAGCCAATTTTATAAAAGGGACACAAAGCCCAACCTAAAAAAAAAACAAAAACAAGCAGGGGTTCTAACACTTACTTGGTTTCCCTCAAAATGCCCACAATTAGAATCGTATTGCCTTGAGCTATTTTTAAGTGCAGTGCTCTAAATCAGTGCTTCTCAAGTACCCCCAACAGGCCATGTTTGCAGGTTTTCCTTCATCTTGCACATGTGCTTTAAATCACAGTCAATGGTTTGGTATTTTGGACAGCAATTCTCGATAAGATAAA
Organism: Rana muscosa; assembly: GCA_029206835.1. NCBI lineage: Eukaryota > Metazoa > Chordata > Amphibia > Anura > Ranidae > Rana > Rana muscosa. Next base: position 12,809,243 of record CM055122.1, on the reverse strand, counting down.
TTCACAAAACATGTCCTGTTGGGGGTACTTGAGGACTGAGGCTGAGAACCACTGCAGTAAAAAGGAAAATTGAATACTTATCGCTCTGTATTTTTTATTTCCTGGTGACTATCCATGGCAGCACACAATACATGCATATGCTACCATGAAGGCACCAGGGTAGACAAATCACACCTGTTTTGTTTTGACATGCCAATAAGCATAGTTTTGCTACAGCTGTCACATTTGTTGCATAGAAAAAAAAAACCCCATCAAACTTTGCATCAAATTTTATTGGTCAACCAAAAAAGACTTGGAAATCAAAAAGGGAAGCAAAAAATAAATAAATAAAAAAGACATGAAGGTAGATTTGAAACATTAGTCACATCTTGAGAAATATTTAGCAAAATAATGCAGCACAGACAATTAAATCAAAGTGAACAAACGACACACATTAACAACATCAAAAATATTATAGGGGAACATATCCCCCACACAAAAAAAAACAATCAACAAAAGTAAAACAAACATTTGTTTTGCAAAGACATAAAAAATAAAATGCATGTGTTAAAAACTTGATAAGGACACCAAAATGTACATTTTGCCTGCCACATTCACACACAATCTTGCCTCTTTTCAGGGCAAGGGAGAGAATGCTATCTGCAAGCTTTATATAACCTAGGTTTGTGTGCTAATGAGGCAATTGAAAACACATGCACAGTCCATGAAACACCCAAAATGCAAGTTCACCCAATGTAGAGGCTGAACTTCAAAGTGGGTACACCTGTTAAGGATGTCCTTCAATTACTAACCCCAAAAACACACTCTCTCTGAGCATGCCCAGAAATATCCAGGTGCTGTTCACACACAAAAAGCACAAAAAAAACCTAAGTTCCTGACCATGCTGAGACCAACACAAATGCAGCTAGCAGAAAATAAGCCACCCCCCTGTCCAAAATTAAGCACATCATCCAGCATGCTACAAAATTAGAGACAGTACAAGCACCCGTCGGTCCGGGGGGCAAACAAAGAGCCTAACATGGGCAAAAGTTATACAACAAATACCATTGCAGTCTATGGGAACTGACTTGTTAATTTTGCTAGTCCCCACTTGGCTGGCTTTTCTTCTAGTTATTGGCCTTAAAATGGGGGCCCAGGTCCCACCCTAAGGGACATATATCAATGTCACCAATTTGGACAACACCAAAGGAGAAGTGCCTTTAAATATGCCAAATTGCTTAAAGGCTATTTCACACCACATGCAGTACATTGCGTTTTTTAGGCATCAAAAATGCATGGAAAGTTGGTTATATGGTTCTAAATGGCAGTGTTTGTTTCAGTTACATGCTGCATTTTACCTGCACTGGACTGTACTGGAACGCTGCAAAACGCATCAAAAACACACTGGAACTCACCGGAACACACCTAAATGCACTGGAACACACTTGTCCTTATCTATGGTTAATAAAAAAGAGGGGTGAAAAAAATCACTGGACTGCATCAAAAACGTACCAAAAATGCACTGGAATGCATCAAAAACACGCATGCAAAAAAGCACCTGGAACGCATCCGGATTGAGCGTTTTTGACGCATTCTAGTGCATTCTTGATGCGTTTTTGGTGCGTTTTTGATGCAGTCCAGTGTTTTTTTTCCCCCTCTTTTCACTTAGGACAAGTGTGTTGCAGTGCGTCTTTGGTGCATTTAGGTGCGTTCCAGTGCATTCCAGTGCATTTTTGGTACGTTCCGTAGCGTTTTTGATGTGTTTTACTGTTGTCCAGTACAGTTCTGTACATAAAAAATGCAGCATGACCATTTTTTTTTCCTTCCTGAAACGCACTGGAACGGACTGCAGTGGTGTGAACTATGGCATTGGCATTAATGTGATCAACTTTATTTGCGTTTTTCATGCATCAAAAAACGCACTGCACTGCATGCGGTGTGAACTGGCCCTAAATATCATACCTGGGGGGTGTCTATAGTATGCCGGTAAAGTAGTGCATGTTTTCCATGTTTATAACAGTTTGAGAGCAAAATGACATTTCTAAAGTAAAATAATAGTCTGTTAAAAGTACTCGCGGCTGTAATGAATTGCTGGTCCCCGTCAATACAGATAAAAGTAATTAAAAGTCTTTGAAAAAAAAAAATGCGTGGGGGTTCCCCCAAATTCCATTACCAGGCCCTTTCAGGTCTGGTATGGATATTAAGGGGAACTCCACGCTAAATAAAAAAAAAAAGGGCTTGGGGGTTCCCCTCAAAATCCGTACCAGGCCCTTATCCGAGCACGCAACCTGGCAGGCCGCAGGAAAAGAGGGGGGACGAGAGAGCGCCCCCCCTCCTGAACCGTACCAGGCCACATGCCCTCAACATGGGGAGGATACTTTGGGGGTCGGTGACCCCTCAAAGCACCATGTCCCCATGTTGATGGGGACAAGGGCCTCATCCCCACATCCCTTGCCTGGTGGTTGTGGGGGTCTGCGGGCGGGGGGCTTATCAGAATCTGGAAGCCCCCTTTAATAAAGGGGACCCCCAGATCCCGGCCCCCCCTCTGTGAAATGGTAATGGGGTACAAATGTACCCCTACCATTTCACAAAAAAAGTGTCAAAAATGTTAAAAATGACAATAGACGGTTTTTGACAATTCCTTTATTAATGTCTTCTCCTTTCTTCCATCTTCTTCCATCTTCTTCTTCCACCTTCTTCTTCCATCTTCTTCTTTTCTCCATTCGGGTTTCTTCCTCCATCTTGTTCTTCATCTTCATCTTCCTTCTTCCTTCGGTGTTCTCGTCCACATCTTGCTCCGGCTTCTTGTTCCCTTCTTCTTTCTCTGGCCGCTCTGCTTGAATTCGAGGTTCCTGCTGTGTGACGCTTCAGTTCATCAGTTCTCCTATGGGTCCACAGCCACCCGGTGACCCCGCCCCCCTCTGACGCACATGGATTTCACTGGGACTTTCCCCCGTGGTGTCAGAGGGGGGCGGGGTCACCGGGTGGCAGCGGACCCAGAGGAGAACTGAAGAACTGAAGCGTCACACAGTGGGAACCTCAAATGCAAGCGGATCGGCCAGAGAAAGAAGAAGGGAACAAGAAGCCGGAGCAAGATGCGGACAAGAACACCGAAGGAAGAAGGAAGATGAAGATTAAGATGGAGGAAGAAACCCGAATGGAGAAAAGAAGAGGATGGAAGAAGAAGGTGGAAGAAGAAGAAGGAAGAAGATGGAAGAAAGGAGAAGACATTAATAAAGGAATTGTCAAAAACCGGCTATTGTCATTTTTAACACTTATTTTTGTGAAATAGTAGGGGCTTTTTTGTTAAAGGGGGCTTCCAGATTCTGATAAGCCCCCCGCCCGCAGACCCCCACATCCACCGGCAAGGGTTGTGGGGATGAGATCCTTGTCCCCATCAACATGGGGACATCCTCCCCATGTTGAGGGCATGTGGCCTGGTATGGTTTAGGAGGGGGGGGCGTTCTCTCGTCCCCCCTCTTTTCCTGCGGCCTGCCAGGTTGCGTGCTCGGATAAAGGGTCTGGTGTGGATTTTTAGGGGGACTCCACGCCATTTTATTTTAAGTTTGGCGCCGGGGTTCCCCTTAAAATCCATACCAGACCTGAAGGGCCTGGTACGGATTTTGAGGGGGACCCGCACTTTTTTTATTTTTTCCAAAGACTTTCAATGACTTTTCTCTATATTGATGGGAGCCGACAATTCATTATAGCCGCGAGTGCTTTTAAATGCCTTTTTTTTTCCTTTAGAAATGTCATTTTGCTGTCGGACTGTTATATAACGGCAAGTTTAGGAGGTGCGCCTGTTCAACTTATGCAAATGCATTTACGTGACTTGACATTTAGTAAGATTTTGCCGGCGCAGTGAACCAGCGCATTTGAACGAGTAAAATTGCCGCGCAGAGCACAAAAAAAACCCTTGCAGTTCTAAACGTACTTGCCGGCGCAGCAGGCTTGTTCAGAAAAAGTTACTTTCTCATTCTATTTTGGGCATATTTGTTACTTGGGCAGTTGTCACTATACTTCCTCACATCACCCCACATCACCCCCATTATATTGGCACTTCCAGATTCTTTATATTTTAATTTGAAGATGCCGTGCGCCAGGTCCCTAGTGGTGCACTGAGCGCCTCCTCCCGTGCACAGAGAACACTATAGTAAATGGGGAATAGCGCTGCGTTACTGGCGCTAATGTTTCGTAAATACTGAATCTGCCGTTGCGCGCGCAGATGCGCCGATACTCATGGCGCAAATGTTTCGTAAATCAGCCCCATTGTGTGCATCTACCAAATTTGGCTTGTTAAATCACACAAGAATTTCAAAAATTAGGCAAAAAAAAACTTGAAATGGTGGCAATAAAAACATCTTTATACTCTCCCCAAAACATCAATCATGTTTTTAATTTGTTGGTCAAAACTATAGAGTTTGTGCGTTATAACGTTGATTTCTCGACTCATAGCCATGAGATCCTGGATTATGATTTGTGCGCTCCCACTGGAGAAAGGAGGATATTGATCTTCCACAAGCAGCACATCACCTAAAATAACAAGTTCTATGGTTGAACTGGATGGACTTTGTCTTTTTTCAACCTGACTAACTATGTAACAAAAAAAACGCATGTCTTATAATTATGCATGCATCTATTCCCTGAATCTGTGGTGTATGACACTGACCTGTTGTGGTGACAATCTCGCACACTTCCTCCACATCTCCTTTCTCCACCTCTTCTTCCTCCACCTCTCCTTCCTCCACATCCTGAGGTTGGGGGTCTCTCTGGTCCCCTTCTATGTGAGGTTGGGGTTCCCTCTGTTCTTTCCGAGGTGTGGGGTTCCTGGACTCCTCAGAGTGGTGTGCTCCAAGTCTCCACTCCCCTATGAGAATGAAACAAAGGGTATACTTTAGCACACAGATATTTGAGGGCAGAAATAGGAATATGAAACATTGCTTGGAAGTGGGGTACAATTGTCTGTTTTGGCAGAGTTACAAGCTGAAGACATGTTTTAAAATGTATTTCTAAAATGGAATCCTGACCTTTTTTGTCCAAGTTACACACATGGAGACACCCCCAAAGTATCCACTGTAGCACCTGTGTGGGACACCCTAAAAAGGTTGTTCTGGTGTTCCACACAGGTGCTCCAGAGTACAGCTGTGGAAACAGCTGCTGAGTGTCCTCTCCTTTACACTGAATCAAGTTTGCATTTCACATTCTAGTTCAAAACACATCATCTAGACAACAATCTTTATAAACGTTGTTTTAATAGAAATAGGCATGACCAAATGTGGTTTACCTGTAAATATCTAATTTTGAGGAGGAATGATATTTACTATGAACGATTACACTTTGGCCACTACTCTGAAAGTTGCCATTTTCAAATATCCAACTAGTCAATCAAAGCACATGGAGCAAAACATGCAAGTATAATAATCAAATTATTAATAACACAGGAGAAAAACATACTTTTTACAAGCATTCTTTAGATCTTCCTGTACTGCTCCGGCTCCCTCAGCTTCAGGTCAGACCACCTTTTTCTCAGCTGCTCCTTGGATCTCCGGACCCCAAATATTATGGTACAGACTCCTCACCACTTTGCCCATTATTTTGGCCTTCCTGAGATTAGGGGTGTTGTACGGCCCATGCTTCCCATCATAATCTCTCCTCCGCAAGATGTCCACCATCTCCGCCATCTCAGAAAAGGACATATTACTGGCCTTGTATCTTGTCCTGGATCGGGACGTTTCCGGCTCCGGGCTTTCCTCGTTGGAAGTTAAAACAACCCGTACCTGCTGTGTCACTGCCATGTCGTCTCCCACTGGACGTCGAACGAAAAGGGGCGGGGAATATCCAAGGAAGAACGTCAGGGGCGGAAACGTCAGGGGCGGACGACGTGAGCGTAGTTTCACGCATGCGCAGGGAATATAATGAGAACACGCATGTGTCGTAACGACATTGTGTGCGCAGAGTAAGGAGGACCGGAAGTTCCGAACGTCACTGACGAAGTTAAAAGTTGGTGCAACAGTGGCCTATTCATGATTTTAAAGGGCTAGATTGGGATAATATTAGGACAGTTTAGGCTGACCTAGTGTTTTTGTCTTGTTTTTTATCTTGCAGCAAATATGCAGAGTTTCAAGGATCCTGTCATATTCCGAGCATTCATAGATCAATATAGAGAGCTCACCAATTTATGGGAGATTATAAATCCGTTATACTATAACCGTGTGGTATGGAGGGAAACAATTGGAAAATTTGCGGAATATATGAAGACCTGGATCCCAGAGGCAGACTATAACATGATGAACAATAAAATCAATAATATGAGGAATAGCACCAAAAAACAATACAAAGAAGACCGCGAATCCCGGAGATCAGGAGCAGCAGCAACCCGAGTACTGTGATAGAGTTGATAAAATGATTATTTTATATATATGTTCTTTCTCTCTATTATCCACTCAAATATTGGTACTTTCTTTTAATTTTTATTATTTTTATTATTTCTTTCTTTCATTATGCTTTGGTATATTGGTTTAAAAATTTGGTGCAAGTTGGGTGTCTTTTGTTTCATCTACCCACATGGTTCACAGCCCCATCCTTAGGAATTTTAGAGTAAATAGCCCCCCTTCTGAGAAACGTGTCTGCAAGGGAGCAATAGCCACACACACACACACACTAAGATATATTTATACAATAAGAAGCTTATTGATGTTCATATTGGGAATCAGAAAGTTTATGTATGCTAGCTAAGAATATAATCAAGAGTATTATCATGTCTTATAGTAATCTTATAACCAGCCAGCAGTGATTTCCCTTAAAATTACAGAACAGATAAATGAGGAACAGATGTCCTGTGCACTCCTTTTTCCAACCCCACCCATCGACTCTAAACTAATATGGCTGCCGAGCTGAAGAATGAACAGCATGTGGCTTGACACGTGGAAGAACAGGCTTAAGAGGAAGACGACCATATAAGGAATCAGCCAATCATATGTACACATTTGTGATGATGATTGCTTATGTCACTTTGTCTATATAAGCTGTAACTGAATAAAGAAACTTTCTGTTGAGCCAGAGATGAGAAGGAAGGTATACTGATGAGTCTGATTTCAGTGTGAAATCCTTAAGGCATATATGCCCTCATATTAACATAAATTTGGACCAGCCGCAGAATAACGAATAGTATTCTGGTATTGGACCAAAGATAATTTATTACAATTTGGCTCCCAACGTGAGTTTCTGGGCTCCGTTCTCAGGTCTAGCCGACCTAGCTATGGATGTCAGCGAATCGAGGTGTGTCTGCCGGGACGAGGCCTGATCATCTTCATTACACGGTAAGTGAATACTGTTCTATTCCTTACCTGTGTTATTCCGGTTCAGCCGCCCTCCCTTTCGCTCACTTTCAGTCAGCTCTTCCGAGATCGGCAAAGACGGGTAACTTCTTGTCCAGAACCGATTTAATAAGAACCCGTCGACCTATTCTGCCAGCTGTTATTTATGTTGTGTTTTGTTCTGTGTTGACTTGAATGTGGCTATTTCAGTGGACTTTCTGTGTGTGCAGGGGAGACACAATAATTCCTTGCCAGGGCGGGCCCTGGTTCAAGAGAGAGGTGTCTGGATATGGGTTTAGACACAGTATTTCCTTGTCCGTTTATTTAGAAATAATCGGATTAATAGAGAGGTGTCTGGTGTTTTCTGGTTGGCAGAGAGAGGTGTCCGGTTGACACATTAATTCCTCGCCAGAATTCTCATATATATGTGTGTATGGAGTCACTGGATTCCTTGCTAAGTATCCGTAATTTGCTGGACTAAAAGTTGAAGTGAGGCTGGCTGCTTACATTTATATTATATATAATACGAATCAGGTAGGTTCAGGGTCACATTTTACCTCCATACAGACAGCAGGGCTGAAATAGCATGTCATATTCTAATCCTGTGTATGTGGTTTATTGTTTGTTTATGTCTTACCTGTGTATGTGGATTCATGTTTGTGCGTGAAGGTGGTTGGGGTTTTAGTTAAGCTGATCCAGGTATATGATATACGGGAGGTATATTGGGCCTTAAGACGCCTGTTGAACGAGCTTGGCAGATATTAAAGTGTTCCGAGTAGACGTGAAGTTTAGTCTGTCTTTTACAGTTCATTTTGGGATAGAAGAACGGATGCAGCTGGGTAATCCCTCCTAAACCCCCCTCTTTTGTGTTGCACATCCATAAATTCCTCAAACCTATCTTGGGAGGGCTGTGTAGAATTAGTCAAATTTTCCTCCCTCCTTTTTCTCTCCTGGTGGGGGCTGGTGTGCTTCTAACTTAAGGATGGCTGATTAACCCTGTATATGCTAAATGAGCGAATTCCTAAGCCTGGCATGTAAGCTCGCCTGTCTGAACAGACAAATCATTCTCCTCCCACTTTTGCCCAGGGGGGGGGGTTGCTGCTTCTTCTGTGAGGGAAGGGAAAAAAAAACAGAGGAATGTTTTTTTAAACGGTCTGTTGTTTCTATTTTGTCCAGTCGTTTAACTGTTTCACATCCCTTCTAGCCTATGGCTGATTTTTCACCCTGAGTGTACCTTTTCATTATGAGGTCTGGAGTTTTTTTGCATTTGCTGTTTATTTTTAGGTTGAGCCTTTGCTACTAGCTATTTGAAATTATACACAGGGTAGAGTTGCAAGGTGGGGAGGGTGGATCCTGACCCACTGCAGACACAGCACAGAATTAAGGGAAGGGGTTAGAATGGGACAAAATCTCTCCAGGCCGGCAGAGGGCTGCTTAGCCTATGACCTAGTGCTACAGCGTAAAGGGGCACAAAATGTGAAAGGATGGAAAAAGTTAATGAAAGTTGCTGGACTTTGTCAGCGTGGTGGTCGTTTGCAGCCAGAAGAATGGAGAATTGTGTTAATAGAAAGGAAGGGGTTGTTGACAATTAATAAGTTGGTCTCGGCAGTAGAGGCCTGGTTCAGGGTAGCAAAGGAGTTAATGAAAGAGGGGTGGGTGGAACAGGAAATACAGAATAAAGAGGGATTGATGTATGTTTATCACAAAGGAAATAGCCTTCCTCCTCCCTATCATGGTGGCCCTAAGTGGGCGTGTGAGGAATGTGGGAGGTCCGGACCCCCACACCCTGGGCTCTGCCCCGAATGTGGTTGTAAGCCAGAGGATCTCCTACAGAAGTCCCTCCCCTTGCAAACAGGCCTTCCTACTGCATCATCATCCCAACCATCCCAACCCCTTTACCCCTGTGCCCTGTATTGAATGCAGGTGGCAGCTTTTACTGCCCACCGGTTGTTGCCCCAGTGATGCCCTTAGTACAGGGTTCAGTAACCCAACCATCTGCTGCCTTTGCCCAACATGCTCCAGTGTCTGTGCCCCGTCACTCTACCCCGGCTGGGGCACTAGCACCTCCTGCAGCTGTCATATCACTACCGACCTTAAGCCAACCTTCCTATGTCAACCCACCAAGTACGCTTTGGGATGTCCAGACATGCGGGACCTATTAACTTGGAATCCGGGGCCCGGCCGCCCACTGCTGGACGCTTCACTCATGTTTGCCTCCTTTACCCCCTCACAAGCATCCACCTTTGTAGTTTCCCTCCCTGACCCCAAGCGGCAGCCTATGCTGTTCTACCGTCGGATTGCACAAATCTAAAAGACATACTCGTCGGCATGGAGGGACTTAGCCAGCTTATGCGAGATAAAAGCAGGTGATTCCTATTGGTCCATCATGGAGAAACACTTTAACAATGCCCGGTTGGAGAGCGAGGTTTCTTATAACTCAGGGGTTGTATTTTGTGAACAGTTACAGGAATGGGCTAGAGGTAAATTGACAGATCAAGCTGCTAGCATACAGGATGTGACGCAGGAACTGCTGGAGTCGGTGGAAAAATATTACATAAGACTCACTCAGGTCTTTGCTGATTTAGGATTCAATTTGCATAACAAGTCGCATTATCGCATGCTAGCCAGTGCTTTCGTAGCAGGTTTGAAAGAACCAATACGGAAGACGTAACCGCCCCATCGGTTACTATTCAACCCGCCTGGACCCAGTTGCCAGAGGAGGCCCATCATGTCTCCGAGCTGTTTTTGCTGCCCAGGCCCTGTTGGACAAAACTTCAGATATTGTTCTGGGCCATCCCCTTATGCTGCTAGCCCCTCATGATATCTCCGCCATTCTGAATCAGGTGCAACCCAAGCATTTATCCTCTGCCGGCCACCTCCGGTTGCAATGCAATTTACTCATGCCTGACAATGTGACTCTACTTCGATGCCAACAACTCAACCCTGCTACTCTCCTTCCTCTTGTCCAAGGGGGGTATCATGACATTTCTCTGGACGAACAGGAACAAGAGAACGCAGACCTACCTGCTCCTACTCTAGATGAAGATGAACATGATTGCTTTGAACTCATGAAGGCGGAAACCACCCATCTACCCTCTGTCCTGGATGCCCCAATCCAATTGCCTCAACTCACCTTGTATGTTGATGGCTCCAGATTCACAGATTCATCCGGAAATTTCCACACAGGACATGCAGTTACCACAGAGACTAAAGTTATGCAAGCCGCCTCGCTCCCAGCATTCATGTCTGCTCAAGAGGCTGAGCTCTATGCCCTTACAGTAGCTTGCCAGCTTGCAGAAGGACAAACAGCAAATATCTACGCCAATTCTCGGTATGCACTGAGTGTGGCCCATGACTTTGGACTAATATGGAAGACAAGAGGCTTGACTACAGCCGGTACCCCAGTGAGGCATGGCAAGGCCATAGATGCGCTCCTGACAGCACTCCAACTCCCAGAACAAGTAGCAATACTCAAAATTAAAGCCCATGGTAAGATAACCACACCAGACGCCCGAGCAAACCACCTGGCCGATGAAACAGCAAAACAAGCAGCCATGACCCCCTTAGGGGCTGAAACAACAGAATTTGTGGGAATATATCATCCACAGCCAGAAGCGGTAAACAAAGCCATACTACAAAAAACTCAAACAGATGCTGCAGATCAAGAGAAAACAACATGGAACAAGATGGGAGCAGTACGGGTGGATGATCTTTGGACTGTAGGAACCCGCCCATGTCTCCCCAGAGCTTTGTACCCAGCTGTGGTACAATGGGCCCATGGAGAAACGCATCTCTCAAAGATTTGATGAACTCACTTATAAACAAACATTATGTAGTTCCAGGAATAACTACTTTAACTAATCAATACTGCAAGTCCTGCCACACTTGCCTAGCATGCAACCCCGGAAGGCTAGAGAAACCACCCCCGAAACACTCAGCTAGACCGCTCTACCCCTTCCAGAGGATACAGATCGATCACATACAAATGCCAAAGAGTGGTAGATTTGAGTATGCCCTGGTGGTGGTAGACATGTTTTCAGGATGGCCCGAGGCTTATCCAGTCGCAAATCAGACAGCGAAAACCACGGCTAAGAAATTGCTTTTGGAGGTGGTTTGCAGATATGGGGTACCTGAGGTGATAGAGAGTGATTAAGGCCCTGCGTTCACTGCTACAGTCACAAAAGAAATATGGTCCTGCCTAGGTACCACATTAGCGTTTCACACACCTTATCACCCTCAGAGTAGTGGGAAAGTGGAAAGAATGAACCAGACACTTAAAACCCGAATGCTAAAAATGGCCAAGGACAGAAAGCCTGCCAATAGCCTTATTCAGTGTACGGTATTCCCCAAGGGGGAAGCATTCTTTATCCCCTTTTGAAATCTTGTTTGGAACAGCCCCTAGGTTAGGTTGTTATTATCCACAACAGTTGCAATTACAGTCTGATACTTTGATAGATTATGTGACCGCTCTTGCAAAAGAATTAACTAATATCCATGCACGAGTATTTTCTTCCATTCCAGATCCTGATTTAGATACCGGTGCTCACAGCATACTTCCTGGTGATTGGGTGATGGTTAAGAAGTTCCTCCGAAAACATTCACTGGAGCCAAGATATGATGGTCCTTTCCAGGTGTTGTTGACAACAGCCACTTCAGTTAAGTTGGCCGGAAAGAACACTTGGATACACGCTTCCCGCTGCAAAAAGGCTCCAGTTCCTGAGGACCGTGCACCACCCGCATCAGAATGAAACTATATATCTTTTTTCTTATAGCAACTGTACACACACAGGAGGTGGCTATCAAACAAATAGATGGTGTAACACAATTTTGGTATAATTAATCAGACACACATGTAGCTACCTTCATATTTAATTTCTGTACTATAATCTTTCCCCCTCCATTTAACTGGCAGTGTAACTTGTTCCGGACGCAGATTACCTCCGGAAATATATATATATATGTTACAGAACAGACTGTGACCACTGGGAATCCGTGGGTTGGAATACAGGGGATGACTGGGGATATAAGCCACAGAGTGCCCTGAACAGGGAAAACAAATATGGAGAGTCATTACTCAGCAGACTGACCTTATTAAAAACAGGCACATGGTCAAGTGATTATGGTTAGAAGGGATATAGCACGGGATTCACCCTAACCATAAGGAATCCCAGTCCTACGGATGAAGGCACATATGTTATGGGGATACGTTATGATGGGGAGAATAGGGGACCAAGTGGACAGTTACAACTTAAAGACATGTATAATTCATCTGAATGGGAGGCCCTTCAAACAGCAAGTGATCCCCTTAAACCATATGTACATATGCGCACCCTAGAAGATATGGTAGCCATAGCTGATCCCACATTTGAAGACACAATGGCAGCAGAGACTGTTTTCTCGGATGTCAATCTGTGGCTCGAATGGATGAGGTATCGTGCAGGTAAACATAACAGGTCCAACTGTTATGTGTGTGGTGGAGCTAGACCCCATTTGGGAACAGTACCATTAAACATACCTCCCACTCAAGAGGAGTGCTTTCTGAGCCTGTTCACCAATACTTCCACTGATTACTCCCAGTGTGAAACATGGAAAAGAGAATATCCAATAGTAACTAAGACATCCAAGCCCGGGGAGGGTATCACTATATATCCCGGTAATTACACGTGTTATGGGAACTACCAGGGAACAGGGAAGTTCTTAGGGAACTTCTCTATGGGATACTGTGCCTCCTACAGTAGTGTATCCACAGATCTGGTGCAGAATCAAACTCAGTCTTTGGGAGACGTGTATTGGATCTGTGGGGGCATGAAGATTAGGACTAAGTTAACAGACCGATGGACAGGGGAATGTGCACTTGCCAAAGTCATAATGCCCCTGCACATCTTTCCGGGATGTGACTTAGTAGCAAAAGGGGAGCACTCATCTGAATCCAGCAGGAAGCGTAGAAGTCCTCCAGCTGGTAGTTTTGACCCCCATGTATATATTGATGCCATAGGAGTCCCAAGGGGGTGCCAGATGAATTCAAAGCAAGAGACCAAGTAGCTGGCTCTGGTGAACACCTGCTAGCTCTTAGACTCCGCGCCCTGGGGAATCTTATGCTCTAGTTCTCTGTGGGATCTGTGTTGGTTCTCTGGTGGACCTGCCTTTCTTAACCACCCAGAGTTCCATTCACAGCAGTCAAAAGTAAATATTCTGATGTTGAGGGGGCCAAGTAAGGTTATATAGCATATGGACAGTACTGATAAAATAGTCATTTTAAGGGGGGACTGTGATGGAGTTGATAAAATGATTATTTTATATATATGTTCTTTCTCTCTATTATCCACTCAAATATTGGTACTTTCTTTTATTCTTTATTATTTTTATTATTTTTATTATTTCTTTCTTTCATTATGCTTTGGTATATTGGTTTAGAAATTTGGTGCAAGGTGGGTGTCTTTTGTTTCATCTGCCCACGCGGTTCACAGCCCCATCCTTAGGAATTTTAGAGTAAATAGCCCCCCTTCTGAGAAATGTGTCTGCAAGGGAGCAATAGCCACACACATACACTAAGATATATTTATACAATAAGAAGCTTATTGATGTTCATATTGGGAACCAGAAAGTTTATGTATGCTAGCTAAGAATATAATCAAGAGTATTATCATGTTGTCAGGGCTGGGTTCAGCCCTTCCTTCTCTGTGCTGGCAGCTCAGCTGTCAGCTAATTGCCAGCTCCCATCTCTCTCTCCACAGTGATCCACCTGTTGATGATCCGCTCGTCAGCTGCCTACTTAAGGACTTCCAGTTCATTTGCTCTTCGCCTTTGCCTGTGTTAACATCACTACAGACTTTCTCCTGCGTTCCAGTTGAAGACCTGCTTGACTACGTTCCCTCTGGCTATGGATCCTGCTTGCTGAACTACTACCTTTATCCCTGGCTCTTGGACATTGGCTTGGCTGACTACCCGATCCGGTTACTGAACATTGGCTATGTTTTGACTACGCTTACTTACTGTTTGCCTTTTTATTTCTATTATTAAACAAGTATGATTTAACTGTACTTCTGTCTCAGTCTGTATCATGATTCCTGACACATGTGTGTATGTGTTATAGTAATCTTATAACCAGCCAGCAGTGATTTCCCTTAAAATGACAGAACAGATAAATGAGGAACAGATGTCCTGTGCACTCCTTTTTCCAACCCCTCCCATCGACTCTAAACTAATATGGCTGCCGAGCTGAAGAATGAACAGCATGTGGCTTGACACGTGGAAGAACAGGCTTAAGAGGAAGACGACCATATAAGGAATCAGCCAATCATATGTACACATTTGTGATGACGATTGCTTATGTCACTTTGTCTGTATAAGCTGTAACTGAATAAAGAAACTTTCTGTTGAGCCAGAGATGAGAAATAAGCTATACTGATGAGACTGATTTCAGTGTGCAATCCTTAAGGCATATATGCCCTCATATAAACATAAATTTGGACCAGCCGCAGAATAACGAATAGTATTCTGGTATTGGACCAGAGATAATCTATTACAGTACATGTCCCCAAGCTGTGGTACTACCAACACCTGCGATTTCTGGATGACCAGATTGAAGCCAGGGAATCACTTTCCAGCTTTCCCTCCCGCCTTCCCCCAACCCTTCTCTCCAGCGTTCCCTTCACCCTTCCCTCCAGCGTTCCCCCCTTCCCTCCACCCCTGCAGAGGGTAACGAGGAGCTAGCTGACCTCAAAGAGCCGGACCTTCACATCTATAGTCAGGTATAGTATTTTTCAACATATTTATTGTCCTAGAATAATTGTTGGGAACTAGATGTTATTATTCCAAAAGAAAATAAATAAACAAAAAATAAAAATTCAAAAAAGACAGTAGTGGCCAGAATTGATTGGGACAAGAATGAAAAATGCTGGGGTCAGAGTGAGAGTCTTTTCTATTTATTAACATTTAATTTGCAACAGTCATGAGCTGGAAATTGTGTGTGATTGATGAACAAAAAACTCAAACTATGTCCCTTTTTTATACACAGGATGAGGTCAGCCAGGAGGACGAGGCTCCGGAATGTGGCAGCCAGGAGGAGGCAGGGGTGAGTGGCAGCCAGGAGGAGGCAGGGCCAAGTGGCAGGCAGCAGGTGCCCAGGCCAAGTGGCAGCACACAGTCAGAGGTGCTTCCCCTCCAGGTGAGACCGAAAAGGCCCAGGAGGATGACCCAGGTGGAGGAGGAATCCCTGAAAATAATAAGGGAAGCAGCAGAGATCATGAGGGCCCCCCTCAACCCAGTAGAGTCCTATGGGTGCTATGTGGCTAATAAGCTCCATAAAGTGGAGGAGGGCCAACATGCCCTCTCTGAGCACCTTATTTATACTGTTCTTCACACGGCGGGGAGAGGCCAGCTGACAGAGGCCACACATCTTTGTGATTGGCCCATCCTTCTCCTCCTTCTCCTCCTCCTCCTGCCACATTCCCACCACCAGAGCCACAGCCTGCAAGGGGGCATGGAGGGAGCCATGGAAGGAACGCTGCAGGGAAGCATGGAGGGAACACTGCAGGGAAGCGTAGAGGGAAGGCTACAAGGAAGACCAGAAAGTGATTCCCTGGCTTCAAGCTGCTCTGCCAGAAGACACAGTTTTTTGGAGTACCACAGCTTGGGGAAATGTATGACATCTGCTGCTGCTCTTGATTTTTGAGATTCGAGGACAAGATTGTGATCCCAATTAGAGGGACTCCTCATGTTATTGATTTTATTTTCCTTCATGTCTGCCTTTGGGGTCCAAAGTCTGCATATATTCCACTAATTTCTCAATTATTGCCCTTCATCTTTATTTGGTTTCCATAATAAATGGATATTTGATTTAATTTAAATACTTGCCTATATCTTTTTATTGTGAGTAGAAAGGTACATTTCAAAAATACAATGTGTAATTAACAAGGGACACCAACCAACCTCCTTGAGGGAAAAAAAATACAAGATAATAATGTTGTTGTGATAACTTGACCATAAAAAAATATGGACATCACTATAAAATATTAAATGGGCAGAAAAAAATAAGGAGATCTTGATTCAGATCACCAAAAAAAATAAGTAAAATACGAAGATTCATGAGATCACAAAGAAATAAGTTTGTCCGAACTCTGTGTGAATATCCGCAACAAAAAATAAATTTTTTGTGACCACTAGAAAGAAGAAAAAAATACGCTACATTTAACAATACTAAAATTTGCAGCATGACGAATGTGCTATCTCCATTACGAACGCTAGTTTTACCAGAACGAGCACTCCCGTCTTGTAATTTAGTCTGAGCATGCATGGATTTTTCTCCGATGGAGTTCCCCACAGACGATTGGAATTTCCTATCGTTCTTTCCTACATGTTCTTATTTTTTGAAACCGATGGAAAAAAGTCAGATGGGGACCACACACCATCGGTTTTTCCGATGAAAAAAATCCAGCGGACTTTTTTCATCCGAAAAAACGATCATGTGTACAAGGCATAAGGATCAATATAACTATTTACAACCAAAGACATAAATTAATTTTATTGGGATTTTATGTGATAAACTAACACAAAGTGGCACATAATTGTGAAGTGGAAGGAAAATTATAAATGGTTTTTAAAAGTTTTTACAAATACATATCTGAAAAGTGTGGCGTGCATTTGTACTCTTACTCCTATACCCCTAACTAAAATCTAGTGGAACCAATTGCCTTCAGAAGTCACCTAATTAGTAAATAGAGTCCAACTGTGTGTAATTTAACCTCAGTATAAATACAGCTGTTCTGTGAAGCCTTCAGAGGTTTGTTAGAGAACCTTAGTGATCAAATGGCATAATGAAGGCCAAGGAACACTCCACACAAGTCAGGGATAATGTTGTGGAGAAGTTTAAAGCAGGGTTAGATTAAAAAAATATCCCACGCTTTGAACATCTCATGGAGCACTGTTCAGTCCATCATCCAAAAATGTTAACAGTATGGCACAACTGTAAACCTACCAATACATGGCTGTCCACATAAACTGACAAGCCAGGCAAGGACAGCACTAATCAGAGAAGTAGCCAAGTGATCCAAGATAACTCTGGAGGAGCTGCATAGATCCACAGCTCAGGTGGGAGGATCTGTTCACAGGACAATTATTAGTCGTGCACTCCACAAATCTGGCCTTTATGGAAGAGTGGCAAGAAGAAAGCCATTGTTGAAAGAAAGCCATAAGAAGTCCCATTTTCAGTTTGCGACAAGCCATGTGGGGGACACAGCAAACATGTGGAAGAAAGTGCTCTGGTCAGATGAGACAAAAATTTAACTTTTTGGCTTAAAAGCAAAACGTTATGTGTGGTGGAAAACTAACACTGCACATCACCCTTAGCACACCATCCCCACCGTGAAACATGTGACAGGGAAGCTGGTCAGAGTTGATGGGAAGATGGATGGAGATGGACAGGGTAATCTTAGAAAAAAACTTGTTTAGAGTCTGCAAAAGACTTGAGACTGGGGCAGAGGTTCCCCTTCCAGCAGGACAACGACCCTAAACATACAGCCAGAGCTACAATAAAATGGTTTAGATCAACGGATATTCATGTGTTAGAATGGCCCAGTCAAAGCATCATGCCCTGATGTGAAACGCGTCAGCCTTGTTCCCTGCCTGCCCTTTTATGTTTGATTGCTTTTGATGGATTTTGGACATTTTATTTTGGATATTTTGTTATTTCTATTTTTTGACAATAAACGCTTGAACAGAGTGCGGCAGTCCAGACAACCTTCTTTCTCTACAAAGTCCAGACCTAAATCTAATTGAGAATCAGTGGCAAGACTTAAAAATTGCTGTTCACAGATGCTCTTCATCCAATCTGACAGAGCTTGAGCTTTTTTGCAAAGAACATAGGGCAAAAATGTCACTATCTAGATGTGCAAAGCTGATAGAGACATCCCCAAAAAGACTTGCAGCTGTAATTGCAGAGAAAGGTGGTTCTACAAAGAATTGACTCAGGGGGCTGAATACAAATGCACGCCACACTTTTCAGATATTTATTTGTAAAACATTTTGAAAAAACATTTATAATTTTCCTTTTACTATACAATTATGTGCCACTTTGTGTTGGTCTATCACATAAACTGCATTTACGTTTTTGGTTGTAACTAGGGTTGAGCGGACACCTGGATGGTCGGGTTCGGCGGGTTCGGCCAAACTTCTGAAAAAAGTTCGGGTTTGGGACCTGAACTTGACCCCGAACTAGAACCCCATTGAAGTCAATGGGGACCCAAACTTTTGAGGACTAAAATGGCTCTAAAAAAGTAATGGAAAGGGCCAGAGGGCTGCAAATGGCAGAAAAATGTTGTTAAGAGCATGACAAGTGCTCTGCAAACAAATGTGGATAGGGAAATAATAACTTAAAATAACATAAAATACATAAAAATAAAAAATAATAATCTTGACCTAGGAGGACGAGGTCCATATGGAGTAGGAGGTTGAGGTGGCGGTAGATGTGGTGGTGTAGGTGGAAGCGGTGGTGGAGGAGGACGAGGTAGCCAACACTGTTTTTTTTTTTTTTTTTAATTAGGGTACACCCCAAAAAAGTGAGAGAGATCAAAAATACAACAATGGCTGGGTAAGGCCGGTATACATGTCTATTCTGCACAAGGTACGGACAAGTCCTGTGGGATCCATGCCTGGTTCATTTTAATGAACGTGAGCTTGTCCACATTGACTCTGGACAGGCGGCTGCGCTTGTCTGTGATAACGCCCCCTGCCGTGCTAAATACACGTTCAGATAATACACTGGCTGCAGGGCAGGCCAGCACCTCCAAGGCGTAAAGAGCAAGCTCAGGCCATGTGCCCAATTTGGAGACCCAGAAGTTGAAGGGGGCAGACCCGTCATTCAGTACGCATAGGCGTGTGTGCACACATACTGCTCCACCATGTTGGTGAAATGCTGCCTCCTGCTAAGACGTTCCATATCAGCTGGTGGTGCTGGATGTTGTGGCGTGCTGACAAAGCTTTTCCACATTTCGGCCATGCTAACCCTGCCTAACCCTGCTAACCCTGCCTTCTGAGGTGCTGGCGGTGCCCCGGCTGCGTTGGCAACCTCTTCCTCCTCCTCCTCCTCTGCCTTCGCCTTGTGCTTCGACTGTGCCCCCCGCTGTCATGTGGGAATGCCACCAGCGTGCGCTTGTACTCGCGCATCTTACAATCACGCTCCAGTGAGGGAATTAAGGACGGTACATTGTCCTTGTAACAGGGATCCAGCAGCGTGGCCAACCAGTAATCAGCACCTGTTAGAATGTGGGCAACTCAGCGATCGTTGCAGAGACACTGCAGCATGTAATCGCTCATGTGTGCCAGGCTGCCCAGAGGCAATGAAAAGCTGTCCTCTGTGGGAGGTGTATCATCTGTGTCCTCTGTATCCCCCCAGCCACGCACCAGTGATGGCCATGAGCTGGTCTGGGTGCCACCCTGCTAGGAACATGGTTCCTCCTCCTCCATCTCCTCCTTCTCATCCTCCACCTCGTCATCCTCCAGAACTGTGCCCTTGCTTGACAATTGTGTACCTGGCGTTTGTTGGTGCAGGAACCCACCCTCTGAGCCACTTGTGAATGACTGCCCTGAAAGCCTTGGAAATGATCCCTCTTCCTCCTCCACCTCCTCCTGTGCCACATCCTCTTCCATCATCGCCCAAAGCGTTTTTTTAAGGAGGCATAGAACTGGGATAGTAATGCTGAGAACGGCGTCATCAGCACTGGCCATGTTGGTGGAGTACTCGAAACAGCGCAACAAGGCACACAGGTCTCGCATGGAGGCCCAGTTATTGGTGGTGAAGTGGCGCTGTTCTGCAGAGCGACTCATGCGTGTGTGCTGCAGCTGAAGCTCCACTATCGCCTGCTGCTGCTCGCACAGTCTGGCCAGCATGTGCAAGGTGGAGTTCCACCTTGTGGGCACGTCACATATGAGGCGGTGAGCGGGAAGGCCGAAGTTACGCTGCAGCGCTGACAGGCGAGCAGCAGCAGGGTGAGAACGCCGAAAGTTCGCACAGACGGCCCGAACTTTCTGCAGCAGCTCTGGCATATTGGGGTAATTTTTAAGGAACCCCTTCACCACCAAATTCAGCACATGCGCCAGGCAAGGGTTGTGCGTCAAACTGGCTAGGCCCAGAGCTGCTACGAGATTTCGCCCATTATCGCACACCACCAGGCCGGGCTTGAGGCTCACTGCCACCAACCACTCATCGGTCTGTTGTTCCATGTCCCTCCACAACTCCTGCGCAGTGTGGCGTTTTTCCCCCAAACAGGAATGTTTTAAAACTGCCTGCTGTCGTTTACCCCTGGCTGTGCTGAAGTTGGTGGTGAAGGTGTTATGCTGACCGGATTAGGAGCCGGTAGAGGATGAGGAAGCGGAGTAGGAGGAGTTAGCAACAGGAGGCAAACTGAAGCGCCCTGCAATCCTCGGTGGTGGAAGGACATGCGCCAAACTGCTATCCGCCTCAGGCCCAGCCGCCACTGCATTTACCCAGTGTGCTGTTAAGGAGATATAACGTCCCTGACCGTGGCTTACTGGTCCACGTATCCGTAGTTAGGTGGACCTTGCCACAGATGGTGTTGCGCAGTGCACACCTGATTTTGTCCCCCACATGGTTGGGCAGGGAAGGGATGGCTCGCCTGGAAAAGTAGTGGTGGCTGGGCACGACATACTGTGGGACAGCCAATGCCATCAGGCTTTTAAAACTCTGCGTCTCCACCAGATGGAATGACAGCATTTCAAAGGCCAGGAATTTTGCAATGCTGGCATTCAGGGCCAGGGATCGCAGATGGGTAGGGGGGTACTTCCTCTTCCGCTCCAGTGTTTGGGAGATAGAGAGCTGGGACATGGGACATGGGACACGCTTCCATGGGACATTGTGGAGATGGTTGGTGACCCAGGTGGTAGTGTTGCTGGCAGATCCTCTGTTTGCGGGGTGGCAGGTGCCACTGTCACTACAGAGGTGGATGAAGAGGCCGAGACTGCAGCAGAAGGGGAAGCAGGAGGAGCCAGAGACCTTTCTTGGTTTTTGAGGTGTCTACACCACTGCAGCTCGTGCTTTGCACTTAGATGCCTGGTCATGCAGGTTGTACTCAGGTTGAGAACGTTTATGCCTCGCTTCAGGCTCTGATTGCACAGCGTGCAAACCACTCGTGTCTTGTCATCAGCACATTGTCTGAAGAACTGCCACGCTAGGGAACTCCTTGGACCTGGCTTTGGTGTGCTCAATCCCTTGCTGCATTGGGCAGTAGCAGGCGTACTGTCTAGGGGATGGACGCTCCCTGCTCCCTCTTCTGTTGTGCTGGTGTCTCTGTGCTACCACCGCCTCTTCCTCCGAACTACACAGGTCACCTGCATGACGTTGATTCCATGTGGGGTCGAGGACCTCATCGTCATCCACATCATCTTCCACCCAGTCTTCGCCCCTGCACTCCTTGTCGGTCTGCACAATTGCGAAAGCAGCAGCATTTAGCACCTGTGTTTCTTCATCATCTGAGACGTGCTGCGATGGTCCTCCCATGTACTCATCTTGAAACATAAGTGGTTGGGCATCGGTGCACTCAATCTCTTCCACTTCTGGGGCAGGGCTAGGTGGATGGCCCTGGGAAACCCTGCTAACAGAGTAATCAAAAAGCAGAAGAGACTGCTGCATGACTTGGGGCTCAGACTGCTTGGCTGATTTGCAAGGGGGTGAGGTGAAAGACTGGTGGACATCGGCTGCAGGTGCCAACTCTGATCTTTCAGCAGTAGACTGGGTGGGAGACAATGTGAAGGAACTGGAGGCACTGTCAGCAACCCAATCTACTATCGCCTGTACTTGTCCTGGGCCTGGCCTCAACATTTGTAGAGCTGCATTAGGCCTGACCAAATACCGCTGCAGGCTCTGTCACCTACTCGCACCTGAGGAAGGTGTTTCACTTGTGCGTGTAGTTGGCACAGATCGACCACGTCCTCTCCCTGCAACAGGAGCTCCACCAGCAGCACCACGACCGGGGCCACGTCCCTTATTTGACGGTCTCCTCATATTTCTCAAATTTAGGATCTTGCCCTAAATGGGTGTTTTTTGAATAGCAGAATAGAGCAACAGTATCTAAAGGGTGTATCTCACACGTACAGATATGCAGAAAATGCATCAAAAACATTTTTTGCCCAGAAAACGCACCAAAACAAATTTTTTTGAAGAGCAGAACAAGAGAACAGTATCTAAAGTGTGTATCTCACACGTACAGATATTCAGAAAATGCACCCAAATTTTTTTTGGGGCAGAAAACGCAACAAAAATAATTTTTTTGCCCTTAATTATAATTTTTTTGACGAGCAGAATAGGAGAACAGTATCTAAAGTGTCTATCTCACACGTACAGATATGCAGAAAATGCACCAAAATACATTTTTATGGCAGAAAACCCACCAAAAATAAAATTTTGCCCTAAATTATTATTTTTTTGAAGAGCAGAACAGGAGAACAGTATCGAAAGTGTCTATCTCACACGTACAGATATTCAGAAAATGCACCAAAAAATATTTTTTTGCCCTAAATTATTATTTTTTTGAATAGCAGAATAGGAGAACAGTATCTAAAGGGTGTATCTCACAGTAACATATGCAGTGCTGGTGCACTGAGCTTGCATAAAATGCCCGCCGAAGCCAACCTAACTAACAGACGGATAAAAGTTATCTTTTCTCTAGCACTAGGCTCAGGGCACTGCACCCACACAACCCACACAACAAAAGCAAGGTAGATCGCTGAGTAATTTGATTTCTGAATCAGGACAGGACTCCTATCTAATTCTCTCCCTCAAAGCAGCAGCAGCAGTACCTTTCCCTACACTAACTGAAGCAGAGTGACGTGCTGTGCTATGTGCCTCTAGCTTATATAGAGGCTGGGTCACATGCTGCGCTGGCCAATCACAGCCATTCCATTAGTGTGATTGGCTGCCCTGCAGCTTTTTAAAATGTGCCATTACATTGCCGAACACCGAACCCGAACATACAGTACATTGTTCAGGTTCGGGTCCGGGTATAAAAAAAACAAAAGTCCGATATGAACCCGATACTAAAATCTAGTTGAACCAATTGCCTTCAGAAGTCACCTAATTAGTAAATAGAGTCCACCTGTGTGTAATTTAATCTCAATATAAATACAGCTGTTCTGTGAAGCCCTCAGAGGTTTGTTAGAGAACCTTAGTGAACAAACAGCATCATGAAGGCCAAGGAACACACCAGACAAGTCAGGGATAAAGTTGTGGAGAAGTTTAAAGCAGGGTTAGGTTATAAAAAATATCCCAAGCTTTGAACATCTCATGGAGCACTGTTCAATCCATCATCCAAAAATGGAAACACTATGGCACAACTGCAAACCTACCAAGACATGGTCGTCCACCTAAACTGACAAGCCGGTCAAGGACAGCATTAATCAGAGAAGTAGCCAAGAGACCCAAGGTAACTCTGGAGGAGCTGCATAGATCCACAGCTCAGGTGGGAGGACCTGTCCATAGGACAATTATTAGTCGTGCACTCCACAAATCTGGCCTTTATGGAAGAGTGGCAAGAAGAAAGCCATTGTTGAAAGAAAGCCATAAGAAGTCCCGTTTGCAGTTTGCGACAAGCCATGTGGGGGACACAGCAAACATGTGGAAGAAGGTGCCTTAAATTACAGAAAACAAAAACTCCTACGCACAAGTGGAATACCAGACAGTCTGTAAGTCAAAATGGTGAATGTCACTTGGCCTTGCTGCCTTCACGGATAGGGGTATCCTAACGGTAAATGACAAAGAGAAAAAAGAAATGCGCACCAGCCTTGTGCATTATCCTTGGGTGGATTTATTAAAAGTGAATAAAGAAAAACTACTTACAAACATACGTGAGTATCTCACATTAAAAGAGTCCACAAATTCGCAGCAATGCGTCCGAACCGAACCCACCCCAATAAGTCACAGAGGGATATTAAAACTGTAATTGGAGGGGGGCGTGGCCTATGAATGGCGGAGTGAGAGACATGCTGTGAAGGAGCTCCGGGACCTCTGTATATCCCCGAGGCATCCCCTGTGTGTATCCCGGTGAAAGGCTTGAAGGGCTGGGGCTGGGGAGTGAACTGTGACTGTGCTCTGTGAACTGTGATCAGGCAGCGTCTTCAGCCCATCCACGCGGCTTGCACACCAGCCGCTCCGTAGTGTCTTTCATCTCAGCTGATAAGATTTCACTGCATGACATCAGCCTGTCAGCACTAGCTTGTATCTGGCACAGGCATCTACTTGGAGCCTAATCCCTGGGGAGTGAAGCAAGGCTTACCATCTCAAGGAGCAGCATTTTCCATGGGAACTCTGAACGGTCTGCATGGCAGGTGAGACTGTTCATGGGACGCGATTCCCGGATGTATACTCAGCGAGTGAGCTTGTATAACGGCGCTGATATGCCTTTTTATGTGTGATCATCTATTTGCTCCTTCCACCTTCCCCCCCCCCCCCCCACTGCTGCCTTTGCTGCACATTGTTGGTCATTGATTTTGCCATTTGATCTATTCATTGACTGCTCAGTTTTTTTAGCATCAGGTTATCTCGGTGCTGTTCTGTCCATCCTGATCTAACACTATATGAACTTAATCACATCTGCAGCCTGTGATTGTTACCTCTGTGGGACTAGGAATGACAGGGTAAGAGACACGCTGTAAAAGGAGCTCTCTTGTTAATTTTTTTTTTTTTATTACTTTCAAACTCCGGGACCTCCGTACATCCCCTAAGTATATCCTCTGGGCACCCTCCGTGTGTTTCCCTACGAAAGGCCTGGAGGGCTGGGGAGTGAACTGTGGCTAAAAAAGCCCATGTAAAAGTTGACACAACAGACGCTGCGGCATGAACACCGGCTGTAAACAAAAGACGAGATCTGCCACAAGGAAACTACCGGTGAATACCACTCAAGGGGATATTCAGCGCTATCTCATTTCACCCCAGCCTGTGTCCCAGAGCGCGGGAGATCCAGCGCGATGCAAATTGGACTGCATCACAGGAATGAGGTCAGGCTCCATTCGGAGGTCCTCCGGGTCAGGCGGAGAGTGGGGAGACTGGACGAGTAAGTATTAGAGCACAGATTTCTGAAGATTCCTTGAGAGCGCCTACATTAACAAAGATGGAGGAGGCCGCGGACATTAAGGCTGACATTAAAGCTATGTTGGCGACACTCCCTACGTGACAGGACACAGCTGCTCTGCCTACGTGACAGGACATTGAAGCAATGATCCTTCGGATGGAAGAGACGCATCGCCAGGATTTACAAGCGGTAAGGGCAGATATGAAAATACTGTCAGATAGGGTGACGGAGAGAGAGGCCTCTATAGTGTCTATTGAACACCGGGTAGGCGATATTGAGAAAGCTCAGGATAACCAAGCGGATACAGTAGTAGAGCTACAGCTACAGATGGAAGTCCTTGAGGATAGAAGTCGCAGGAATAACCTGCGACTTCGGGGGACTCCCGGAAGCCTCGGAGTCAGAAGATCTGGACATTAAAATAAAAGCTGTGTCCTGGACAATCTTAAAAGCACCGCAGGCAAGATCGAAATAGAGAGGGTCCATAGAGCTCTTGGCCCTAAATCCCAAAACGTGGAAAGACCTAGGGACATTATATGCTGTCTATACAGATATCAACAAAGAGAGCAAATTCTTAGGGCAGCATGGGACATGGGGGATGTTGTTTATGAGGGGGCACACATAAAGGTTCTCCAGGACTTGTCACGAGCTACACTACAACGTAGGGCATGCTTGCGGCCAATTTTAGACCTAGCTAAAGAACAGGGGTGTTCCTATAGGTGGGGGTACCCACTTGCAGTGACTTTCCGTAGGGCAGCAAATTTATTTACTCTTCGAACAATGGCAGAGTTACCGGACTTTTTTTTGTTTATAGAAGTGTCACCGATCCAGATTCCAAATTGGCTACTGCCTATCACCTACTTAGGGAAGCGTAGGGGGCCTGCAACTTCCCAGGGACAATGGAGGAACCCAGATGCAGGATGACGCCAACTAGGTAGTGGTTCCATACAGGGATTGACGGGGGACGCAAACCTAAATCCAGGGCCTATGCCGACAACATTAGACAGAAAATAGAAGAAATATAGAAGAATATAGATTAAAAGGACTATTTTTTAGCCCCCCTTCCCCGACCGAAGGAGAGCACCGATGCCATCCCACCCCCCCCGCTATTTTTTTTTGCCCCCCCCCCCCCCACCTCAGCCCACTGTGCCTCAGGAATTGACTCCCCCCCCTTTTTTTTTCTTTTGACGGCTGTTGTTGTAGTAGCTCCTATGGTTAAATATGATGTATGAAATATGTATGAACTATGGGAGAGAAAAAGGTGATGATGTCTATGAAATATTCGTTTTGTATATTGAAGGAATATTAGAAAGGGGAGAACCCATTAAGATATAGATAAGGTATGAGGTGGAGATGGGAAATGTATGGGAGATCGCAGGCAGGATGATTTAATTCTTAAAAAGGAAAAGGAAAAAAACAAAAACTTTTCTCACGTTTAATAATAACAACAAGTTTTTTCTTCAGGTACTTTATATGTAGAGGTTCCTTTCTAAATATCTATTTAATCATTTTCTTTTTGATAGGGGATATGTTTGTTTTGTTTTTTCCCCCTTTTTTTTTTGCAAACCGTCTCAGGAATCTGGGCGGCGACTTGACACATGCTTAACAGCATTACACAAACATGACTTTTATACAGGCATACCCCACTTTTAAGTACACAATGGGACCAGAGCATGAATGTAAAACGAAAATGTACTTAAAGTGAAACAATACCTTTTTTCACTTCTAGAATGTAGTGGGGGGTCAGGGGCTGTAGTGGGGGTGTCAGGAGCTGTAGTTGAGGTCTCAGGGGCTGTAGTGGGGGTGTCAAGGGCACACTGGAACAGGGCGGGCTATGCTCTCGGAGCTTCAGCTCCTTCTACTGCGGCTGCAAAATTTCTGTACAGTACTTGTGAGGCACTTTACATACACTCGGGGGTATGTCCTTACTCGCGAGTGTATGTAAAGTGAGTGTACTTAAAGCGGGGTATGCCTGTATATATTTTTTTCTTTTTACACAACACTACCACCCAAGATATAAGATACAAGACACATTAATTCATATGGCTGAGAAGCCTTTTTTATTTATTTTTTATTTATTTTTTTAGAGTTGGGAGATTGCACATTTAAGCACATTTAAGTAAAGGGTGGTTCACATTTAGGAGTTTCTAACATTACACTACACCACACTACTCTCACACTGCACTACACAATACACCATATTATTTCTGCCGGGCCTCCCATCTCCCGGCCTATACATAATAGCCATCTTCACCTTTCTACATTGCCGGATGGATCCTCCTTTTTTTTTTTTTTTCTTGCTCCTTTTTTCTTTTTCTTTTTTTCCTTTTGGTTTCTCTCCCTCTTTTGGTATATAGAAGGGGCTAAACGAAGGAGAGGGGAATAGACTGCCTTTGAATATAACCTGGTTACAAAGTTGAAAATATTGGGGTACACTTGGGTATATTTGGGTATGTTTTTGTTTAGATGTGGGTCCCTTCCCCAGCCTATATGAGGGGGGAGGGGGAGGGGGGTATATATATGAGATTTGAGTCTCTCCTTTTTTTTTTTTCTTAAATAGATATAAGCCGATAAAGGAGAAACAGGCAATTAAAGTATAAGGGGGTGTCTTTTTCCTTTGGGTTTTTGGGAGGGGAGGGAGGGAATAAAGGGGAGGGTTCATGTATTTTTTTCGCTCTAAGAATTAAGAAATAAAAATATAAAGTTTAAGAGGAATGATAGAGGAACGATAGAGAAGAAGAATATACGAATATATGAATTCCTTCCCTACCGTCACTATTTAGCTAAATTAGATAGCGGCCACCTTCTCCTTGACTGTGCCCTCTTCTTATTGTATTTTTTTTTTTGGCCACTAGATATAAAATAAACAGAGGAATACGAGGGGACCTGGAGCAGGCCTTCACAGGTCCTTCTGACCATTCTAGGTACACACACCCAAATAGGTAGACGCTCAAATACCGTTCAACCGGTGAGTGTTTTTTTTCTTTTTTAGCATATAGCTAATTGTATTAGGTAGAGGGGAGGTTTTTTGTTCCTCCTCCCCTTTTTTTTTTTTGCTTTTCCTTCCCCCCCTCCTATTATCTTTCTCTTCTGACCACAAATAAAAGATGGAGACTCTGGAAATACTATCATTAAATGCTAAGGGGTTAATTACGCCAGAAAAAAGGAGGATGCTCCTGCATGATTTACGGTGTCTGGAAATAGACATCGCCTTCATACAGGAGACACACTTCAGAGATGATAAAACCCCGATCCTAAAAAATCGGACGTTCCCAACAGTATACCATTCGACTAACCAAATAGCCAAATCAAAAGGGGTCTCGATTATCCTTGTCGAGAGAATCCCGTGGACCTATATAGATACTATGAGAGACCCAACAGGACGATATATATTCGTGAAGGGTAAAATAGGAGAAATAGGAGTTACATTAGCAACTGTGTATGCACCCAATGACCATCAAGAGGCCTTCTTAGACAAAGTGACTAAATGCTTGATGGAATTTACAGAAGGTCATTTGATTTTAGGGGGAGACCTAAATATAACACTAGCCCCGAAACAGGATACCTCCTCGGGAGTATCATCGATTCCCCTTAGCACACGAAATTGAGTAGCCCAAACTTTATACAAAAATCAACTGACTGATGTATGGCGGCTGTTCCACCCTAAAGAAAAAGACTATACGTTCTATTCCCCTCCCCACAAAACATACTCGCGGATAGATTAATTCCTTGTTCCTTATGCTCAACTCCACTCAGTTAAAACTACCAAAATTGGCGTGATCACGTGGTCAGACCACGCACCTATTTTTTTGACTTATGAATTACAGGATTCCACTCGGACCAGATTTAATCAATGGAGATTAAACGAAAGTCTTCTACAGGATAAAGAGATCCTGGAAGATGTGATTAAAGAAATACAATTTTACTTCCAAACTAATGATACCCCAGACTGTGACCCAGGAGTCATCTGGGAAGCACATAAGGCGGTCATTCGTGGAGTGCTGATTAAACATGGAACATGGGTTAAGAAGAAACGTACAGAACAGTTCAAAAATTTACTGGAGGAATTAGCTAGACTAGAGTCAAAACATAAACAGACAAGTTCATTATCACTGGAGAGAAATCTCATTGATAAACGAACACAAGTCTCAGATCTTCTCTACTACAAAGCTAAAGCAGCCCTACAGAAATGTAGGAAGTTCTCATACGAATCAGGGGATAAATGTGGGAAACTACTGGCTAGAACCTTACAAGAACAAAAGTTAAGTAATTATATACCACATATTATCTCCTCGAATAAATTTAAGGCAACGAAACCACAGGAGATAGTAAGAGAATTTCAAGAATTCTACCATACTCTCTATAATTTAGAGAGTAAACCTCCTACGCAGGAGCAAATAGACTGTTATCTCTCAGAGTCATTAATGCCAAGACTTTCAGAAATAGATAGAGAGAAATTGGAGGATTCCATAACTAGAGATGAAGTAGAGGAAGCCGTAGGCTCTATGAAATTGGGGAAAGCCCCGGGACCGGATGGCCTTACGGCACAATATTATAAAATACTATTTCCCTATCTATCTGAATACATGGTTAAGCTTTTCAACGACCTAGGGTCCTCAGCTACTCTAACGAAAGATACCCTATTAGCATATATCACAGTGATACCAAAAGAGGGGAAAGATCCAGCCGCATGCGGAAGCTATCGTCCAATCTCCTTGTTAAATACAGATCTGAAATTGTTCTCTAAGGTTCTGGCGAATAGGATTCAACAGTTTGTTCCAAATCTGATACATCTAGACCAAGTGGGATTTGTTCCCACAAGAGAAGCTCGCGACAACACAACGAAAGTCATCAATCTTCTACAGATAGCCAATAAAACACAGACGCAATGTGTATTTTTGAATACAGACGCAGAGAAGGCCTTTGACAGGGTTAATTGGAAGTGGATGCAGGCAGTCCTTCAACACGGAGGGTTCGGAAGTAAGATATTAGGGTGGATTGCCGCTATATATTCCTGCCCAACGGCTCGGGTCCGGGCGAATTGAATATTATCAGAACCCTTCTCTATTACAAATGGGACAAGACAGGGATGCCCCCTGTCTCCACTCCTCTTCGCCCTGTCATTGGAACCGTTTCTCAGCACAGTGCGATTGAACCAGGATATTACAGGGATTCAAATAGGGAATATTCAATGTAAAATTTCGGCTTACGCAGACGACATGTTGTTCACCCTTACTAACCCCCTGATTACGATTCCAAATTTGATGAGGGAATTTGAGAAATACGGGGCACTCTCGAATCTCCGTATTAACTTTAAAAAATCTGAAGCAATGGGGGTTAATCTAATACCCACATCGTTAAAACAGATGAAACAAAATTATAAGTTTAAATGGACAGACAGAGCCTTAACCTATTTAGGAACGTTAATCCCAAGAAATATAGCCAAGATCTATGAGTTAAATTTCCCCCCGCTATTGCAAAAGGTCAAGACCCTCTTAGACAAATGGAGTACCGGCTTACATACCTGGATAGGACGTTGTAATATCATCAAGATGAGTATACTTCCCAAATTCCTATATCTACTACAGGCACTACCAATAAATATTCCGTTGAGTTTTTTTAAACAAACTCAGAAGATAATATTTGAATATATATGGGCACATAAACAACCAAGGATGCAACGGAAACAATTAACGTATATTAAGAGACAGGGAGGCCTGGCCGTACCGGATATACGGAAGTATTACCAAGCAGCACATTTGAATAGAGTTGTTGACTGGAACAGGCATGTAGACACTAAACTATGGGTACAAATTGAAAATGCGCAGTCTTCAGTACCCTTAAGTGGAGCACCATGGTGCTACGCTGCATTACCAAGAGAGGTGACTGTCAACCCGGTGGTGGGTAACACGGTCAGGCTATGCTCGACCCTGCTTCCCACTATTGGATTAACACCTATGTCCTCCCCTCTATATCCAATATTAGGTAACCCTCTCTTCCAGCCAGGTTGTGAAGAGAGCGCATTTCAATATTTAATGAGAAAAGGATATACCCGAGCACTTAAATATATACATAATGGAACATGGCTCACAATAAAGGAGCTGATGGAACAAGGAAACACTTTTAGATTACAATTTTGGAACGCCCTACAGATCACTAATTTTCTTGGCACTCTACCGAACCTGGGATAGTTTAACAGACCTATAACCATATTTGAGAAACTCTGTTGTAATGAGAAGGGAGCAATATCGCACATATTATCTATATGCTATAGACTTTTGATCACACAGCCGGAAACCCACCCCCTGAAATGTGTGCAGGAATGGGAAAAGGAACTGGGGAGGACCTTTAGTCTGGAACAGCGACAGAAGATGTTGAGGTTGACACATGAGACATCAATATGCGTTAAAATACAAGAAACCAATTTTAAGATTTTTTCTAGGTGGTAGAGAACACCAGAGAAGCTTGGGAAAATGTTTCCGGAGGTCTCAGATCGGTGTTGGAGATGTCAAGAAGACAAAGGCACTATGCTGCACATCTTCTGGGACTGCACCAGGCTAAGGCGTTTTTGGCTGGGGATCAAACAGATCCTCCAATGCTGTACGGAACTAACAATACCGGAGGACCCGGCGTTCTTCCTTCTACATGCTAATCAGATACCTGAGAGGACATATAAGGAATCATGTATCCCTCATCTTTTAGATGCTGCAAAGGCATGTATTCCGTTAAAATGGAAATCATCATCACCACCGACAATTGAGATGTGGATACGTAAGGTGAAGGAGGTCAATAAATTAGAGGATTTAGTCCTCTCCGTACGCCAACAGCAGGGAAGGTATTCCGAGACTTGGTCTGCTTGGAATGCCTTCCTTGCCTCGGATGAGGGGAGAATCCTCCTTGTTTGTTTGTTCACCCCTTTATTTCCCTTTTTTTTTTTGGTTTGTTTTTTGTCCTTCTTTCCCGTCTGGAAGAGGAGGTTATGTTTTAGATGTATTGTGTTGTTAGGTTAGTGGAAGTATTGATGGGGAATTTGAAATAATATGTATGTATGGATATTCTGTATTTCCGTGTATTGAGAAAATAAAATAAAATAATTGAAAAGAGTCCACAAATTCGCAGCAATGCGTCCGAACCGAACCCACTCCAATAAGTCACAGAGGGATTGTCGGGGGTCACTGCCAGCTTACGCGTTTTGAAGACAAGTCTTCTTCATCAGAGCTCAGCAGTGTTTTCCCTCTCAGCTCTCCCGATATATATACACATATGTATGCATCCCCCAGCAAATGAAAAGGGAACTCCCAATAGAGCCACAAGTCAAGCGAAACTAACAAATGACTTGGCCTAATTCACAGATATGTGGGAGTGACAAAAATCACCCATTGACCACAGACATATATGAATGCTAGATTGATAATGTGAAAAAATCCAAACAATCCAAATATTATACTTGCATATGGAATGCTGGTGATGACCTACCTCTATAGAGCTAGTTAGCCAAACTCACTGTAGTGTGTCTGGGACGCCTGGCACTTGTTCGCCGGGCCAAACAGTGGAAAGCCTCCGGATGCATGGCGCCAGAAGCAGGTTCACCCCCCTGCGTGCATCGATAGGGTCCGTCCAGGCAGCGTGCGTTTCAGATGCTGATTATGCCCTGGACTTCCCCTATTGATGCACGCAGGGGGATGCATACATATATATATTGTTAGAGCTTAGAGAGAAAACACTGCTGAGCTCTGATGAAGAAGACTTGTCTTCGAAACGCGTAAGCTGGCAGTGACCCCCCTCAATCCCTCTGTGACTTATTGGGGTGGGTTCGGTTCGGACGCATTGCTGCGAATTTGTGGACTCTTTTAATGTGAGATACTCACGTATGTTTGTAAGTAGTTTTTCTTTATTCACTTTTAATAAATCCACCCAAGGATAATGCACGAGGCTGGTGCGCCTTTCTTTTTTCTCTTTGTCATGTGGAAGAAGGTGCTCTGGTCATATGAGAACAAAATTTAACTTTTTGGCTTAAAAAACTTTTTGGAAAACTAACACTGCACATCACCCTAAACACACCATCCCCACCGTGAAACATGGTGGTGGCAGCATCATGTTGTGGGGATGCTGTTCTTCAGCGGGACAGAGAAGCTGGTCAAAGTTGATGGGAAGATGGATGGAGATTGAGTATCTTAGAAGAAAACCTGTTAGAGTCTGCAAAATACTTGAGACTGGGGCAGAGGTTCCCCTTCCAGCAGCACAACGCCTCTAAACATACAGCCAAAGCTACAATAGAATGGTTTAGATCAATGCATATTCATGTGTTAAAATGGCCCAGTTAAAGTCCAGACCTAAATACAATTGAGAATCAGTGGCAAGACTTGAAAATTGCTGTTCACAGATGCTCTTCATCCAATCTGACAGAGCTTGAGCTATTTTGCAAAGAACAATGGGCAAAAATGGTTGCTGGAGTTACATACATCTAAACAACACACCGCCCAGGACTAGTAGACTCCATATTAAGGAGCGGCTACCTCAGGGGATATAGGATTCAGTTTAGAGGTAGTACCCAGCAATAATTGATAACAGGTGCAGGATGATGCCCCTTGATGAGTAAAGAAAATGGCAACAGGCCCAAACAGATAAATGATACCTTTAAGGCACAGCCAAGCATGGCAACAGGGAGATGGGATTCTGTAGTGATGAAGCCTCACTAGGAACCACGAGCATCCAGCCAGGCAGAGGCCAACTCTAGGGTCTCAAAGAAGCTGGACCTGTCGCCATCAATGATCTGAAGCTTGCTGGGGAAAAACAGACTGTAGGTGAGGCCCTTCTTCCGGAGGCGCTTGCAAACCTCTGTATAGGATCTATGGCGCTGCTGGATTTCAGGTGAGTAGTTCGGAAAGATAGAGATGTGATTATTGTTGAAGGAGAGTTCTTGCTTCTTGCATGCCAGGGCCAGCAGCATGTCTCTGTCCCTGTAATTAAGCAGCTGCAGTAGCAAATGTTGTGGCGGGGCCCCTGGGATCGGTGGGGCTGGTGGCACTCCGTGGCCACGTTCTACCACAAAACATGGCTGGGAGATTTTCCAGTCCCAGAAGCATGTTCAGGAAGGACTCAACAAATTCAGCCAGCCTGGAACCCTCAGCTTTTTCTGGCAGGCCCAGAATCCACAGATTATTGCACCTAAGATGATTTTCCATGTCAATGGCTTTATCTTGGAGTGCCTTTACCTGAATTTTTAAGGCATGCAGCTCTCGGGAGTCTGTTCTGATGGTGTCCTCAGCTTGGGAGATCCTGTTTTCTACTTCACTGATGCGAGAGTGGAATTTCTCCTTATCAAGCTGACATCCATAGACAAAAAGTATATTTTGGACATCAGAGTCTCCCTGCTGGAAGTAATAGCAGCCATTAGATCAGTGATGGTAGGGCCATCAGGGGCCAGCTCCGCTGGAGATGTCTGCATGCTCGCAGCCATGGTCTCACACTGTATCCTCGTGGGCAAGATGGCAGTTGCAGAGAAGAGCGGGAGGGGCACAGAGAAAATCGAGTGCCGCAACGCTTTGGAGGAGACATTGACATCTGCCATAGATATGTCGCTGGTATGTGAGGTATGTGACAGGCACGGAGAGCCGGTGAAGTGGAAAGATTAGCCGCCGCAGGATGATAATAAAGGATTAGAACACGGAGCTCCAGCTTACATCCCAGCCATGCCCTCGACAATGCTTCTTTTTACTACTAACTGTCACACATCAAATCAGTTTTGTCAGATGACCCTGAAGTGGTGGTGTTAAATATCTGAAATGCTGCAGTTAATCATGGGTGGGTGTTTAGGAGTGGTCCAGAACATAGAAATTAAAGCCTTAGTTCCAGTTTCCACTGAAAACACAGATCTCGTTCCTGTGCAGCCAGCCTGCTCCTATCACCTGGCTTGTCGATGTAAATTTGGACGCCTGGAATCCAGTGAGCCTATCAATTAATCTGAGTACTCCATATGTATACTTAATCACAAATTGCTTAAATTAAGGAGGATGGCCACCCCTAATGCATATATTGACTGAGACAAAATATGTGTTGACTGAAAAAAGTCCATCAAAGAACTGGGGAGTAATAATCATCCACATGAAAAATAAAGTTCCTTTGAAATTTCATTCATCTGTATTTTGTAGGAATGTCCCTTTAAGAGGACTTATTATAGAAGAAATGAATCTGCCTTGCTTGTATGGTTATGTATGGGATACATCTCTATCTGTAAGTGATCACAGATAATTGGGAACAAGGGTAGATATGCAATGCAAGCAAATGCTTTGATGAACTGGTCAGGGAGTCAAAGTGGTAATCAGAGAGCTATAGTTTGAAACAACTTTGGTCCACAGGAGATAATTAACTGATAAGGAATTTTACCCAATCTGGATATGTCTCCCTTGCACAGATGTAAATCACAGTACTTCACAATAATTCCGGGTCCAGAGGAAGTTATATGTAAAAGGTGAAACGGTCACATCCAAATGTTGCCCTTCCCTCACAGGAATTTATACACTGTGGAAAGCAGCCAATCAACGCATGCTTTCTAAGCCACATGGACTCTTCAACAATATGGCACATTGTATATTCACAGCATCACAATCATTGGACAGCAGTCCCACACAGCAGCCTTTATCCAGTAGAGCTCCATATGCAGTGGATAATATTTTGTTGTTCTCCATACACATAGAGGTGGATATTAAAGCAAGTCTCTTAAATGGTATATTGGTACTTCTCAATCCTCTCATGTCAGACATCACTTGTCAGTCACTAGATAGATGTGTGGAAGCCAGGGGGCCATTGGATAGGGCTACCAGTTCCAGACCGCAAGTGCCAAAGCAATCATAGGAGCAGATGGCTGGTCAAGACAACCACAGCCCTTCATTCCTGTGAGGGAAGGGCAACATTTTGATGTGACAGTTTCACCTTTTTATACATATAACTTCCTCTGGACCAGGAATTACTGTGATGTACTGTGATTTACATCTGTGCAAGGGAGACAAGGAGCCACCTAACTATAGCTCTCTGATTACCACTTGGACTCCCTGACCGATTCATCAAAGCATTTGCTTGCGTTGCATATCTTCCCACAGTGGTACTGAACAATCCTTGTTCACAATTATCTGTGATCACTCACAGATAAAGATCCCATACATAACCATACAAGCAAGACAGATTAATTTCTTCTATAAGTCCTCTTAAAGGGACATTCCTACAAAATACAGATGAATGAAATTTCAAAGGAGCTTTCTTTTTCATGTGGATGATTATTACTCCCCAGTTCTTTGATGGACTTTTTTCAGTCAGCATATATATTGTCTTGGTCAATATATGCTTTAACCACTTAAGCCCTGGACCAATACGCAGCATAAAGACCAGGCCCCTTTTTGCGATTCGGCACTGTGTCGTTTTAACTGACAATTGCACGGTCGTGTGACGTGGCTCCCAAACAAAATTGATGTCCTTTTTTTCCCACAAATAGAGCTTTCTTTTGGTGGTATTTAATCACCTCTGCGTTTTTTATTTTTGGCGCTATAAACAAAAATAGAGCGACAATTTTGAAAAAAAATCAATATTTTTTACTTT
The DNA here is from genome assembly GCA_029206835.1 of Rana muscosa. Lineage (NCBI taxonomy): Eukaryota > Metazoa > Chordata > Amphibia > Anura > Ranidae > Rana > Rana muscosa. The sequence goes on along the minus strand of CM055122.1, from coordinate 12,772,282 downwards.
TTGCTATAATAAATATCCCCAAAAACATTTTTTTTCCTCAGTTTAGGCCGATACGTATTCTTCGACATATTTTTGGTAAAAAAAATCGCAATCGGCGTTTATTGATTGCTTTGTGCAAAAGTTATAGCGTTTACAAAATAGGGGGTAGTTTTATGGCCTTTTTATTATTATTTTTTTTTTTTACTAGTAATGGCGGCGATCAGCGATTTTTTTTGTGACTGCGACATTATGGCGGACACATCAGACACTTTTGACACATTTTTGGGACCATTTTCACAGCGATCAGTGCTATAAAAATGCACTGGTTACTGCGAAAATGACACTGGCAGTGAAGGGGTTAACCACTAGGGGCGCTGGAGGGGTTAAGTGTGCCTAGGGGAGTGATTACTAATGTGTGGGGGCGTGGCTACGACTGACACATCACCGATCTCCGCTCTGATTACACAGAGTGGAGATCGCTGACATTGTCAGTAAGGGAGCGGGGAGATGTTGTGTTTACACTAACATCTCCCCGCTCCATGCCTCCGTGAGACGATCGCGGGGATCCCCGCGGCGATCGAGTCCGTGGGACCCACGGTCCGACTCACGGGAAGGCAGGGGGTCGCGAGCGCGCCACCGGCGGCACGCGCGACCCTGACGTCGGGCAGTTAAAGGAGACGTACAGGTACGTGATTGTGCCTGTACGAGCCATTCTGCCGAGGTATATATACAGTGAGCGGTCCTTAAGTGGTTAAGGGTGGCCACCCTCCTTAATTTAAGCAACATGTAATTAAGTACACATATGTACTCAGATTAATTGATAGGCTTACTGGATTCCAGACGTCCAAATTTACATCGACAAGCCAGATAGGAGCAGGCTGGCTGAAAATGTTTTAATGTGTTGTGTGATATGTGTATTTTATATATTTTTTCAATCTTTGTACATTAATGGGAGTACTCTCATGATCACATTTGTCCTCATCCCCCTTTCCTCTGGGGATATGACAAGATTGTGGATTATTCACCCTATTTCAGAATCCTTGATATATATTTCTTTATATATTTTTATTTCATAGAGGGTTAAGCATCATCCACACAATTTCGAGGGATTTTTTTGGGCTTTACTTGTGGAATAGCTCCCCCACCAAACTATAGGGACTAATCAATGTTTTTGAACCTTCTAGGACTCTGTAGAGTGTTGTGTTAGTGTACTGCAGTACCATGCAATCCGATGAAGGCAAACACCCTGCATTTGGGGTGTCAATAGGGTTACATTGACACCTGCAGCAGAGCAACGGATTGTGCAGCCAGTGCGTTTTGAACACTGTTCGGGAAACAAGCATGGAACGTGGGTTTCCTGCACCGCATTCTGTTGTAAACAGGCCCTAACTCCATGTTTAATGTCCTTTTAAATAGTTTGTTTGCGTCAAGCTGGTGCAAACTATGTATTGCACTAACAGGTGAATTTGCTGGCCGTGCTGCATTACATGAATGTAGTTTCAGCTACATACAGTATACAGCACTGTGTTCCAGCAGTGGGACAGAGACTTCCTGTCCAATTCCAAAACAAAATAGAGTGGGGCTGAGCACTGCTCACCCATTTACAGGAAGCTTTATATTCTATGAATTAATACAATACTTCCTCTGATTAACTGAGGGGAAGAGGCGGGCGGATGACCTCCTGTGTTCAGAATGTATCAAGCCAGCTGCCCAACACAGATCCAGCAGGCAAGTTGAGATCACTGAAGTAGCTGTGTCTACTTCAGTCATTTCGAGCTTCCAGGGGCATTGGCAAGCTGGATTAAAGGAGAAGTGCAGCCAAAGCTTGTTTGGCTGTACTTCTCTTGTGGATCATAGGAGTGCAGTTCCTTCTTCACTCCTGTGCGGCTGAAGTCTACTGTTGGCTGACGTCACAGAGCCGATCTAGGCTCAGACAATGAAGTCGGGATCCGCTGACATGCCTGGACTGGCACACGGCTCAGCCGACCTCTCCCAACTCCTCCACAGCCCAGCACCCAAGTAAGTGAGGGGGGGTTGGGGCAGAGCAGACAGCGGTCACCAGCTCTCTGCTCAGGGAACCCTGAGAACTGAGCAATCGGACTGATGCTCCATCCACCTAGGTAAGTATAATTCTGCAAAAACAAAACCCATATGTCTCTTTTAACCACTTCAGCCTCTTTTTGAGCCTTGTTGTTTACAAGTTAAAATCTTTTTTTTTTTGCTAGAAAATTACTTAGAACCACCAATAATTATATATTTTTTTCACACACACTAGAGAATAAAATGGTGGTCATTGCAATACTTTCTGTCACACCGTAATTGTGCAACGGTCTTACAAGTGCAATTTTTGGGGGAAAAATACGATTTTTGTACTCACCGTAAAATCTGTTTCTCTGATGTCCATGGACTGACACAGCCTCTTAATATTTGACAAGTGGGTTTATGTCCCTGCTTGCAGGAGAGAACTAGGCAGAATGTTATAACATACATTCTAAAGACCAGAGTTGAACAGCCCCGCCCAGGTGGCGGTCCCTCCGGACATAACCCACCCACCTGCAGCCAGCAGCCCTCAGTTCGTAACAAAGCAGTGCAAACCTTAAAGGAAGGGTGGGTGCTGTGTCAGTCCAAGGACGTCAGAAAAACAGATTTTACGGTGAGTACAAAAATCTTATTTTCTCTTACCGTCCATGGACTGACACAGCCTCTTAATATTTGACAAGTGGGATGTCCCAAAGCAGTGTCAAAAAAGAGGGGTGGGAGCAAAGAGCAAAGAAAACCAAACTTCACTCCAAACAAGCAGAGCTCCTCAACGGAGGAGTTGCAACTTAAACAGCGGCCTGCAACACCTTGCGGCCGAAGGAAGCATCAGAAGATGCAGCCACATCAACCTTGTAAAACTTAGAAAAGGTATGTGTGGACGACCAGGTCGCCACCTTGCACACTCGTGCAACCGATGCTTGATGTTGGAAAGCCCAGGAAGCACCAATTGCTCTGGTGGAATGTGCCGTAACCGGAAAGGGAGGCGCCCGCCCCTTAAGGGCATAGGCCTGTATGACGGTCTGCCTAATCCAATTAGAAATAGTGGCAGGCTAAACCGCTCGGCCCTTTTGTGGGCCTGACACAGCCACAAACAGCGAGTCAGACTTCCGAAAGGGAGCAGTAACGGACAGGTACACCCACAAGGCACGTACCATGACTAGCGAGAGAAGCGCAAACACTCTGGGATGCGACGGATGAGGACACAAGGATGGCAGGACAATGTCCTCTTTAAGGTGAAAGGCCGAGACCACCTTCGGAAGAAAAGAAGGTCGCAGACGCAACACAGCCTTATCTTTATGGATGACCAAGTAAGGCGGCTTTCAAGACAATGCCGCCAACTCAGACACCCGCCTGACAGAAGTAATGGCTACCAGGAAAGCCACCTTCTGAGACAACATCAAGAGAGGGATATCTCTGATGTTTACAAAAGGAGGTTCTTGAAGAACCCAAGGAGGGAGCACCAAATTCAGATCCCAAGGAGGGAGAGGAGGTTTGACAGGGAGGAGCACATGGCGAACCCCCTGCACAAAGGTGCTAATCAAGGAATGGCCCGCAAGTGGTCGTTGAAAGAAGACAGCCAGGGCCGAAATGTAACCCTTGATGGTACTCAAAGCCAGCTTTTGGGTCACACCACGCTGTAAGAACAGCAGAATCCTGGGAACGGAATACGTCCGTGGACGCCAATCTAGCTCCTCGCACATAGTGATGTAAGCTTTCCAGGTACGGTGATATATCTTTCTAGAGAAAGATTTCCGGGCCCACAACATGGTTGTGATGACCGAATCTGAGAGACCTCGGTCCCTCAGCACCTGGCTTTCAATAGCCATGCCGTGAAAGCCAAGGGCTGTAAAGCAGGATGAAGTATGGGACCTTGAGACAGAAGGTCCTCCCGCAGAGGCAGTCGCCAAGGAATGTCCGCGACTAGCCACACAAGATCGGCGTACCAATGACGCCGTGACCAATCCGGAGCAATGAGGATCACCGGAATGCCCTCGGCCTCCACCCTGCGAAGTAGGCGAGGCAGCAACTGCAGCAGAGGGTAAGCATATAACAGGCAATATCGACCCCACGGGGCCACCAACGCCTCTGACAAAATCTCGACACCTTGTGATTGAGTCGAGAGGCCAAGAGGTCCACGTCCGGCTGCAAGGACCATTCCGCCTGGTTCAACGTCTGCTGGCTCAGATAGTCGGCCTGCCAGTTGTCTATTCCTGGAATATAAACGGCCGACAGAGACGGCACACTTCTTTCCACCCATCTTAGGATGTGAGCGACCTCGGATGCCGCCGCTGAGCTCCGAGTTCCCCCCTGATGGTTGACATACGCCACCGCTGTGGCGTTGTCCGACTGGACCCAGACCGAGTGACCCTGTAGCCTCTCCGACCACGAGGAGAGGCACAGTCGGATCGCTCAGAGGTCTAGGACATTGATAGGAAGACGGGATTCGGCCGGGGTCCACAGCCCATGAGCTGAGAGGACTCCCCAGACTCCACCCCAGCCCGCAAGGCTGGCGTTCGTCGAGATCACCGTCCACTGGATAGGAAGGAACGACTTCCCGGCCTGAAGAGCCAGGGATCTCAACCACCACGTCAGGGACGCACTGACTGGGTGACTCACCTGGATCTGATGATCCAATGACAACGGGGACTTGTCCCAAGCGGACAGGATCCCCCTTTGTAAGGCACGAGTGTGAGATTCGGCATACGGAAACAGATTGATGACCATTTTCGGGACATCAGAAGCCGCACCGCAGATTGAAGAGTCTGCAACTTCTCCAAGGGTAGGAAGACTTTCGCCTCCGAGGAGTCCAGGATCAACCCCAGATACCAAACGCTGGGTCAGGACCAGGACTGACTTCTGAGTGTTCAGAAGCCACCCGAAGGCCCAGAGGGTTTGACTGACTATTGTCGCAATTTCTTCTAATTCTGAGCCAGTGTCTGCTCTCAGAAGAAGATCATCCAGATAGCCCATGACAGCAATGCCTCGCTGTCTCAGCAAAGCCAGAATTGGGGCAAGCACCTTGGTGAAAAACCGCGGTGCCGACGCTAAACCGAAGGGAAGTGCCACAATTGATAGAGGACTTCGCCCATCGCAAAGCGCAGAAACTTCTGGTGACTTGCGCAGATTGGAACATGCAAGTAAACGTCCTTGATGTCCAAGGATGCCAGAAAGTCTTTATACAGTGCAATGCGACTAAGGCGCGCACACCATTGGGGGGTGAAAGGAACCCAGAGAACCGGAGGAAACCCACGCAGACCGCATACACAAACCGTGTAGGTATGTTAGCATGCGAATAAACTAATTGCACCCATTTATGCTGTGCATAGCGCCAAAAGCGCACACATCATTGGAGCATGGGAGGAAACCGGAGAGCCCTGAGGAACCCCACACAGACTGCATACACATACCGTATAGGTATGATAGCATGTGTGATAAACATTTTGAACATGTTTACATTGTGCATAGCGCCAAAAGCGTGCACACCGTTGGAGCGTGGGAGGAAACCGGAGAACCCGGAAGAAAACCCATGCAGACCCAGAAAGTAAAATACATACATATACTGTGAATGTATTTAGCGTCATGTATAAACATATTGAGTATGTTTACACTGTGTATGGCACCGAAGGCGCGTACGTCATTGGAGCGTGTGAGGAAGCGTGGGAGGAAACCGGAGGACCCGGTGGAAACCCACGCAGACTGCATACACATACCGTGGAGGTATGGTAGTATGTGAATAAACATATTACACATGGTTATGCTGTGCATAGCGCCGAAAGCGCGCATACCATTGGAGTGTGGGAGGAAACCGGAGTACCCGGAGGAAACCCACGCAGACTGCATACACATACCGTGTAGGTATTATAGTATGTGTGATAAACATATTGATCATGTTCATACTGTGCATAGTGCCAAAGGCGCACACACAGTTGGAGTGTGGGAGGAAACCGGAGCATCCGGAGGAACCCACGCAGACTCAGAGGGTAGAATACATACATATACTGTGAATGTATTTAGAGACGTGTATAAACATATTGTGTATGTTATACTGTCATTGGAACGTGGGAGGAAACCCACGCAGACACAGAGAGCAATAACACAGACATACACTGTATGTTAAGTATAATTGGGTAAACTATGGCGCCGAGGGTGCTCATCTCTGTATTGTTCCAACCTGCGTATATGTGCTTCCGAAGCAAGCTGCAGGTAAAAAAAAATACCTCTGACACCGCAGACCGTGGTCCTGTCAGAGTCAGAGCGTTCCCCAGGAAATAGCGGGAAACCACAGGTGCAGAGACTCAGGTGTTGCCACAGAGATATTACACAGAAATCTCACAGGGACTAGACAAATAAATGAATAAAGTCCCCCTACCATGCCCGGGGGGGGGGGGGCACCGTGTATCACTGTATCATCCATGCAGCTCTAGAAGCAGTGTGTGAGGAAACAGTGAGGAAGCTGTGAGGAGAATCGTGCTCCGCCCTGCAGGAGCCAGCACTAAGCCAATGGTGTAAAAGAAAAGCTTTAAATGAAGCAAGGGAGACTGTCTCCACCAAAGGATCTCCAGCTGCAGCCTCCAGCATGAGAGTGTCCCTCACCATCAATGATTTCACTACCAAGCGTCCCATCATTTACTGACCCAGGAGTCTTCCTCAGAAGGAATGTCCTGGTCAAAAAATATACAAAAAAATTCAGAGCTAGGGTCCTGAGCTGCAGCTAGGCCCATATCTGAAACAGAGCACTCCCCTACTAAAGATAGTGTGGGGAGAGGGCGCTTTATAGCTCCCGTTCGCTCGCACACCACTTCCATCCTGACAAGAAATTAGTCCAGGACTGCTGACAACTGATCCATAGGGACTGCAGGTGCATTAGCCCTGCCTGTTGGGACATGAATGGAGAAGCAGGTGAACCAGACTCCATAACTCGCCACTTCTCTGAGACTTTTGTACAAAGTCCACCCTCTGGCTGTGCTGGCTGTGGGAGGTTACACAGGGGACTCACCGACCCAGTGGGGACCGCTCGGTTCCGCTGCCTGTGCTGCTCTGTACAGCGCGAATGAGTAGCGAGAAGAATGTGAGGAGAAACGTAGCGTTCCAGCAGCAATAGAGGCAAAACAGTAGAAAAAACGAGCACGGCTCCAAGAAAATGGCCACTGCAACTGTAACTGCGTCATAACGAACCGCAGCAAGATGAAAAAACACAGAGTGACAGAAAAACATGGCGCACAGGCCCAAAAAAACACATTCCCCAATGCAGATACCCATGAGCCTCCCCCCGAGACAGAGTGACCCCCCAGGCACCCCCAGACAGCACAGCGCCAGCAAGGTGACAGAGAGTAACAAACAACAGGGGGAGACAGGGAAAATCCCCCACACATAGGAACACGCAGCATGTACTCACCTGCTGAGGCAGGAGATACTACTTCCCCGGTCCGGAAGGACCTACTGGTGTGTTCCTGACAGACCTATCACAGTTCGGTACTGAGTAGCTGTCGGCCCGGTCCACCGCGAAAAGAGACAGCAGGCACTGTTCAATCTTAACGGACCGCGGAGCATAAAAGCCCACTGGCCACCCCTGGAGTCATGGGGCATGTCGTGAACTGAGTCGCACGCCGGAGCGAGGATACAGCAAGCTCGATGGTCAGACTGGGAAGACTACAAGGATATCCAATGTACCCAACCTGTTGCCCAGCCGACAGTTGATAGAAGATCAAAAAAAACCTTCAGGAGACTGGCTCGCGAGCCACGTCCTCTCCTTCTGCTAGGCAGAAAAAAACTGAGGGCTGCTTGTTCTGTCTCAAGGACATTCAGCTAAACCATTCTTATCCCATAAACATGATACCATATTTCTTCGATCGCAGTTTATTGGAACAAGCTAGGTGAAACTACAAATAACAAGAATAAACCTTGATAAGTACAATATCCCATACATTTAGCATACATTGCAGAGACAAAGATATACAGTACAATATGGGACAGTAAAAACTTACTTTTTAAGTTCTCTAAGGGTTGATGGTAAGAGATTGAAATAAGACACATCCTGCCTCCTGCAGTGTCTTGAAAAAGCATGGAGAATGTGTCTCTTCCTGTAGAGATTTACCCAGAATACTTTGCTTTCTAATCGCTTCCTGGGTTATACATTTAATGCATTTAATAATGATTCTACTGAAACAATACCAAAAAGGAACGCTAGATGGCGCCTACGCTCTGCAAATGATTTCTATAGAAATTACAACCTTAAATGTCATTTTAATCAACACAAATGCAGATAATCAGAATATAGACATCTGATGGACAGAACACTGCTGGCTGCAGGTGGGTGGGTTTTGTCTGGAGGGACCGCCCCCTGGGCGGGGCTGTTCAGCTCTGGTCTTTAGAATGTATGTTATAACATTCTGCCTAGTTCTCTCCTGCAAGCAGGGACATAAAACCCACTTGTCAAATATTAAGAGGCTGTGTCAGTCAATGGACGGTAAGAGAAATACACTTTTTTGAATGAATAAGACAACAGTAAGTTAGCCCTATTTTTTTCTATATTGTGAAAGATAATGTTACACCGAGTAAATTGATACCCAACATGTCACGCATCAAAATTGCTTGTGAAATGGCAACAAACTTTGGCCCTTAAAGATCTCCATTGGCGATGTTTAAAAATGTCTACAGGTTACAATTTTTGAGTTACAGAGGAGGTCTTTGGCTAGAATTATTGCTCTCGCTCTAACGATTGTGGCGATACCTCACGAGTGTGGTTTCAACACTGTTTTCGTATGCGGGCGCGACTTACGTATGCGTCTGTTTCTGTGCACGAGCTCGGCAGGACGGGGTGCTTTAAAAAATTATCTTTTTTTTATGTATTTTACTTTTTATTTTTACACTGTCCTTTTAAAAACAAAATGAATGTAAACATCCCTTGTAAAAGAAACAAGCATGACAGGACCTCTTAAATGTGAGATCTGAGGTCAAAAAGACCTCACATCTCACATTTACACTTAAATGCAATAAACGAAAAAAAATGTAAGTCATTTTGTTTTTTCTTGCAAAAAAATAATAATTTCCCCTTTAAGACCATTGGGCGAAAGTGATGTTTGACATTGCTTCCGCCATTCAATGTTATGGAGCCGAGCAGGGTCCATATTCCCCTCAATCGGCATCCAGACTGCGCCGCTACTAGCGGGTCTGGTAAGCAGCGGAGACAACCGGAGTGCACCGGAAGAGAGGGGCTCCTCTCCCGCCCCCATTAATAGTGATCTTTCAGCGAATCCGCCACAGAGACCACTTTTATCTCAAAGGGAACCGCACGCTGTTCCTGAAAATACCGGGGTTATGGCAGCTAGCTGCTGCCATAACCCCGGTATTTAATGTCAAAGTACCGACATACAGGTAGGTTCATTTGTGTGAAGTGGTTAATGTAACTATGTAAAAATATACCATACCTGGAATTCATCTTTAAAGTATAACAAAATGCAACAGTTTTTTTAACTTTGGAAAGACTGGAAAGGGATTAGAACAAATGGCAAATTTTAGCTGCAGCCTGCAAATCCCAATTCCCAAAATGGCAAATTTTGGGTTGTCATCAGAACAGGAGCAGATGGGAAATCAGTTTAGCTAGTGATTCATCACACAAGAGGATGGGTTTTATAATTGGATCACCAATTTATTTATTTATTTTAGGCTTACAATTATACTTTCATATAAAAAAACAACATGTTATACAGCCAAGATCCTCCTGTTCTCTGGTCCACCTTCAGTGCTCCTGGCCCCTCCCTCCTGTTGAGAACCCCCACAGTAAACAGCTTGCTATGGGGGCACCTGAGCCAAGCCCCAACTCCCTGTGTCCAATTAGACATGGAGCTGCAGCCAGGCCCTGCCCCTTCTCTGCTCATTGGCTCACTGACTTTGATTGACAGCAGTGGGAGCCAATGGCGCCGCACTGCTTTCTAAGCCAAGTCTCTCATGTAACATTGCTGGATCTAGATCAAACTCAGGTAAGTATTAGGGGGGCTGAGGGGGGCTGCCTTTACAACCACTTAAAGTAGCATTTCAATCCTTTATATGTTTGCGTTAAACTTTTGTCCTGATGAAATAGGGTTTCCTTCCCCCCTGTTATATGGTGATTTTTTTTATCTACGTTCCTATTGCATGTGGTGTACAGCAGAGATATGCAATTAGCGGACCTCCAGCTGTTGCAAAACTACAAGTCCCATCATGCCTCTGCCTCTGGGTGTCGTGCTTGTGGCTGTCAGAGTCTTGCTATGCCTTGTAGTTCTGCAACAGCTGGAGGTTGTATTCTTGATTGTGTGTAGTTAAATATTTCTTACCTTATAGATGTTTCTCAAGAGGAGGTGTCATGGCTGACTGCAAGGTTTTCTGAACAATGCCCAGGTTTGTCGCCATTAACATAAAATGCAAAAAGCCCAGACTCTAATGTGATCAGACGCTAAAGCCCAACTCCATGCGTTTTAAAAAATTAAATGGGCCCCCAGGCATGGTATAATATAATAGAGAAAATATGAAGAAAACTGTAATTTGGGATTTTTAAGGCAATGAAAAAAAGTTTAAAAAAAATTTACCTTTATAAAGGAACTTTATTACAAGATATAAACATAAAAAAAAAGGATTTATAGAAAAATCCAACATGTTGAAGATATTGTACAATTATTAAAACATTACATGCAATATAAATGAGATACTCCAATGAACACAATCAAATAAGAAAAATCCTTACATAGTACTGGTCTATTTTGACTGAGGACCCCATCTTGGGAAGTTTTGTGACATCCAATCCACAGATTTCCTACAAGAAGGCGGGATCCATCGGTGGAATGTTGAAGCAAAGCGAATATAAGGGAAACTCAAGGAAGGACCCCTGTAAAACCTGGGGTACCTATCCTTGTGGATCATGTTCGTAATGTGTGGTCATTGGTAGGAGGACCTCACTGACACTGCCCAATGGGGAGGATTTCCGCCTTAGGCATTTTGCTAATTGCAAAACGCAGGACATGGTCTACCTCATGCAGTGTCAGTGCGGTGCCTTCTATGTGGGCAAGACACGCCAAGAACTTGGCAAACATGTCGAAAAACACATGCATAGCATGCGAATAGGTAATGTGAGGGGGTTAGCTCGGCAGCGGGTGTGTGTGACCCCCGGGATGGGCTCCCCACACAAAACAGGCCCAGCAAACGGAGGTTGTGGTTTTCAAAATCAAAAAGTTGCTGTTTATTTTCTATTTACAGTGACAAAACACAGCAAAGCAAAAGAAACATAACCAAAATAAATCCTGGTCAAGTTGACCTCTGACTAAACATACAGGTTTCCTAACTAACAACTGGGATCAGCCTAGTGCTGTCCTAGTCCCTAAGTCCCTGGTTTTAAATGTCCAAGCAAATAGCCACACAGGCTTTGTCTCACCGCACAGGGGTTCCCTCTCCCTAGACAGTCCACACAGGTCTGGTTCCAGGCATGAGCTAACATCTAATGAAGCTGGGAGTTCTTATAGAGGCCTAAATGAGCTGACAAGCTTCAGCTGGTCTCATCAACTCCCTGTCTGCACGACGCCCCACACTCTCCCTAGACATATGAGTCATCCATGAGCCCACTAGCCTTAGCTGGGCTTATACAACTCTCCACCTAGTTGTATAAGTCGGCGTAAAGCCTGAATCTGGGCGAAATATATCTACCCCCCTGGATGCAACCAGGTGACTTTACCTTCCTGCTGTCACATACCCCCCCCTCTTGTTTTAACCTCGGGGTTGGAACACCAGCAATCAGGCATTCATGTACTCGAGACAAAGCATCCACATTCCCCATTTGAACGCCAGGGTGATGCTTTACTGTGAAGTTGAATTCCTGGAGGGCCAGGAACCACCTATTCACTCTTCTATTTGTTTCCTTGTTTTGAGCCATCCACTTTAACGGAGCGTGATCCGTAACCATGTCAAAGTGCCTACCTAGCAGGTAGTACCGAAGGGAATCTAGAGCCCACTTCACCGCTAAACACTCCTTTTCAACGGTGGCGTAATTTACCTCATGGGACTTCAACTTCCTGCTGAGGTAAATGACTGGGTGCTCTTCCCCGTTCCAGACCTGGGACAATACTGCTCCTAACCCCACATCTGACGCATCACTTTGTACGACAAAGTCTTTAGAGAAGTCGGGTGAGTACAACACTGGCTGGCTACATAAGGCTTGTTTCAAGAATTGGAATGCTGCCTCAGCCTCGGGGGTCCATTTAATCATGACCGACCCTTTCCCCTTCGTCAGGTTGGTTAGGGGCACAGCCTTAGAAGCAAAGTGGGGAATGAATCGCCGATAATACCCAGCGATTCCCAGAAAGGCTCGTACCTGCTTCTTGCTGTTGGGACGTGGCCAACTCTGGATGGCCTCGACTTTGTTGAGTTGGGGTTTTATTACTCCCCTCCCAATGGTGTACCCAAGATATTTGGCCTCCTCCTGCCCAATGGTACACTTCTTGGGGTTAGCCGTAAACCCCGCTTCCCGAACAGAGTCCAGGACTGCTTGCACTTTTGGCAGATGTGAGGCCCAATCTGTGCTATGGACAATTACGTCATCCAGGTAAGCCGCAGCATACTTCCGATGGGGCCTCAGCATCTGGTCCATTTTCCGCTGGAATGTGGCCGGCGCATTCTGTAACCCGAACGGCATTCTTTTATATTGGAACGCCCCGTCTGGGGTTACAAATGCGGTTTTCTCTTTGGCCGCCTTGGCCAGGGGATTTGCCAATACCCTTTTGTGAGGTCAAGAGTCGTCATGTATCGGGCTGTTCCCAGCCGGTCGATCAACTCATCTATACGTGGCATGGGGTAGGTGTCAAATTTTGTAACTTTGTTCAACTGACGAAAATCGTTACAAAATCGCCAGCTCCCATCCGGTTTAGGCACCAACACGATGGGACTAGACCAATCACTTTGGGACTCCTCTATCACCCCTAAGTTCAGCATTTTCTGTACTTCCTCCCGTATTGCCTCCCGTCGAGCCTCTGGGATCCGATAGGGTTTTAACTTCACCCTTTCACCGGGCGGGGTAATGATGTCATGCTCTACCCCAGATGTTTGTCCCGTCAGCTCAGAGAATACCTCCTTGTTGCGAAGCACAAACTCCTTAACCTCCTGTTGTTGGGGTTGTGACAAGGTGGCTGCTATTCCAACCTCAGGAATCACGCAACCAGTTTGAGCTGGTGACCAAGTGTCTGCGACTAGGGACTCTCTATCCCTCCAGGCTTTCAACAGATTAACGTGATAGATCTGTTCGGGCTTTCGCCTTCCTGGTTGTCTGACCTTGTAATTCACTTCGCTCACTTTTTCCATTATCTCGTAGGGGCCTTGCCATTTGGCAAGGAATTTACTTTCAACCGTAGGGACAAGTACCAATATCCTATCCCCCGGGGAAAAGGTACGGGTCTTGGCTACACGGTTGTACACTCTCTGCTGTGCCAACTGCGCTTGGGCCAAATGTTCCTTCACGATGGGCATTACCTGTGCAATTCGATCTTGCATCAGGGCGACATGCTCAATCACACTCCTGTGGGGAGAACTCTCACTTTCCCAAGTTTCCTTGGCAATATCCAACAGCCCTCTTGGGTGTCTCCCATACAGTAACTCAAAGGGGGAGAATCCCGTAGAGGATTGGGGCACCTCCCTAATAGCAAACATCAAATAAGGAAGTAAACAGTCCCAATCCTTTCCATCTCTATCCACCACTTTCTTCAACATTTGTTTTAGGGTTTTGTTGAATCTTTCAACCAGCCCATCGGTTTGGGGGTGATACACAGACGTACGCAATTGCGTCACTTTGAACAATTTACACAGCTCTTTCATAACCCGGGACATAAAGGGTGTACCTTGGTCCGTAAGCAGTTCTTTACAAATACCCACCCGGCTAAAAACAAGAGATAGCTCTTTGGCTATGGTTTTGGCCGAGGTATTTCGGAGAGGGATCGCTTCTGGATAACGGGTGGCATAGTCCATTATAACTAATATGTACTGGTGCCCCCTAGCGGACTTGATTATAGGACCTACCAAATCCATGGCGATCCTCTCAAACGGGACCTCAATGATGGGTAGAGGGACCAGCGGGCTACGGAAATGTGGCATCGGGGCCAACCTCTGACACACAGGGCAGGAGGAACAATAATTTTCTACGTCCTTCATCACCCCCGGCCAATAGAATCTCTGTAATACCCTCTCTCGGGTTTTCTCTGTCCCCAGATGACCTCCAAGAATGTGCCCATGGGCCAACTCCAACACCAACTTCCTGTAAGGTTTGGGCACCACAAGCTGCTCAACGGTTTCTTCTGCCCTTTTTGCCACCCGATACAGTAGGTCCTTCTCTACGCTGAAGTATGGGTAAGTGCAGGTATTATCTGGGTTCACTAACTCGCCATCTATTTTCACTACGTTTTCCCGTGCCTTTATTAGGGCGGGGTCTTTCAACTGTTCTGTGGCAAAGTTTTCCCTGTGAACCTCAAGATCAGAAAACTCCACAGACGGTAGGTTTTCGTCTGAGGAGGTGGGCTCCTCTCCAGTTTCTTGAGTCTCCCCTGCCAATACTGATAAGGGAAATTCCGGAGAGTCCTCACCACTCTCAGGGGAGTTCTGGCTATCACATTCCTGGTACATAGGGGCACCAGTGAGGGGCTCAGGATCATCCCACAGTTCCCAGAACTTCGGAAAATCCCTTCCCACAATGGCGTCAAGCGGTAACTGAGATACTAAGCCCACTGGATGAGAGAGGGTACCTTTGGGGGTCTCGAAACACACTGTAGTCACTGGATACTCTCGGGTGTCCCCATGCACACAAATAACAGCTACCTTGCTATTCCCAGAGACCTCTGTTTTAACTAACTCAGCCTTTATCAGGGTCACAAGGCTACCTGAATCCAGCAATACCACAACATTTCTACCATTAACACACATTTTGCATAAATGTTTCTCAGTTCCTCGAATGGCAGTGCATGCGACTGTCGCACACAGCGACTGACGTCTGCCCGTCAGAAAGTCACACTGCATGGGTTCCTCCACAACCGGGCAATTGGCTGCAATATGTCCCGCTTGCCGGCAGCGGTAGCAAACGATCCTTCTTGCCGCCTCTTGAGCCGCTGATTTCCCAGGCTGTTCTCGCCAAACTTGGGGTAGAGCTCCCACCCTCTCACTCTCTCCACCCTCACCCCTTGGAATCCTCTTATCCGCCCCTGGGGATGGTCTGGTCTTAGGGTGGAAAGTCCGAGTGTCTCTGGAAGAGGCCGTCAGGTTCTCTGTAGCCAAGTATTTCTCCACACGATCCACAAGACCATCGGCCGTCTCTGGGTCTCCATGGCTTACCCACTTTTGGATGGCAGTAGGAAGAGCTCTCAAAAACCGATCCATTACAACACGTTCCACAATCTTTGGTGCGGACAAAGTCTCTGGCTGTAGCCACTTTCTGCTCAGGTGAATGAGATCATACATTTGAGACCTGGGGGGTTTTCCAAGCTGGAAAGTCCAGTTATGCACACGCTGAGCCCGGACAGCCTGGGTGACACCCAGCCTTGCCAAAATTTCAGCTTTTAGCATCACATAGTCTTTTGCTTGGTTAGGCTCTAGGTCATAGTAAGCTTTCTGCGATTCACCAGTTAACAGAGGAGCCACCAGTCCAGCCCACTGCTCCTCAGGCCACTTTTCTCTTTCAGCGGTCCTTTCAAATGTGGTCAAAAATACCTCTGGATCATCCTCTCCAGTCATTTTTGTCAATAAACGACTCACCCCAAAGGACGCGGTATTAGTGGGACGGCTTTCCTCACTGGTCTGCGGACGTTGCTGCATTACTGCTTCCATTTGTTGTAGTCTCTGCTCTTGCTTCTGTAACAGGTCTATGAAGCGGGCCTCAGATTGCTGCTGGGCTTGTTGCTGAGCTTCCAGACTCTGTTGGTGAGCTTGCTGCTGGGCTGCAAGGCTCTGTTGATGAGCTTGCTGCTGGGCTGCAAGGCTCCTTTGCAAACCTGCATTTGTCTGCTGTTGATTGGCATTTGCTAGAGCCAGCTGTTTCAGTATCTCCTCCATGCTGGCTTAAAAAAAAACTGCCACTGGTTCTCCACCAACTGTGAGGGGGTTAGCTCGGCAGCGGGTGTGTGTGACCCCCGGGATGGGCTCCCCACACAAAACAGGCCCAGCAAACGGAGGTTGTGGTTTTCAAAATCAAAAAGGTGCGGTTTATTTTCTATTTACAGTGACAAAACACAGCAAAGCAAAAGAAACATAACCAAAATAAATCCTGGTCAAGTTGACCTCTGACTAAACATACAGGTTTCCTAACTAACAACTGGGATCAGCCTAGTGCTGTCCTAGTCCCTAAGTCCCTGGTTTTAAATGTCCAAGCAAATAGCCACACAGGCTTTGTCTCACCCCACAGGGGTTCCCTCTCCCTAGACAGTCCACACAGGTCTGGTTCCAGGCATGAGCTAACATCTAATGAAGCTGGGAGTTCTTATAGAGGCCTAAATGAGCTGACAAGCTTCAGCTGGTCTCATCAACTCCCTGTCTGCACGACGCCCCACACTCTCCCTAGACATATGAGTCATCCATGAGCCCACTAGCCTTAGCTGGGCTTATACAACTCTCCACCTAGTTGTATAAGTCGGCGTAAAGCCTGAATCTGGGCGAAATATATCTACCCCCCTGGATGCAACCAGGTGACTTTACCTTCCTGCTGTCACAGTAACTTATACTTACCTTTAGGCAGAAAGATTGCCAGGAAACATAACTGTAGACTGCCTAGTATAAATTTTACAGTTTTGGACAGACTACATATTCCTATTCGAGGGGGCGACTGGAACAAGATTCTGCTTCAGCGCAAAATGCGGTGGATCAGATATCTAAAAGACACAACTCCCCCAGGCCTCAATGAGGTGGAGAGCTTTAGGCCATTCTTGGAAAGCTTTAGCTCTGGCAAAACCGATTGAGGTCTCTGGAATCTCGCAAACTTGGTTTCCTAAAACCATCTAGGCATTTTTTCCCTGTAATATGGAAGTACGTCCCATTTAGGGTATATATAGTATCTGAATATTTTGTATATTCAGATGTCCCCTCCCTATTTTCCTTTGTAATCTGATGTCCCCCTAGTTAGGCTTTTCTTGAATTACATCTATTGGAGCTTTTCCTTCTCCCTTTTCCTTCAATGTTCTTTCCAATTTGTATGCTCTGGTGATTAGAATTAGGATGATACACCACTGGGTTGTATTTAATTTATTTACAATTATTATTAATTTAACTAAGTTTTTGTTGTTTATTTTTCCTGTTTCTGTCTTGTGGCATCATCTATGTGGATGGAGGACAGTAAGTGGAAGATGTTGATTTATATTTTTTGTAAATGGCAGGAGGCATTTCCTTTTTGTTATTAGGTATAAATTGGGGCTTTTTTCTTTCCGCAGACTCTTATACCCATACCTGGCACAAAAGGCCCCTGTATCTTTATACGGAGGTCGTTTTCCTCTGACAGTGGGGTTTCCTACTGCCAGAGGCAGTACGTGTCAGAGTTTTTTTGTCTCCAAAATGGGCGCCCACACCAGTCTCCGGATGTTGTCTTCCGGTAAGACTGGAAATGACGCGTTATCATGGCGCATCGCGTCGCCGCGATACCTCAGCACGCGGCGACGTAATGACGCGTTAACGTAACGCGTGATGTCACTGCAGCGCTTTGACACCATATATAAGAGACGCTGGGGACTGCATATGGCGCCATTCCCCTTCCCCACCAGTTTAGCGGAGGAAGAAATCTCTACAAGAGCAGCTGACATATTCATGGTATTGTTGTTTTATCAATCCAAGGATTTTTTTGCCCTGCATGATAGCTAAATGAACTACCGAGTAAGTACCCTCTTTTTTTGTGGGAGTAATTTTTCTCCCAGGAAGGTATTAACTGTGAAGGAATGTGATGAGCATAATATTAAACTAGAAGATGTCTATTCTCTATGCATCTTTACTATACTATAAAGTCTATATTGCTTTTTTCATGTACACCACTGCTGTAACCCTTCCTTACTCAAATCAGCTTCTAATAACACCCCCTCCCACGAAAAGACTGGAGAAGACAGAAAATGGCGGATACCCCCTTCTCCCACGCATCTTTAGGAATGCAGAAGTGAAGACAGATCAGAGGGACAACCAAGCTTGACCATCATATTTTTGTACTCTTCTTGTATGTCAGCCAATCAGATGTGCTTTCCAGTTTTACATTAACATAATAGTGACGTATCATGCTGTGTGTAAAAAGTTTAGTACTGCCTGTAATAAAGCAGAGATAACGGTGTAGTTCGACTGAGACACATGTGTCAGTGAGTTATTCCTAGCTGTGCACGCAAAGTTATCTGAACTCCAAAATTCGGAACAGCAGTAGAATCCATATTAACCCCTTTGTGGTTCACCCACCATTACAACTGACGCCCAACGTGGGGCTCCAGGTTTTTGACCAAAGGAAGTCCGCAACCTAAGGACTGAGTGGCCAATCGGGACAGACCGAACAGGGACTGCGCACCTCTGGGTACGGTAGGTACTTATATACTTACCACTGTACAATTCATTCTGTCTGGGTTGGCAGCTGGCTTTGTCGGCTTCTAAAGGTTAACTAAGAGGCAGGTAATTTTTATATGTCGCCTGGGGCTGTTTTAACGAACCTGCTATTGGATTTCTACTGACTGTATTTGTTTAGTGTTTGTATTTGTTCAGTGTCTGTTGTCCTAAGCATTGCAACTCCTTGGAAGACTGAAAAGTTGTTGCAATTCAGTACCCTGACCCAGGTAGAGCTGTCTGCCCCTAGGAAGATGGGACGTGTCCAGAGGTGAGCTGTCTGCCCCTCTAAAGGACGGTGTAGCTTTGCAATAAGGTTACCCAGGGTTAATGGTGTACCGTGTTCTGGTTCAGAGCTGTCGGCCCCTGCAGAACAATGGTTAACCCCTGAGGGTGTAGTTCAGCTGCTAAGGTTTCGCGGTGCAAGAGGCTGCAGGTGTGGTGATGTCCTGTTCTCAGTGTGTTTGTGGATTACTGCTTGGCATAAATCAAAGGGGTTGGGGACTGGTGAAAGTAAAAGAAGGCGGCTACCTGAAGGAACAATTGGGCCACAAGCCGCTGTTCCCCTTCACCCCTGACGTGTTAGTTTTGAGATTAAACGTACATTACCCAGTCAGAGGGGGGTTTGGCCAGTCCCTTGAAGAAATAGAACAGAAAGCAGTGGAGGAGGGATATCTACCTCTAGGCTGCCCGCACTCCCCCCCTGAAACCGTCCGCTGACACGGCTGCGGAGGAGCAGGAAAGAGTTAGCCAGCTTGGATAAGAGCTAGGTGCACCAGAAGAAGGGGGGCAGGATGGGTCACAAAGTTACTAAGCCAGACAAGGGCATGCTAGCATGTGATATTGTGAAGAGAAGAGCAGGTTCTCAAACAGTTAAAATGTTCTCGAGAATAGCAAAGGTATGTGACTTGAAAGATAAGGCTGCTAGGTTACAGCCAGAGACTTAATGTTTGCTGATAAGAGAACAAAGAGGTGTTCTGTCTGATAATAACTTACTGGATGTAGTGGAATCTTGGTTTAAAGTTGCCAAAGCTTTACATGCCGAAGGATGGATAGAGGAGGAGTTGAAGACAAATGGAGATTGTTTTACATATGTTTACCACAAACCTGATGTTTCCAACCCCCTACGGGATTTGGAACAAAGGAGGGGAGGGACATCCCTGCCCTACCCCGGCTCAAGTACAACCCACTGTGACAACTTCCTGTGGCAGCCATCTTAGTGCACCCATGCCCTCACTTCCTGTCCAGCCAAGTGCACTTCCTCCCAGCAGGCATCTTAGTGCACCCATGCCCTCACTTCCTGCCCAGCCCAGTACACTTCCTGCAGGTGGCAATCTTGGTACACCCGGAAGGCCCAACCAAGGCCTCTACCCAGTTCTCCCTGTTTTAAACCAGTATGGCTCCTACCACACTCCTGTCTTCCCCAATACGGAAGTGCCACCTTCACAAGCCGGATATATTAATGATGAAGAAGCGTCCAAGTGGAAAGACCACTAGCAAGCAGCAAGGCCCCCCGCTGATTTAACCCCCAATCCGGCACCAGACTCACAGTTCAGAGAGAATCTCGAACGTATGCTGGCAACCATAAAGAACAGTACCCCTCGTCAGCCCCCGCCCCAACAACAATCTCAGTTGCCAGAAGGGGCACCGGTGATGTATGTCGCTTTTACCCCATCACAAGCAGTGGCCTTAGTGACAAGTCTGCCTGATCCAGAGAAACAACCAATGCCCTTCTACCTCAGGATGGTGCAGATACAACAAACGTATTCAGCTGCTTGGAGAGATTTGATCAGCTCATGCCAAATTAAAGCAGGACATGTCTTTTGGCCGGTCATGCAGGCGGCCTTCAATGATGCCTGCTTGACAAGTGCCACTTCCTGTCATGGAATGGGGGCCACACTACAAACAGACATTTGAACACCTTATCCCAATTTTATATATAAAGGAAATATTTGGGCATTTGAGCAAATTGCTTGCTCTGGGATTTTTTAACGGTGTTCATTAAAGATAATTCATTCGAAAAAAAAAATTAAAATACAAAGAAAGTTTATTAATGAATACATACAAAATATGATAATATGCAAAACATATATTTTTTAAGAAGGAACCATTCACATTTATAGAAAAAACACATAATGGTTACAACTAATGACAGACTGGTGTTTTACATTACTCTACTAGTTTCGCTTTTTGATAAGCTTCATCAGGAGTCTGATAATGCACGTAGGTCATGCTGGAAAATATAATATTGAAAATTGCATA
This sequence comes from Rana muscosa, assembly GCA_029206835.1. Classification (NCBI taxonomy): domain Eukaryota; kingdom Metazoa; phylum Chordata; class Amphibia; order Anura; family Ranidae; genus Rana; species Rana muscosa. The sequence continues at coordinate 12,751,450 of CM055122.1, read as the reverse complement.
TAATATGGGAACAAACCAATGGAAACATATGTATGTAAAATATTGATGCCCACAAGTCAAGATTTGCGGGACATGCGTATGAATAATATCAGATTAAAGTACCAAAGGGTATATTTTACAAATGCAAATAAATTTTAATTGTGAACAAGACCCAAGCTGCAAAGCAAGACTCACCCAAAGACCACACAGTTGCACATACGTGTGAGAATCACATGAAATGCAGTAAATGTTTTAGATTCCCCAATTAGAACAGGATCAACCGCCGAGGAAGGAGAGAGACATCATGGAAGCAGTCCAAGCCATAGAGAGCATAAAGAATGGTAAACACCTGTAGGGTGGGTGGGACAATTGATAATGTCATGAGTAGTGATGAGCTGAACACCCCCGGGTTCGGTTCGCACCAGAACCCGCGAACGGACCGAAAGTTCGTACGAACATTAGAACCCTATTAAATACAATGGATGCGAACGTTCGAATTCTAAAGTGCTAATTATAACAACTATTATGCATGTTATTGTCCTAAAAAGGGTTTGGGAACCCGGGTTCTGCACCAGGGGACATGTATCAATGCAAAAAGAAGTTTTAAAAACGGTCGTTTTTCGGGAGCAGTCATTTTAATGATGCATAAAGTGAAAAAAAAAAAGTCAAATATTCCTTTAAATATCGTACCTGGGGGGTGTCTAAAGTATGCCTGTGAAGTGCCACGTGTTTCCCGTGTTTAGAACTGTCCCTGCACAAAATGACACTTCTAAAGGAAAAAAAAGCCATTTAAAACTGCTTGCGGCTTTAATGTAATGTCTGGTCCCGGTAATATGGATGAAATTCTTTAAGAAAAATGGCATAGCTACCCCATGACCCCCCCTCTACCCCAGCCCATTACCAGCCCCTTTGGGTCTTGTATGGATATTAAGGGGAACCCCGCACATAAAATAAAAAAGGCCCTATATACTCTGAACAGCCGTATACAGGCGGTGCATACAAGACAGGGACTGTAGGTTTGTTCTTATGTAGAATCTGTTTGTAATTTTGAACAGGTACATTGTTGAAGTGTAGCTCCAGACCAAAAATCTATTTTTAAACTTTTTGGAAAACATAGGTAAGGGTTATCACCCCTGTAACATTTGTTTTGCTGTCTGTGCCCCTGTTCAGAACATTTCACCTCACTTTCCGTCCCAATGACAACTGTTTTTGAAATGTGGTGTTTTTCTTGAAACAAGGATTGCTGATAAAGCATCAGTACAGAGGAGACACCTTTCTCCCATATTTATTCTTACAGGAGAGAATTTTCCTTCCTAGTGGTAGATTTCCTCTCACTTCCTGTTGTCTTCTTGCGTTTGCAAGTAGGAGTCATTTGTAAGTTGGATGTTTGAAAGTAGGGACCTGCCGTATATACTCTGCAGAAATAGGCCCCTTAGTTGTTGGTGTTGGCACAACACTGTAAGCACTCACAGTTACTCTTGGTTGGTGCTGGAACGCCCTGCTGTCAACTATTATATCAGGAATTTTAATTACATATAATTGTTGAACAGTGGTAGTAAAAATTGGGCCTTTGATGGTGGTGCTGGTGCCACAACACTGTAAGCCCTGACAGTTACTCTTGGTGGGTGCAGCAATGGGCCCTGCTGTGAATTATTAGATCAAGAATTGTAATTGCATGCCCCTGTTGAACAGGGGCTGAAAAATTGGGCCTTTCGTGGTGGTGGTGGTGGTGGTGGTGTTGCCACAACACTGTAAGCCCTCAGAGTTACTCTTGGTGGGTGCAGGAATGGGCCCTGCTGTGAATTATTAGATCAAGAATTGTAATTACATGCCCCTTTTGAACAGGGGCTGAAAAATTGGGCCTTTCGTGGTGGTGGTGGTGGTGGCGTTGCCACAACACTGTAAGCCCTCAGAGTTACTCTTGGTGGGTGCAGGAATGGGCCCTGCTGTGAATTATTAGATCAAGAATTGTAATTACATGCCCCTTTTGAACAGGGGCTGAAAAATTGGGCCTTTTGTGGTGGTGGTGGTGGTGGCGTTGCCACAACACTGTAAGCCCTCAGAGTTACTCTTGGTGGGTGCAGCAATGGGCCCTGCTGTGAATTATTAGATCAAGAATTGTAATTACATGCCCCTTTTGAACAGGGGCTGAAAAATTGGGCCTTTCGTGGTGGTGGTGGTGGTGGTGTTGCCACAACACTGTAAGCCCTCAGAGTTACTCTTGGTGGGTGCAGGAATGGGCCCTGCTGTGAATTATTAGATCAAGAATTGTAATTACATGCCCCTTTTGAACAGGGGCTGAAAAATTGGGCCTTTCGTGGTGGTGGTGGTGGTGGTGTTGCCACAACACTGTAAGCCCTCAGAGTTACTCTTGGTGGGTGCAGGAATGGGCCCTGCTGTGAATTATTAGATCAAGAATTGTAATTACATGCCCCTTTTGAACAGGGGCTGAAAAATTGGGCCTTTCGTGGTGGTGGTGGTGGTGGTGTTGCCACAACACTGTAAGCCCTCAGAGTTACTCTTGGTGGGTGCAGCAATGGGCCCTGCTGTGAATTATTAGATCAAGAATTGTAATTACATGCCCCTTTTGAACAGGGGCTGAAAAATTGGGCCTTTCGTGGTGGTGGTGGTGGTGGCGTTGCCACAACACTGTAAGCCCTCAGAGTTACTCTTGGTGGGTGCAGGAATGGGCCCTGCTGTGAATTATTAGATCAAGAATTGTAATTACATGCCCCTTTTGAACAGGGGCTGAAAAATTGGGCCTTTCGTGGTGGTGGTGGTGGTGGCGTTGCCACAACACTGTAAGCCCTCAGAGTTACTCTTGGTGGGTGCAGGAATGGGCCCTGCTGTGAATTATTAGATCAAGAATTGTAATTACATGCCCCTTTTGAACAGGGGCTGAAAAATTGGGCCTTTCGTGGTGGTGGTGGTGGTGGCGTTGCCACAACACTGTAAGCCCTCAGAGTTACTCTTGGTGGGTGCAGCAATGGGCCCTGCTGTGAATTATTAGATCAAGAATTGTAATTGCATGCCCCTGTTGAACAGGGGCTGAAAAATTGGGCCTTAGGCACTGGTGGCACAACACTACAACCCCTCACAGATACTGTACTTGGAGCACAGCAATGAGCCCTGTTGCAAAGTATTGCTTCAAAAATTGTAATGACACGCCCCTGTTAAACAGGGGCTGAAAAATTGGGCCTTAGGCACTGGTGGCACAACACTACAACCCCTCACAGATACTGTACTTGGAGCACAGCAATGAGCCCTGTTGCAAAGTATTGCTTCAAAAATTGTAATGACACGCCCCTGTTAAACAGGGGCTGAAAAATTGGGCCTTAGGCACTGGTGGCACAACACTACAACCCCTCACAGATACTGTACTTGGAGCACAGCAATGAGCCCTGTTGCAAAGTATTGCTTCAAAAATTGTAATGACACGCCCCTGTTAAACAGGGGCTGAAAAATTGGGCCTTAGGCACTGGTGGCACAACACTACAACCCCTCACAGATACTGTACTTGGAGCACAGCAATGAGCCCTGTTGCAAAGTATTGCTTCAAAAATTGTAATGACACGCCCCTGTTAAACAGGGGCTGAAAAATTGGGCCTTAGGCACTGGTGGCACAACACTACAACCCCTCACAGATACTGTACTTGGAGCACAGCAATGAGCCCTGTTGCAAAGTATTGCTTCAAAAATTGTAATGACACGCCCCTGTTAAACAGGGGCTGAAAAATTGGGCCTTAGGCACTGGTGCCACAACACTCCAACCCCTCACAGATACTGTACTTGGAGCACAGCAATGAGCCCTATGGCAAATTATTGCTAAAAAAATTGTAATTACACGCCCCTGTAAAACAGGGGCTGAAAAATTGGGCCTTAGCCACTGGTGGCGGCACCCATAAACAAAAATGATCTTCCAAGCTATCATCATCAATCGTATCATTGAGGACTCGGAGGAGGAGGATAGCCAGTCAACATAACAGCACAGGCACTCAGCATCAGCATCAGTCTTGAAGGGATGTGACATGTTAAAATCAATTAGTCTGTTATATCAGCATCAGGTGTGTGGTAGCTGGTGGTGATCCAAGACTGGTTCATCTTGATGAAAGTCAGTCGATCAACCGAGTCGGTGGACAGGCGCACCCTGTGATCCGTGACAAATCCTCCAGCAGCACTGAATGTGCGTTCCGAAAGAACGCTGGATGCAGGACAGGCCAGTAGCTCAATTGCATACTGTGCAAGCTCTGGCCAGTGATCCATCCTCAAGACCCAGTAAGCCAGAGGATTTTCGGTGGGGAAGGTGTCCAAGTCTGACCTTGCCCCTAGATATTCCTGCACCATGTTTATCAGACGCTGGCGATGGTTGCTGGAACCGATCATACTTTGGGGCTGCGGACTAAAGAATTGTCTGAACGCATCGGTCAGACGGCCACCTTCCCCACCGCTCCTTCTTTGACTGGCCGAAGCCTCAGCAACTCGTTGTCCAGGACCAGGAGTTTGTAACCTCCCAGTCTCTGGGAACGCGTTGCACAGACCTTTCTGCAAGGCCTCCCGGAGTTGTCTCATCCTCTGCTCCCTCTGCGACGGTAACATAAGGTCCGCAACCTTACCCTTGTACCGTGGATCAAGGAGAGTGGCCAGCCAGTAATGGTCCCTCTCCTTGATCCGAAGAATACGAGGATCCTTCCGCAGACTTTGCAGGATCAGGGAGGCCATGCAGCGTAGGTTTGCTGAGGCATTCGCTCCGGAGTCCTCTGGGTCACTAAGGACGACATGATCCGCAGCCACCTCCTCCCAGCCACGTACAAGTCCACTGGTTTCTTGGGACTGTAAATCATCCCTAAAAGACTGCTGCTGATGATGCTGAGTGCCAGCCTCCACCTCCATGCTGACACAATCCTCCTCCTCCTCCTCCTCCTCTTCCTGTGCGATGGGTGGGACAGAAGGAACACTGTCTGGGTAAAGGGGGCCTTGAGAGGCAAGGAAGTCCTCCTCTTCCTGCCTCTGTTCTGCCTCAAGTGCCCTGTCCATTATTCCACGCAGCGTGTGCTCCAACAGGTGGACAAGAGGTACAGTGTCACTGATGCATGCACTGTCACTGCTCACCATCCTCGTGGCCTCCTCAAATGGTGCCAGGACAGTGCATGCATCCCTGATCATGCCCCACTGGCGTGGAGAAAAAAAACCAAGCTCCCCTGACCCTGTCCTGGTGCCGTAGTCGCACAGGTACTCATTGATGGCCCTCTGCTGCGTGTGCAGCCGCTGCAGCATGGCCAACGTTGAGTTCCACCTGGTGGGCATGTCACATATAAGGCGGTTCTTGGGCAGGTTCAACTCCTTTTGCAGCTCAGCCAGGCGAGCACTGGCATTATAAGATCTGCGGAAATGCACACAGACTTTCCTGGCCTGCCTCAGGACATCCTGTAAGCCCGGGTACCTGCCCAAGAACCGCTGCACCACCAGGTTAAGGATGTGAGCCACACAGGGCACATGGGTCAGTTGTCCCTGTCGGAGGGCGGAGAGGAGGTTGGTGCCATTGTCGCAAACCACCATTCCTGGCTTAAGCTGGCGTGGCGTCAACCACCTCTCGGCCTGGCCCTGCAGAGCAGACAGGACCTCTGCCCCAGTGTGGCTTCTGTCCCCCAAACACACCAGCGCAAGCACGGCATGGCATCTTTTTGCCTGCGTACTTGCGTAGCCCCGTGAACGGCTACGGAGCACCGCTGGTTCATAGGACAAACCACAGGAAGAGGCCATGGAGGAAGAAGAAGAGGAGGGGGTGGAGGAGAGAGGTGTGTCACAACCAGTAGTAGCATTTTGGAGGCGTGGCGGTGGAACAACCTCCAACACTACTGCACCTTGTCCTGCATCCTTCCCAGCTGCCAAAAGAGTGACCCAATGGGCCGTGAAAGAAAGGTAACGTCCCTGTCCATGCCTGCTGGACCATGAGTCAGCGGTAATATGCACCTTACCGCTGACCGCCCTGTCCAGCGAGGCCAAGACATTGCCTTCCACATGCCGGTAGAGAGCCGGAATAGCCTTCCGTGAGAAAAAGTGGCGTTTGGGAACCTGCCACTGAGGAACCGCACATTGCACAAACTCACGGAAGGGGGCCGAGTCTACCAACTGAAAAGGCAGCAGTTGAAGCGCTAGCAATTTAGCCAAGCTAGCATTCAACCGCTGGGCATGTGGATGGCTGGGAGTGAACTTCTTTTGACGGTCCAGCAGCTGGGGCAGGGAAATTTGCCTGCTAGAATCGGACGTCGGTGTACTGCTAGCAGAGTGGCCGCAAGTACTTGGCTGTGACACACCTAATTCTACACCTTCATTCCTCTCAGTGCATGTTTCAGAGAGGACTGAAGTTATAGTGGGGTTGGAGATCCCAGCTGATGCGGTGCAAGGAGAGGTCCGCTTTGTTCTTTGGTGTGGGTCTTTGAGGTAGGCTTGCCAACGAGCTGCATGGCAGGTCAACATATGTCTGGTCAGGCATGTGGTACCCAAGCGGCTGATGTTTTCGCCACGCGATATACGCTTGAGACATATGTTGCAAACAGCAGCTGTGCGATCTGATGCACTAGCCTCAAAAAAGGCCCACTCCAAGGAACTTTTTGAATGACGGGCAGAGGCAGCGCCCTGCACAGGCGGAGCTCTGCGGTGTGATTTCGACGGTGTACTGCCCTTACGCTGGCCACCAAAGGGCATCCTGCCTCGTTGGAGATGTGCCTCCTCCTCATCCTCCTCCTCCTCCTCTCTCCTATTAGGCACCCACGTGGAGTCAGTGACCTCATCATCCCCTCCCTCCTCATCACTGGAGCCAATCTGGCAGTATGCTGCAGCTGCTGGAACATGACTGCCAGATTGGTGTCCTTCTTGAGCATCCCCTCTGTCTGCTCTCACGCTACTGCCTTCCTGTAGCTGGGTTTCATCATCAGACCCTTCGAAACGCTGGGCATCCTCCTGGAGCATGTACCCAACACTGTGCTCAAACAGTTCGGGGGACTCCTCAGGAGGAGGACATGGTGGGTCTAGGGAAGGAGTGACTGATGATGAGTCTGACATTGATACCAGGGAAGAGGACGCTTTGGCAGCTGCTTTGCCAGTACCCTGAGCCTGGGTGAGAGAGGATGAGGAGGAGGAGGAGGGCTTGGTCATCCACTCTACCAAGTCTTCGGCATGATGTGGCTCAACATGTCCAGCTGCCGAAAAGAAGGACAAGCGTGTCCCATGGCCATGTGCTGATGACAATGCACCGCGTCCACGACCAGCACTGTTGCCCCCAGACACAGAGCCTGCTTGCCCTCTTTTATTGCCTCCTGACTGTCTGCCTCTCCTTGTTTGCCTTCCAGACATTCTAATAGATGGCCTGCAGGGAGATGGGAAAAAAGCAATAAGGGCTACCTTCAGGTGTCCTTCTCTGTCTCTTTACTTAAGGATTTCTAAATATGGTTGAGGATGATTGCTTTTGCACAGAATAGCACAACGACAATTTCCCTGACTGTCCAAAAAACAAGGATTTCAAAGATGGTTGATGAGGAATGCTTTAGCACACTATAGCACAAGGAGAATTTCCCTCACTGTCCTTCCCTGTCCCTAGAAACAAGGATTCGCACAGTAAAAGACACTGACACTCTCCCTACCTATAGTTTTCTGTCCCTAGAAAAAATGTTTTTTTAAAGCACACTATAGCACAAGGAGAATTTCCCTCACTTTCCTTCTTTGTCCCTAGAAACAAGGATTATCACAGTGAAAGAAACTGACACTCTCCCTACCTAGAGTTTTCTGTCCCTAGAAAAAATGTTTTTTTTAAAGCACACTATAGCACAAGGAGAATTCCCTCACTGTCCTTCCCTGTCCCTAGAAACAAGGATTCGCACAGTGAAAGAAACTGACACTCTCCCTACTGTGAGGGGGTTAGCTCGGCAGCGGGTGTGTGTGACCCCCGGGATGGGCTCCCCACACAAAAACAGGCCCAGCAGACGGAGGTTGTGGTTTTCAAAATCAAAAAGGTGCGGTTTATTTTCTATTTACAGTGACAAAAACACAGCAAAGCAAAAGAAACATAAACAAAATAAATCCTGGTCAACTTGACCTCTGACTAAACATACAGGTTTCCTAACTAACAACTGGGATCAGCCTAGTGCTGTCCTAGTCCCTAAGTCCCTGGTTTTAAATGTCCAAGCAAATAGCCACACAGGCTTTGTCTCACCGCACAAGGGTTCACTCTCTCCAGGAAGTCCACACAGGTCTGCTTCCAGGCATGAGCTAACACCTAATGAAGCTGGGAGTTCTTATAGAGGCCTAAATGAGCTGACAAGCTTCAGCTGGTCTCATCAACTCCCTGTCTGCACGACGCCCCACACTCTCCCTAGAGGTATGAGTCATCCATGAGCCCACTAGCCTCAGCTGGGCTTATACAACTCTCCACCTAGTTGTATAAGTCGGCGTAAAGCCTGAATCTGGGCGAAATATATCTACCCCCCTGGATGCAACCAGGTGACTTTACCTTCCTGCTGTCACATACCCCCCCCTCTTGTTTTAACCTCGGGGTTGGAACACCAGCAATCAGGCATTCATGTACTCGAGACAAAGCATCCACATTCCCCATTTGAACGTCAGGGCGATGCTTTACTGTGAAGTTGAATTCCTGGAGGGCCAGGAACCACCTATTCACTCTTCTATTTGTTTCCTTGTTTTGAGCCATCCACTTTAACGGAGCGTGATCCGTAACCATGTCAAAGTGCCTACCTAGCAGGTAGTACCGAAGGGAATCTAGAGCCCACTTCACCGCTAAACACTCCTTTTCAACGGTGGCGTAATTTACCTCATGGGACTTCAACTTCCTGCTGAGGTAAATGACTGGGTGCTCTTCCCCGTTCCAGACCTGGGACAATACTGCTCCTAACCCCACATCTGACGCATCACTTTGTACGACAAAGTCTTTAGAGAAGTCGGGTGAGTACAACACTGGCTGGCTACATAAGGCTTGTTTCAAGAATTGGAAGGCTGCCTCAGCCTCGGGGGTCCATTTAATCATGACCGACCCTTTCCCTTTCGTCAGGTTGGTTAGGGGCACAGCCTTAGAAGCAAAGTGGGGAATGAATCGCCGATAATACCCAGCGATTCCCAGAAAGGCTCGTACCTGCTTCTTGCTGTTGGGACGTGGCCAACTCTGGATGGCCTCGACTTTGTTGAGTTGGGGTTTTATTACTCCCCTCCCAATGGTGTACCCAAGATATTTGGCCTCCTCCTGCCCAATGGTACACTTCTTGGGGTTAGCCGTAAACCCCGCTTCCCGAACAGAGTCCAGGACTGCTTGCACTTTTGGCAGATGTGAGGCCCAATCTGTGCTATGGACAATTACGTCATCCAGGTAAGCCGCAGCATACTTCCGATGGGGTCTCAGCATCTGGTCCATTTTCCGCTGGAATGTGGCCGGCGCATTCTGTAACCCGAACGGCATTCTTTTATATTGGAACGCCCCGTCTGGGGTTACAAATGCGGTTTTCTCTTTGGCGGACTTGGCCAGGGGGATTTGCCAATACCTTTTTGTGAGGTCAAGAGTCGTCATGTATCGGGCTGTTCCCAGCCGGTCGATCAACTCATCTATACGTGGCATGGGGTAGGTGTCAAATTTTGTAACTTTGTTCAACTGACGAAAATCGTTACAAAATCGCCAGCTCCCATCCGGTTTAGGCACCAACACAATGGGACTAGACCAATCACTTTGGGACTCCTCTATCACCCCTAAGTTCAGCATTTTCTGTACTTCCTCCCGTATTGCCTCCCGTCGGGCCTCTGGGATCCGATAGGGTTTTAACTTCACCCTTTCACCGGGCGGGGTAATAATGTCATGCTCTACCCCAGATGTTTGTCCCGGCAGCTCAGAGAATACCTCCTTGTTGCGAAGCACAAACTCCTTAACCTCCTGTTGTTGGGGTTGTGACAAGGTGGCTGCTATTCCAACCTCAGGAATCACGCAACCAGTTTGAGCTGGTGACCAAGTGTCTGCGACTAGGGACTCTCTATCCCTCCAGGCTTTCAACAGATTAACGTGATAGATCTGTTCGGGCTTTCGCCTTCCTGGTTGTCTGACCTTGTAATTCACTTCGCTCACTTTTTCCATTATCTCGTAGGGGCCTTGCCATTTGGCAAGGAATTTACTTTCAACCGTAGGGACAAGTACCAGTATCCTATCCCCCGGGGAAAAGGTACGGGTCTTGGCTCCACGGTTGTACACTCTCTGCTGTGCTAACTGCGCTTGGGCCAAATGTTCCTTCACGATGGGCATTACCTGTGCAATTCGGTCTTGCATCAGGGCGACATGCTCAATCACACTCCTGTGGGGAGAACTCTCACTTTCCCAAGTTTCCTTGGCAATATCCAACAGCCCTCTTGGGTGTCTCCCATACAGTAACTCAAAGGGGGAGAATCCCGTAGAGGATTGGGGCACCTCCCTAATAGCAAACATCAAATAAGGAAGTAGACAGTCCCAATCCTTTCCATCTCTATCCACCACTTTCTTCAACATTTGTTTTAGGGTTTTGTTGAATCTTTCAACCAGCCCATCGGTTTGGGGGTGATACACAGATGTACGTAATTGCGTCACTTTGAACAATTTACACAGCTCCTTCATAACCCGGGACATAAAGGGTGTACCTTGGTCCGTAAGCAGTTCTTTACAAATACCCACCCGGCTAAACACAAGAGATAGCTCTTTGGCTATGGTTTTGGCCGAGGTATTTCGGAGAGGGATCGCTTCTGGATAACGGGTGGCATAGTCCATTATAACTAATATGTACTGGTGCCCCCTAGCGGACTTGATTATAGGACCTACTAAATCCATGGCGATCCTCTCAAACGGGACCTCAATGATGGGTAGAGGGACCAGCGGGCTACGGAAATGTGGCATCGGGGCCGACCTCTGACACACAGGGCAGGAGGAACAATAATTTTCTATGTCCTTCATCACCCCCGGCCAATAGAATCTCTGTAATACCCTCTCTCGGGTTTTCTCTGTCCCCAGATGACCTCCAAGAATGTGCCCATGGGCCAACTCCAACACCAACTTCCTGTAAGGTTTGGGCACCACAAGCTGCTCAACGGTTTCTTCTGCCCTTTTTGCCACCCGATACAGTAGGTCCTTCTCTACGCTGAAGTATGGGTAAGTGCAGGTATTATCTGGGTTCACTAACTCGCCATCTATTTTCACTACGTTTTCCCGTGCCTTTATTAGGGCGGGGTCTTTCAACTGTTCTGTGGCAAAGTTTTCCCTGTGAACCTCAAGATCAGAAAACTCCACAGACGGTAGGTTTTCGTCTGAGGAGGTGGGCTCCTCTCCAGTTTCTTGAGTCTCCCCTGCCAATACTGACAAGGGAAATTCCGGAGAGTCCTCACCACTCTCAGGGGAGTTCTGGCTATCACATTCCTGGTACATAGGGGCACCAGTGGGGGGCTCAGGATCATCCCACAGTTCCCAGAACTTCGGAAAATCCCTTCCCACAATGGCGTCATGCGGTAACTGAGATACTAAGCCCACTGGATGAGAGAGGGTACCTTTGGGGGTCTCAAAACACACTGTAGTCACTGGATACTCTCGGGTGTCCCCATGCACACAAATAACAGCTACCTTGCTATTCCCAGAGACCTCTGTTTTAACTAACTCAGCCTTTATCAGGGTCACAAGGCTACCTGAATCCAGCAATACCACAACATTTCTACCATTAACACACATTTTGCATAAATGTTTCTCAGTTCCTCGAATGGCAGTGCATGCGACTGTCGCACACAGCGACTGACGTCTGCCCGTCAGAAAGTCACACTGCATGGGTTCCTCCACAACCGGGCAATTTGCTGCAATATGTCCCGCTTGCCGGCAGCGGTAGCAAACGATCCTTCTTGCCGCCTCTTGAGCCGCTGACTTCCCAGGCTGTTCTCGCCAAACTTGGGGTAGAGCTCCCACCCTCTCACTCTCTCCACCCTTACCCCTTGGAATCATCTTATCCGCCCCTGGGGATGGTCTGGTCTTAGGGTGGAAAGTCCGAGTGTCTCTGGAAGAGGCCGTCAGGTTCTCTGTAGCCAAGTATTTCTCCACACGATCCACAAGACCATCGGCCGTCTCTGGGTCTCCATGGCTTACCCACTTTTGGATGGCAGTAGGAAGAGCTCTCAAAAACCGATCCATTACAACACGTTCCACAATCTTTGGTGCGGACAAAGTCTCTGGCTGTAGCCACTTTCTGCTCAGGTGAATGAGATCATACATTTGAGACCTGGGGGGTTTTCCAAGCTGGAAAAGTCCAGTTATGCACACGCTGAGCCCGGACAGCCAGGGTGACACCCAGCCTTGCCAATATTTCAGCTTTTAGCATCACATAGTCTTTTGCTTGGTCAGGCTCCAGGTCATAGTAAGCTTTCTGCGATTCACCAGTTAACAGAGGAGCCACCAGTCCAGCCCACTGCTCCTCAGGCCACTTTTCTCTTTCAGCAGTCCTTTCAAATGTGGTCAAAAATACCTCTGGATCATCCTCTCCAGTCATTTTTGTCAATAAACGACTCACCCCAAAGGACGCGGTATTCGTGGGACGGCTTTCCTCACTGGTCTGCGGACGTTGCTGCATTACTGCTTCCATCTGTTGTTGTAGTCTCTGCTCTTGCCTCTGCAATAGGTCTATGAAGCGGGCCTCAGATTGCTGCTGGGCTTGTTGCTGAGTCTCCAGACTCTGTTGCAAAGTTGCAAGGCTCTGTTGATGAGCTTGCTGCTGGGCTGCAAGGCTCTGTTGTTGAGCTGCAAGGCTCTTTTGCAAACCTGCATTTGTCTGCTGTTGATTGGCATTTGCTAGAGCCAGCTGTTTCACTATCTCCTCCATGCTGGCTTAAAAAAAAAACTGCCCGCATTCTCCACCAACTGTGAGGGGGTTAGCTCGGCAGCGGGTGTGTGTGACCCCCGGGATGGGCTCCCCACACAAAAACAGGCCCAGCAGACGGAGGTTGTGGTTTTCAAAATCAAAAAGGTGCGGTTTATTTTCTATTTACAGTGACAAAAACACAGCAAAGCAAAATAAACATAAACAAAATAAATCCTGGTCAACTTGACCTCTGACTAAACATACAGGTTTCCTAACTAACAACTGGGATCAGCCTAGTGCTGTCCTAGTCCCTAAGTCCCTGGTTTTAAATGTCCAAGCAAATAGCCACACAGGCTTTGTCTCACCGCACAAGGGTTCACTCTCTCCAGGAAGTCCACACAGGTCTGCTTCCAGGCATGAGCTAACACCTAATGAAGCTGGGAGTTCTTATAGAGGCCTAAATGAGCTGACAAGCTTCAGCTGGTCTCATCAACTCCCTGTCTGCACGACGCCCCACACTCTCCCTAGAGGTATGAGTCATCCATGAGCCCACTAGCCTCAGCTGGGCTTATACAACTCTCCACCTAGTTGTATAAGTCGGCGTAAAGCCTGAATCTGGGCGAAATATATCTACCCCCCTGGATGCAACCAGGTGACTTTACCTTCCTGCTGTCACACTACCTAGAGTTTTCTGTCCCTAGAAAAAATGTTTTTTTAAAGCACACTATAGCACAAGGAGAATTCCCCTCACTTTCCTTCTTTGTCCCTAGAAACAAGGATTATCACAGTGAAAGAAACTGACACTCTCCCTACCTAGAGTTTTCTGTCCCTAGAAAAAATGTTTTTTTAAAGCACACTATAGCACAAGGAGAATTCCCTCACTGTCCTTCCCTGTCCCTAGAAACAAGGATTCGCACAGTAAAAGACACTGACACTCTCCCTACCTAGAGTTTTCTGTCCCTAGAAAAAATGTTTTTTTAAAGCACACTATAGCACAAGGAGAATTTCCCTCACTTTCCTTCTTTGTCCCTAGAAACAAGGATTATCACAGTGAAAGAAACTGACACTCTCCCTACCTAGAGTTTTCTGTCCCTAGAAAAAATGTTTTTTTAAAGCACACTATAGCACAAGGAGAATTCCCTCACTGTCCTTCCCTGTCCCTAGAAACAAGGATTCGCACAGTAAAAGACACTGACACTCTCCCTACCTAGAGTTTTCTGTCCCTAGAAAAAATGTTTTTTTAAAGCACACTATAGCACAAGGAGAATTCCCTCACTGTCCTTCCCTGTCCCTAGAAACAAGGATTCGCACAGTAAAAGACACTGACACTCTCCCTACCTAGAGTTTTCTGTCCCTAGAAAAAATGTTTTTTTAAAGCACACTATAGCACAAGGAGAATTTCCCTCACTTTCCTTCTTTGTCCCTAGAAACAAGGATTATCACAGTGAAAGAAACTGACACTCTCCCTACCTAGAGTTTTCTGTCCCTAGAAAAAATGTTTTTTTAAAGCACACTATAGCACAAGGAGAATTCCCTCACTGTCCTTCCCTGTCCCTAGAAACAAGGATTCGCACAGTAAAAGACACTGACACTCTCCCTACCTAGAGTTTTCTGTCCCTAGAAAAAATGTTTTTTTAAAGCACACTATAGCACAAGGAGAATTTCCCTCACTTTCCTTCTTTGTCCCTAGAAACAAGGATTATCACAGTGAAAGAAACTGACACTCTCCCTACCTAGAGTTTTCTGTCCCTAGAAAAAATGTTTTTTTAAAGCACACTATAGCACAAGGAGAATTCCCTCACTGTCCTTCCCTGTCCCTAGAAACAAGGATTCGCACAGTAAAAGACACTGACACTCACCCTACCTAGAGTTTTCTGTCCCTAGAAAAAATGTTTTTTTAAAGCACACTATAGCACAAGGAGAATTTCCCTCACTTTCCTTCTTTGTCCCTAGAAACAAGGATTATCACAGTGAAAGAAACTGACACTCTCCCTACCTAGAGTTTTCTGTCCCTAGAAAAAATGTTTTTTTAAAGCACACTATAGCACAAGGAGAATTCCCTCACTGTCCTTCCCTGTCCCTAGAAACAAGGATTCTCACAGTAAAAGACACTGACACTCTCCCTACCTAGAGTTTTCTGTCCCTAGAAAAAATGTTTTTTTAAAGCACACTATAGCACAAGGAGAATTCCCTCACTGTCCTTCCCTGTCCCTAGAAACAAGGATTCGCACAGTAAAACACACTGACACTCTCCCTACCTATCCTTCTCTTTCCCTAAACTAAAGGAATCCAGGTTAAGCAAGAAAGAAATAAATGTCACTGTCCCTGCCTATGCTTCTCTTTCCCTGCTCCGGAACACACTACACTAGGCCGCCGTGCTGGCGGCCTTTTATAGTGTGGGGCGTGTACTAAACACCCTCAGCAATAATTGGCCACAGGCATCCTGCCTGTGGCCAATCATTGCTCTCCTCGCTGCCGGCGCTGTGATTGGCCAAGCATGCGGGGTCACAGTGCATGCTTGGCCAATCACAGCGCCTGGATGACACTGCGATGGCGTAGTGCATTGTGGGCCATTCGCGTCACTCGAATTTGGCGCGAACGGCCCAAATCGTTCGATCTTCGTCGAACGATCGAACAGCCGATGTTCGAGTCGAACGTATGTTCGACTCGAACACGAAGCTCATCCCTAGTCATGAGACGCATATCATAGATAACTGGCCAAAGAAACACTGTGTGGCTAAATAAGTAAACCAAACATACCAACTGCTTGGCCAAAATGGTATAGGTTGTGCCGACCAAATCGTTATAAAGAAACAATAATGTTTCCCTATTGAATCCACTTGCACGTTGCTACTGGAGTAAAGTTGAGTAATCCAAATAATAGAAAGAAATTTTTTCTCTTTTTTTCCTTTCCCCTGGGAACACGTGGCAGATGAACCAACTGGAACCAAGAAAAATGAAAAAAGTAATAATGATAATGGTGATGTTCATTGGATATAAAAAAAAAAAAAAAAAAGTGTTTCAAAGCTGTAGAGCTGATCAATGCAGTTTGAATGGTTTTAAAAACCCTGCAGGAAAAGAGAGGGAGAAGAAATTTTACCTTGAATGGCATTTGGTGTGTATGAGCTGATGGCGTCCTTCCCCTCTTAGGAAGAGTAGGTCACTGACAGTGGTGGTCATATCAGACCACGCTTTTATGCTCTCCATTCCCGGCGGCGTCTGACATCACCGCCGGGCAGTGGACGTATAGTGCCTCGATGATATGCAGGTCTGAGCGGCACGCAATTGAGGGCGGCGTCTGGAACAAGAGCGGCGCACAGTAAGTGTGTCAGTAATGACAACACACACTTGTCCGCAGCTTCCGAGACCAGCGCGGCCATCTTGGATAAGGGAAAGCTGTTGAAAACGGAATCAACAGTAAGGGAAAGACAGGAGGCAAATCAAAAGAGATGCCTGCAACTGTCCTCCAATTATAAACTGGTGCCTTGGAATATTGCCCCCCCGGTGACAGGGGAGGGGATTATGACAAGACTCTTCTCCAAAGGGAGGCTAAGTGGATTCATAACCTATCGGCTTTAAATACCCAGGCCTTAATGAGGCCTTCAGCTTCAAACCTTTTCTGTAATCTTTCATCTTCAGTCTGATGTCTTGTTCTAAACTTACCCGGCTTATCATTTGTTCCTTTATATTATTATGTGAATTAACAGGTTGATCCTGTGTGTTCCATATGTATATCTGTTGTCTGTGATCTTGACTCAATTTGCTTGTGATCTCTCCCTGGGCCCACCAAAATCACAATCTAATGCTTTCCAAAAGTGAATGTTTATTTAAAATACACTTTATTTATTACCATCTTTCATAATTGATTTGTGATTTATTGATTATTATATCAGCATCATCTTATTACCAAAACATTGATTATACACCTTTGATGATATCCACCTAATGTTCAGGTCTCACCTGCCGAGGTGGCGATTGCATCTAGCAGTTCTGGCCATATGGACGCCCGGGGCGCCATCTCTCTCATAGGCATGTATGCCGGCCATCTGGGAAACGTTTGCGCCCCATTCCTTGTATGTCAGAGGTCTCTGTTCATCCTCAGCACCAGTTTATAATTGGAGGACAGTTGCAGGCATCTCTTTTGATTTGCCTCCTGTCTTTCCCTTACTGTTGATTCCGTTTTCAACAGCTTTCCCTTATCCAAGATGGCCGCGCTGGTTTCGGAAGCTGCGGACAAGTGTGTGTTGTCATTACTGACACACTTACTGTGCGCCGCTCTTGTTCCAGACGCCGCCCTCAATTGCGTGCCGCTCAGACCTGCATATCATCGAGGCACTATACGTCCACTGCCCGGCGGTGATGTCAGACGCCGCCGGGTATGGAGAGCATAAAAGCGTGGTCTGATATGACCACCACTGTCAGTGACCTACTCTTCCTAAGAGGGGAAGGACGCCATCGGCTCATACACACCAAATGCCATTCAAGGTAAAATTTCTTCTCCCTCTCTTTTCCTGCAGGGTTTTTAAAACCATTCAAACTGCACTGATCAGCTCTACAGCTTTGAAACACTTTTTTTTAATTTTTTATATCCAATGAACATCACCATTATCATTATTACTTTTTTCATTTTTCTTGGTTCCAGTTGATTCATCTGCCACCGTGTTCCCAGGAGAAAGGAAAAAAAAAGAGAAAAAATGTATTTCTATTATTTGGATTACTCAACTTTACTCCAGTAGCAACGTGCAAGTGGATTCAATAGGGAAACATTATTGTTTCTTTATAATGATTTGGTCGGCACAACCTATACCATTTTGGCCAAGCAGTTGGTATGTTTGGTTTACTTATTTAGCCACACAGTGTTTCTTTGGCCAGTTATCTATGATATGCGTCTCATGACATTATCAATTGTCCCACCCACCCTACAGGTGTTTACCATTCTTTATGCTCTCTATGGCTTGGACTGCTTCCATGATGTCTCTCTCCTTCCTCGGCGGTTGATCCTGTTCTAATTGGGGAATCTAAAACATTTACTGCATTTCATGTGATTCTCACACGTATGTGCAACTGTGTGGTCTTTGGGTGAGTCTTGCTTTGCAGCTTGGGTCTTGTTCACAATTAAAATTTATTTGCATTTGTAAAATATACCCTTTGGTACTTTAATCTGATATTATTCATACGCATGTCCCGCAAATCTTGACTTGTGGGCATCAATATTTTACATACATATGTTTCCATTGGTTTGTTCCCATATTATATGCAATTTTCAATATTATATTTTCCAGCATGACCTACGTGCATTATCAGACTCCTGATGAAGCTTATCAAAAAGCGAAACTAGTAGAGTAATGTAAAGCACCAGTCTGTCATTAGTTGTAACCATTATGTGTTTTTTCTATAAATGTGAATGGTTCCTTCTTAAAAAATATATGTTTTGCATATTATCATATTTTGTATGTATTCATTAATAAACTTTCTTTGTATTTAAATTTTTTTTTCGAATGAATTATCTTTAATGAACACCGTTAAAAAATCCCAGAGCAAGCAATTTGCTCAAATGCCCAAATATTTCCTTTAAGTGCCACTTCCTATTCCTCGGGTGTGGAGTTCTGCACCCAACTCCACGAATGGGCAAAGGAGAAACTGGCGGATCAGACTACCACAATCCAAGATATTACCCAAGATAAAGGGGAGTCTGTGGAGAAGTATCATGCCAGACTCACACAGGCCTTGTAGGATCTGGGCTTCTCTCACTATGAAAAGGCACACACACATATGTTATCAACTGCTTTTGTCTCAGGGCTCAGAGAAGATATCAGAAAAGGCCTGATGGTGGCTCACCCCGAATACCGCTCTATGAAAATGTCCGATCTACTGCTGGTGGCCAGGGGTATAGAAAACCAAAAAGGGAAAAAACCAACGCCGCTCATGGTAGCCCATGATGACGATCCCACCTACACTCGTTCACCACCACTGCCCAATATCAGGGAATGGATCACCTGCTACAACTGTGGGACACAGGGTCTCTACAGAAGAGAAAAAGAAACCCCAAGATGACTAATGGGGTAAGAAAGCGGCTACTTTTAACAACAGTGGATATAGACCAAAGCTGGGATTAATGAAAATGTATTAATTGGTATCAAAAAGTGCACGTACATTGGATATCACATGTGCTTAAGAATAAAAGATAGCTTCATATACGTTTTACTGAAGATCTCCTAAAGAGGAGCTATTTTCAGTAATGTTGGCTAATCAAACATGAAACAAAACGGACTGACAAGACAGTTTACAGTCTTCAAAAAGACTGTTTGTGAACTCACTGCAAAGTATATTCCCATGGGCAATAAGTTTAAAAGGCTAAAAATAAAACCTATGTGGCTCACTGCCAAAGTTAAAAAAGCTATAAACTATAAGAAAAGAGCTTTTAAAAAATATAAAAATGAGGGAACACTAGTTACAAAGAATATAACAGGATATGTAAAAAGGAAATCAAGGATGCAAAAATTCAAAATGAACGACAGATTGCAAAAGATAGTAGGACAAACCCCAAAAAATTCTTCAAATATATTAATAGTAAAAAGGTCAAGTCTGAGCATGTAGGCCCTTTACAAAATAATCTAGAGTGGGTGACTGGGGACAAAGAGAAGGCTAATTTATTAAATACTTTCTTCAGTTCTGTGTATACAAAGGAGCATGGGGGAGCTCATGTCCAAAATGGGGGTGGTAGTGACACAGCCCCAAATCCACAATGGCTCAAAAGTGATATGGTCCAGAAACATTTAGATGGAATAAAGGTGGATAAAGCACCTGGACCAGATGGCATACACCCACGGATCCTAAAAGAATTGAGCTCTGTAATTTCAAAGCCATTGTATTTAATTTTTAGGGACTCATTAATGACAGGAATAGTACCACTGGATTGGCGCAGGGCCAATGTGGTGCCTATATTTAAAAAGGGAATTAAGTCTTTACCAAGTAACTATAGACCTGTTAGTTTAACTTCTATAGTTGGGAAAATACTGGAGAGATTAATAAAAGACCACATGGATGAGTTCTTGCTGGAAAAAAACTATTTAAGCAACAGACAGCATGGATTCATGAAAGACAGAAGTTGTCAAACAAACCTGATTTATTTTTATGAAGAGGTAAGTAAGACCTTGGACAAAGGGGTGGCTGTGGACGTGGTATACTTGGATTTTGCAAAAGCGTTCGATACAGTTCCCCACACACGGCTCATGTGTAAGGTAAAGTCTACAGGATTGGAAATATCAGTTTGTAAATGGATAGAAAACTGGCTAAAAGACAGAATTCAGAGAGTAGTGGTTAATGATTCTTACTCTGAATGGTCCAAGGTTCTCAGTGGTGTACCCCAAGGTTCAGTGCTGGGACCCTTACTTTTCAATATGTTTATAAATGATATTGGGTCTGAGATCAAAAGTAACATTTCTGTCTTTGCAGATGACACCAAGCTATGCAGTGGAATAACGTCCTTACAGGATGTCGCCAATTTACAAGCCGACCTCAATGCTCTGTCTAATTGGGCGACTATGTGACAGATGAGGTTTAATGTTGATATGTGTAAAGTTATGCACTTGGGGGCTAAGAATATGAATGCATCATACATACTAGGGGGAGTACAACTGGGGGGATCCGTAGTGGAGAAGGATCTGGGGGTTTTGGTAGATCATAAGCTCAATAATGGCATGCAATGCCAAGCTGCGGTTTCCAAAGCGAGCAAAGTCCTTTCTTGTATTAAGAGAGGTATGGTCTCCAGAGAGAGAGATATCATTTTGCCCCTGTTCAAATCATTAGTAAGACCTCATCTGGAATATGCAGTTCAGTTTTGGGCCCCAGTTCTCAAAAAGGATATTGGGGAACTGGAGAAAGTGCAGAGAAGGGCAACCAAACTGATAAGAGGCATGGAGGAGCTAAGCTATGAGGAGAGATTAGAGGAACTGAATTTATTCTCTCTTGAGAAGAGGAGATTAAGGGGGGATATGATTAACATGTACAAATATATAAGGGGTCCATATAGTGAACTTGGTGTTCAGTTATTCACTTTACGGTCAACACAAAGGACAAGGGGGCACTCTTTGCGTCTAGAGGAAAAGAGATTTCACCTCCAAATACGGAAAGGTTTTTTCACAGTAAGAGCTGTGAAAATGTGGAATAGACTCCCTGCAGAGGTGGTTCTGGCCAGCTCAGTAGATTGCTTTAAGAAGGGCCTGGATTCTTTCTTAAATGTACAGAATATAACTGGGTACTAACATTTATAGGTAAAGTTGATCCGGGGAATATCCGATTGCCTCTCGGGGGATCAGGAAGGAATTTTTTCCCCTGCTGTAGCAAATTGGATCATGCTCTTCTGGGTTTTTTTTTGCCTTCCTCTGGATCAACTGTGGGTATAGAATTGGGTATATGGGATTGTACGATATATTTTTTTTTTTTTATGGTTGAACTGGATGGACTTGTGTCTTTTTTCAACCTGACTAACTATGTAACTATGTAACTATGTATACAACAATTAGGGGGAACACACAACACAGATATTCCCTTTCTCTCTTTTTTCCGTCCAAAATCTCCTCTTAAGCCCTGTAAACACGATCGGTTTTACCGATGAAAACCGTCCGATGGATTGTTTTCATCAGACAAACTGATCGTGTATGGGACCCATCGGTCTTTTTTCCATCGGTTTTAAAAAATAGAACATGTTTTAAATTTTTCCGATGGATAAAAAACCGATCGAAAAGTCCGATCGTCTATGGGCAAGTCCATCGGATAAAAAACCCACGCATGCTCAGAATCAAGTTGACGCATGCTCAGAAGCATTGAACTTCATTTTTCTCGGCTCATCGGAGTGTTTTACGTCACTGCGTTTGGAACGGTCGTTTTTTTGACTGATGGTGTGTAGGCAAGACTGATGGAAGTCAGCTTCATCGGATTTCCGATGGACAAAACCATCGGATTAGAATCCATAGGATATCCGATCGTGTGTACGAGGCTTTATTGTTTTCTACTCTTATGTGGCGTACACACGATCGTTTTTCATGCCATTTTTTAAACCAACGTTTTTCTCGTCGTTTTTTTTCTTATTTCCTCTCAAGCCTGTCTTGCATCCACACGATCATTAAAAAAACACTCGAGCAAAGCGCAGTGATGTACAACACGTACGACGGCACTATAAAGGGGAAGTTCCGTTCGGATGGCGCCACCTTTCATGTTAGTAAAGTTTGTTGAGCGACGATTCGCACTTTTCAGCCTTGTGCTTTTCAGTCCGTTACAGCGTGACGAATGTGCTATCTCCATTACAAACGCTAGTTTTACCAGAACGAGCGCTCCCGTCTCATACTTGATTCTGAGCATGCGCGTTTTTTTTTCACCTCGTAAAAGCATACACACTATCATTTTTCACATCGTTAAAAAAAACGACATGAAAAACGACGTGAAAAAATAGAGCGTGTTCGAAATTTTTAATGGCCGTTTTTCACGCCGTTAAAAATGCTCTGGAGCATACACACGATCGTTTTTAATGGCCAATTTTAAAAATGGCATTTTTAACGGCATGAAAAACGATCGTGTGTACGCGGCATTAGTCTTCCGTCTTCTTGTCTTCTCTCTATTTCTTAATACTCTCCTTTTCATCCTTCTCTGTGCTTTCCCTATACTTCTTGATTATTAACAAGTGAGTTCATGTCCCTATTAGATTGAAACAATGACTATTCACGCTATTTTTGAGACATGAGTCTCTACATGATGGACTTAATGGCTAAATAGGTCAACAGAGCTTTTCCCTATGCTAATCCACATGTGGATGCCCAGATGATGAAGGAGGACAATCGTTTCTTACTGTTAAATTATCAAGTGAAGATCAACTATATATACAATGACCTCAATGCCTATCTTCTTATCGTGTGTCAACATGATTAATCTTTCATTCAAACACAAGGACTGCTTGTCTACTTTCATTTTTGAAATTGTGGGTTGACTTGTCGGTGAGGCAACGCATACAAATAGAGCCGCAAGCATCCACCCCCCTTCTAGTCCAGACGAAGCTACGCTACTTTCTAGCGAAACTAGTTGACGTCACAGCAGTCACGTGACGCCAGCAACGCAACCCCCGTCCAAACATAGCCATGGAACGGAGCTCGGAGCCTACAGAGTGGACTACACCGCTGTCCATCACGCTGTGAATTATTTCATCCTAGCGTGAAACGGAGCACGGAGCCTGCAGCGCGGACTATACCGCTGACCATCACGCTGCTAACCTCTTCATCCCAGCGCAGACTGCTTGGATTTATATTTACCAAGCACTAAGGACGAAGTGGATTCAATGGGTAACACATGACTCAAAGCGACCAACTAACTGGGTGATCCCAGCGGACCAAGTAGGTTCTGCTTTGTATGTCATTTAAGCCCTGGCTACTCTGCAATCCCAGGAGTAACGCCGTCCTCTGCAAGACATCCTGGTGTGGTAATGTATAAGTGAGATCCCACAGGCTAACTCAGCTCATCTTACTGTTATGTTATTGAGTCACACCAAACTTTGACCCTGCCGCTTGACACCAATCTGCTTTATTTCCTTAATACGTATATGGAAATGAACTTTTGTTTCTTCTTAGCTGGAGAGATTCCGGTATTGCATTTAATGAATTATTTATTTTCCATTTATGGAGATCAGCATGTTACTCATAAATTAGGATGGACCAATTATCATTAATACCATTTTGAACACCTTTTACTATTTTTTCTCTTTCATTGATTCATTTGTAATCTTGAACATTGACCGTTTTACCAGTTTACTTGCTTCGTGGGTATATTCCTACCAACTTCTCAGCCATCTGTGACCAATAATTGATATGTGAGTAGGGATGAGCTTCCTTCCTTCACTGCGTAATACATGTATAGACTCTATACATGTATTACACAGTGAAGGAAGTTCCCCATCAGGTCCGCCCCCTCGGTATGTCAGACCCCGCCTACTTCATTGGCCTGAGCGGGGAAACTTCCTTCACTGTGTAAATTTAAATTACACAGTGAAGGAAGTTCCCCGCTCAGGCCAATGACGTAGGCGGGTCCGACATACCGAGGGGGCGGACCTGATGGGGAACTTCTCTCACTTTGGTAATACATGTATAGACCCGCCCCTTGTCATGTTCCGCATCTGGTCCGCTGAGCGTACCTGATGGGGAACTTTAGAAGGGGCGGGTCTATACATTTAAAACACTGAGGAGAAAGTTCCCCATCAGGTCCGCTCAGGCACAACCAATGACGGACAGCGCTGGACATCGGGATCTCCGCGGGACACTGGATTTCACCACTGGAATGTTTTTTTTTTTTTTTAATAAAGGACTTTTTCAAGGTGTTTGTGTGTTTTCTTTAACATTTTTTTACGCTTTCTTCGTGAAATGGTAGGGGTACAATGTACCCCTTACCAATTCACATAGGGGGGGGCCGGGATCTGGGGGTCCCCTTTGTTAAAGGGGTCTTCCAGATTCCGATAAGCCCCCCGCCCGCAGACCCCCACAACCACCGGGCAAGGGTTGTGGGGATGAGGCCCTTGTCCCCATCAACATGGGGACATCCTCCCCATGTTGAGGGCATGTGGCCTGGTACGGTTCAGGAGGGAGGGGGGGCCGCTCTCTCGTCCCCCCCCTCTTCCCCTGCGGCCGGCCAGGTTGCGTGCTCAGATAAGGGTCTGGTATGGATTTTTAGGGGGACTCCACGCCATTTTTTTTTTAATTTGGGGTGGAGTTCCCCTTAAAATCCATGCCAGATCTGAAGGGCCTGGTAATTGAATTCTGGGGAACCCCCACGCTTTTTTTTTTTTTTATCAATGACTTTTGTATGTATTGCCGGGAGCCGACAATTCATTAATAGCCGCGAGTGAGTTTTAAATGACTTTTTTTCTTTCAAAAATGACATTTTTTGCAGGGACAGTTCTAAGCACGGGAAACATGCGCCACTTTACATGCTTATCATACACACCCCCCAGGTATGAAATTTAAAGGAATATTTCACTTTTATTGTTTCATTTTAAGCATTATTAAAATCACTGCTCCCGAAAAAACGGCCGTTTTTAAAACGTTTTTTTGCATTGATACATGTCCCCTGGGGCAGGACCTGGGTCCCCAAACACTTTTTAGGACAATAACTTGCATATTAGCCTTTATAATTAGCACTTTAGATTTCGAACGTTCGAGTCCATTGTATTTAATAGGGTTCTAAAGTTCACACAAACATTTTGTCTGTTCGCAGGTTCTGGTGCGAACCGAACAGGGGGGTGTTCGGCTCATCCCTGTATGTGAGTAGTGGGGCTTGTTTGGGCCCAAACCCTGGGGTTATTTATTGTGAAGCTGTATCTAGTTATTTATCTATATGATTTATTTCTGTTATTATTGAAATATAAGTGGTTTGTACCACTTTACAGCTTCACTCTGAACTGTTATGCTGGCGTTCGGACTTATCTTTGTTGTGTGTTCCCCCTAATTGTTGTAAACTGTCTTGTCAGTCCGTTTTGTTTCATGTTTGATTAGCCAACATTACTGAAAATAGCTCCTCTTTAGGCGATCTTCAGTAAAACGTATATGAAGCTATCTTTTATTCTTAAGCACATGTGATATCCAATGTACGTGCACTTTTTGATACCAATTAATAGATTTTCATTAATCCCAGCTTTGGTCTATATCCACTGTTGTTAAAAGTAGCCGCTTTCTTACCCCATTAGTCATCTTGGGGTTTCTTTTTCTTTGTATGCTTAGTGTTTGGCTACAACGACAGTACCATATTTTGTTAATAGTACTCTGGTTTATATTTATTGAATTGACCACTGGTTTGATTTACCTCGGAACTCGTTTTCCTTTCTCCTTTTGTTTTCTCTACAGAAGAGAATGTAAAGCCCCAAGACATCCCAGACAAGACAGGGACCCCCGTGAAGGGCAACGCGGATATCAACAACCACCACCACCACACCCCAACTCTCGCTAGGAAATGGGCAAGCCCGAGTCATCCCTTATGGCAGTGTCCTCAAATAGGCCTGGGAGACCCCTTGCAAAGGTCACGTTACCTATACAGGGAAGACCTACCACCTTCCTCATTGACTCGGGTGCAGCCAGGAGCATCTTGAGGGCTGAGGACCTGCCTGCTAATTCTTTCCTTTCTGATATTGATGTTTCCTGCGTGGGTGTGGATGGGGTGCCCCGCTCCAATCCACCTACTAAACCACTCCAAGTGGGGACATTTCCCGATTTGCTTGCCAGATTTGTGGTGTCCTCTACATGTCCCATGAATTTGCTCGGAGCTGATGTGCTGTCCAGACTACAGGCCTCAATCATTTTCATGCCTGAAGGAGGAGTGAAGCTACATACTCCCCTATCCTTAGAAGACTCATCTGCCTTGTGTTCTCTGGCTCCCATGATGATACTTCATGAAGCGATAACTCCAAGTTCAATACCACAGGAAGTACTTGACAGAATCCCTGCGTGCCTATGGTCCACGGGACCGGAAGGCATCGGTCACCTGAAAGTGCCACCAGTTTTAGTCAAGCTCAAAGAGGGAGCATCATTGCCCGGAAACAACAATACCCCTTGAAGCCTGCTCAATCCGCATCTATCTCAAAACAGATCGAGACACTCGTGTCCAATGGAGCTCTGATACCCTGTACTTCCGAATGCTATACAGCCTTGTTCCCAGTGAAGAAACGGACCCCAAGAGGAGAATCAGAAAAACACAGAATGGTCCAAGACCTTCGAGCAGTTAACGAAGCCACAGTGTTGGACACCCCAATTGTGCCAAATCCACATACCTTATTATCAGGTATACCTCCAACGGCTGAGTACTTCACTGTAGTGGACCTGGCCAATGCATTCTACAGTGTTCCCCTGCATCCTTCCTGCAGGTTCCTCTTCGCTTTCTCCCATGACAACAAGCAGTACACCTGGGCAGTTATGCCACAAGGGGCGCAAAACTCTCCAAGCCAGTTTGCAAAAGCCATAACTTCCATACTTGATACATGGCAAAAAGAACACCCTGCAGTGACTCTTCTCATATATGTGGATGACCTTCTCCTCTGTGCAAATGACAAACCCGCTGCGGAAGAAAATTCAGAAAGTATACTATGCTACCTTGCGGAACAAGGCTGTAAGGCCTCCAAAGCCAAAATACAGTGGTGTTCCAAAACAGTCACCTTTTTGGGCCACTGCATTTCCAAGGGCACAAGACATATCACATCAGACCGGGTTGCTGTAATCCAGGATATTCCCCAATCACATGCAACTAAACAACTGCATGCCTTTCTTGGACTCATATCTTACTGCAGGGCGTGGATCTCTGATGCATCGATCCTCATGCAACCACTCTATGATGCTCTCAAGTCTGTGCCATTTACCCTGTCAAGCGAGGCCCTGGACAATTTCTTTCTGCTGAAGCAAGCAATATCCACAGCTCCTGCTTTGGGCCTCCCAGTTTATGGAATACCCTTTAAACTGTTTGTGTCGGAAAGAAATGGCCATGCCACAGGGGTCCTAGCTCAATCACATGGAGGCCGAACTAGACCCAATGGTTACTATTCATGCCGCTTAGACCCCGTGGCTCGGGGTGGCCCTTCCTGTTTAAGAGCTGTCTATGCTGCCCAAGCACTGCTGGACAAAACTTCAGACCTCGTTCTAGCACACCCCCTGCTTCTTCTGGCACTGTTGCCATCCTAAATCAGGTGCAACCCCACCACCTGTCCACCGCCAGACATCTTCGGTTGCATATCTCCCTCCTCCTTCCTGACAATGTGACCCTCCAAAGGTGTCTCACTCTCAACCCGGCCACCCTTCTGCCATTTTTCGAGGGGGGACAAGAAGGAGACGGAGAAGGTGAAGAAGGAGACGGAGAAGGTGAAGAAAAAGACCCCTGTACTGCTCCGCATGACTGCCTTGAAATGATGCGCATGGAAACCACACACTTACCTACAGTGAGTGAAACTCCTCTGGAAAACCCTGACTACACACTTTTTGTGGATGGCTCCAGATATGCAGATGAAGGAGGCAAGTACCACACAGGTTATGCTGTGACCTTTGAATTTGAAATTCTACAAGCAGGAGTATTACCACCAACTGTATCTGCTCAGGAAGCGGAGCTTCAAGCCCTCACTACAGCGTGTAAGATAGCAGAAGGTAAAAGAGACAACATTTACACAGACTCAAGGTACGCCCTGGGAGTGGCTCATGACTTTGGTGCCATCTGGAGGGCTAGGGGATTTCTGACAGTGGCCGGAACGCCGGTGAAACACGGCCCAGCCATCAAGGAGTTAATGGATGCACTACTCCTGCCTGACAAAGTGTCTGTCTTGAAGGTTAAAGCACATGGCAAACTGAATTCTCAAGAAGCCAGAGGGAACCACCTGGCGGATATACTGTAGCTGTCAAACAAGCAGCGAAAGACCAATGAAAAATGGCTGAAGTGGCCGAAGAGGAGAGTGAATCTTTAGCGCAGATGCCTTTGGAAGTCCATGTGCCATCTGACAGGCTATACCTAGCCTCTATGGAAAATTCAGCCCACTCAGAAGA
Organism: Rana muscosa; assembly: GCA_029206835.1. NCBI lineage: Eukaryota > Metazoa > Chordata > Amphibia > Anura > Ranidae > Rana > Rana muscosa. The sequence goes on along the minus strand of CM055122.1, from coordinate 12,723,075 downwards.
ACATTTGGAATGGATCGATAAAGGAGCAGAATACGATGGAGATCTATATCTTATTAGAGGGAAAACCTGTTTACCAAAATATATGTATCCAGCAGTCGTCCAATGGGCACATGGACCTGCACATCTCTCTAAGAACTTAATGAATTCACTGATCAGCAAGTATTACTGGGCCCCAGGGATAACCACCCTAACCAGAAATGACTGCGCCTCATGTGCAGTATGTGCAAAATGCAACCCGAGGAGGACAGAGAAGAAACCGCAGAAGCATTTGGCGAAACCCCTCTATCCGTTCCAGAGGATACAGATTGATCATATACAGATGTCAAAAAGTGGCCGATATGAATATGCCCTATTGGTGGTGGACATGTTCTCCGGCTGGCCAGAAGCCTACGCTGTTACAAACATGACAGCCAAGACCACGGCTAAGAAACTACTTAGTGAGCTAGTATGTAGATTTGGGGTTCCAGAGGTGATAGAGAGCGATCAGGGCCCAGCCTTCATAGCAACCCTTACTTAAGAGATTTGGGCAGAACTAGGAGTTCAGTTAGCTCTACACACCCCATACCATCCTCAAAGCAGCGGGAAGGTAGAAAGGATGAATGGGACTCTAAAAAACAGGATGTTAAAGATGGCCCAAGAGACTAACATGAGTTGGCCAGACAGTTTGCCCATTGCCTTGTTCAGTGTCAGAGACAACCCCCGGGGGAAACATGCTCTGTCCCCTTATGAAATTTTGTTTGGTTCAGTCCCCAGACTTGGCTGTTATTTCCCACAGCAGTTGCAGTTACAATCTGATGGGTTAACTAGTTATGTTACACGTTTGTCTAAAGAATTAACCAATATCCATTCTCGAGTATTTTCCTCCATTCCAGACCCAGAGACAGACTCAGGAACCCACAGTCTTCAGCCAGGAGATTGGGTTTGTGAGGAAGCACTCCCTTGAGCCAAGATATGATGGTCCATTTCAAGTTTTGCTGACCACAGCTACATCAGTAAAGCTAGAAGGGAAAAGCACCTGGATACATGCCTCCCACTGCAAGAAAGCTCCATCTCCTGAAGACAAGATCCTGCCAACACCACAATGATGGTGTTGTATATCCTTTTCCTAATAAGTTTGATAAAAGCTCAGCAGATGGTTATCAGTAAAACAGGTACTCAACAAGCGGCCATCACTAAGGTGAATGGCATCACCACATTTTGGTACAACTCATCCAGCACACAAGTAGTTGCGTTTACCTTTGATTTTTGTAGTATGATACCCTGGCATTGCAAAAGGTATGGACCGGGTTGGGCAAAGCGGGCTTGCATGACGAATGGCCCGACTCAGATATACATATGTCTAACGGATGATTATTGGGGATACAACTGTGGCAGTTGGGGATCAGTGGTATGGAGTACAGGAGCAGGCTGGGGTTATCAACCACAGAGCGCCTTAAGAAGGAAAGATAATGTGGGGAAGCCTCTCATTAAGCGTCTGTCCATCTGGAAGTCAGGGTGCAGTGATGATGGAGAAAGACTTGTCTTAAACATTGAGAATCCCAGCCCTTGTGATGCAGGACTTTACTTGTTAGACAGGTACCCACCTTAAGGTGAACCTCTAGCAAAATTTTACCTGAAAGACATGTACAGTATAACACATCAAAACCAATAACAAATTCCCTTAAACATTCCACCATTGCTATAAAAGACATGATAGCAATGGCAAACCCAACCTTTGAAGAGACAATGGCAGCTGAAACTGGGTTCTCTGACACTAACCTGTGGCTTGAGTGGATGAGATTCAGTGCAAGCCAGCATAACAGAAGCAACTGCTATGTCTGTGGTAGTGCCAGGCCACATTCAGGGACAGTCCTTGTCCAGATCCCACCAGACAGTGAGGAATGTTTCCTCAGCCTGTTCACTAATACATCCACCAATCACTCTGTGTGCGAAACGTGGAAAAAGGAGTATCCTATAGTTACCAAAATCCCGAAACCTGGGGAGGGTATCACCATATATCCAGGGAACTACACCTGTTACTTTAATTACCAGGGTGAGGGAAGGTTCCTGGGTAACATCACTGAGGGATACTGCTCTACCTACAGCGGTGTCTCAGGGAAGTTAACACAAAACCAAATCCAGTCCCTTGATGACATATACTGGATCTGCGGGGACTGGAAAATCAGGACCAGATTAGAGGGAACCTGGACCGGTGAATGTGCCTTTGCAAAGGTCATTATGCCTCTCCATATCATAGCAGAGGATACTCCTGATACATACACTGATCCAACACCCAGCCAGAGGAGGAAGCGAGCAGCTCCCTCCGGAAGCCCCTCATTTGTACATAGATGCCATAGGGGTCCCAAGGGGCGTCCCTGATCAATTCAAAGCCAGGGACCAGGTAAAAGCTGGTTTTGAGTCTTTGATCCTCATAATAACTGTCAACAAGAATGTAGATTGGATTAACTACATATACTACAACCAACAGAGATTTGTAAAATACACCAGAGATGCCCTCCAGGGAATTGCTGACCAGTTAGCCCCCACTTCCTATATGACATTCGATAACCGAAGGAGGTGTCTGTAAGATGATAAAGAAAACGGGAACCTGTTGCACCTACATTCCTGACAATACTGGCCCAAATGGTAAGGTTATTCTAGCTATAAAGAAATTAGAAGATCTGTCATTGGAGTTGAAGAAGAACTCAGGTATTACAGACCCGTGGGATCAATATTTCTGTTGGATGAATGGGTGGCAAAAGATGCTCGCCCAGATAGGGGTTACAGTATTAATAATCCTAGTTCTTTTAGCTCTGGTTGTATGCTGTATTCTGCCCTGTGTAAAGAAGTTAATGAGCAAGGCTGTAGATAACAGTACACCTACATTTCTCCACAAAGAAAAAGAGGATCCCCTTATGAAGGAAGAGGATAAACCCTTCACTCCTTTACAGTCACTCCCCGTCCATAATCTCACAGTCCTATAGGGATATAGGGATAGGATAGGGAATGCCTGACTGTCCTTCCCGAGCTGTGTCGAGGGGGGTAGTGAACCAGTTACTGCCCCTTCTCTATGCACAGCCTGAAAAAAGGTCCTGGGGAATGGGCCAGGTGGATAGGTCCTTTGGTTTGAGGGACAGATAGAAAATAGCCATTTTAGGGGGTCTGTGAAGGAATGTGATGAGCATAATGTTAAACTAGAAAATGTCTATTCTCTATGCATCTTTACTATACTATAAAGTCTATATTGCTTTTTTCATGTACACCACTGCTGTAATCCTTCCTTACTCAAATCAGCTTCTAATATTCTAATATCAACCCCTCCCACCGAAAAGACTGGAGAAGACAGAAAGTGGCGGATACCCCCTTCTCCCCCTTCTCCCACGCATCTTTAGGAATGTGGAAGTGAAGACAGATCAGAGGGACAACCAAGCTTGAGCATCATATTTTTGTACTCTTCTTGTATTTCAGCCAATCAGATGTGCTTTCCAGTTTTACATTAACATAATAGTGACATATCATGCTGTGTGTAAAAAGTTTAGTACTGCCTGTAATAAAGCAGAGATAACGGTGTAGTTCGACTGAGACGGATGTGTCAGTGAGTTATTCCTAGCCGTGCACGCAAAGTTATCCGAGCTCCAAAATTCGGAACAGCAGTAGAATCCATATTAACCCCTTTGTGGTTCACCCACCATTACATAACTACATTGAGGCATTGTTTATTTCATAAATTTTTTATTTTATCTTTTGCAACAGCTTATGGTCTTTTTGCCATGTTTTTGAGCATCAAAGTTTTTGGATCACATCCAGCAGTCCCGTATGGGAAGAAGGATTATTGATGCGGATGTCAGCCTCTTTTTACTATGACATAGGGAATGCCTCTGCTATATCTAAACTTCAATGTATATTTAAAATGTAAGTGTTTCATGTCATATATCTATAATTACTATTTTTGGTGATATATATGATGTTGATATGGATTCTTAAACATTGCATTTGTGCTCTCGTTTTTCTAGAAGTGATACAATATCCCTGAGGAAGATTCTATTAATTTGCAATTGAAACGTGTCGGATATCCCTCTACCCATAACCATCGGTTCATCTACTGGTGGTCACCTTAAGTAGCGGGAATTACCACTTCTAATTTTTATTGCATGTAATGTTTTAATATTTGTACAATATCTTCAACATGTTGGATTTTTCTATGAATCTTTTTCTATAATGTTTATATCTTGTAATAAAATTATTTTATAAAAGTAAATTTTTTCAAAACTTTTTTTCATTGCCTTAAAAATCCCTTGAAACAAAAAAAAATCCCAAATTAGAGTTTTTTTCATATTTTCTCTGTTCTCTGAGGGATGATGGCAATTACACGTCCAAAATTCTGAGTCTTCCCATTTTTTATGGTATAATATAATAAGTTCAGGCTGTAATACTTATCTTTTATCCAGAGGTGTCTTCACACAATACTTTTTTGGCCACAAGATGTTCTCAGTTATGCAGTAAATGATGCCCAGCCCTTCCTTGCTCTATCTAAGACTTGATTAGGTTTTGCTGTATTTTAGCTTTAAGATTTTTCCGCTTGAAAAGCAAATGGTTTTAATGTAATATCCTCATATTTGGCGAGTGTATATTCCACTGTCATTTGGAATCATGCTTGTTGGCACGTAGATGTCATACTACTTTATTTTATGTTAGATTTATCTCAAGCAAGGATACATTTATAACAAGAGTATGCCTTTTTAAATGGGGCTACAAGTATATGTAGTGACAAACTGTCAAGCCAAACAAGGTACCCATTTCTTATACAATCAACCATCTTTAAAAATTACATTCATATGCCATTATATGTATAAGTTTGGACAAAAAGTTATGTCTGACAAAGTGGGAAACTGACTTGGGTAAGACCCTGGATCAGGCAGCTTGGCACAACATCTGGCTAACCTCTTCTATGTGCTTTCAAAATATCTTCGCTCAGGAAAACGCATTTAAAGTATTCTCTAGTTGGTATATGACCCCCAATCGTACATCCTGGTTTGTTCCCAATCTGTCTCTGACGTTCTTTCAAGGTTGCAGAGAGCAGGGCACTTTACTCTGTATTTGATGGACTTGCCCTATGGCACTTCGCTTCGGGACTCAACTGTAGGCCTTGATCAGAGCTATACTGAACACATCCCTGGTGCGTAATCCCTGGGAGGCTTTGCTATATAAGCTTATAGTGGCTTTATCTAAGAATCAGCAGAAATGGTTGGGATTTGCTTTCCTGGCTGCCTGTCAAACACTGGCCAGGGCTTGGCATCAGAATTATGTTAACATAGAGGTAGTTAAACATCGACTCATGGAAACTATGGTGCACAAGAAGCTCACCTCCATTTTAAATGACACACACGCTCAATTTCTGAAGGTGTGGGAACCATGTGTAGCAGGGTGTTCAATTTAAGGGAAGTGTCTGAGTGGTAACCAGGCTCAGACACATTAAATTGATAGGATTCATTGACCATTTTTTTTTCTCAGGGGTTAATGCTGGTGATGTGTTCCCTGTGGCCGGTGGGTGGCGCTGCCATTCTGGGCCAGGGTTGAACCGGTGGCGCATTGCTGTGCCTTTTGTGTCCCCTCTCGGCAGCTGTACAGTAAGGCAGGGAACCTGCTGTGCATGCCAGGTGAGGATATAAAAGGGGCGGACATCTTCTGAGAGGAGTCTTCGTCCGTCCATGCCCAGGCACCTTCAGCCTGGGTGTGTGGGAGTGTGGTTCGTCATCTCCGGGTGCCCTAGGCCCGGAGGCCTTGTTCCGGTTCCACCTCAGGCACCTTTAGCCTGGGGTGAGGTACTACCTCACCGCTCCTGTTCGCCTGGGCATGGAGGCCCAGGAGTTGCAGTGACGGCCTGGAGCCCAGCGGCCTTCGGCTGGGGTCCGCAAGGGATCGAGGAGTCCAGGGTGCCACCTTGCGAGGGGACCCGCACCCTAAGAGAATGGAGGACCTGTTCCGAAGGACCGGTGCTGTGGACACAGTGAAGGAAGGGGTCTGTTGACTCTCTGGGGGGATGTCTTCTCCCTGAAAGGGGCTATGTCCTAGGAAGGAAATCAAGATTCACTCGGTCAGTGGCAGTGACCCTGTTCGTCAGGTCAGTGGCAGTGACCTTATCCACCAGGTCTGTGGCAGAGACCAACCTCATGGTCTGTGGCAGAGACCATGCGCCAAAACTGTTTGAGAATCTGAACAGAACTAGACATGTGCAATTCGTTTCGTTCCGAATTCGTTTTTTAACGAATTTCGACAAATTCGTTAATTCGGAAATATCCAAATTAACGAAAACTCATTTAACGAATTTTAACGAATATTCGTAAATTCAAATTTACGAATGTACGAATTTACGAATATACGAATTTACCAATGCACGAATTTACGAATGTACAACTATCCGGAAATTCGTAAATTTGAATTTACGAATTTCCGAATATTCGTACATTCGTAAATTTGTACATTCGTACAATCGTAAATTAGTAAATTCGGAAATCTGAAATAATAATTAACTAATAACTTAGCTATTACTAACTATTCAATTATAGGTATTGTAATTTCCTTTCAAATTTGGCTGTTAGTGAACTTAACGAAGTTACGAATTGTTTTCCGACATAATGAATGCCGTATCTAAACGAATGGAACGTAATGAATTAATAATAATAATAAATAACAATAATAATAATAAAAACGTTTTATTATTATTATTATTAATTTGTTCCGTTCCATTTGTTTAGATGCGGCATTTGTTATTTCAGGTTATGCGTAACTTCAGATAAATTTGTATTCGTTACGTTCGCTAACAGCCAAATTTGAAAGGAAATTACAACTATAATTTAATAGTTATTTTTTCAGATTTTCAAATTTTCGGGTTTTCGAAAATATCGAATTTCCAAATTTCCGAAATTACAAATGTATAAATTTACGAATGTATAAATTTACGAATGTACGAATTTACGAATGTATAAATTTACGAATGTACAAATTTACGAATGTACAAATTTATGAATGTACAAATTTACGAATGTATAAATTTACGAATGTACAAATTTACGAATGTATAAATTTACGAATGTACAAATTTACGAATTTACGAATTGCGATCATAACGAATGACCCGAAAAACGAAAAAAAAAAAAACGAATGAAACGAAAACGAAAACTAACGAATTTTTTGGCAGTGCACATGTCTAAACAGAACTAAGAGTTTGAGCTACGTTTGTGCCTGGACCTCCTCCACACTTTAAAGCTGTCCTGTGTCTTTACTCCAACCTTTCGTCTATCCAAGAGAATATGTGTTGTGCAAGTGAAAAATAAAGATTGAGTTGGACTTTCAGCTGGTGTGGACATTTACCTTCCTGGGGAAGTCAAGGACTTGCATCTAGGCCCAAAAACAACACCGCCAACCTCTTAACACAGGAGGGTACGTGCTTGTGGTGTGCCCCTTTCTCCTAAGAGGAGCCAAAACAGACAAGGAGAAGGGGGTGTGTGCACTACACATGGATCGCATAACGCCTTATGAACCTAGACTGTTTGCTTCAACTTGATGGTGCAGATGCCAAAGTCAGCTGTGGACAGGTGATTGGATCCTGCAGGAATCCTTTCCCCCTCCCTTGCACCATTTTTCCCTACCCCTCTCCTTCACCTCCCTTTTTTCTTCTTTTTCTCTTCTTCCAAACTGCTGTATTTTCCCTTTTTGGGCCTTGATAAACTGCCTACTCGCAGGCTTGCATGTGGTGCTTGGGCCATCTTCTCCCCTGGGTTGTAGGTGGTACTACTTACGTATGAGGTGCAGACCCCGCAAGTTCAGTTTCCTACACAACTGTGCTCTCAAGTTTTGGTTGTACTTGCACTATAAGTTGCTAATACAATACCAACCAATTTGTCGTGAGCTGCCTCTGATATAATAGGGCCTATTGGTTCACATTCTCTTCTCCTTATTTTCTCATATGCTCTTTTTTGTACTGTTGTCTTACGCTATATGAAACTTGCAGATAACTTCAAAATAAATTTTGTAAAACAAGAAGTTATGTCTATTTCTACATATGTAAAAACACTATATGCTGAAATGTATGCACAGGACAAAATTGCAATTTAGTATAGATTATAGAAATCAACATTTTGGGGCTGATTTACGAAAAGTTTGCACCATGAGTATTGGCGCATCTGCGTGCGCAACAGCTGTTTTGATATTTACAAAACATTTGCGCCGGTAGCACAGCGCTATTCCCCATTTACTATAGTGTTCTCGGCGCACGGGAGGAGGCGCTCAGTGCGCCACTATGGACCTGGAACATGGCATCTTCAAATTAAAATATAAAGAAGCTGGAAGTGCCAATATAATGGGGGTGACATGGGGTGATGTGAGGAAGTGTAGTGACAACTGCCCAAGTAAGAAATATGCCCAAAATAGAGTGAGAAAGAAACTTTTTCTGAACCAGCCTGCTGCGCCGGCAAGTACGTTTAGAACTGCAAGAGTTTTTTTTGTGCTCAGCACGGGAATTTTACTAATTTAAACGCGCCGGGACACTGCGCCGGCAAAATCTTCGTAAATGTCAAGTCACGTAAATCAATTTGCATAAGTTGAACAGGCGCAGCTCTGAACTTGCCATTATATAACAGTGCGCCAGCAAAATTACATTTCTAAAGGGAAAAAAAAGGCATTTAAAAGCACCCGCGGCTATAATGAATTGTCGGCTCCCGTCAATATACAGAAAAGTCATTGATAAAAAAAAACAAAAGGCGTGGGGTCCCCCCAAATTCCATTACCAGGTCTGCTATGGATATTAAGGGGAACTCCGCGCCAATTTAAAAAAAAAAAATTACGTGCGGGTCCCCCTCAAAATCCGTACCAGGCCCTTCAGGTCTGGTATGGATTTTAAGGGGAACCCCCGCGCCAAACTTAAAAAAAATAGCGTGGAGGTCCCCCTAAACATCCACACCAGACCCTTATCTGAGCACGCAACCTGGCAGGCCGCAGGAAAAGAGGGGGGGACGAGAGAGCGCCCCCCCTCCCTCCTGAACCGTACCAGGCCACATGCCCTCAACATGGGGAGGATGCTTTGGGGGTCTGTGACCCCAAAGCACCATGTCCCCATGTTGATGGGGACAAGGGCCTCATCCCCACAACCCTTGCCCGGTGGTTGTGGAGGTCTGCGGGCGGGGGCTTATCGGAATCTGGAAGTCCCCTTTAACAAAGGGGACCCCCAGATCCCGCCCCCCCTGTGTGAAATGGTAATGGGGTACAAATGTACCCCTACCATTTCACAAAAAAAAGTGTCAAAAATTTTAAAAATGACAATAGTCGGTTTTTGACAATTCCTATATTAATGTCTTCTCCTTTCTTCCATCTTCTTCCATCTTCTTCTTTTCTCCATTCGGGTTTCTTCCTCCATCTTGTACTTCCTCTTCATCTTCCTTCTTCCTTCGGTGTTCTCGTCCGCATCTTGCTCTGGCTTCTTGTTCCCTTCTTCTTTCTTTCTTCTTCCGGCTTCTTCTTTTCTCCATTCGGGTTTCTTCCTCCATCTTGTTCTTCCTTTTCATCTTCATCTTCCTTCTTCCTTCGGTGTTCTCGTCCGCATCTTGCTCCGTGTTTTAAATTGCCTCATTAGCTCACAAACCTATGTTATATAATAAAAAATATGCTGCGCAAAGATAAAAACGTGATAGTGACAATGAATGCTAAAATGAACAGAACTCTCACTGCCCGTCGCTTCCGGGACTTGTGCGATAGTAAAGTGTGGTGACATCAGCACGCCGCTCCTCCCTACGTCGTTTCGACAAAGGTGTCGTCATCCAGGGGCTATTTTGGGGTGTCGTCATCCGGCCGGCTTTGTAACATACCACCCGCTTATATACCTGATGTACATTGTAAGTGCATTTTTTTAATTATTTGAATAAAAAGTCCTATACTGGATTACGCTATGGAATGTCTTTTCTGTCTTATCATGGTTCGTTGGGACACCGGGAGTTCACCTATTTAAACATCAGAGGAACCAGGAGAGCTGATTTAAAGAGCCCTTGGCAGGGATAACAGCCGCATGCATGCACTGATCTCATACCGGGATCAGTACTTTTGGTAAGCGGCCAGTTTAAATAGAGGTGGTGGATTCTTCACTATTCCAAATCAGCACTGTTCTGTGGTGTTCCAGTTTGATGTCACGGATGCATGTTTAGAAGATTGGACATGCGTTTTTATCATACATGTTTTATATTATTTGTATTATAAGACTTTCTATGCTATCCACACCAGTCATTTTTTAGATATCCCTACAGGAGAAGTATATTGTGGACATTACTTTGGACCTAACCTTTTTTCCTTTTAGATGTGGGATCAAACCTACAGAGATTATTGGAAGTTCTGTTCATTTTAGCATTCATTGTCACTATCACGTTTTTATCTTTGCGCAGCATATTTTTTATTATTTGCATTGTTGTGTGTGTCTCACATTTTTTGTTGCAGCACAGATAAATATTCATTATTGTTATACAGACAGCGCAGTATACACACCCCATTATCTATTGTGACAGCAGGAAGGTAAAGTCACCTGGTTGCATCCAGGGGGGTAGATATATTTCTCCCAGATTCAGGCTTTATGCTGACTTATACAACTAGGGTGGAGAGTTGTATAAGCCCAGCTGAGGCTAGTAGGCTCATGGATGACTCATACCTCTAGGGAGAGGGCTGGGCGTCGTACAGACAGGGAGTTGATGAGGCCAGCTGAAGCTTGTCAGCTCATTTAGGCCTCTATAAGAACTCCCAGCTTCATTAGATGTTAGCTCATGCCTGGAACCAGGCCTGTGTGGACTGTCTAGGGAGAGTGAACCCCTGTGCGGTGAGGCAAAGCCTGTGTGGCTATTTGTTTGGACTTTTACTAAACCAGGGACTTAGGGACTAGGACAGCACTAGGCTGATCCCAGTTGTTAGTTAGGAAACCTGTATGTTTAGTCAGAGGTCAACTTGACCAGGATTTATTTTGGTTATGTTTCTTTTGCTTTGCTGTGTTTTGTCACTGTAAATAGAAAATAAACCGCACCTTTTTTTTGATTTTGAAAACCACAACCTCCGTTTGCTGGGCCTGTTTTTGTGTGGGGAGCCCATCCCGGGGGTCACACACACCCGCTGCCAAGCTAACCCCCTCACAGTTGGTGGAGAATGCAGGCAGTTTTTTTTTAAGCCAGCATGGAGGAGATACTGAAGCAGCTGGCTCTAGCAAATGCCAATCAACAGCAGACAAATGCAGGTTTGCAAAAGAGCCTTGCAGCTCAACAACAGAACTTCGCAGCCCAGCAGCAAGCTCACCAACAGAGTCTGGAAGCTCAGCAACAAGCCCAGCAGCAATCTGAGGCCCGCTTCATAGACCTGTTACAGAAGCAAGAGCAGAGACTACAACAAATGGAAGCAGTAATGCAGCAACGTCCGCAGACCAGTGAGGAAAGCCGTCCCACTAATACCGCGTCCTTTGGGGTGAGTCGTTTATTGACAAAAATGACTGGAGAGGATGATCCAGAGGTATTTTTGACCACATTTGAAAGGACTGCTGAAAGAGAAAAGTGGCCTGAGGAGCAGTGGGCTGGACTGGTGGCTCCTCTGTTAACTGGTGAATCGCAGAAGGCTTACTATGACCTAGAGCCTGACCAAGCAAAAGACTATGTGATGCTAAAAGCTGAAATATTGGCAAGGCTGGGTGTCACCCAGGCTGTCCGGGCTCAGCGTGTGCATAACTGGACTTTCCAGCTTGGAAAACCCCCCAGGTCTCAAATGTATGATCTCATTCACCTGAGCAGAAAGTGGCTACAGCCAGAGACTTTGTCCGCACCAAAGATTGTGGAACGTGTTGTAATGGATCGGTTTTTGAGAGCTCTTCCTACTGCCATCCAAAAGTGGGTAAGCCATGGAGACCCAGAGACGGCCGATGGTCTTGTGGATCGTGTGGAGAAATACTTGGCTACAGAGAACCTGACGGCCTCTTCCAGAGACACTCGGACTTTCCACCCTAAGACCAGACCATCCCCAGGGGCGGATAAGAGGATTCCAAGGGGTGAGGGTGGAGAGAGTGAGAGGGTGGGAGCTCTACCCCAAGTTTGGCGAGAACAGCCTGGGAAATCAGCGGCTCAAGAGGCGGCAAGAAGGATCGTTTGCTACCGCTGCCGGCAAGCGGGACATATTGCAGCCAATTGCCCGGTTGTGGAGGAACCCATGCAGTGTGACTTTCTGATGGGCAGACGTCAGTCGCTGTGTGCGACAGTCGCATGCGCTGCCATTCGAGGAACTGAGAAACATTTATGCAAAATGTGTGTTAATGGTAGAAATGTTGTGGTATTGCTGGATTCAGGTAGCCTTGTGACCCTGATAAAGGCTGAGTTAGTTAAAACAGAGGTCTCTGGGAATAGCAAGGTAGCTGTTATTTGTGTGCATGGGGACACCCGAGAGTATCCAGTGACTACAGTGTGTTTCGAGACCCCCAAAGGTACCCTCTCTCATCCAGTGGGCTTAGTATCTCAGTTACCGCATGACGCCATTGTGGGAAGGGATTTTCCGAAGTTCTGGGAACTGTGGGATGACCCTGAGCCCCCCACTGGTGCCCCTATGTACCAGGAATGGGATAGCCAGAACTCCCCTGAGAGTGGTGAGGACTCTCCGGAATTTCCCTTATCAGTATTGGCAGGGGAGACTCAAGAAACTGGAGAGGAGCCCACCTCCTCAGACGAAAACCTACCGTCTGTGGAGTTTTCTGATCTTGAGGTTCACAGGGAAAACTTTGCCACAGAACAGTTGAAAGACCCCGCCCTAATAAAGGCACGGGAAAACGTAGTGAAAATAGATGGCGAGTTAGTGAACCCAGATAATACCTGCACTTACCCATACTTCAGCGTAGAGAAGGACCTACTGTATCGGGTGGCAAAAAGGGCAGAAGAAACCGTTGAGCAGCTTGTGGTGCCCAAACCTTACAGGAAGTTGGTGTTGGAGTTGGCCCATGGGCACATTCTTGGAGGTCATCTGGGGACAGAGAAAACCCGAGAGAGGGTATTACAGAGATTCTATTGGCCGGGGGTGATAAAGGACATAGAAAATTATTGTTCCTCCTGCCCTGTGTGTCAGAGGTCGGCCCCGATGCCACATTTCCGTAGCCCGCTGGTCCCTCTACCCATCATTGAGGTCCCGTTTGAGAGGATCGCCATGGATTTGGTAGGTCCTATAATCAAGTCCGCTAGGGGGCACCAGTACATATTGGTTATAATGGACTATGCCACCCGTTATCCAGAAGCGATCCCTCTCAGAAATACCTCGGCCAAAACCATAGCCAAAGAGCTATCTCTTGTTTTTAGCCGGGTGGGTGTTTGTAAAGAACTGCTTACGGACCAAGGTACACCCTTTATGTCCCGGGTTATGAAGGAGCTGTGTAAATTGTTCAAAGTGACGCAATTACGTACATCTGTGTATCACCCCCAAACCGATGGGCTGGTTGAAAGATTCAACAAAACCCTAAAGCAAATGTTGAAGAAAGTGGTGGATAGAGATGGAAAGGATTGGGACTGTCTACTTCCTTATCTGATGTTTGCTATTAGGGAGGTGCCCCAATCCTCTACGGGATTCTCCCCCTTTGAGTTACTGTATGGGAGACACCCAAGAGGGCTGTTGGATATTGCCAAGGAAACTTGGGAAAGTGAGAGTTCTCCCCACAGGAGTGTGATTGAGCATGTCGCCCTGATGCAAGACCGAATTGCACAGGTAATGCCCATCGTGAAGGAACATTTGGCCCAAGCGCAGTTAGCACAGCAGAGAGTGTACAACCGTGGAGCCAAGACCCGTACCTTTTCCCCGGGGGATAGGATACTGGTACTTGTCCCTACGGTTGAAAGTAAATTCCTTGCCAAATGGCAAGGCCCCTACGAGATAATGGAAAAAGTGAGCGAAGTGAATTACAAGGTCAGACAACCAGGAAGGCGAAAGCCCGAACAGATCTATCACGTTAATCTGTTGAAAGCCTGGAGGGATAGAGAGTCCCTAGTCGCAGACACTTGGTCACCAGCTCAAACTGGTTGCGTGATTCCTGAGGTTGGAATAGCAGCCACCTTGTCACAACCCCAACAACAGGAGGTTAAGGAGTTTGTGCTTCGCAACAAGGAGGTATTCTCTGAGCTGCCGGGACAAACATCTGGGGTAGAGCATGACATCATTACCCCGCCCGGTGAAAGGGTGAAGTTAAAACCCTATCGGATCCCAGAGGCCCGACGGGAGGCAATACGGGAGGAAGTACAGAAAATGCTGAACTTAGGGGTGATAGAGGAGTCCCAAAGTGATTGGTCTAGTCCCATTGTGTTGGTGCCTAAACCGGATGGGAGCTGGCGATTTTGTAACGATTTTCGTCAGTTGAACAAAGTTACAAAATTTGACACCTACCCCATGCCACGTATAGATGAGTTGATCGACCGGCTGGGAACAGCCCGATACATGACGACTCTTGACCTCACAAAAGGGTATTGGCAAATCCCCCTGGCCAAATTGGCCAAAGAGAAAACCGCATTTGTAACCCCAGACGGGGCGTTCCAATATAAAAGAATGCCGTTCGGGTTACAGAATGCGCCGGCCACATTCCAGCGGAAAATGGACCAGATGCTGAGGCCCCATCGGAAGTATGCTGCGGCTTACCTGGATGACGTAATTGTCCATAGCACAGATTGGGCCTCACATCTGCCAAAAGTGCAAGCAGTCCTGGACTCTGTTCGGGAAGCGGGGTTTACGGCTAACCCCAAGAAGTGTACCATTGGGCAGGAGGAGGCCAAATATCTTGGGTACACCATTGGGAGGGGAGTAATAAAACCCCAACTCAACAAAGTCGAGGCCATCCAGAGTTGGCCACGTCCCAACAGCAAGAAGCAGGTACGAGCCTTTCTGGGAATCGCTGGGTATTATCGGCGATTCATTCCCCACTTTGCCTCTAAGGCTGTGCCCCTAACCAACCTAACGAAGGGGAAAGGGTCGGTCATGATTAAATGGACCCCCGAGGCTGAGGCAGCATTCCAATTCTTGAAACAAGCCTTATGTAGCCAGTCAGTGTTGTACTCACCCGACTTCTCTAAAGACTTTGTCGTACAAAGTGATGCGTCAGATGTGGGGTTAGGAGCAGTATTGTCCCAGGTCTGGAACGGGGAAGAGCACCCAGTCATTTACCTCAGCAGGAAGTTGAAGTCCCATGAGGTAAATTACGCCACCGTTGAAAAGGAGTGTTTAGCGGTGAAGTGGGCTCTAGATTCCCTTCGGTACTACCTGCTAGGTAGGCACTTTGACATGGTTACGGATCACGCTCCGTTAAAGTGGATGGCTCAAAACAAGGAAACAAATAGAAGAGTGAATAGGTGGTTCCTGGCCCTCCAGGAATTCAACTTCACAGTAAAGCATCGCCCTGGCGTTCAAATGGGGAATGTGGATGCTTTGTCTCGAGTACATGAATGCCTGATTGCTGGTGTTCCAACCCCGAGGTTAAAACAAGAGGGGGGGGTATGTGACAGCAGGAAGGTAAAGTCACCTGGTTGCATCCAGGGGGGTAGATATATTTCTCCCAGATTCAGGCTTTATGCTGACTTATACAACTAGGGTGGAGAGTTGTATAAGCCCAGCTGAGGCTAGTAGGCTCATGGATGACTCATACCTCTAGGGAGAGGGCTGGGCGTCGTACAGACAGGGAGTTGATGAGGCCAGCTGAAGCTTGTCAGCTCATTTAGGCCTCTATAAGAACTCCCAGCTTCATTAGATGTTAGCTCATGCCTGGAACCAGGCCTGTGTGGACTGTCTAGGGAGAGTGAACCCCTGTGCGGTGAGGCAAAGCCTGTGTGGCTATTTGTTTGGACTTTTACTAAATCAGGGACTTAGGGACTAGGACAGCACTAGGCTGATCCCAGTTGTTAGTTAGGAAACCTGTATGTTTAGTCAGAGGTCAACTTGACCAGGATTTATTTTGGTTATGTTTCTTTTGCTTTGCTGTGTTTTGTCACTGTAAATAGAAAATAAACCGCACCTTTTTTTTGATTTTGAAAACCACAACCTCCGTTTGCTGGGCCTGTTTTTGTGTGGGGAGCCCATCCCGGGGGTCACACACACCCGCTGCCAAGCTAACCCCCTCACACTATGTTATATAAAGCTTGCAGATAGCATCCTCTCCCTTGCCCTGAAAAGAGGCAAGTGTGTGCGTGCGTGCGTGCGCATGCCTGCCTGCCTGGCAAAAAGTACATTTTGGTGTCCTTATCGAGTTTGTAACACATGTATTTTATCTTTGATTTAATTGTCTGTGCTGAATTATTTTGCTAAATCTTTTTCAAGATGTGACTAATGTTTCAAATTGACCCTGTTTTTTATTTTGGCTTCCCTTTGTTTTGTTGACCAATACAATTTGATGCAAAGTTTTGATGTTTCTTTTTTGTTTTCTATGCAACAAATGTGACAGCTGATTGGCATGTCAAAACAAAACAGGTGTGATTTGTCTAACCTGGTGCCTTCATGCTAGCATATGCATGTATTGTGTGCTGCCATGGATAGTCACCAGGAAATGAAAAATACAGAGCTGTAAGTATTCAATTTTCCTTTTTACTGCAGTGGTTCTCAGCCTTAGTCCACAAGTACCCCCAACAGGACGTGTTTTGTGAATTTATCTTATCGAGAATTGCTGTCCAAAATAAAAAAAACATTGACTGTGATTTAAAGCACATGTGCAAAATAACGGAAAATCTGCAAACATGGCCTGTTGGAGGTACTTGAGAAGCACTGATATAGAGCACTGCACTTAAAAATAGCTCAAGGCAATACGATTCTAATTGTGGGCATTTTGAGGGAAACCAAGTAAGTGTTAGAACCCCTGCTTGTTTTTTTGTTTTTTTTTTAGGTTGGGCTTTGTGTCCCTTTTAGTAAAATTGGCTTCACTTCCTGTCACACAGCTAAACAGGAAGTGAAGGTAAAACCCTATCAATGTCTTTTATTGGGGACACATAGATCAATCTAACTAGTGTCCCCATTAAGCAAATTGCACTCTAGCACTTTGTTGTGTACACCCCAAATCATTGGGTAGTTTGGGGTTTAGTAAAGACAAATCCACTCTGCAGTAAAATTGTAGCTGCTGAAAATCTGAGGGGAAGCACTGGTGATTGTAACATCCAATCATGTAAAAGCAAAGAGGGTGTTTTTTTTGTTTGCTTGCATGTCCCCCTCGGATATCCAGCAAGTGCACTTGTAGTGCAAAGTAGATTTAGTAAATAAAGTCCAAAATACCTAATAATTTGGGGTGTACCCCGCAAAATGCTGGAGTGCAATGTACATAATGGGGAAAGTTTTTAGATTGACCTGTGTGTCCCCAAGGAAAGACATTGGTAGGGATTTACCCTCACTTCCTGTGTGGCTATGTGACAGGAAGTGAATTATTTGGAAGGATAAAGTGGCCAAATTTGGGAGTTGTCTTCACCCTATCAGGGGTGCAGACATCCCCAAAAACTGTCTAGACTTGTAATCCCTCTGCACTCTACCCCCAAGCAAAAATAAGAAAAAGGATTTAATTTAGTTTAACTTTGCAAAGACATATTCCTAAGTTGAATTGTGATGCATGTCAATGGCTCATTTAGACCCTTTTTAATCACTTGAGATCAGGGCTATAACTGATCGACGGCCACAGCACGGTCCTCAATTGCCGGGAGTCCGTCAATAGAAGTCCTCCCCTTCGTGCGCGCGCTGTGGTTACTGAGTCACTGAGACTCGGGTGATGACAGATCCGAGTAAGGGGCCGATCCCTGCCCCTTACCATGTGATCAGCTGTCAGCCAATGACAGCTGATCACGTGATATAAACAAAAGCTGGGTAATGGTTTTTGTTTTCTCCTTGTGCTGACAGCGTGAGCATAAAAAAAGGCAATCACCGGCTTATGTGCAAGGGACATCGGGCCCGAAGAGGAAGAGGCAATTCTGCCTCATCTGTGACAATCAGTAGCCCCTGCCAGTGCCACCTATCAATGCCCACCACTGGTGCCAATCAGTGCCACCTAGCAGTGGTGCCTATCAGTGCCCATCACTGCCAACTATCACTGCCACCTAGCAGTGCCACTTCTCAATGCCCACCAGTGCCAACTAGCAATGCCACCTCTCAATGCCCACCCTTGCCACCTTATCGGTGCCCATCAGTGCAGCCCATCAGTGCAGTCTCATCAGTGTACATCAATGAAGGAGAAAAATTACCTTTTTTTCGAAATTTTCGAAATATTAACCACTTCCCTACCGCCCACCGTCAAATGACGTCCTTGGCTTTGTGCGGTGACATCTGAATGATGCCTGCAGTTGCAGGCATCATTCAGATATCATTCTTTTCAGTCGGCAATTCTGTGCACGATAAAATCAATCATAGCGGCAGCTCCGCCGCTTGATCGTTCTTATAGGCGGCGGGAGGGGACGTTCCCCCCCCCCTCCCGCCACCATCCGGTGCTTCTCCGGGCTCTCCCATGCCATCTGGGGCTCGGAGAACGAATTGGCCGGCACTGGATGGGAAGCATAGAGATGACTGGTGACCAGATGGTCACCAGTCATCTCTATGACCGTCGGAGGCCCGAGCGCGACGTTATGACATCACGCCGGGTTCCCGTATGTAAACAAAGCCGTGATCTCGGCTGTCAGCATGAGATCGGTGATTTTCTTTGACTGATCTCATGCTTTCCAGCCTGGAGGAGAGATGTGGGGTCATCTCTCCATAAAGAGGACCTGTCACAATAGATTCCTATTACAAGGGATATTTACATTCCTTGTAATAGGAATAAAAGTGATCAAAAAAACAAAAAAGGTAAAAAAAGAGTAAGAAATACAAAAAAGTAAAAAAAACAAAAAAAAAAAACGCCCATGTCTCCGGTAGCTCGCGCTCAAAAGCGAACACACACGTAAGTCCCGCCCACATATGTAAACCAAACCACACATGTGAGGTATTGCTGCGTGCGTTAGAATGAGTGCAACAATTCTAGCTTTAGACCTCCTCTGTAATGCGAAAATGGTAACGTGTAAAAAAAATTTAAGCATCGCAGGGAGAGTGCGGAGATGACACCGGAGAAGAGAACAAGAGACCCCCGATGTCGGAAGAAGACGACGATGAAGACCGGGACCCCGCTAGCAAAAGAGCTGGAAGAAGATAGCGGGGCGCCCGGCAGAAAGACCCCCGAAGTCGGAAGAAGACGTCGATGAAGACCGGGACCCCGCTAGTAGGGATGAGCTCGGTGTTCGAGTCGAACATAAGTTCGACTCGAACATCGGCTGTTCGACCGTTCGGCGAACATCGAACGATTTGGGCTGTTCGCGCCAAATTCGAGTGACGCGAACGGCCCACAATACACTGCGCCATCGCAGTGCAATCCCGGCGCTGTGATTGGCCAAGCATGCACTGTGACCCCGCATGCTTGGCCAATCACAGCGCTGGCAGCTAGGAGAGCCATAATTGGCCACAGGCAGGTTGCCTGTGGCCAATTATAGCTCAGGGGGTTTAGCACACGCCCCACACTATAAAAGGCCGCCAGCGCGGCGGCCTTGTGTAGTGTGTTCCGGCGCAGGGAAAGAGTTACATAGGCAGGGACAGTGTCAGTGCTATTTGTACCTCAAACTTGTGTGTAGGGAGCGAGAAGGATAGGCAGGGAGAGTGTCAGTGTCATATTCTTTGCTAAACCTTGTGCAGGGAGAGAGAAGGATAGGCAGGGGACAGTGTCAGTGTCACATTCTTTGCTAAACCTTGTGTGCAGGGAGAGAGAAGGATAGGCAGGGAGAGTGTCAGTGTCATATTCTTTGATAAACCTTGTGTGCAGGGAGAGAGAAGGATAGGCAGGGAACAGTGTCAGTGTCATATTCTTTGCTAAACCTTGTGTGCAGGGAGAGAGAAGGATAGGCAGGGAGAGTGTCAGTGTCATATACTTTGATAAACCTTGTGTACAGGGAGAGAGAAGGATAGGCAGGGGACAGTGTCAGTGTTATATTCTTTGCTAAACCTTGTGTGCAGGGAGAGAGAAGGATAGGCAGGGAGAGTGTCAGTGTCATATACTTTTATAAACCTTGTGTGCAGGGAGAGAGAAGGATAAGCAGGGGACAGTGTCAGTGTCATTGTTGCTAAGCTTTTTCCTGGTGTGTTACACCAACAGGCATTTGCAGCACTTACAGCGGGCGGAGTGTGCCTCCTGATCATATTACACCTGAAGTTAGCCTGTATTGCTGCTTTTTCCTGGTGTGTTACACCAACAGGCATTTGCAGCACTTACAGCGGGCGGAGTGTGCCTCCTGATCATATTACACCTGAAGTTAGCCTGTATTGCTGCTTTTTCCTGGTGTGTTACACCAACAGGCATTTGCAGCACTTACAGCGGGCGGAGTGTGCCTCCTGATCATATTACACCTGAAGTTAGCCTGTATTGCTGCTTTTTCCTGGTGTGTTACACCAACAGGCATTTGCAGCACTTACAGCGGGCGGAGTGTGCCTCCTGATCATATTACACCTGAAGTTAGCCTGTATTGCTGCTTTTTCCTGGTGTGTTACACCAACAGGCATTTGCAGCACTTACAGCGGGCGGAGTGTGCCTCCTGATCATATTACACCTGAAGTTAGCCTGTAGTGCTGCTTTTTCCTGGTGTGTTACACCAACAGGCATTTGCAGCACTTACAGCGGGCGGAGTGTGCCTCCTGATCATATTACACCTGAAGTTAGCCTGTATTGCTGCTTTTTCCTGGTGTGTTACACCAACAGGCATTTGCAGCACCTACAGCAGGCGTAGTGTGATTCCTGCAAAATATACTCCTGAAGCTAGGCCTTATTGCTAGTTTTCCCATTTCCCTGCAGGCCATTAGAATGTCTGGAAGGCAAACAAGGAGAGGCAGACAGTCAGGAGCCAATAAAAGAGGGCAAGCAGGGTCAGTGTCTAGAGACAACAGTGCTGGTCGTGGACGCGGTGCATCGCCATCAGCACGTGGCCATGGGACACGCTTGTCCTTCTTTTCGGCAGCTGGACGTGTTGAGCCGAATCATGCCGAAGACTTGGTAGAGTGGATGACCAAGCCCTCCTCATCCTCCTCCTCCTCTCTCACCCAGGCTCAGGGTACTGGCAAAGCAGCTGCCAAAGCGTCCTCTTCCCTGGTATCAATGTCATCATCAGTCACTCCTTCCCTAGACCAACCATGTCCTCCTGAGGAGTCCCCCAAACTGTTTGAGCACAGTGTTGGGTACATGCTCCAGGAGGATGCCCAGCGGTTCGAAGGGTCTGATGATGATACCCAGCTAGAGGAAGGCAGTAGCTTGAGAGCAGAGAGAGGGGATGTTCAAGAAGGACACCAATCTGGCAGTCATGTTCCAGCAGCTGCAGCATACTGCCAGATTGGCTCCAGTGATGAGGAGGGAGGGGATGATGAGGTCACTGACTCCACGTGGGTGCCTAATAGGAGAGAGGAGGAAGAGGAGGAGGATGAGGAGGAGGCACATCTCCAACGAGGCAGGATGCCCTCGGGGGGCCAGCGTAAGGGCAGCACACCAACGGAATCACACCGCAGAGCTCCGCCTGTGCAGGGCGCTGCCTCTGCCCGTTATTCAAAAAGTTCTTTGGTGTGGGCCTTTTTTGAGTCGAGTGCATCAGTACGCACAGCTGCTGTTTGCAACATATGTCTCAAGCGTATATCGCGTGGCCAAAACATCACCTGCTTGGGCACCACATGCTTGACCAGACATATGTTGACCTGCCATGCAGCTCGTTGGCAAGCCTACCTTAAAGACCCACACCAAAGAACAAAGCGGACCTCTCCTTGCAACGCATCAGCTGGGATCTCCAACCCCACTATACCTTCAGTCCTCTCTGAAACCTGCACTGAGAGGAATGAAGGTGTAGAATTAGGTGTGTCACAGCCAAGTACTTGCGGGCACTCTGCTAGCAGTACACCGACGTCCGATTCTAGCAGGCAAATTTCCCTGCCCCAGCTGCTGGACCGTCGAAAGAAGTTCACTCCCAGCCATCCAATGCTAGCTTGGCTAAATTGCTAGCGCTTCAACTGCTGCCTTTTCAGTTGGTAGACTCGGCCCCCTTCCGTGAGTTTGTGCAATGTGCGGTTCCTCAGTGGCAGGTTCCCAAACGCCACTTTTTCTCACGGAAGGCGATTCCGGCTCTCTACCGGCATGTGGAAAGCAATGTCTTGGCCTCGCTGGACAGGGTGGTCAGCGGTAAGGTGCATATTACCGCTGACTCATGGTCCAGCAGGCATGGACAGGGACGTTACCTTTCTTTCACGGCCCATTGGGTCACTCTTTTGGCAGCTGGGAAGGATGCAGGACAAGGTGGAGTAGTGTTGGAGGTTGTTCCACCGCCACGCCTCCAAAATGCTACTACTGGTTGTGACACACCTCTCTCCTCCACCCCCTCCTCTTCTTCTTCCTCCATGGCCTCTTCCTGTGCTTTGTCCTCGGAACCAGCGGTGCTCCGTAGGCGTTCAAGGGGCTACGCAAGTACGCAGGCAAAAAGATGCCATGCCGTGCTTGCGCTGGTGTGTTTGGGGGACAGGAGCCACACTGGGGCAGAGGTTCTGTCTGCTCTGCAGGGGCAGGCCGAGAGGTGGTTGACGCCACGCCAGCTGAAGCCAGGAATGGTAGTTTGCGACAATGGCACCAACCTCCTCTCCGCTCTCCGACAGGGACAACTGACCCATGTGCCCTGTGTGGCTCACGTCCTTAACCTGGTGGTGCAGCGGTTCTTGGGCAGGTACCCGGGCTTACAGGATGTCCTGAGGCAGGCCAGGAAAGTCTGTGTGCATTTCCGCAGATCTTATAATGCCTGTGCTCGCCTGGCTGAGCTGCAAAAGGAGTTGAACCTGCCCAAGAACCGCCTTATATGTGACATGCCCACCAGGTGGAACTCAACGTTGGCCATGCTGCAGCGGCTGTACACGCAGCAGAGGGCCATCAATGAGTACCTGTGCGACTACGGCACCAGGACAGGGTCAGGGGAGCTTGGTTTTTTTTCACCACGCCAGTGGGGCATGATCAGGGATGCATGCACTGTCCTGGCACCATTTGAGGAGGCCAGGAGGATGGTGAGCAGTGACAGTGCATGCATCAGTGACACTGTACCTCTTGTCCACCTGTTGGAACATACGCTGCGTGGAATAATGGACAGGGCACTTGAGGCAGAACAGAGGCAGGAAGAGGAGGACTTCCTTGCCTCTCAAGGCCCCCTTTACCCAGACAGTGTTCCTTCTGTCCCACCCATCGCACAGGAAGAGGATGAGGAGGAGGAGGAGGAGGATTGTGTCAGCATGGAGGTGGAGCCTGGCATTCAGCATCATCAGCAGCAGTCTTTTAGGGATGATTTACAGTCCCAAGAAACCAGTGGACTTGTACGTGGCTGGGAGGAGGTGGCTGCGGATCATGTCGTCCTTAGTGACCCAGAGGACTCCGGACCGAATGCCTCAGCTAACCTACGCTGCATGGCCTCCCTGATCCTGCAAAGTCTGCGGAAGGATCCTCGTATTCTTCGGATCAAGGAGAGGGACCATTACTGGCTGGCCACTCTCCTTGATCCACGGTACAAGGGTAAGGTTGCGGACCTTATCTTACCATCGCAGAGGGAGCAGAGGATGAGACAACTCCGGGAGGCCTTGCAGAAAGGTCTGTGCAACGCGTTCCCAGAGACTGGGAGGTTACAAACTCCTGGTCCTGGACAACGAGTTGCTCAGGCTTCGGTCAGTCAAAGAAGGAGCGGTGGGGAAGGTGGCCGCCTGACCGATGCGTTCAGACAATTCTTTAGTCCGCAGCCCCAAGGTATGATCGGTTCCAGCAACCATCGCCAGCGTCTGATATACATGGTGCAGGAATACCTAGGGGCAAGGTCAGACTTGGACACCTTCCCCACCGAAAATCCTCTGGCTTACTGAGTCTTGAGGATGGATCACTGGCCAGAGCTTGCACAGTATGCAATTGAGCTACTGGCCTGTCCTGCATCCAGCGTTCTTTCAGAACGCACATTCAGTGCTGCTGGAGGATTTGTCATGGATCACAGGGTGCACCTGTCCACCGACTCTGTTGATCGACTGACCTTCATAAAGATGAACCAGTCTTGGATCACCACCAGCTACCAAACACCTGAAGCTGATATAACAGACTAATTTATTTTCAAATGTCACATCCCTTCAAGACTGATGCTGATGCTGAGAGACTGTCCTGTTATGTTGACTGACTATCCTCCTCCTCCTCAATGATCCGATTGATGATAATAGCTTGGAAGAACATTTTTGTTTCTGGGTGCCGCCACCAGTGGCTAAGGCCCAATTTTTCAGCCCCTGTTTAACAGGGGCATGTAATTACAATTTTTTATGCAATGCTTTGCAGCAGGGCTCATTCCTGCACTCCAACTAGAGTATCTGGGAGAGGTTGCAGTGTCGTGGCACCAGCACCAGTGGCTAAGGCCCAATTTTTCAGCCCCTGTTTAACAGGGGCGTGTAATTACAATTTTTGATGCAATACTTTGCAACAGGGCTCATTGCTGTGCTCCAAGTACAGTATCTGTGAGGGGTTGCAGTGTTGTGGCACCAGTGCCTAAGGCCCAATTTTTCTGCCCCTGTTTAACAGGGGCATGTAATTACAATTCTTGATCTAATAATTCACAGCAGGGCCCATTCTTGCGCCCACCAAGAGTAATGCCGCGTACACACGATCATTATTCACGGCGGTTAAAAAACCGCCGTGAATAATGTCATTTAAAACGGGGGAACAGCTTGTTCCCCACACACGGTCGTTTTTCACGTAATTTTTTCTCTTGACGAGAAAAACGACCGTCTGTGGGCTCCGCGGCAGTGTTTCCCTATGGGAAACACTGCCGCGGAAAACATGTCGAAAAAAACGACGAGAAAAATTAGAACATGTTCTAATTTTTCTCGTCATTTTTAATGCCGTTTTTCTCGGCGAAAAAAACAACAGAAAGCCCACAGACTATCGTTTTTCTCGTCGAATGGGAAAAATGTCGTTTTTTTCGACGAGAAAAACGCCCGTGTGTACGCGGCATAACTGTGAGGCCTTACAGTGTTGTGTCAACACCACCACCACCACCAAAGGCCCAATTTTTCAGCCCCTGTTCAACAGGGTAATGCAATTACAATTCTTGATCTAATAATTCACAGCAGGGCCCATTCCTGCGCCCACCAAGAGTAACTGTGAGGCCTTACATTGTTGTGTCAACACCACCACCAAAGGCCCAATTTTTCAGCCCCTGTTCAACAGGGGCATGCAATTACAATTCTTGATCTAATAATTCACAGCAGGGCCCATTCATGCGCCCACCAAGAGTAAAGAGTAATTGTAAGGGGCAAATTTCAGCTGAGTATATACGGCAGGCCCCTACTTTCAAACATCCAACTTACAAACGACTCCTCCTTGCAAACGGAAGGATACAACAGGAAGTGAGAGGAAATCTACCCCTAGGAAGGCAAATTCTCTCCTGTAAGAGTTAATATGGGAAAAAAAGTGTCTCCTCTCCACTGATGCTTTATCACCAATTCTTGTTTCAATAAAAACCACAAATTTTCAAAAAACATTTGTCATTAGGACGGAAAGTGAGGTGAACTGTTCTGAACAGGTGCACACTGCACAGACAGCAAAACAAATGTTACAGGGGTGATAACCCTTCCCTATGTTTTCCAAAAAGTTTAAAAATAGATTTTTTGGCTGGAGCTACACTTAAACAATGTACCTGTTCAAAATTACAAACAAATTCTACATAAGAACAAACCTACAGTCCCTGTCTTGTATGCACCGCCTGTATACGGCTGTTCAGAGTATATAGGGCCTTTTTTATTTTGTGTGCGGGTTTCCCCTTAATATCCATACAAGACCCAAAGGGGCTGGTAATGGGCTGGGGTAGGGGGGGGGGGGGCTGTGATGGGGTAGCTATGTCATCTTTCTTAAAGATTTTCATCTATATTACCGGGACCAGACATTACATTAAAGCCGCAAGCAGTTTTAAATGGCTTTTTTTCCTTTAGAAATGTAATTTTGTGCAGGGACAGTTCTAAACACGGGAAACACGTGGCACTTCACAGGCATACTTTAGACACCCCCCAGGTACGATATTTAAAGGAATATATGACTTTTTTTTTTCACTTTATGCATCATTAAAATGACTGCTCCCGAAAAACGGCCGTTTTTAAAACTTTTTTTTGGATTGATACATGTCCCCTGGTGCAGAACCCGGGTTCCCAAACCCTTTTTAGGACAATAACATTCATAATAGTCGTTATAATTAGCACTTAAGATTTCGAACTTTCGCATCCATTGTATTTAATAGGGTTCTAAAGTTCGTGCGAACTTTCGGTCCGTTCGCGGGTTCTGGTGCGAACCGAACCCGGGGGTGTTCGGCTCATCACTACCCGCTAGCAAAAGAGCTGGAAGAAGATAGCGGGCGCCCGGAAGAAAGACCCCGGAAGAAGGCGACGATGAAGAACGGGACCACGCTATCAAAAGAGCTGGAAGAAGATAGCGGGGCGCCCGGCAGAAAGACCCCCGAAGTCGGAAGAAGACCCCCGGAGCTGCCTAATAAATTACTTTAAAAACCTGCGTTGTGTTTTTTATTGACTTTTTTTTCCCACCAGGTGAATGGGTAGGGGTACGATGTACCCCATACTCATTCACATAGGGTGGGGGGAGCCGTGATCCGGGGGGCCCCCTTATTAAAGGGGGCTCCCGGATTCTGAAAAGCCCCCCGCTCACAGACCCCGACAACCAACGGCCAGGGTTGTCGGGAAGAGGCCCTTGTCCCCATCAACATGGAGGCAGGTGCTTTGGGGTGGGGGAGCGCAGGGCGCCCCCTGCCCCAAAGCACCCACCCCCCCATGTTGAGGGCATGCTGCCTGGTATGGTTCAGGAGGGGGGGGCGCGCTCGCTCGCCCTACCTTTCCTGACCTGCCGGGCTGCATGCTCGGATAAGGGTCTGGTATGGATTTTGGGGGGACCCCCACGCCGTTTTTCGGCATAGGGGGTTTTCCTTAAAATCCATACCAGACCTAAGGGCCTGGTATGCTCCTGGAGGGGAACCCATGCCGGTTTTTTAATTAAAATTTGGCGTGTAGTTCCCCTTCATGATTCATACCAAACACAGGGGACAGCGAGCAAGAGGCTTGCAGTACCCTGTTGCCGAGAACCAGCGCGATGGCATCGCGCTGGAGACATTCTCGGGCAGGTAGTCGCCTCTAGGACATGACTTGAGTGGCTGCTTCACGCTCAAGTCGTGTCCAAGTTGCCTCGCACAGTCGCGCTGTCCCTCTGTCTACCGGCACACGAGTCACCCCGCAGGTCGGATCGTCTTCATCCGACTTCCCGGGCGACCTCTATTCAAATCAATGGGCTCCCATAGAGAACCATTCATTTTCAATAGAGCGCCGCTCAAATTTTTAATTACTATAGCAGTGCACCGCCGGTTCATTCGCTCAATTAAGGATTTATCCGGTGCACCAATTAAGGTATGAACCGGCGCAGCGCACTGTTGATAGTAAATCACCCCCTCTGATTTGTAAAAAAATGGTCAAAGAGAGTTAGTTTACTATTAGTTGGTTTTACAAAATATATATAAAAAAAAAATTGTTATAGAGGATTATTATATTTCAGTAAAGAGGAACTTCATTCCCTGTGTCCACTGTTAATTTTTTCCAGTTTCTTATCTTTTATCCTCCATAAACATACTCACATGCCCAGCAAATGCAGCTGTAATCCGCTCCAACTGACTCCCTGATGACACAGTGCAAGATCTTTCCTCCTCCAGCGTTGGGTATGCCTCCTGGGATATGTGACTTGTATATCCCAGTAGGCTTCATAAGAAGGTTTCTACATCTAGGCGAGAATGGAGACGGGGGAAGGGTGGAATGTAAAAGGAATACAAAAGGTAAATACCGAAAAAAAAAGAAGCTTTTTCGGATTGTGGAGGTAGGAAGCAAAACAATGGAAACATTTTTTTTTTAATGAAGGTCTTCATTAAATGCAATAATACAATGTTCTACATACATATATAGTGTAACAAGTTATTGTAAATAGCCATAGAAAACACATACATGTAAAAATGTAGGGTATTTACTGTACCTGCTAAGCTGCCAGGTCTTTGTAATGAAGCTGTGGCATACAGTTCTTGGGTATGCTTATTGTATTGATCAGAAGAAAGAACTAGGCGTTTTGTAGGTGATAACGTAGCATATGTACCAATGGTTGAGCTCAACTGATACAAAGGTGAAGAGGTTATATTAGACTGAATGGTTGGCGGAGAGGTTACACGGACCGATGAAGGAGACAGTCCAGCAGATGATACCACTATGTTGATAGGTGAACTGGTGCTATAAGATTTGGCAAGACGACTAGGAGACTGTTTTGGAGAAGAAACTCTTTGTGTGGTGCTGTAGCCAGTACTCTCGGAGGAAGAACCCACCCTTTGGAGTTTTGTTGGAGATCCTACTTGATGCATTGACAAAGGAGAGCTTACTCTCTGTGCCGGTAAAGTTGAACTTGAATAAAAAATTGCTGAAGAATGCTGAGAATCAGGCAAATGGAAAGCACTCCCATGGCTTGGCACAAAGTCTCTTGACTGAGAGGCAGCATGTGATTGGGAGGTTTCAGATCCAGATGAATGAGTTACTCTATTTGTACCCTGTAGTGGAAAAGGACTATTAAAAAAATGGCTAAATAATATTCTGAATCATCAAACATAGGCATAAATTTTATTGTTAAAAAACAAACAAACACAATAATATATATATATATATATATATATATATATATATATATATATATATATATTGTGCTATTCAGGGTAAAAATGAGAAAGCAGTAAAGATAACAGAAAACCCCCATACACTCAAATAATTATAAAATAAGGGGTTTAGTGGTGTTATTTTATATTGACATACATTATATTTAAACTGTAGGGAAACAAATGCTTGTTAATCTGTCAATTATGACTTCTGAAGACACATTAAAAAATGCTGGCTGTAAACTTTTTTCACGTAATATAAACTAGCATTGAAAACCATCTCTAGAAATACATGTACTCTTGACTAAATAATAACCTGTACTTTTAAAGCAACAAAACAGCTGTTAACAGTTCTATATAATAACATACCAATTATTTCTTTGTTACCTGGGTTTTAACGAGTTATATAATGCATTTATTAGCAGGTTTTTCTATTTCTAACAACCTCACAGAATTAATATCCGTGCCTGTGCTGTCCAGGTTTTTAAATGTGACAATAAGAGACATAAATTGAAACCTAGAAAATGTGGAGCACTCCAAACTACTTCTGATCTTTTAGATAAGTGATATAGTGATCAAAAACAGACTGGTGCTTTTGTTATACAGTACATAGTAATATTATTATGTACAGCTGCATTATTCAGTGTAATAGCTGATATAGAAGAATATATACAGTGATTTTAGTTGGCCTGATAATTGGTGGATGTGACAGAACCCACTGTCACTGTGTGTTTTGGAAGGGACTGAGGGCGGGCCTCTTACCCACAGATTATGGCCCAGAAGAGACTGAGAGACTTGGGGACAAGCTGGCATTGAGATAATGTAATGTAATGCTACATCCCTTCTCCCCCACCCCCACCTCTTGTTGCTGTGTTTAATTGTGTTGGTTCATGGCACATAGACAATGGTATGGACTGCAGACATCTCTCCGCAGGGGATGTGTATTGAAGGGCTGCCTGCTTACCATAATCCCTTTATGTTTAACTGTAGTCTCTGTTTCAATGTTCAGTTCCCATTGGTTCTTCCTTGTCCCCTACCCCCCTCTATGACAAGGCTAAGGGGAGTGTTCCTAACTGTGTGTAAAAGTGTATGTTTTGTATTTAATAAACTGTTGATGCTCTGCATGTTTAACCCTCAATTGGGTGGATTGTCTCGTGATTAAGGGGTTAAGGGCTGGTTATGGCGAATCTGCAGGCTGCAGGTGCGTTTGGAGGACAGGAGACACAGGTCTGGCGGATGTGCCCACCTGGGGTATCTGAGATCCGTCACAGTGGTGGCAGCAGTGGGATGTCTCCTGCAGTCCAGGACATCCAAACCACCACCAGGATTCAAGATCCGGGCAGCCGCCGAGGAGCGATACGGGGACCGGCCAGCATGAGAGCAGAGTTCGGGAGGAGGCTGCAAGGCATGCGGAAGCGACATCAGGGACCAGCGACGGAGCACACCATGCTCGGCTGGGGGGATGTGATCCGCCGGCAACTCTGGCATGAGACGCTAAGCCACGAGCGGCACCATCAGGGGAAGATCCTTCCCTCCTCCACAGAGATGTACTGGACGCAGTACCGTGCGCGAGAGGTGTTCCTGAGGGAACGACCGCAAGATGAGTGTAAGATGGAGCTCAGAAGATTGGTCCAGGAGGAGATGAGGCTGGACGCCAGCTACAGAGCCTTCCGGTGGTTCGCGGCTCAACTGTGGCCAGGTACAGCAGATGGCAACCCGACAGAAGGCGTTGGCTATGGCAGCGTGGGGCTGCTCCATCAAAAAATATACGGAGACCCAGACTTTGGGAGCGACGAGGAGTGGCGACTGGAGGACATCCTGGACTTCCGAGATGAGGTGCTGGACCTCCCCGAAGAGGCTTGTGACCTGGAGGAATTGGAGTTCCTGAATGAGCAGGAATGGGAGCTCGAGATTGCCTACAAGCGGCTGTTTGACGGTGATCAGCAGCCTGGCATGGCTCCCCTTGCCTTGGACTGTCCTGAAGAAATTGCGGAGATTCGTGAAGATGCGGAGCAAATGGGGCCAGGGGTCCCCCTACGTTTTCCCATCCTAACCGCAATGGAAGAAGCACCGATGATACAGAGGGCACTGCGAGTGCTAGAATGCCAGAATGCACCAGAGGTTACCCAGGCAGCGAGACAAGATAATAGCATAAAGGTCTCAGAAGGGGAAGTTGAGACGGGTGCTGGAAGGCTGGTAAATGGTGATCAGCAGCAAGTCCAGAGTATCGCATCCGATGCCCCAGCAGAAGCGCTGGCTACAGGGCAGAGTGCCACTGGCCTCTGCCCAGCATCAGAAAAAATAGGATTTTTATAACAGCTTACCTGTAAAATCCTTTTCTTGGAGTACATCACGGGACACAGAGCGACATAGTCATTACTAATGGGTTATATAGTTACCGTCAGGTGCTGGCACTGGCAACTTCCAAAACCGGAAGTACCCTCCCCTATATAAGCCCCTCCCATCCGGGAGCACCTCAGTTTTGTAGCAAAGCAATAAGTGTCCCCAAAGAGGGGCGGGAGCTCTGTGTCCCGTGATGTACTCCAAGAAAAGGATTTTACAGGTAAGCTGTTATAAAAATCCTATTTTCTTTCTCGTACATCACGGGACACAGAGCGACATAGTCATTACTAATGGGATGTCCTAAAGCAATGCCAAATGAGGGGGGGGATACACCATATATAAGCTGAGCGCTATCAGACATGAGGATCTTTTGCGGCCTGCAACACACTGCGCCCAAAGGCGACATCCTCCTGACTTCTGACGTCCACCTGGTAGAACCTAGTAAACGTGTGTACTGAAGACCATGTTGCGGCCTTACAGACTTGAGCCAGGGAGGCCTGGTGATGCACTGCCCATGAAGTTCCAACTGCTCTCGTGGAGTGCGCCCTAACTTTGAACGGAGGCGGTCTACTTCTCAAGCTATAGGCTTGTATTATGACCTGTCGAATCCACTTGGCTAAAGTAGATTTTGACGCTGCCTGACCCTTTCTGGGGCCTTCCGGCAGAATAAACAAAGTATCCGTTCTGCGAATCTGAGCAGTGGCTTTTAGATAAGCTTTAACTGCTCTTACTACATCCAAAGAATGCAATAACTTTTCCTCTACCGAAGTAGGCTTGGGGAAAAAAGAAGGAAGAACCACATCTTGGTTCAAATGAAAACTCGATACCACCTTAGGAAGAAAGGCTGGATGAGGACGTAACACTACTCTGTCCTTATGGATAACCAGATATGGCTCCTTACAGGACATAGCTGCTAATTCCGATACTCTTTTAGCCGAACAAATGGCTACTAGAAAAAACAATTTCCTGGTGAGAAGCACTAAGGAAATATGCTGTAATGGTTCAAATGGTTGTTTCTGTAGAACCGACAGAACCAAGTTTAGATCCCATGGACATATGGGAATATTAACCGGAGGACTAATACGCATCCCTCCTTGTATAAAGGCTTTGACTAGTGAATGCGAAGCCAAGGGCCTTTGAAAAAATATTGACAAGGCCGAAATCTGACCTTTGATAGTACTCAAGGCAAGCTTCCTATCTACAGCCCATTGTAGGAAGTCCAGAATTCTACCTATTACGTATTTACGTGGATGCCATTTCCTGGCCTCACACCAGGCGATGTACGCCTTCCAGATTCTATAGTAGATCTGCCTGGATACCGGTTTCCTGGCATTGATCATGGTAGACACCACAGCATTAGAGAGCCCTCTCCTTTTTAGAATGTGGGCTTCAATAGCCAGGCCGTCAAACCTAGGGCTGGTAAGGAAGGGTGGTATATCGGTCCCTGCGAAAGCAGGTCCGGACGATGTGGGAGGGTCCAAGGACTCCCCACAGACATTTTTACAATCTCCGCGTACCATGCTCTTCGGGGCCACGCTGGAGCCACCAGAATCACTGGTTTCTTTTCTACCCTGATTCTGCGGAGTAATCGAGGTAACAATTGTGGCGGTGGGAATGCATATATCAGCTTGAACTGATCCCAAGGGAACACTAGGGCATCCGAGCCGCACGCTAGGGGATCCCTTGTCCAAGAGACAAACCTGTCCACTTTCGTGTTGAACCTGGATGCTAGCAGATCTACATCCGGTGTTCCCCACCGCTGACATATTGTCCGGAAAACCTCGGGATGAAGGGACCATTCCCCTGGGCATAATTGTTGGCGACTTAGAAAGTCCGCCTACCAATTCTCCACCCCTGGAATGAATACCGCAGATATGGCTGGGACATATCTTTCTGCCCATCTCAGGATGTAATTTACTTCCCTTTGGGCTGCACGACTCCTGGTGCCCCCCTGACGATTGATATATGCCACTGCTGTGGCATTGTCTGACTGAACTCTGACAGGGGACCCTTGGAGTTTGGATGTCCATGCTACTAGGGCATACCGGGCTGCTCGTATCTCTAAGAGATTGATGGGCAGGGCCTTTTCCGCATCCGACCATCTGCCCTGGAGAGACCATTGCTCCAGTACTGCTCCCCAGCCTAAAAGGCTGGCATCTGTAGTGACCACCTTCCAAGAAATCGGACTGAAGGATTTCCCTCTTTCCAGATTCCGGGGAACCAACCACCAACGGAGGCTTCTGCGAACGGAAGGGGACAAGGACATTGGTACGTCCAGAGCCTGAACTTTTTTGTTCCAGGCTGACAGTATGGCCCTTTGCAACTTCCTTGAATGGAATTGACCGTAGGGTACTGCTTCGAATGATGCCACCATTTTTCCCAGCAGCCTCATGCACAGGCGTATGGATGGCTGTCTTTTTGAACCCACTAAGTGGATCAAATCTCTCAAAGACGACCCCTTTTCTCGAGACAAGAAAATTTTTCTCTGGTCTGAATCCAGCCTTAGCCCCAAGTATTCCAGACTTTTGACTGGTTTTAGGGCTGACTTGTCTCGGTTGATAATCCAACCGTGATATTCCAGATACTTGATTGTCTCGTGAACAACCACTTCTAGTTTTTCCACTGAGTGGTCTATCAGCAACAAGTCGTCTAGATATGCCATTATCGTTACACCTCGTGTTCTTAGATTGGCCAATAATGGGGCCAGAATTTTTGTGAACACTCTTGGTGCTGTGGCCAGACCGAAGGGTAAGGCTCTGAACTGAAAATGGCGCCCTTCTACTGCAAAGCGTAGAAATTTTTGGTGGACTGGAAAGATGGGAATGTGCAAATAAGCATCTTTGATGTCGATCGTGGCTAACCAATCCTCCCCTTGTAGGGCAGTGGCCACCGATCGGATCGACTCCATCGGAAAGTCCTGATATACAGGAATTTGTATAGCCCTTTTTGAATTAATATGGGCCTCCCGTCCGCGTTTGCTTCGGGACTGTAAAGAGGTTTGAGTAAAACCCGAACCCTCATTCTTCCAGGGGAACCTCCATAATTACTCCTTGGAGCAATAGTTGTTCTAGTGCCAACAGGAGGGACTCTCCCTTCCGGGGATCCCTTGGCACGTTTGACCTCAAAAATGGGAAGGAGGAGAGTCTTTTAACTCCAAACTGTATCCCAAACCTACTGCGGAGAGCACCTATCTGTCTTGATCGTGTCCCGCCAGGTCTCTTTGCGAACAACTGGAGTCCTCCCCCCACCCGACTGAGTGGGGGCTTCAATGAATTTAACTTTGGGGGAGGTTTTGTACCTCCCCTGACCCAGGGTTTCTCATTACCCTGCTACTGTCCCTGTTTTTTACCCCCGGGATTTGACCGAGGAGGCCGTCGGAACTGTTACACAGCCGATGCCCCAGGGACTGGAGAAGCAGGCCCCTTAAAGAGGGACCTCTAACTCTGCTTTTAACCGGCAAGAGCGTATTTTTACCGCTGGAAATTTTCTGGATATATTTGTCCAGGTTTTCCCTGAATAAGCGTTCACCATGAAATGGGACGCTAACCAGCCATTCTTTACAGGGAGCTTCAGCAGACCAGTTTCTGAGCCATAGGAGCCTACGCATATGTACTATAGACAGCGTAAGGCGGGAGGCCTGATGGACTGAATCCTCTATGGCGTCAACCGCAAAGCCTAAGGCTCTAGGTAGATCAGCTAGGGCAAAGCCTGCTGATCTGTCAAGTCCCTCAAGACCTGTTTCAACTGATCCTTCACTGCTTAGCAGACCCCAATAGCTGCTACTGCTGGTTGTATCCCAAGCAGATTTTCATAAGGACTCCAATCTTTTATCTATTGGGTTCTTGAACATTTGGACATTATCCACTGGACATGTCAGTGATTTATACATACAAGAGATGGCTGCGTCCACTGTAGGGACCTTCCATTTTTTTTTTTTTTTTTTTTTTGATGAACTTATCCTCCATGGGATAGACCACCGGAAATCTCTTGGGGGAATAAATATTTTCTCAGGACGTTCCCAATCCTGGTAAATGAGCCCTTTCAGTAAAGGGTGAAGTGGAAAAGAACAAACAGTCTGGGGGCTTCTAGCGACCCCAACGAGGATACAGTAGTGGTTGATGGTTCCGCAAGGTGCATTTTTAAATGCTGATCGGACCATGTTAGTCAGAGACTGAACCCATAATCTTTCAGCTTGAGATGCTGAGAAAAGGTTCCCCACTGTTGATTCCTCTATAACAGAATCAACCTTATCCTGATCCCCTTCAGGCAGGTCGATCCCTGTATGGGACTGTTGCTCTGCTAACAGGCACTCTGAAGGAGGAGACGGAGATCGGGCGTGCTTTCCCTGACAGGGAGGCAGCGATAAATTTTGACAATCTCTCTCTAATCCTCCCAGAGCTGAGGAAAAAACCTCCTCTGTTACATACACAGGAGCAGGTGACTGAGGACAGCCACAGTACCAAGTACCCCTGCGGGGTCTCTACGGTCACTTACCTCTGAACTTCAGGGGAGACTGGTGCAGCAGGAGTATGCCCAAGATCCTCAGAGCCCGATGAGACCCCCTTCGCTTCCTGGAAGATTCAGTTCCGGAGCTACTGGACGGCATATTCCTAAGCCTAAAGCTGAGGTATTCCAGCCGTAATACACCACTTTTACTGAGAATAGTCTAGCACAATTGCTGCTATATCACAGTTGGTGTCTACTAATGTGCCTTTCTAGGGGATGCCTGTATCAACCGCTTGCTGTATGCCTTTAAATGTTGCCAGCTCTGTCTCTGTACTTCATAGCCAGCTTACTGCAATAATGTGGCTTTTTAAAAACCTGCTGGGACGCCCGCACATGCGCAGAAGCGCTGCGGCGCGCACAGAGCGTCATCCCCCAGGCCCCGCCCCTTTTTCCGGCCACCTCTATATATAGAGGCGCGTGCACGCGCACGCGCGCGGCCACGTGCGCCTCGGCGCTAATTTTCAAACATGGAAACCAGGGACAGGAGCCAGGGCCCCCTTTGCCGCAGGCCGGGGGATAGACGAACACTGCAACATGGCAGAGGAAACAGTTTCCTGTAGGAGAACTCAGCAGCTGCCTGGACTTTGCTCTCTGAGAAGAAACTAGTCCATATGACAAGAAAAACATTCCACAGCGGCCTCTAGTGGACAAACACAGGTACCGCAGTTTAATATACTAAACATATATAAAAAAACATTCTTTTTTTTTTTTTTTTCTTGACCACCATTAAAAATTATTACATTTTTTTTTTTTTTTTTAGTAGTTACAGGCATGCACAGATATTTAGCGGGAATACCGTTAGGTAACAGACAGAAAGACAAATTAGGCTTGGGGGTCCCCCAATAGAACCAAGTTCCTGGGGGCCCCCACTTACCTGTTCCCCGCCGCAGGACTTTGTTTGGTCCACAAAAGCCCAAACTTCACCTATCACGGCAGGCATTGTAATCAAACCTTCAGGGACCGGGTTCCCAAGGATTCCACTCCCCTGGACCTGTATAGCACCCTGCACAGAAAACATCTTGGTCGTGGGTATGACCAGAGCTCTGGATCCCAGGGTCCAGCTCTCCTAAGAGAAGCATTACAGGCAGAACCTTGCTCTTCTCTGCAAGGCCCGGGTACCGACCGTTTAGCTATGAAGCTTTTTTGGTCGGATCCGGAATAGCTTACTGAGGCCCAAAAGAACCTGTACGCAAGCTCAGTGAAAAACACATGTTTCTTCTTGGCCAACACCTTAGACACTGGCAAAAAACTGAGGTGCTCCCGGATGGGAGGGGCTTATATAGGGGAGGGTACTTCCGGTTTTGGAAGTTGCCAGTGCCAGCACCTGACGGTAACTATATAACCCATTAGTAATGACTATGTCGCTCTGTGTCCCGTGATGTACGAGAAAGAAATAGTTGGATCCGGAGAGTCTGAGAGATGATCTTCGTGAGCCATTTTCCCAACAGCAGATATCCCCAACGGGAGTGGAGGAAGCAATTCTCCCTCCCCAGCAATTGGACACTACCCCAATGTTCATCCCCCCAGCAGAAGCGCTGACTGCAGGGCAGAGTGCCGCTGGCCTCTGCCCACCCTCAGAGTTGGATCCAGGGAGTCCGAGGGATGACCTCAGTGAGCTGTTTCCCCAGCATTTGGACACTACCCCAGTGTTCATCCCCCCAGCAGAAGCGCTGGCTACGGGGCAGAGTGCCGCTGGCCTCTGCCCACCCTCAGAGTTAGATCCAGGGAGTCAGAGGGATGACCTCAGTGAGCTGGTTGCCCAGCACTTGGACACTACCCCAGTGTTTATCCCCCCAGCAGAAGCGCTGGCTGCATGGCAGAGTGCCACTGGCCGCTGCCCAGCCCTCAGTATGTCTTTAGAGCGTTTGGGAGACAGCCCCTGTCAGAAGTCGCCTCAGCAGCTGGTCACAGAACTAGGAGGGGAGAAAACCCTTCCCCCTCTCCAGCGGCTGAACTCTACCATTGTATATGTCCCCCTAGCAGAAGCACTGGCTACGGGGCAGAACGCTGTTGGCCTCTGCCCAGCATCAGAAAAAGAGATGGAGAGTCCGGAAGATTGTCCCTGCAAGATACCTCCACAGCGGCTGGTAACTACTCCAGGAGAAAAGCAAGTACCTTTTCCTCCCCAACTGCATAGCACTACCAGCCTACGTTCCCTACCAGCTGAAGCGCTGGTATCGGGGCAAAGGATTATTCAGCTCCCCTCAATATCTGCAACCAAGCCCCGGATCACGGGAGTGCGGACAGCTGTTCCCACTCTGCAGCGGCTGTTTTTATTCACGTGAGACCGTATGTGCAATTTTGCTCCCCAGCGCCAGAGACTTACTTTTCCTTTTCCTGGTTGCCTGGGGTGGAAGTTTGTGACTAACGCAGGTCCAGACCAGTTGGGGGTCAGGAACCTGGTTAGTCTGTTTTTAAAAGGGGAGAAATGTGACAGAACCCACTGTCACTGTGTGTTTTGGAAGGGACTGAGGGCGGGCCTCTTACTCACAGATTATGGCCCAGAAGAGACTGAGAGACTTGGGGACAAGCTGGCATTGAGATAATGTAATGTAATGCTACATCCCTTCTCCCCCATCCCCTCTCCTCTTGTTGCTGTGTTTAATTGTGTTGGTTCATGGCACATAGACAATGGTCTGGACTGCAGACATCTCTCCGCAGGGGATGTGTATTGAAGGGCTGCCTGCTTACCATAATCCCTTTATGTTTAACTGTAGTCTCTGTTTCAATGTTCAGTTCCCATTGGTTCTTCCTTGTCCCCTACCCCCCTCTATGACAAGGCTAAGGGGAGTGTTCCTAACTGTGTGTAAAAGTGTATGTTTTGTATTTAATAAACTGTTGATGCTCTGCATGTTTAACCCTCAACACCGGTGTGGATTGTCTCGTGATTAAGGGGTTAAGGGCTGGTTATGGCGAATCTGCAGGCTGCAGGTGCGTTTGGAGGACAGGAGACACAGGTCTGGCGGATGTGCCCACCTGGGGTATCTGAGATCCGTCACAGTGGAGATTCTGTACAATGTCATTAGTTAGTTCACTGGCAGGGCACACAGATGCAGCCATAAAGGTATTGTAAGCAGAGTGAGTAGATGTTATTGTGTCCCCTGATAGTTAGCAGAGGTTCACCCAGGGCACAGACTAAGTACCATTTGTCTTTCACCTGAGCAGCCTGGAAGGAATGATGGCTAGGAACCCTAGTGGCCCCAGTTTTCTTTGCTATGAGTGGGCTCCAGGTCGCAGCCTCTAAAATAGCCCCACCATGGGGTGGCAGGAACATTTAGTGCCATTTGATTAGGAACTGAAGTTGCCCTGCAACACATTTTAAATCCACAAAGGCTTCAACCTCAAACTCTTCAGAACTGCTCACAATAACATGAAGAGGCAGAGAAGGAAACCTGCCAGTAAAGAAGTCCAGGGTTACTGGCTTAATACAAGAGATAAATAACACTGGGTGAATCTCTAGTGACTGTGAGCCTAACTGCTACAGAGTTGACAATCTTTTTAATTGGTAACAGGTCAATAACTTAGAGTCCAGTTTCTTGGAGGGGCAATGTAGCTTTAGATCCCCGGGCGAAAAGTAGGACCCCTTCTCTTCTTGTCAGCCGGATCTTAGGCAGAAGTTTAACCAGAGAAAGGCACCCCTGTAGTTACTGTAGGTTACAGGCTAGGGAGGCAAAATGGTTTTGTACACTGGAGACAGAGAATTCAGGGGAACAGTTTAGCAGAGTAGCAGGGTGGACTCCTGAGTTGGCAAAAAGCAAAGACTGGGAAGAGACTACGTGCAGGGCACTGTTGTTGTCAAACTGAGCCAAAGTGAGCAACAGGGCCCAATTTTCCTGTGAAGCAGGAGAGAAGGTATAGTTCTAGGATCTGGTTCCTTCTCTCAGTTTGACTGTTCATTTGTGTATGGTAGCGAGATGACAGGGATTATTTTCAATTTTCTGCCAAATTTAAAGGTAAACTGGACTCCTGTTTCTGAAATGATGTTATTCAGTACCCAATTAAGTCTCACAATCTCCTTGAGAAAGATGTCAGCAGTGGCAGAAGCCAAAGTGATACTCTTTATTAGAAGGTGTGCAACAGGGTTAATGTCCTGGGAAATGTGTCTGTAACATGGAACATGATTTGGCATTGCTGGGAGATTGGTCAAAACAGTGTAAATTGAAGTTCAATGTTCAATGTAAAGTTCAATGTTTCTAAATGTAAAATAAAGTAGAGTACAACACTGAGGGTACAGTGTTGACCAGCACTACAGAGGAAAAATATCTGGGAGTACCTATTTCAGATGATTGCAAAATGAGCAAACAGTGTGGCCAGGCAGTGGGAAAAGCAATAAGAATTCTAGAATTCATCAGTAGAAGGGTCACCAGCAGAAGGAAGAAGGTCCTGATTCCCCTATACTGATCTTTACATAGACCTCATTTAGAGTACTGTGTCTATTTCTGAAGATCTCAAAAAGATATTGATAAGAGAGTCCAGAGAAGGGTAACACAAATGGTGAAAGATCTGAGAAACATATCAGGAGTGACTTCAAGAACTTAATATGCACAGTCTAGCATACAGTCTAGAGCAGGGATCTCCAAATTAGGCCTTCCAGCTGTTGCAGAACTACACGTCCCATGAGGCATTGTAAAACTCTGACATTCACAGACAAGACTAGGCATGATGGGAATTGTAGTTCCTGAAAAACTGGAGGGCCATAGTTTGGAGACCCATGGTCTA
Organism: Rana muscosa; assembly: GCA_029206835.1. NCBI lineage: Eukaryota > Metazoa > Chordata > Amphibia > Anura > Ranidae > Rana > Rana muscosa. The sequence goes on along the minus strand of CM055122.1, from coordinate 12,682,753 downwards.
GAGGAAAGAAGGGAAAGGGATGATTGAAACCTTTAAATACATCAAGGGGGCAAAGAAGGCTCAAGAAGGCTATATTTTCAATATAAAACCAAGATCAAGAACATGGGGACATAACTTCAAACTAGCCGGAGGAAAGTTCAACACTAATCTTAGAAAGTAGTATTTTACTGAAAGAGTAGTTGATGTCTGGAATAGACTTCCAGCAGAGGTAGTGAGTCAATAAACAGTAAGTGCATTCAAACATGCTTGGGACATAGATCTATACTCATACAAAAAATTAACAAAAAATATATAAAATACAAAAACATGAATAAATGAAAAAAAAAGGAACAAACTCAATGGACTACTTAGCCTTTTTTCTGCTATCACTTTTCTATGTTTCTAAGTGAAGTGCGTCATTTTGATGAGACAATCTACCACCACCAGAATTGAGGTATACCCTTCAGATCGTGGAATTTTCACAACGAACCCCATCGCTAACATGGGCAGAGGGTTTAAAAGACACCCAAGGTTTGGACTGGCTGCTCTTAGAATGAGTGCAAGTGGTACAGAACAAGATGAACTCTCTGAAATCTCCATCTACATCTGGCCACCAGAAGGTCCATAATATGTTCTGAGTCTTGGAGATGTTGAAGTGCCCTGCAAGTGGTAGAACATGGCAGGCACTAGAAAATATCTGCTGAACGATTTCAGGGAAGAAAATGTTTTTTCTTCCCTGAAATCGATGGCCGCCGGGCACCCGCGATTGCCCAGTAACTGAGCAGGACCGTGGATCTGTGTGTGTAAACACACAGATCCACGTCCTGTCAGGGAGAGGCCTAAACTGAGGAAAAAATTTGTTTAAAAAAATTAATAAAATTGATTTTTATTATAGCAAAAAGTAAAAAATATTGTGTTTTTTTCAAACTTGTCCCTCTTCTTCTGTTTATAGCGCAAGAAATAAAAACTGCAGAGGTGATCAAATACCACCAAAAGAAAGCTCTATTTGTGGGGGAAAAAAATTATAAAAATTTCATTTGGGTACAGTGTTGCATGACCACGTAATTGTCATTCAAATTGTGACCGCGCTGAAAGCTGAAAAATGGCTTGGGCAGGAAGGGGGTGAAAGTGCCCTGTAGGCAAGTGGTTAAAGACCCTGCAATACATCAAAGATATCGATTATTTTAACAAGAAACCCCTGACGTGTTATGTGGTATTTTCGCTTCTTTATGACTAGATATTAAGCAATGGTCTTAAAATCCACTTGAAGAAAAAAACTATACATAACAATCTAAAAAAAATATTTGGTACAGCAATCAAGCAGAAAAACAAGATTGTTTGTACATCCTACATAGTTATGTCTTTATCTCATGTCCCTGTTGGTAATCAGCGTCACGTACATTACTTAATGTTAAAACTCCAGGTTAAAGCGGAATTCTACCCCAAAGTGGATCTTCCGCTCGTTGTACTTCTCCCCCCTCCGGTGCCACATTTGGCACCTTTCGGGGGGGGGGGGGGGGGGGACAGGATACCTGTCTTTCACAAGTATCCTGTTCCCACTTCCGGGAGCCTCAGCTGCAGGTATTGACATCACCGCCCGGGCTCCCTCCTCCTCCCTACTCGGCCGATGGGCCAGTAGGAGAGAGGAGCGGAGCCTCGCGCATGCGCAATAGGGTTCCCGGCGTGAAGCCGTAAGGCTTCACTGCCGGGTTCCCTTACTCGCAATGGAGGCGGCATGCACCCAACAGGTGATGGAAACATCAGCTGCGGTGCCGACATCGCTGGACTCCAGGACAGGTAAGTGTCCGATTATTAAAAGTCAGCAGCTGCAGTATGTGCACCTGCTGGCTTTTAAATTTTTTGCAGCGGTGGGCGGACCTCTGCTTTAAGAACTGGAAACCTCAAATGATTCTGTCCCCATCATCATCCTGCAGGGCCCTGGCATAACATACACATACATACACATATAAGCCAAGGCAACCAAGTCAGATATTTTCCTATATATAGGCAAACAGCCTGTGGAAAGAATACATAAAGGAGGAATTTTTTTTTTATCCCTGAGTTGAAAAAAAGGAAGGGATGAAACTGCCTCTCAAAAGATCTTACCAGAATAGATGCTCAAATGGTGCAAAAAAAGCACACATGATCTGTTGACACCAAGCTGGGGAGTGGGAACTAATCCATGACTGCTGAGGCGCAATGAGCCCAGGTACCATTAACTGCAACTTAGATGTATATATAAACCTTCCCCCTTGCCCCCTCACCTTATTAAATAAACACGCTTACGACCATTAGGTTGGAAAGGGCAAGGCCACAGCTTTATTAAATCCAAACATAACATGTGAACAGTGCCAGTCACAGTTGTACTGTGAGCACACAATTCCGAAGGGGGTGGGAGGGGCCTGTCCTTACCATAAGTGCTGGACAGGCCACCTACTTCCGATATCCATCAAGGGCATGGCCCATTACAGCCATTTTATGCTGGCAAGGTCAAGAAAATCGCAGCAAGCTGTGACATACCACAGAAAAAAGGGGCGGGAGGGTGGGCAGCTCTTCCCAGCACGTCTTCCGAAATGACCCAGAATTCTTTACCCGAGCTCAGGCCCATCCCATCCCCCAAATTAACCAATCCTTGGGTGACCAACACCTTGTCCTGCACCTGGGCATGCCCCCATCTGTCAAGGCTCTCTTTCCTTAAGGGGCTCAAGAGACCTTCATGACTGCTGAGGCGCAATGAGCCCAGGTACCATTAACTGCAACTTAGATGTATATATAAACCCTCCCCCTTGCCCCCTCACCTTATTAAATAAACACGCTTAAAAACCTTTAGGTTGGAAAGGGCAATGTAACGCCGTGTCCGGGATTTGATCCCAGGGCCTGGTGTTCATAGACTGTTTTCCTATGTCCTGAAGCACCAGTGAACTGGTTTTATGTTAGCATCCTAGTGGGGATGTTTGCTCCACCCTGGGACCAGCTGTTAGCAGTCTTCTCATTAGTGTCCCTATATATTCCTACTTCCCCTTCCTGTCCGTGCCTTAGGATAGGTTCCTGTTTATGGATGCTCTTAGTTTTTGGTTACCGACTTGGCTCGTCTTGACTACGATTCCTGGATTATCCCTTGGACCTGGTTTACCTTGCTGCCGACCCTCCCTGGCTTGTTCTGACTACGTTACCTGGATTGTCCTTTTCCCTCCTGGGTTCCTGTCTTCAGCCTACTAACCGTGAGTTGTTGCTGGGGGTTGTGGTTAGGCTATCTGCACCTTCCTTTGCGGTTCCTTATTTCCGGGCTGCAGGAGATCTCAGCCATCCCTCCACCTGACACCGGGATAACAAGACTACCGGTCAGGAAAGCGGAGGGACGGTTGTAGTTTCCTGGCAGACCTGACAGGCAAGGCCACAGCTTTATTAAATCCAAACATAACATGTGAACATTATTTCAACAAGTACCAGTCACAGTTGTACTGTGAGCACACAATTCCGAAGGGGGTGGGAGGGGCCTGTCCTTACAATAAGTGCTGGACAGGCCACCTACTTCCGATATCCATCAAGGGAATGGCCCATTACAGCCATTTTATGCTGGCAAGGTCAAGAAAACCGCCACCGCCTGTCAGTGGCTAATAGGGATGAGCTTCGTGTTCGAGTCGAACATACGTTCGACTCGAACATCGGCTGTTCGATCGTTCGACGAAGATCGAACGATTTGGGCCGTTCGCGCCAAATTCGAGTGACGCGAACGGCCTACAATGCACTACGCCATCGCAGTGTCATCCAGGCGCTGTGATTGGCCAAGCATGCACTGTGACCCCGCATGCTTGGCCAATCACAGCGCCAGCAGCGAGGAGAGCAATGATTGGCCACAGGCAGGATGCCCGTGGCCAATTATTGCTGAGGGGGTTTAGTACACGCCCCACACTATAAAAGGCCGCCAGCGCGGCGGCCTTGTGTAGTGTGTTCCGGAGCAGGGAAAGAGAAGCATAGGCAGGGACAGTGTCATTTTTTCCTTTACTAATCCTGGATTCCTTGTGTTTAGGGACAGAGAAGGATAGGTAGGGAGAGTGTCAGTGTGTCATTCTGTGCTAAACCTTGTTTGTAGGGACAGAGAAGGACAGTGAGGGAAAGTGTCAGTGTGCTATTCTGTGCTAAACCTTGTTTGTAGGGACAGAGAAGGACAGTGAGGGAAAGTGTCAGTGTGCTATTCTGTGCTAATCCTTGTTTGTAGGGACAGAGAAGGACAGTGAGGGAAACTGTCAGTGTGCTATTCTGTTCTAAACCAATCTTGCTGAACCATATTTGAAATCCTTGAGTTTAGGGACAGAGAAGGACACTCGTGGAAACTATCAGTGTGCTATTCTGTGCTAAATCTTGTTTGTAGGGACAGAGAAGGACAGTGAGGGAAACTATCAGTGTGCTATTCTGTGCTAAACCAATGTTGCTGAACCATATTTGAAATCCTTGAGTTTAGGGACAGAGAAGGACACTCGGGGAAACTATCAGTGTGCTATTCTGTGCTAAATCTTGTTTGTAGGGACAGAGAAGGACAGTGAGGGAAAGTGTCAGTGTGCTATTCTGTCCTAAACCAATCTTTCTGAACCATATTTGAAATCCTTGAGTTTAGGGACAGAGAAGGACACTCGGGGAAACTGTCAGTGTGCTATTCTGTTCTAAACCAATCTTGCTGAACCATATTTGAAATCCTTGAGTTTAGGGACAGAGAAGGACACTCGGGGAAACTATCAGTGTGCTATTCTGTGCTAAATCTTGTTTGTAGGGACAGAGAAGGACAGTGAGGGAAAGTGTCAGTGTGCTATTCTGTCCTAAACCAATCTTTCTGAACCATATTTGAAATCCTTGAGTTTAGGGACAGAGAAGGACACTCGGGGAAACTGTCAGTGTGCTATTCTGTTCTAAACCAATCTTGCTGAACCATATTTGAAATCCTTGAGTTTAGGGACAGAGAAGGACACTCGTGGAAACTATCAGTGTGCTATTCTGTGCTAAATCTTGTTTGTAGGGACAGAGAAGGACAGTGAGGGAAACTATCAGTGTGCTATTTTGTGCTAAACCAATCTTGCTGAACCATATTTGAAATCCTTGAGTTTAGGGACAGAGAAGGACACTCGGGGAAACTGTCAGTGTGCTATTCTGTTCTAAACCAATCTTGCTGAACCATATTTGAAATCCTTGAGTTTAGGGACAGAGAAGGACACTCGGGGAAACTATCAGTGTGCTATTCTGTGCTAAATCTTGTTTGTAGGGACAGAGAAGGACAGTGAGGGAAAGTGTCAGTGTGCTATTCTGTCCTAAACCAATCTTTCTGAACCATATTTGAAATCCTTGAGTTTAGGGACAGAGAAGGACACTCGGGGAAACTGTCAGTGTGCTATTCTGTTCTAAACCAATCTTGCTGAACCATATTTGAAATCCTTGAGTTTAGGGACAGAGAAGGACACTCGGGGAAACTATCAGTGTGCTATTCTGTGCTAAATCTTGTTTGTAGGGACAGAGAAGGACAGTGAGGGAAACTATCAGTGTGCTATTCTGTGCTAAACCAATCTTGCTGAACCATATTTGAAATCCTTGAGTTTAGGGACAGAGAAGGACACTCGTGGAAACTATCAGTGTGCTATTCTGTTCTAAACCAATCTTGCTGAACCATATTTGAAATCCTTGAGTTTAGGGACAGAGAAGGACACTCGGGGAAACTATCAGTGTGCTATTCTGTGCTAAATCTTGTTTGTAGGGACAGAGAAGGACAGTGAGGGAAACTATCAGTGTGCTATTCTGTGCTAAACCAATCTTGCTGAACCATATTTGAAATCCTTGAGTTTAGGGACAGAGAAGGACACGCGGGGAAACTATCAGTGTGCTATTCTGTGCTAAATCAATCTTGCTGAACCATATTTGAAATCCTTGAGTTTAGGGACAGAGAAGGACACTCGGGGAAACTATCAGTGTGCTATTCTGTGCTAAATCTTGTTTGTAGGGACAGAGAAGGACAGTGAGGGAAAGTGTCAGTGTGCTATTCTGTGCTAAACCAATCTTGCTGAAGCATATTGCAAATCCTTGTGTTTAGGGACAGAGAAGGATAGGCAGGGGACAGTGTCAGTGTCTTTGTTGCTAAGCCTCCTGCACAGTATACACCTGAAGGTAGCCCTTATTGCTGTTTTTCCAACCTCCCTGCAGGCCATCCATTAAAATGTCTGGAAGGCAAACAAGGAGAGGCAGACAGTCAGGAGGCAAAAAAAGAGGGCAAGCAGGCTCTGTGTCTGGGGGCAACAGTGCTGGTCGTGGACGCGGTGCATTGTCATCAGGACATGGCCATGGGACACGCTTGTCCTTCTTTTCGGCAGCTGGACATGTTGAGCCACATCATGCCGAAGACTTGGTAGAGTGGATGACCAAGCCCACCTCATCCTCCTCATCCTCTCTCACCGAGGCTCAGGGTACTGGCAAAGCAGCTGCCAAAGCGTCCTCTTCTCTGGTATCAATGTCATCATTAGTCACTCCTTCCCTAGACCCACCATGTCCTCCTCCTGAGGAGTCCCCCGAACTGTTTGAGCACAGTGTTGGGTACATGCTCCAGGAGGATGCCCAGCGTTTCGAAGGGTCTGATGATGAAACCCAGCTAGAGGAAGGCAGTAGCGTGAGAGCAGACAGAGGGGATGCTCAAGAAGGACACCAATCTGGCAGTCATGTTCCAGCAGTTGCAGCATACTGCCAGATTGGCTCCAGTGATGAGGAGGGAGGGGATGATGAGGTCACTGACTCCACGTGGGTGCCTAATAGGAGAGAGGAGGAGGAGGAGGATGAGGAGGAGGCACATCTCCAACGAGGCAGGATGCCCTTTGGTGGCCAGCGTAAGGGCAGTACACCGACGGAATCACACCGCAGAGCTCCGCCTGTGCAGGGCGCTGCCTCTGCCCGTCATTCAAAAAGTTCTTTGGTGTGGGCCTTTTTTGAGGCTAGTGCATCAGATCGCACAGCTGCTGTTTGCAACATATGTCTCAAGCGTATATCGCGTGGCCAAAACATCAGCCGCTTGGGTACCACATGCCTGACCAGACATATGTTGACCTGCCATGCAGCTCGTTGGCAAGCCTACCTCAAAGACCCACACCAAAGAACAAAGCGGACCTCTCCTTGCACCGCATCAGCTGGGATCTCCAACCCCACTATAACTTCAGTCCTCTCTGAAACATGCACTGAGAGGAATGAAGGTGTAGAATTAGGTGTGTCACAGCCAAGTACTTGCGGCCACTCTGCTAGCAGTACACCGACGTCCGATTCTAGCAGGCAAATTTCCCTGCCCCAGCTGCTGGACCGTCGAAAGAAGTTCACTCCCAGCCATCCACATGCCCAGCGGTTGAATGCTAGCTTGGCTAAATTGCTAGCGCTTCAACTGCTGCCTTTTCAGTTGGTAGACTCGGCCCCCTTCCGTGAGTTTGTGCAATGTGCGGTTCCTCAGTGGCAGGTTCCCAAACGCCACTTTTTCTCAAGGAAGGCTATTCCGGCTCTCTACCGGCATGTGGAAGGCAATGTCTTGGCCTCGCTGGACAGGGCGGTCAGCGGTAAGGTGCATATTACCGCTGACTCATGGTCCAGCAGGCATGGACAGGGACGTTACCTTTCTTTCACGGCCCATTGGGTCACTCTTTTGGCAGCTGGGAAGGATGCAGGACAAGGTGCAGTAGTGTTGGAGGTTGTTCCACCGCCACGCCTCCAAAATGCTACTACTGGTTGTGACACACCTCTCTCCTCCACCCCCTCCTCTTCTTCCTCCATGGCCTCTTCCTGTGCTTTGTCCTCTGAACCAGCGGTGCTCCATAGCCGTTCAAGGGGCTACGCAAGTACGCAGGCAAAAAGATGCCATGCCGTGCTTGCGCTGGTGTGTTTGGGGGACAGAAGCCACACTGGGGCAGAGGTCCTGTCTGCTCTGCAGGGCCAGGCCGAGAGGTGGTTGACGCCACGCCAGCTTAAGCCGGGAATGGTGGTTTGCGACAATGGCACCAACCTCCTCTCCGCCCTCCGACAGGGACAACTGACCCATGTGCCCTGTGTGGCTCATGTCCTTAACCTGGTGGTGCAGCGGTTCTTGGGCAGGTACCCGGGCTTACAGGATGTCCTGAGGCAGGCCAGGAAAGTCTGTGTGCATTTCAGCAGATCTTATAATGCCAGTGCTCGCCTGGCTGAGCTGCAAAAGGAGTTGAACCTGCCCAAGAACCGCCTTATATGTGACATGCCCACCAGGTGGAACTCAATGTTGGCCATGCTGCAGCGGCTGCACACACAGCAGAGGGCCATCAATGAGTACCTGTGCGACTACGGTACCAGGACAGGGTCAGGGGAGCTTGTTTTTTTTTCTCCACGCCAGTGGGGCATGATCAGGGATGCATGCACTGTCCTGGCACCATTTGAGGAGGCCACGAGGATGGTGAGCAGTGACAGTGCATGCATCAGTGACACTGTACCTCTTGTCCACCTGTTGGAGCACACGCTGCGTGGAATAATGGACAGGGCACTTGAGGCAGAACAGAGGCAGGAAGAGGAGGACTTCCTTGCCTCTCAAGGCCCCCTTTACCCAGACAGTGTTCCTTCTGTCCCACCCATCGCACAGGAAGAGGAGGAGGAGGAGGAGGAGGAGGATTGTGTCAGCATGGAGGTGGAGGCTGGCACTCAGCATCATCAGCAGCAGTCTTTTAGGGATGATTTACAGTCCCAAGAAACCAGTGGACTTGTACGTGGCTGGGAGGAGGTGGCTGCGGATCATGTCGTCCTTAGTGACCCAGAGGACTCCGGACCGAATGCCTCAGCTAACCTACGCTGCATGGCCTCCCTGATCCTGCAAAGTCTGCGGAAGGATCCTCGTATTCTTCGGATCAAGCAGAGGGACCATTACTGGCTGGCCACTCTCCTTGATCCACGGTACAAGGGTAAGGTTGCGGACCTTATGTTACCGTCGCAGAGGGAGCAGAGGATGAGACAACTCCGGGAGGCCTTGCAGAAAGGTCTGTGCAACGCGTTCCCAGAGACTGGGAGGTTACAAACTCCTGGTCCTGGACAATGAGTTGCTGAGGCTTCGGCCAGTCAAAGAAGGAGCGGTGGGGAAGGTGGCCGTCTGACCGATGCGTTCTTTAGTCCGCAGCCCCAAAGTATGATCGGTTCCAGCAACCATCGCCAGCGTCTGATAAACATGGTGCAGGAATATCTAGGGGCAAGGTCAGACTTGGACACCTTCCCCACCGAAAATCCTCTGGCTTACTGGGTCTTGAGGATGGATCACTGGCCAGAGCTTGCACAGTATGCAATTGAGCTACTGGCCTGTCCTGCATCCAGCGTTCTTTCGGAACGCACATTCAGTGCTGCTGGAGGATTTGTCACGGATCACAGGGTGCGCCTGTCCACCGACTCGGTTGATCAACTGACTTTCATCAAGATGAACCAGTCTTGGATCACCACCAGCTACCACACACCTGATGCTGATATAACAGACTAATTGATTTTAACATGTCACATCCCTTCAAGACTGATGCTGATGCTGAGTGCCTGTGCTGTTATGTTGACTGGCTATCCTCCTCCTCCGAGTCCTCAATGATACGATTGATGATAATAGCTTGGAAGATCATTTTTGTTTATGGGTGCCGCCACCAGTGCCTAACGCCCAATTTTTCAGCCCCTGTTTAACAGGGGCGTGTAATTACAATTTTTGAAGCAATACTTTGCAACAGGGCTCATTGCTGTGCTCCAAGTACAGTATCTGTGAGGGGTTGCAGTGTTGTGCCACCAGTGCCTAAGGCCCAATTTTTCAGCCCCTGTTTAACAGGGGCGTGTAATTACAATTTTTGAAGCAATACTTTGCAACAGGGCTCATTGCTGTGCTCCAAGTACAGTATCTGTGAGGGGTTGCAGTGTTGTGCCACCAGTGCCTAAGGCCCAATTTTTCAGCCCCTGTTCAACAGGGGCATGTAATTACAATTCTTGATCTAATAATTCACAGCAGGGCCCATTGCTGCACCCACCAAGAGTAACTCTGAGGGCTTACAGTGTTGTGGCAACGCCACCACCACCACCACCACGAAAGGCCCAATTTTTCAGCCCCTGTTCAAAAGGGGCATGTAATTACAATTCTTGATCTAATAATTCACAGCAGGGCCCATTCCTGCACCCACCAAGAGTAACTCTGAGGGCTTACAGTGTTGTGGCAACACTACCACCACCACCACCACCACGAAAGGCCCAATTTTTCAGCCCCTGTTCAACAGGGGCATGCAATTACAATTCTTGATCTAATAATTCACAGCAGGGCCCATTGCTGCACCCACCAAGAGTAACTGTCAGGGCTTACAGTGTTGTGGCACCAGCACCACCATCAAAGGCCCAATTTTTACTACCACTGTTCAACAATTATATGTAATTACAATTCCTGATATAATAGTTGACAGCAGGGCGTTCCAGCACCAACCAAGAGTAACTGTGAGTGCTTACAGTGTTGTGCCAACACCAACAACTAAGGGGCCTATTTCTGCAGAGTATATACGGCAGGTCCCTACTTTCAAACATCCAACTTACAAACGACTCCTACTTGCAAACGCAATAAGACAACAGGAAGTGAGAGGAAATCTACCCCTAGGAAGGAAAATTCTCTCCTGTAAGAATTAATATGGGAGAAAGGTGTCTCCTCTGTACTGATGCTTTATCACCAATCCTTGTTTCAAGAAAAACACCACATTTCAAAAACAGTTGTCATTGGGACGGAAAGTGAGGTGAAATGTTCTGAACAGGGGCACAGACAGCAAAACAAATGTTACAGGGGTGATAACCCTTACCTATGTTTTCCAAAAAGTTTAAAAATAGATTTTTGGGCTGGAGCTACACTTAAACAATGTACCTGTTCAAAATTACAAACAGATTCTACATAAGAACAAACCTACAGTCCCTGTCTTGTATGCACCGCCTGTATACGGCTGTTCAGAGTATATAGGGCCTTTTTTATTTTATGTGCGGGGTTCCCCTTAATATCCATACAAGACCCAAAGGGGCTGGTAATGGGCTGGGGTAGGGGGGGGGGTCATGGGGTAGCTATGCCATTTTTCTTAAAGATTTTCATCCATATTACCGGGACCAGACATTACATTAAAGCCGCAAGCAGTTTTAAATGGCTTTTTTTTCCTTTAGAAGTGTCATTTTGTGCAGGGACAGTTCTAAACACGGGAAACACGTGGCACTTCACAGGCATACTTTGGACACCCCCCAGGTACGATATTTAAAGGAATATTTGACCTTTTTTTTTTCACTTTATGCATCATTAAAATGACTGCTCCCGAAAAACGACCGTTTTTAAAACTTCTTTTTGCATTGATACATGTCCCCTGGTGCAGAACCCGGGTTCCCAAACCCTTTTTAGGACAATAACATGCATAATAGTCGTTATAATTAGCACTTTAGAATTCGAACGTTCGCATCCATTGTATTTAATAGGGTTCTAATGTTCGTACGAACTTTCGGTCCGTTCGCGGGTTCTGGTGTGAACCGAACCCGGGGGTGTTCGGCTCATCACTAGTCTTGAGGATGGATCACTGGCCAGAGCTTGCACAGTATGCAATTGAGCTACTGGCCTGTCCTGCATCCAGCGTTCTTTCAGAACGCACATTCAGTGCTGCTGGAGGATTTGTCACGAATCACAGGGTGCGCCTGTCCACCGACTCGGTTGATCGACTGACTTTCATCAAGATGAACCAGTCTTGGATCACCACCAGCTACCACACACCTAATGCTGATATAACAGACTAATTGATTTTAAAATGTCACATCCCTTCAAGACTGATGCTGATGCTGAGTGCCTGTGCTGTTATGTTGACTGGCTATCCTCCTCCTCCTCCTCAATGATCCGATTAATGATGATAGCTTGGAAGATTATTTTGGTTTATGGGTGCCGCCACCAGTGGCTAAGGCCCAATTTTTCAGCCCCTGTTTAACAGGGGCGTGTAATTACAATTTTTGATGCAATACTTTGCAACAGGCGTCATTGCTGTGCTCCAAGTACAGTATCTGTGAGGGGTTGCAGTGTTGTGCCACCAGTGCCTAAGGCCCAATTTTTCAGCCCCTGTTCAACAGGGGCATGCAATTATAATTATTGATCTAATAATTCACAGCAGGGCCCATTGCTGCGCCCACCAAGAGTAACTGTCAGGCCTTACAGTGTTGTGTCAACACCACCACCACCACCACCACCAAAGGCCCAATTTTTCAGCCCCTGTTCAACAGGGGCATGCAATTATAATTATTGATCTAATAATTCACAGCAGGGCCCATTGCTGCGCCCACCAAGAGTAACTGTCAGCCCTTACAGTGTTGTGGCACCAGCACCACCATCAAAGGCCCAATTTTTACTACCACTGTTCAACAATTATATGTTATTACAATTCCTGATATAATAGTTGACAGCAGGGCGTTCCAGCACCCACCAAGAGTAACTGTGAGTGCTTACAGTGTTGTGCCAACACCAACACCTAAGGGGCCAATTTCTGCAGAGTATATACGGCAGGTCCCTACTTTCAAATATCCAACTTACAAACGACTACTACTTGCAAACGGAAGAAGACAACAGGAAGTGAGAGGAAATCTACCCCTTGGAAGGAAAATTCTCTCCTGTAAGAATTAATATGGGAGAAAGGTGTCTCCTCTCTACTGATGCTTTATCACTAATCCTTGTTTCAATGAAAACACCACATTTCAAAAACAGTTGTCATTGGGACGCAAAGTGAGGTGAAATGTTCTGAACAGGGGCACAGACAGCAAAACAAATGTTACAGGGGTGATAACCCTTCCCAATGTTTTCCAAAAAGCTTAAAAATAGGTATTTGGGCTTGAGCTACACTTAAACAATGTAGCTGTTCAAAATTACAAACAGATTCTACATAAGAACAAACCTACAGTCCCTGTCTTGTATGCACCGCCTGTATACGGCTGTTCAGAGTATAAAGGGCCTTTTTTATTTTGTGTGCGAGGTTCCCCTTAATATCCATACAAGACCCAAAGGGGCTGGTAATGGGCTGGGGTAGGGGGGGGTGATGGGGTAGCTATGCCATTTTTCTTAAAGATTTTCATCCATATTACCGGGACCAGACATTACAATAGAGCCGCAAGCAGTTTTAAATGGCTTTTTTTCCTTTAGAAATGTAATTTTGTCCAGGGACAGTTCTAAACACGGGAAACACGTGGCACTTCACAGGCATACTTTAGACACCCCCCAGGTACAATATTTAAAGGAATATTTGACTTTTTTTTTTCACTTTATGCATCATTAAAATGACTGCTCCCGAAAAACGGCCGTTTTTAAAACTTCTTTTTGCATTGATACATGTCCCCTGGTGCAGAACCCGGGTTCCCAAACTCTGTTTAGGACAATAACATGGACAATAGTCATTATAATTAGCACTTTAGAATTCGAACGTTCGCATCCATTGTATTTAATAGGGTTCTAATGTTCGTGCGAACTTTCGGTCCGTTCGCGGGTTCTGGTGCGAACCGAACCCGGGGGTGTTCGGCTCATCACTAGTGGCTAACTGACGGGCGTCCCATCGCAGCCAGCGCCTGTTCCACACCACGCTAAAGGCCAAGGTTAAAGATATCCAAGCCAATGTCATTAAGGTGAACACCATCCGATCTCAGCAGATCATCATTGGAACCCTCCAAATCCTTGTGCTGGATCACAAACCCCCCGATCTGTCTAACAAACTTGGCAACCTGGAAGTTAACTTTGCGACAAAAGCGTTCCAGGCATGGGCCAGGTATTTCCCGGGCCCAAAGAAAGCAAGGCACGATTTCCGTCCAGACCAGTATTAAATTGGTAAAGGCTGCATAACACTGGGTGATGTTGCTCTTGATCGCGGAAATTAAGTCCACTGAATGGGCATAACCAACATCATTACCACCAGCATGGAGAACCAAGATGGTGGGGCCAGAAACATGAGCCCGAAGGCGCAAGCATTCCGGAAGGACCTGTGGCCAGCGTAACCCACGGAGCCCAAGCCATCGAATCCAGGCAAGATCATCGTCGAAACCCAAATTCTTCCCGTAGCTCCGAACAGCCGAGTAGATGAAGGAATCTCCCAATATCCATACTGGTGCCGGGAAACGATCTGAAATTAAAACAAAAGGTGTGGGCGGACGTACAAAGAAAACCGGGATGATTCCCACCGGCCCAGACGCTGAAGTTCCATATCAAAAAACCCATACCAGAAGCAGCGGTGGCAGCACCGATGCGAAACGAGTGAGTCGCAAAATCGCGCAAGGGAAGGCCCATTATATCGAGACGACGGAAAACTCGTAAAAATTGGAACCTGCTCAGGGACGAGGAATCCGCATGGACGAAGAAGGTGGGGGAAGGGGGCGCGCCGCCACGAAAGGGGAGGCCAGTGACACAGGGCAAAAGGGTCCACCGCAAGGGTACAGAACAACCCTTCTACCCTTGCCAAAGCCGTCCGTCTTTGAGGTGCGCAACAGCACCGACACGCAGCGATCAGAGAAGGACACATCCTCTGCCAGGATGCCGCTCGCCGAGGATATGGATTTGGACACAGTTCGCCAATACGAAAGGCACCAAAAAACGCCCAAGAGAAGGCCACTCGAAAAATAAGTGTCTCAAATGAAGAGGAGCACACGGACGGCAACAGGGAAAGGATACCTGAGAGGATCTGAAGGGAAACTGGCCACCGAGAATCGGGAGCATGAGTGACACATCTCCAACCCCGCAGTACCCGTCGGACAGGAAAAGATTGTGTGAGGTCTTCCCACCCAAGGAGTTGGAACCAAAAGGAGAATGCCGACATGGTGGACGAAACCGTGGAACCCAAAGCACCTTTTTGCTGCAAATAAACCAGGTAAGTAAACCATGCGTCTGTCAAGTGGAGAAGAAATCGAAAACTCACCGCCCGACGCTTGGATCCATTCATGCCATACTCGACAGTACGACGCCCACGTCCGCGGGGACAGCGACGCCCAGAGGAAGTCTAGCAAACATCGGAAACGAGGTTCCACAAGTAGGCCGGACAGGGGAGGCCCTCCAGGGAAGCCGATGGAGCCAGGGAACGAAAGCGATCGAGCTGAAAACGGGAGAGAGCATCAGTGATATCGTTTGCAGTCCCAGGAACATGCCTAGCCCTAAAACAAATGTTAAACTGCAAGCATTTCAAAACCAAGAAACGTAGTAGCGATACAACTGGAGGGGATCTAGCTGACTGTTGGTTAACCACCTGCACCACACTCATGTTGTCGGACCAGAAAACGACTTGGCGGTCGCGTAACCGGTCACTCCACAGCTCAATAGCGAAAATGATCGGGAAGAGCTCCAGCAGGGTGAGATTGCTCGACAAATCCATTCGGGCCCATGAGGCCGGCCAACACTCGGCAGACCACTCCCCTTGGAAGAATGCACCGAAACTGCAGGAGCCCGCCGCGTCTGTGTATAGCTCCAGCTACGAGTTCGGTACCTCCTCCCGTAGCCAACAAGACTGGCCATTGTAGGTCTGGAGAAAAGACAGCCATATCCCCAAGTCCTCTCGCATGGGCTTGGTGATACGGACATAATGGTGGGGGGCAGCCACCCCTTTCATGGCCCATGCCAGGCGTCTGCAGAAAGCCCGCCCCATGCGGATGACCCAGCAACGACTGAAGTTGTTTCAATTGCAGTTTTTTGGCCCCTCTCAGCAGGCGGACCAGGGAGAGGAGCCTTGTCATTGGGCAGCCGAAAAACCATTGCTACTGTGTCTATTTCTATGCCCAAAAAGGCTAAAACCGTCACGGGACCCTCGGTCTTGTCAGCGGACAGTGGAACGGCAAACTGTCTGCAGGTATCCTAAAAAACAGATAGGAGATGCTGACACTGTCCACTGTCTGCTGGGCCAACGAAGAGGAAGTCATCCAAGTAATGTAGCGTGGACTGAAACCCAGCCTCCTGAGCGACCACCCATTCAAGGAAGCTACTGAAGAGCTCAAAGAAATAACAGGAAACAGCACAGCCCATGGGCAGGCACATGTCAAAAAAGTAGCATCCTTGAAAGTAGCAGCCCAGGAGGTGGAAGCAGTCCGGGTGGACCGGGAGGAGGCGGAAGGCGGACTCAATGTCCGCCTTTGCCAACAACGCCGACTGACCGGCAGCCCTAACCAAGTGAAGCGCCCTGTCAAAAGAGGCATAGTGGACCCTGGATTCCTCCTTATCAATGCCGTCATTGACCGAGAAGCCGGAAGGGTAGGACAGGTGGTGGATAAGGCGAAATTTACCCTCCGCCTTTTTCGGGACCACACCCAGAGGGGACACCCTCAGGTTGTGGAAAGGGGGGAAATCAAATGGGCCCGCCATACGCCCCAACTTCAGCTCCGTCCAGAGCTTAACGGCCACGATGGACTCAAATTCAATCGCAGATTATAAATTAGGTGCCATGGTAGGCACATCCGAAGGAGCGAAGGTTATCCAAAAACCCCGGTCCAGGCCGTCTCTCAAAATTAAAGCCTTCCTATGAAGGGGGTACCGGTCTAGCCAGGGAAGCATCTCTAACACGTTCACCGGAGACCTTGGCACCCGGCCTGGCATGGGGTTGCTTTCCCTTTCGGAAGCACAGGCTGGCGGGGTGAGAACCGCCGCAACTGGAGCACTCGTGCTTAAAATGGCACACGGTGTACCATTTGCAGTGGCTCTCATTGAACAGCCAGCAACCTTTTCTGGGGGCAGCCAACGCTCCAGAGGGAGCGCCGGCCGGGGGCTGAAAGGACGAAGGCCTGTGGAGGCACATAAGCAACAACCACAGGCTACCGTCCTGGCAATCAAAACGAAACTCCTTACGTGCCGCCATTTTTTGGCAAAACTGAGTGTCGTAGTGAAACCAGCACTGGCCCCCATAGACCTTGTAGGCACCCCAAATAAGGTCTAAATAGCAAAAGAGGGATGTGGCCAACTCCGGGAACCGCTCACAAAGCACTCCGGCGTAAGCGCAGAACCCTTGCAGCCAGTTCCCGAACGTTCGAGGAAGCTGTTTCGATTTTTCACCCTGCGCTGCGACATCAACACAACGTGACTTGTCAACCGTCTCCCTGTCAGGAGGGACGAGCGCGAGAAAATCAAGAAATTTGCGACGCCAGATTTTCCCCTTAACCTCCTCCGTCAGGTGCGTGCCCGTAGGCGAAACTACCTACAAAGCGCCGCCGGAGACGGAGCCCCAATTAGCCGCCGAACCCGACACCCCCATCTGGGACAAGACCGATTTAACGACCGTAGCTATGCGATCGTCTGGTGGGACCGATACGGGAGCGTCATTGGACCTACCCCAAATCAAATCACAATCATACTCACTAATGCGTGGAGGCAGATTCGATGAAGGGCGAATGGCAGCAGGTCCAGGCGGAACGTCCGGATCGGTCATGGCAGGAGCTGAACGGCAGGAGAGGTCCATGGGAGGGTATCCGACCACGGATCCTGAGGAGCCCGGGTGGCCAAGGACAGCAGCCGAGCAGCAACACGAGCAACCGTGGACTCCAGGACCCGTATCAGGAGCAGTCGACATTCTAGGACTGGAGGAGGAGTCTCCCGCCCTGCCGGGCACAGGGAGACGAAGCTGAGTGGTGGTAGGCCGCCCGCAATAACCTCCCGCCCAGCTGGGCACAGGGAGGAGCGGGAAAGAAGGAGCCTGCGGTGAGGGGAGGGTAGCCGTAGCAGAACGTCCAGCTGCAAGGGGTGATTGGCAGACGTGCATTGGTGGTCTCCCGCCCTGCCGGGCGCGGGGAGATGTCGTTGCACAGTAATCAGCTGGGAGAGGTGGGTGGCCGGTGTGAAGTGGCTGTCTCCCGCCCGTCCGGGCGCAGGGGGATCATGGCAGTCAGTAGACCACAGTGCAGGGTGGGCAACCAGTGAATCATAATGATCTCCCACCCGGCCGGGTGCAGGGAGATCCTGGACTGACACTACAGGCCGGGCAGAGGAAAGGAACGCATTTAAATCTCCCGCCCTGTAGGGCGCAGGGAGAGAAGGAGCCACTGGGGGCAGCAGCGCGGACGCTGTACAAGCCGCGGAACCGCCAGCAGTGACATGAGAGCGGGCACCCGGAGGGGACACAGGAGAGACTGCTCGGCGGACTCCACCTGACAGGGACCTGGCAGAGGACACTCGGGCCGAACGGCGAGGAACCCAGCCAGCCGCCATTCCCCCGCTTGCCGAGGGAGCGGGGGCGGTACCGGGCATGGACGGAACAGACACCTGCGCGCGCGGAATGGGGACGGAGAGAGCTGCAGCATCCACCTGAGCAGGTACAGGCAGCTGGGGGAAGGCAAAACAGGAGGTGACCGGGAGGACCGGATCACGGCTCTAGGGCTCCGCGAGCGGGGATGGTGCAAGGAGGCCCGAGCCGCGGCAGGCTCTGGTGATGGGGAAGCCTGCCGGGCAGGACCCCGGCGGCGACCAGTCGGAGCACCAGTCCTCCTATGAGGGAAAGGGACGGGGCCTGGGTCATCAGCAGAACCGGGGGGTTGGGAAGGGAAGGGAGGGATGTAAGAGGCTCTGGAAGTACTGGGGCTCAGGCAAGAAGGAGGGCGAACCCGCCTCCGGGCCCTGGGAGCCGGGGACCCCACAGCAGGGGCCCCAGGCGGGGGAGAGGGGCAGAGGGGGCCACCTCAGGGGAGAGGAGGGAGAATAGCCAGTCAGTCTGACCCTGCAGAGCCAGTTCGCGGACCCTGGCCAGCAGCAGCTCTGTGTCCATGGCTGGAGGATGGGGTCGGTCCAGCTCTTCCCAGCACATCTTCCGAAAGGACCCAGTATTTCCTGGGGCAATCCTTTACCCGAGCTCAGGCCCATCCCATCCCCCAAATTAACCAATCCTTGGGTGACCAACACCTTGTCCTGCACCTGGCCATGCCCCCATCAGTCAAGGCTCTCTTTCCCTAAGGGGCTCAAGAGGCCTCCATTTTCCTGCTCTTTAAGTCTAACGCTGGCACAAAGACAAAGACATAGGCCTGAGCAGTGATGTCACTGCTCACATCAACCCTCTGTGGAAGCACAGTGTCAAGTCAATAGTGATACTCATGCACCTTTGTGATACAAAGCCATGCTTACCCTCTAAGAAATCATGCAAACCAATGAATCAAATAACCAAACACAAAAAATAATAGAACAAAATAGTCTGTGAAAAACCTTGGATAATCCAAAAATGTGCCAAAGTAGATATCTCACAAAGTGACAATGCTCATAAAGTGTCAGTGCTACAAAGAATACTTTCTTCTATAGTAAAGTGTCACACTTTTTATCACCAGCACTCCACTGTGTACAAATTGTGCCCTTGCCCCTGTGGGACTACACTCAACAAATGGAGATGACCACCCTGGCTTATACCAAGGTAGGTCTATAATGCTTGTTCCACAGCGCTGCTGTGCGTGGCAATATTCATCTAGTAACATAGTTACATAGTAGGTGAGGTTAAAAAAAGACACAAGTCCATCCAGATCCACCTGTGTGTGTGTGCGCGTTTATCTTAATAGCACATTGTATACCCCTATATTTTGTGATCGTTAAGATACCAATCTAATAGTGGTTTTAAATTATCGATGCTCCCCGCTGATACCACTGCTTGTGGAAGAGAATTCCACATCCTTTCCGATCTGACAGTAAAGAACCCTCTATGCAGTTTAACCACTTGCCGCCCGCCCACCGTCAAATGACGGAGGGACGGTGCGGCTCTCGTTCTGGGTAGATGTCATATAACGGCGCACGGGCGGTCGTGCCGTGTTTCTAGGACACAACGCGACCCTAATCTCTGCAAAGAGCCGCTGATGCAGGTCTTTAATCATGTGATTGGCTGTGTCCAATCACAGCCGGTCTCATGTAAACAAGGAAGTGCTGGTAATCGGAGTGAGTCTGACAGAGTGTGTGGCGAGGAGAGGTGATGAGAGGCGATCAGCGGCATCTCCTCGCAGGGGACAGTAAGAGATGTAATCAGGACACTGATGTTCAATGCCCTGATTACATTTGTGTGCCACCAGTGCCAGCAACCAGTGCTCAGCAGTGCCAGCAATCAGTGCCCACCAGTGCCAACAATCAGTGCCCACCAGAGCCAGCAATCAGTGCCCATTAGTGAGGCCAGTCAGTGCTGGCTTTCAGTGCCCATCAGTGCCGCCCATCAATGCCCATCAGTAAAGCCCATCAATGCCCATCAGTAAAGCCCATCAGTGCCACCCATCAATGCCCATCAGTGCCGCTCATCAGTGCTCACCAGTGCCGGCTATCAGTGCCTGTCAGTGCCACCTATCAGTGCCCACCAGTGCCACCCATCAGTGCCACCTATCAGTACTCATAAGTGCCCATAAGTGCAGAATATCAGTGCCTCCTCATCAGTGCCACCTAATCAGTGCCCATAAGTGTCGCCTCATCAGTGCCCATCAGTGTAGCCTATCAGTGCCGCCTCATCAGCGCACATCAGTGAAGGAGAAAAATTACTTATTTACAAAATTTACTGAAAGAAACGAAGAAAACCTTTTTTTTCAATATTTTCGGTCTATTTTTTTGTGTGAAAAATAAAAATCCCAGCAGTGATTAAATACCAACAAATGAAAGCTCTATTTGTGTAAAGAAACTGATAAAAATTTCACATGGTTACAGTGTAGTATGAAAGCTGAAAATGGCCTGGGCAGGTGAAAGTGCGCTGTAGGTTAAACCGCTTTTCTTCAAATTGTAGTGAATTTTAGTGATTGGCTGCGTGTCTTCACTGAAAAGTTTGTTCCCTATGCTAGGGTCACCAGTACGGTATTTGTACATTGATATCATATCCCCTCTCAAGTGTAAGTTCAATGCCTGTAGCTGAGCTGAGACCCTCCAGTCCCTTAATTAGCTTTGTCGCCCTTCTCTGGACTCTCCAGTTCCAGCACATCCCTCCTGAGGACTGGTGCCCAGGACTGGACGGCATATTCCCAGGTGCAGCCAGACCGAAGTCTTGTAGGGTGGGAGAAATATTGTTTTATCTCTTGAGTGAATCCCCTTTTTAATGCATGCCAACATTCTGTTCAGCCACTTGTTAACTTGTTAAAAGCAGACTTATATTAGAGATTCACAACACCGCTTACATGCAGGGAAGAATTCAAACAGCAAAGGAACTCATAGAACATACTGTTTAATAAAATTCACAATTAAAAAGACGTTAAGAAGGGGGCGTGGCCTGGAGCTTCATGGCGTAGGTTGTGCAGAGTGAGAGCTCCGCCTGAGTCTTCATCCTTTTACTCCATCCTACGGGGAAATTCCTCCAGATCTTCGCCGCATCACAGCCTACTGAGCCCTGTACAGGGCCACCCCCATGTCGCCACCGAAACGGACATCGGAGGCCATAGCCAAGCTGGCTAAATTCCGCCATGAGGGACAGGACACTGAGGAGGAGGATAGCGCCGACCCGGCCCAGATCACGGAGGAATCCACCTCCAACGACACCGCCAGAATCCTGGAAGCCGTCTCCCTGTGCCAGACCACCCTGACATCAAGGATTGAGGAAGTTAAGATCGATATTTCCCTCATCCGACAAGACATCCAGAGGTTGCGAGACAGGACCTCAGAAACCGAGCGCAGAGTAGGCCACGTGGAAGCGCACATTGCACCACTACAGATCTCCACAGAACAGCTCCAGCACAAACTCAGCGCCATTCTCCATAAGCAGGACGATATGGAGAACAGGCTCAGGAGATGCAATCTACGATTCGTGAGCCTCCCCAAGAGATCCGAGGGCTCTGACCCCCCTACTTACCTGGAAAATCTCCTTGTGAAAACCTTTGGTAGAGAGGCCTTCTCCACCACGTTGTGATCGAGCGCGCTCATCGCTTGGCAGGGCGCCCCCCTCCTGCTGGTGCGCCCCCGCGAACTTTCATCGCCAAACTACTCAACTACAGGGACCGAGACACAGTACTTCGCCTCACCCGTGAACGTGGAAACATACCGGTCGGCAATGTTACGGTGGCAGTCTTCCCGGACTTTTCCGCCGAAGTGCAGAAAAAGCGGGCACAATTCATGGAGGCCAAGCGACAGCTCCGCATCCACCATCTCCCGTATGCCATGTTGTTTCCGGCCTGGCTCCGGGTGGCCAGAGATGGTAAAGCCCACTTTTTCGAGGATCCTGTTGCCGTCCTGTCTTGGCTGGAGCGACCCGAGGCGGCAGGCCCTGCTCCTCCATGATCCTCACCACCCTACGGCTCCTCATCGCCCCCATCCCGGGCCTGGTGGACAGCGAACCGTGACTACTCCTTCTAAACTGTGAGTGTGCATCCCTTACATGACAACCACCTTCCCTCATCCTCCTGCCCGTGAAGGTTCCCTGGCGGCACTCGGTCACTGCTAACATGGTCCCCGTTCTGCTGCCATCAGGCACGTCACCCTGTCCTTCCTCTGCCCCTTTGCAATATGGAATTTCCCCCTCTTTCACCCTCCTGGCATTCTCATACACCCCAGAGACACTCACCCGGACTGCTTGCACACCCTACATTCCATCGTGCTGTGTGTGCTCTGCAGTTTACTCTTTCGTCGCCCCCGAACCTAGCCATGGTCACCCCCAGACTCGGGCTCTCCCCTGTTGCCCCGGTGGCCTGGCTTTTGTTTTCAGCCATTGCAATTTTGTTTACCTAGCCATCTATCGCTACCACGGCTGTGGAGAGTGATTGTTTGTTACTATTGCCATGCTGGTCCAGTGATGGCACTGTTTGGATAGTTAATGTGTTTTTTACTCAATTTTATTCGCAACTGACTTACCATATAATGTGTTTCTTTAATGTGCGCTGCATGTTTTGTCATTAGTTATGCCTCTCACGCCATGCTGTTTATTATGTGCTGACAGGGGCGCCACTCTGTGCGGTAGGATACGTCGCCTATACAACCCAGACGGTCACCCTGCACAGACCCCCCACTCATTTGTATATCAGGCTTCCGCATGGGTACTGCCTGTGGTCTATTACAATGTTTACTCTGCTTGAGGCCCACACTGTGGGATCCGACTGCACCTCCCGACCTACTAAATTTTCAAATGTTCAAAGTAATTACCTGGAATGTCCAGGGTCTGTGTGCCAGACCTAAGCGAATAGCTGTCCTCACGCATCTAAAACGCATGCGTGCGGACATCTCTGTTTTGCTAGAAACGCATCTCACGGGTCAGGCCCAAATGACACTGAAAAAACCCTGGGTGGGCTGGCTCTACAGTGCTCCTTATACTTCCAACTCCCGCGGTGTGGCCATACTTGTGGCCAAAACTGTGCAGTTCCAACTTCACAACCTGCAGTCGGACCCGCAGGGTCGGTTCCTGTTTCTCCAAGCCACAGTTGGTGGCCTGGAGATGCTACTCATGGCATTCTACATCCCGCCACCCTTCCAATTTCATGCTCTGCAATGTGTTGCGTTTGTTAAAAATATGATTTTTATTATATTACTCAGACATAGGATACATGGGACAATTTTACAATAGTGAGTTGGTCAGATTACTGTCAGTCTTTTTGTTTGAGTAGATTTCTCAAACAAATGCTGTTTTTATACAATGGGGTTAGATACCATTGTTGTATTCATGTCTATAGCTACAGTAAACAAGTAAGACATTACTTGTTTGAGATTTCTTTCAGCTCTCAAACTGAAAGAATGACTGTTAGATTACTGACATATTTGGTTTAAGTAGACAATAGGTAGATAGCCTTGTTGTATTCAACAGTCCACTGTTGAATACAGCTACAGTAAACAGGTTAACTCAGCCTGACACATAAAAGCAGGCATAAGCTAGGACACACACACACATCATGTTGCTGTAGGATCAGAAGAAGCCACTCATCATAAGAAGAAGATGCCTGGTCACCAGCAATGGAGATCATGAACATAGCGTAATCGAAGTTAAGTAACCTTTAAATGTAATGTATTTGTACTGTTATAGACCATAGGCTGTTCTATTTTCTAGGCATTTTGCTTGTTATAGATCAGGGATGAGCCGAACACCCCCCTGTTCGGTTCGCACCAGAACCTGCGAACAGACAAAATGTTCGTGTGAACTTTAGAACCCTGTTAAATACAATGGACTCGAACGTTCGAAATCTAAAGTGTTAATTATAAAGGCTAATATGCAAGTTATTGTCCTAAAAAGTGTTTGGGGACCTGGGTCCTGCCCCAGGGGACATGTATCAATGCAAAAAAAAGTTTTAAAAACGGCCGTTTTTTCGGGAGCAGTGATTTTAATAATGCTTAAAATGAAAAAATAAAAGTGAAATATTCCTTTAAATTACGTACCTGGGGGGTGTGTATGATATGCATGTAAAGTGGCGCATGTTTCCCGTGCTTAGAACTGTCCCTGCAAAAAATGACATTTTTGAAAGAAAAAAAGGCATTTAAAACTCACTCGCGGCTATTAATGAATTGTCGGCTTTTATCAATACATTCAAAAGTCATTGATAAAAAAAAAAAAAAAGCGTGGGGGTTCCCCAGAATTCAATTACCAGGCCCTTCAGGTCTGGAATGGATATTAAAGGGGAACCCCGCCGCAAATTTAAAAAAAAATTGACGTGGGGTTCCCCCAAGTATCCATTCCAGGCCCTTGAGATCTGGCATGGATTTTAAGGGGAACTCCACCCCAAATTTAAAAAAAAATGGCGTGCAGTCCCCCTAAAAATCCATACCAGACCCCTTATCCGAGCACGCAACCTGGCTGGCCGCAGGGGAAAAGGGGGGGACGAGAGAGCGGCCCCCCCTCCCTCCTGAACCGTACCTGGCCACATGCCCTCAACATGGGGAGGATGTCCCCATGTTGATGGGGACAAGGGCCTCATCCCCACAACCCTTACCCGGTGGTTGTGGGGGTCTGCGGGCGGGGGGCTTATCGGAATCTGGAAGACCCCTTTAACAAAGGGGACCCCCAGATCCCAGCCCCCCCTATGTGAATTGGTAAGGGGTACATTGTACCCCTACCATTTCACGAAGAAAGCGTAAAAAAATGTTTAAAAAAAACACACAAACACCTTGAAAAAGTCCTTTATTTAAAAAAAAACATTCCAGCGGTGAAATCCAGTGTCCCGCGGCGATCCCGATGTCCAGCGCTGTCCTTCATTGGTTGTGCCTGAGCGGACCTGATGGGGAACTCCCTCTCAGTGTTTTAAATGTATAGACCCGCCCCTTCTAAAGTTCCCCATCAGGTCCGCTCAGCGGACCAGATGCGGAACATGAGAAGGGGCGGGTCTATACATGTATTACCAAAGTGAGAGCAGTTCCCCATCAGGTCCGCCCCCTCGGTATGTCGGACCCGCCTACGTGATTGGCTTGAGCAGGGAACTTCCTTCACTATGTAAATTTAAATTACACAGTGAAGGAAGTTCCCCGCTCAAGCCAATGACGTAGGCGGGTCCGACATACCGAGGGGGCGGACCTGATGGGGAACTGCTCTCACTTTGGTAATACATGTATAGACCCGCCCCTTCTCATGTTCCGCATCTGGTCCGCTGAGCGGACCTGATGGGGAACTTTAGAAGGGGCGGGTCTATACATTTAAAATACTGAGAGGGAGTTCCCCATCAGGTCCGCTTAGGCACAACCAATGAAGGACAGCGCTGGACATCGGGATCGCCACGGGACACTGGATTTCACCGCTGGAATGTTTTTTTGTTTTTTTTTTTAAATAAAGGACTTTTTCAAGGTGTTTGTGTGTTTTTTTTTAAACATTTTTTTACGCTTTCTTCGTGAAATGGTAGGGGTACAATGTACCCCTTACCAATTCACATAGGGGGGCCGGGATCTGGGGTCCCCTTTGTTAAAGGGGTCTTCCAGATTCTGATAAGCCCCCCGCCCGCAGACCCCCACAACCACCGGGCAAGGGTTGTGGGGATGAGGCCCTTGTCCCCATCAACATGGGGACATCCTCCCCATGTTGAGGGCATGTGGCCTGGTACGGTTCAGGAGGGAGGGGGGGCGCTCTCTCGTCCCCCCCTTTTCCCCTGCAGCCGGCCAGGTTGCGTGCTTGGATAAGGGGTCTGGTATGGATTTTTAGGGGGACTCCACACCATTTTTTTTAAAATTTGGGGTGGAGTTCCCCTTTAAATCCATGCCAGATCTGAAGGGCCTGGAATGGATATTTGGGGGAACCCCACGTCAATTTTTTTTTAAATTTGCGGCGGGGTTCCCCTTAATATCCATTCCAGACCTGAAGGGCCTGGTAATTGAATTCTGGGGAACCGCCACGCTTTTTTTTTTTTTTTTTTATCAATGACTTTTGTATGTATTGCCGGGAGCCGACAATTCATTAATAGCCGCGAGTGAGTTTTAAATGCCTTTTTTTCTTTCAAAAATGACATTTTTTGCAGGGACAGTTCTAAGCACGGGAAACATGCGCCACTTTACATGCATATCATACACACACCCCAGGTACGAAATTTAAAGGAATATTTCACTTTTATTTTTTCATTTTAAGCATTATTAAAATCACTGCTCCCGAAAAAACGGCCGTTTTTAAAACTTCTTTTTGCATTGATACATGTCCCCTGGGGCAGGACCCGGGTCCCCAAACACTTTTTAGGACAATAACTTGCATATAAGCCTTTATAATTAGCACTTTAGATTTCTCCCATAGATTTTTCGAATTTGCCGCGAACACCCCAATTTGTTCGCTGTTCAGCGAACGGGCGAACAGGCAATGTTCGAGTCGAACATGAGTTCGACTCGAACTCGAAGCTCATCCCTATTATAGATATCTGTCAGTCTTGTAGTGTATTCCTAATATTGTAATAGTTTTGTATGTACAGTATCTTGTATAGTAAAAGCACATTTACACACTGCAGAAGTCTCAGCTTCCTTGTTATACCACAGAGTAACCTTGCTAGATAGATGCAAGCAAAACATTTGGGGGCTCGTCCGGGATCTGTGCTATAATTTAATTGAAGCAGACTTGTTTTCCTGTAGTGTGTTGTGTAGCTTGTGCTGGGTAAAATGCTGTGTAAGCTGTTTAGGAAAAGCAAGGCTGCAGAGGGTTCTGGTGACCAGAAGAAAGTGTGCAGCTTACCTATCTGGGCCAGAAATAATGAGTGGGAGCCTCTTGCTAAAGAATTTGTGAAGTATGCATCTCCCTTGAAGCTGACTTGGGGTGATAAAGTCTCAGATCATTTTGTAGATTTTAGCCTTAAGGGGTTGGATTTAAGTAAGAAAGAGAAGAGGACAGTGTCCACAGTGGGTTGGTACTTCCTCCATACTCTCTATACTGAATCACATTCAGAAGGGAGAAGGCAGAGGCAGAAGTTAAGGTATTAAAAGACCAGCTAGCAGTTGCTTCAGAGTGTGTGTACGTTCAACCGCTAGTCGGGCTAATGATTTGCAAGAGCGGTGTGCAGCCCTCATGACCAAATCAATTAATGCCTTAAGGAAAAGGAAGGGGCATAAACCTGTTAGTAAAGCCAGGGTACGTGCCATTGTCACATCCCAAAATTGGGATTGTGAGGATGTGCTCTTCTCAAATGATAGTGAGGATGAGGAGATAGAGTTTGATATTTCAGATGATGATCTGCTAGTGGGAAAGAAAAAGTATGCCAGACCTCTCAGTACCCTAACCATAGGAAACGCCAACATGATAGAGAGGATATGGCAGATGGGGAGGTGCATTATCGCAACCCCAGAGATGTTGAAATTGAAGAAGTACGGGAGTTTACACAAACTGAACTCCATGATCTGGCAAAACAATACAGACAAAGGTCTGGGGAGCCCCTATTGAGTTGGCTCCTACGCTTATGGGATGAAGGGGCGGACAGTGTTGTTTTGTCAGGTAAGGAAGCAGTGGCTATGGGAGTGTTAACCCATGATCCACAATTGCGTCAGGCAATGCGAAAAGCCAGAGAGTTTAGCGTGAATTTTTCAGTTAGACCTTGCGAGAGATGGAATAGTCCGAGTATACGCTAGTCCTACTGACCTGGAAAATACCTACTCCTGGAGATCAATAGGAGAGGGTATTTGAAGGTTACGTGAGATGGGTTGTATAACCGGATTAAATACATTTCCAGAATGGATAGGTCCAGATATGCGTCTGCTCTGCGCTCTAAGCTGATGAAGTCTGCACCATTTAATCTCAGGGCTCCATTATTGTCCTTGTTGGGAGGCCTGGGATTAAACAGCAAGATTTATGAAGCCACAACCCTTTTAAGCCAGTTGGAGGAGATAGAGGAGCCTAAAACAAAACCTGTCAGGGCAGTAGATAAGGTCAAGGCCAGACAGGAAGAATACAAGCAGAAAAGAACAGAGAAGAAACGGAATGGGGTAGAGAAGACAGAAGGTGAAGAGAAAACCAGACTAGTTATTTCTAGGAAAGAAATGTGGGTGGACCTATTAAAGGCAGGAGTACCTAAAGATGAGATAGATGGCTTTTCTTCTGCAGAAATGCTGAAGAGGTGGAAATATTTAGTAGGGAAAACTGTCAGGGTTAGAAACACTACTCCTAGTGAAGATAACATCAGCCTAGACTTAGAGGAAACAGAACAGACCCCTCCTGTTAGCCCCAAACCAATTCCCAAAACTGAACATGAACCCAAATCCCTTTATCCTGGGGAGGAGAGAATCAGAAAAAGGGATTGGGAGGTTCCTTATCTTTTATGAAGGGAAGGTGAGTCTCCTGTAATAGCAGCAAGAGGAGTGACAGCAGGAGACCGACGCCCATATGCACCTGTCACTGTATGGTGGGGGAAGTCATCTTCTCCTACACATGTAATGGCTTTAGTTGATAGCGGAGCTGAAGTTACACTTTTGCAAGGAAATCCTTCCCATCACAAAGGAGAATTGATTTATGTAGAAGGTTTGGGAGGGCAAACTACACCAGCAGTTAGGATATGGGTGAAATTGGCTATTGGCAAGGGATCAGGATTTATGACAAATATTTTGATATCAGAGTTATGCGAAAATATTCTTGGGATGGATGTACTTCAAGGTCAGTCAACTCAGACTGAAAGAGGTACATTCACATTCGGGTATCCTGATAAAGCGTATCTGGTAAGGGCGGTGAAGGCTGTGGTCAGAGGTCATGCGAAATGGACCCCTGTCTACATTCCTCCACCAGAGAAGCCAGTCTGTCTCAAGCAGTACAGACTTCCTGCAGGCCACAAAGAAATTGGGGAGACTATTCAAGAACTGTTGAGAGTAGGGATCCTTAGACCTGCTGTAAGTCCTTTCTCATCTCCGGTGTTCCCAGTAAAGAAACCTGATGGGACATATAGAATTACTGTGGATTACAGAGGTCTAAACAAAGTGGCACCTCCATTGAAGTCAGCTGTACCAGATAGGATCTCAATTGTTGAGAAAATTGCTAAAGATGCAGGAGAATATCATGCTGTGATAGACCTGGCTAATGCTTTATTTTCAATTTTTTGATAGACCCAGAGTGTCAAGACCAGTTTGCTATGGCGTGGGACGGCCGCCAGTACACTTTTACTTTCCTTCCGCAAGGCTATCTTCATTCTCCAACGATTTGTCATGGACTGATTGCCCGAGATTTAAGTACCCTGAATTTGAAAGTCGTTGTGTTTCACTACATTGATGAAATCATGATCTCTGGGACAAAAGAAGATGTAACTGAAGCACTGCACCTGCTGATACAGCACTTGGAGAACAGAGGGTGGGCTATCAACAGAGACAAAGTCAAAGGACCCGCCACAGAGGTGAAATTCCTAGGAATGATGTGGACTTGGCCACAGAGGAAGATTCCAGAGACAGTTGTGCAAACTATCCAGGCGCTGTCGCCCCCTACTACCAAAAAGGAGGCACAGAAGTTCATTGGAGTTGTGGGATTCTGGAGATCATTCATCCCACATCTTGGACTGATTCTGAGGCCTATATACAATGTTACCAGAAAAAAGACTGAGTTCTCATGGGGTTCAGAGCAGCGGACTGCATTCATGGCTGCTAAAGAAGCTATTTTGCAGCATCAGGGATTGGAACCCGTGAGACAAGGAGTACCATTTCAGCTGAATGTAGTGGAGCAGAATGGTACTGTACCATATCTTGGAGTCTGTGACAGCCAAATGAAAAGAAAGGACTGAGAGCAATACCTATTGGATTTTGGTCCCAAAACAACTGACAGGGGCACAGACGAGATACACGCCCCTAGAGAAGTACCTGTTTGGGGCCTACACAGCACTTCAACATGTAGAGACCATTACAGAAAAGGACACAGTCACCATCCATACTGCATTGCCAATAGCAGGATGGGTGAGAGATAATGGACTGACCACTAGGGCAGCTGTAGCCCAGAACCAGACACTGATGAAATGGAAGTGGTACCTTCAAGAAAGAGGGGGTATTGCAGCTGGGGATGTTAGAGACATTTCAAAACAGTTGTCAGGGCTTGTTACTTTTACCAGCACCCGGCCAGAAGAAGAAATTCCTGTGCTGCAGTTATCCCCCATTCAAGAGGCTCCACCCTTTGAGTCTCTGTCAGAAGACATGAAGGAGTCAGCGTGGTTCACTGATGGTTCAGCCATAATCACCTTGTCTGGACGTAAATGGACAGCAGCAGCCTACAACCCAAGTACAGACACAGTCCTGCAGGAGTCCGGAATCGGAGGGTCCAGTCAGTATGCAGAGTTGAAAGCTGTAGTGATGACTCTTCAGGAGGATCCTTCTTCCCATGTTACTATCTACACTGACAGCTGGGCGGTTTTTAAAGGACTGACAACTTGGATGCCCACGTGGAAGTCCAATGCATGGATGATTCATGGAAAGGTGGTGTGGGGAGGCAAAGAAGTCTGGGACTACATCTGGAAGGAAGCTCACTCCAGCACCATAAAAGTGGGGCATGTTGATGCACATGTGCCCCTAGTACCAGACTTTGAGAACTATAACAGAGTTGCAGATGAAATCGCCAAAGTGAAGGCAGTTGTGCCAATTGATCCTGTTTTGATGAACTTGGCCAACTGGGCCCACAAGCAATCTGGACATTTGGGGCAGAAAGCAACATATGAATGGGCACAGCAGAGAGGATTGCCTATATCCATGGACATGATAAAGACTGTAATAGGGAACTGTACTGTGTGTGGAGAAGTGCGACAATGGCCATTGCAAAAGTACTCCACCGGGTCGATTAAGAGGGGTGAGAGGCCTGCAGAGATCTGGCAGATTGACTTCATTGGTCCCCTGTCCCGGGGAAACAACGGACTGAGATATTGTTGCACTGCAGTGGACACCTATTCAGGACTTATGCTTGTCCATCCTTGCAAACGTGCAGATCAAACCGCAAAGCTTCAACTGCTTCAGAAACTTGTCGTTGCTTATGGTTGTCCCAAACAAGTCCAAAGTGATAATGGCTCACACTTCACTGGATCAACAGTAAAGCAGTGGGCCAAAGATTCTGGAGTGTACTGGTTGTGCCACATCCCATACCATCCACAGGCAGCTGGTTTGATTGAAAGATACAATGGGCTATTGAAGAACCAAATACGCAAACTTACACCCACACATACACTAAGGGGGTGGGATCGGGTCCTCACACAGACAGTCATGTTGTTAAATTCTAGGCCAATAGCCAAAAGCACACCATATGAGAGGATGGTAGGGGCTGAGGCACAGATTCCACAGCTGGAGTGCAGAGTTCAGTATTTATGTAAGGTTCCTGAAAGAACAGGGTTTAACAGATACCATGTTACTGCTTCCCATGACATAGAAACCAAGAGTGACGTATCTGAAGCTGAAGCCTATCTAGGAATGAGAGGGAATCTGGCAGGAAGGTTTGAAGTTATATTTGCATTGGCAGATGAGCTTCAAGACAGTGGCTGGGACTCTGACTGGTTAGTGGATACTTCTCAGCAAGAGTGGAAAGTGAGGCTACATAACATCAAACCTTCCAAAATAAACAGCAGTGATCTTCTGGGAAATATCAGTATATTTCCTCTCCTACCTATTGATGTTCTTTGGGAGGGTCAGAGGTGCATACAGGCAGGTGGCAAAGTATTGGTCAGATATCCAGGCAAGAAGCCATTTAGAGGAGAGATTGTAGCTGAAGGGCCAGGATCTACTGTTTGGCCTCGTACACACGACCGATTTTCTCGGCAAGAACCAGCAAGAAACTTGCTGGCAGAGAGGTCTTGCCGAGTAAATCGGTCGTGTGTACGCTGCTATCGGGTTTCTCGTCGAGAAAACCCGACAAGAAACCTCGACGAGAAAATAGAGAACCTGCTCTCTATTTTCTCGTCGAGATTCTCCTCGGCATGTTTCTCGACGAGAAAAGTGAGTGTGTGTACACTTACCTGTCCTCCCGGAAGCCCGCGCATGTTCGAAATGAATTTGACGCATGCGCGGTAGCTTCCTAGGCATACGTAGGGTAGACCAAGATGGCGGCGACGGCATC
Organism: Rana muscosa; assembly: GCA_029206835.1. Taxonomy (NCBI): domain Eukaryota; kingdom Metazoa; phylum Chordata; class Amphibia; order Anura; family Ranidae; genus Rana; species Rana muscosa. The sequence continues at coordinate 12,650,435 of CM055122.1, read as the reverse complement.
GAATGTGACGAGCGCATGCTCGACGTAGTCGATGACGTCACCGCGTACACTCCTTTCAAAGAACCGCGGGTTCTTTGAAACGAGCGTGTGTACACTCGGCCGGGACAAGTTTCTTGTCCAAGAATCTCGTCGAAACAAACGACATGTTTTTTTCAACGAGAATCTCGGCCGTGTGTACGAGGCCTGAATGTATTGTTAGAAGGAACAGATAATCCGTTTGTTTTCCACTCCACAGGCTGTCTCCGATTTGATCCATAAGAAGACCAGAGAAAAGTGGTTACATGATGGAAAGAATGACGGAAGATCGCAAGAGCTGTGGAGAGCAAGGCCTTTGATGTATTTCAAGCCTGGACTTATTTCTAAAGAACTTTAGAACGGACTTTCTAATGAACTTTTATCCAAAGACTGAAACACCTGCCCAGTGACAGAAATATGGGAGGGGTTCCATTTAAGAAAAATTCATGTGTAGAATGAGTTGTTAGTAATGAGGAGATTTTCTGTGTAGTCTGAGAGAGAAAAAAAAATCATAGGGTGGAATGTGTTGCGTTTGTTAAAAATATGATTTTTATTATATTACTCAGACATAGGATACATGGGACAATTTTACAATAGTGAGTTGGTCAGATTACTGTCAGTCTTTTGGTTTGAGTAGATTTCTCAAACAAATGCTGTTTTCATACAATGGGGTTAGATACCATTGTTGTATTCATGTCTATAGCTACAGTAAACAAGTAAGACATTACTTGTTTGAGATTTCTTTCAGCTCTCAAACTGAAAGAATGACTGTTAGATTACTGACAGATTTGGTTTAAGTAGACAATAGGTAGATAGCCTTGTTGTATTCAACAGTCCATTGTTGAATACAGCTACAGTAAACAGGTTAACTCAGCCTGACACATAAAAGCAGGCATAAGCTAGGACACACACACACATCATGTTGCTGTAGGATCAGAAGAAGCCACTCATCATAAGAAGAAGATGCCTGGTCACCAGCAATGGAGATCATGAACATAGCATAATCGAAGTTAAGTAACCTTTAAATGTAATGTATTTGTACTGTTATAGACCATAGGCTGTTCTATTTCCTAGGCATTTTGCTTGTTATAGAGATCTGTCAGTCTTGTAGTGTATTCCTAATATTGTAATAGTTTTGTATGTACAGCATCTTGTATCGTAAAAGCACATTTACACACTGCAGAAGTCTCAGCTTCCTTGTTATACCACAGAGTAACCTTGCTAGATAGACGCAAACAAAACATGCAGGAGGGACTCATGTTCATGGCCAAATACCCTACGGTACCTGTGATGTGGATAGGTGACTTCAACATGACGATTAACCCTAGCCTGGACAGACTCAGCACGTTCAACCCGGCCCCTACCCCCCCCCTTACCAGATTCGGTAGATTCACGGCGGAATTTGCTATGACTGACTCCTGGCGACACAGTCACCCGACCAAGGTTGCCTTCTCATGCTACACTCCCTCGAAAATGGCTATGTCTCGTATTGATCTAATTCTTCTCTCTCCTACCCTGTTGCCCGACCTCCTGGATGTGGGGTTTGGCACCAGGGTGCTCTCGGACCATTCCCCTTACTGGTTGACTCTCAGGCTCCCTTCCGCCCCCCCCCGCATTTGGCGGCTCAACCCATTCTGGCTTACGGTTATCCCGGAGCTGGAAGCTGTGCAGAGGGAGTGGGCTCACTTCTTCCGTACAAACCTGGGTTCGGCACCTGTCGGATCGGTCTGGGAGGCTTTCAAGCTCCACGCCCGATTGGTCCTCTCCACCCGCATCGCTAGACATAAGACCGCTTCCAAACTGATCCTCCAACAGTCCGAGGAGCGCCTCGAGCAGATATTCCTCGCAGATCCCACGGCTGCGAATGCCTCTCTCATCCGCTTGCAGTCCAGATTAACTAACCATCTACACTATGAAAAGGCTAAGCAGGGTATTTTCTTTAGCAGACAACACATATTCCAACATGGAGAGCGTGAGGACAAGTTGTTGGCTTACATGGCCCATCTGGATCACAGTCCCCCGGTTGTGGTCCAACTCCGGACCGCAGCCGGGACTGTGACCTCTGACCCAGACCTGGTAGCTGAAGAGTTTAAACAATTTTATTCTGCCCTCTACACGTCCACAGCGAGTCACACACAAGCTGAACTTTCCCAGTTCCTAGCCCTCATTGACTTCCCTACCCTCTCCCAGACCCAGTGTTCCCTTCTGGAGGCTCCCATCACCTCGGAATGTGTCGCAGAGGCCCTGGCCCAGCTCCCGCCCTCAAAGGCACTGGGTTTAGACGGTCTCCCCCTGGAGTTTTATACACAGTTCCAGGAGGTCCTTGCCCCCAAGCTGCAAGCCCTGTATGCCCATATCTTTGACACCTCGACCCTCCCCTCATCCATGGGAGAGGCTCTCATTGTCCTTATCCCCAAACCCGGCAAAGATCCCCTATACCCAGAATCCTACCGTCCCATCTCGCTCCTCCAGCTAGACGTCAAAATCCTAGCCAAAATTCTTGCCTTGCGTCTTAATAAAGTGATACTTAATTTAATCCGCTCGGACCAAACTGGGTTCATGCCCAACAAAAATACTGCGTTTAATCTCCGTAGGTTATTTATGAATTTACAGTCCACTCATGATAATACCGGGTCCAGGGTGGTGGTGAGCCTTGATGCTGCAAAGACATTTGACTCTGTGGAATGGCGCTACCTATGGGAATGCTTGGCCAGATTCGGCTTCAGCCCTAAATTTATAAAGTGGCTACAGCTCCTGTATCAGGCTCCCACTGCTCGGATCCAGGTCAATGGTAGGATCCCCACCCCATTCCCACTCACCAGGGGTACCAGCCAAGGCTGTCCCATATCCCCCCTGCTGTATGCTCTGGCTGTTGAACCATTGGCAATTGCCATCAGGACTCATCCACATATCAGAGGCCTCCGTGCGGGTCAACTGACGGAGACTCTAAGTCTATAAACGGATGACATGCTACTCTATCTGGAGGACTCAGGCCCTTCACTCACGGCGGCCCTGCGATTGATAGAGCAGTTTGGGGAGTTCTCTGGCCTCAGAATTAACTGGTCGAAATCCCAGATCCTCCCGCTTGACATGGATGTCCTGTCTGCGGCTCAGGCGGCGCTTCCACTTGTCCGGGCAAGTCAGATTAAGTACTTAGGAGTGCAATGTTCCAGAACGCTGATCGATTACAATAATCTTAATATTGAACCTTTATTTGATTTCCTAAAAGCCAAAACCCAAGTGTGGTCCCGACTCCCCCTAGGGGTTATGGGACGTGTAAATCTGGTCAAGATGATCCTTCTCCCCAAGCTGCTCTATTTGTTCTGGCATGCCCCCCTTTGTATCCCCCCTAGAATTTTCAAGTCCATGGAAGCCATTCTTAACACTTTTGTCTGGGGTACATCCCCCCACAAACTTTCATGGCGTGCTCTGAAATGTCCCGTCCACCTAGGGGGCACTGCCCTACCAGACCTCGCCCTATACTACGTCGCCTCCCAATTGTCACACTTTTACTATTTTAATCAGATGGACAGGGACCGCTATGAGACTCTGGTTTGCTCCCCGCGCGTCGATCGGGTCGCACATCCATTTCAAATCCTCCTTCGCGGCACCTACGGACCCCTCAGCGCTAAAACTACCATCCTGACCCATCACTGCAAGATATGGCAGCGAGCCGTGACCATTATCGGGGCCCCTGCACTGCACACCCACACTCCCCTCTGGGATAACTCCCAACTCCCCGAGCTGCCAACCGTTCCAGACCAAACTCAATGGATAGTCTTTGGTATTCTTTTTCTCTCCCAGGTCCTCGACAACGGGACAATTAGATCATTCCAAACCCTCAAAGACGAGTTCGGTCTTCCCAACTGCATGCTGTTTCGCTATCTCCAGTTCTGACACGCCCTCGCCTCCCAATTTGGAGAACATATCCCTAGACGTGTATCGCTGCTACTTGTGACCGTGATCCTCAGCCGCGACCCTAAGGGGATGATCTCTTTTTTTTACAACCACCTGTTAAAATCCAAGTGGGAGGCGGATCTTGGGGCTGTGGAGGACGGGGATTGGGAAGATGCATTGGCCACCTCCAAGCTAGCTTCCCCCAAACTGTCGGATAGACTCACTCACCTATACATGTTGCACAGGTCCTACCTCACTCCTGCCCGCTTGTCTAAATTTAAACCAGATTACTGCTCGGCCTGCCCCAAGTGTGGTGACTCGCTGGGCACGTTCTAACATCTGCTGTGGTCATGTCCCAAACTCCAGGAATACTGGTCCAAGGTGGTGAAGTTCCTTCACGATCGCATGGGCTCCCCACTCTCCCTCTGCCCCGGCAATGCCTTCTCGGTATCCTCCCTTTGCCAGAAGAAGAAAAATACCTCATTATTTTTTTGCAGGAGACGCTATTTCTGGCCAGGATGCAAGTTGCCCGCACCTGGATCAAGCCAACACCCCCTACCATACAACAGTGGAGGGGGGCGATCAATGCCACCCTTCCTTACAAAAAAGTCCTCTATAAACATAGGGGCTGCCCGACTAAGTTCAATAAGATCTGGGACAGGTGGGTGGAGGACTCGCTTACTTCCACAGACTGAAACTATTCCTTAACCGAGCTCAGTCCACCTGCAGTCCCGCTCCACGGTTGTTCACTTTTCGCCACTACGGCCCGCTGACCGAGCTGTGTGAGCCACCTCTCTGATCCGGGCCACCTCTGTGCTCTCCACGCCCGGGCCCTCAGTTGGCTCCAGATGTTTAACTTAACATGTACGTGTCATGCGTGTGGTAGTATTGTCAGATACGATATCCTTGTATTTGGTGCATGTTGCACCCCACATGTGATTGTGTACCTTTTTCTATTATGCTCAATAAACGTTTTTTTGATTTTAAAAAAAAAGACGTTAAGAGCACTCACAAACTCCGGTGCCCCTCCTGGCACACCAGAATCATCTGCTCATTAATAGTAAAGCCTGCCACTGTTCCAAATGCAGGAGCCATCGTGTATTCCAATCCGCAGAAGCGGCTTCCAGACCGACTGGGTTCCCCCCGCTATGCGTATGTTTCGTCACTCCAAGGACATCATCAGGAGCTGTTTTAGCTTTTGGCCCATTTATTGAGCATCTTCCAGCTATAGCACTGCTTTAATAGTCTTAACTGTAAATGTTTTGCTTTCCATTCTAATTTCTCATCTTTTGTACAATTGTGTCTAATGCGCATATATTGCCCTACTGGAATACCTTTTTTTATATGTCTTGGTTGAGAACTACTAGCCTGTAACACCATGTTACTCTCAGTAGGTTTCCTCAATAATTTGGTCTCGATGGCATTATCCGTACAGCATGAAGTCTAAAAAGTTTAAATTGTTTTGTCATGCACCATAGCAGACTGCAAAATTAGTTTATGTTAATGAATTAAGTTAATGTTTAAAAAAACTAAGAATTTCTTTAAAACCTCAAAAGGACCTGACCAACACATGAAGATATCATCTATGTACCTGTGCCACACTGAAGTGTGGCACAGGTACATAGCCAGCATTCCAACCTCCCTTCCCCCCAGGTACAAGTTTGTGCACAAAAGTGCACAAGCAGCAGGGGCGTTTCTAGAGCATTTGGCACCCGGGGTGGATCCTATATCTGGCACTCTATCTGGCACAACCGCCCCCACCCATCTGGCACCCCCCTATCTGGAAATAATCTAAGTGAAATACCGTTGTATGCGCACTTACCACAGGGGTTCTTGTTTGCAGGACAAGAAGGTGTGGTATGATGTGCTTGGTGACAGTGGAATCAGGATGTAAACGTTTCTGGGGTGTTCATGCAAAACATGAAGAAAAGCGTAGTTCTGCAATGTGGAACGCAACCACAGGGACTAGAACTGCGTTCCAGTGGGCACTTCCTGCCATCGTATGCATAAGTTCCCTGAAATCTTTGCAGAGACCGCTACTAGAGGTCAAAGCTCCCTATGCTCGAAAAGGTAAGCAGAACTGCTAAATAGGCGGCACCAGCCTGACCCCCCTAAGCAGCGCTGACCTGACACCACCCAATGTGTGGCACCCGTGGCGGACCGCCCCCTGTTGGTACGCCACTGACAAGCAATCCCCTTCCCTGTGCCCTGTATCTAAAGGTAGAGGGAGCCAATGGGGAAAGCATTGTGTGTCACTATAAACTGTACTAGTTGTAATATAAAAGGTAATATAATTATGTAATTTAATACTTGTTTCACTTAGTATTAGTGTCACGTAGGGGAAGGTAGTCATCACCTATTATAATGACATTTAGAGTTAGGCAATTGATGCTTGACACAACAGGTCAGCCTGTTTTTTTGGGGGGTTTTTTGTGTCTTTGTAAGCGCATAGAATGTTGGTTTAGTAAGATGTATTATCTTCAAAAACACTACCATCTTTTTAGAAATGATAAGATGTTCAACAGCCTTATCTATGTCAGAGAAAGTTGCTGAACACTATCCAAGGTACTTAGATAAACGAATCAAATCACAGGCCGTTTACTTATATATGAGGAATAGTGATGAGCCGAACACCCCCGGGTTCGGTTCGCACCAGAACCCGCGAACGGACCGGAAGTTCGAACGAACATTAGAACCCTATTAAATACAATGGATGCGAACGTTCGAATTCTAAAGTGCTAATTATAACAACTATTATGCATGTTATTGTCCTAAAAAGGGTTTGGGAACCCGGGTTCTGCACCAGGGGACATGTATCAATGCAAAAAGAAGTTTTAAAAACGGTCGTTTTTCGGGAGCAGTCATTTTAATGATGCATAAAGTGAAAAAAAAAAAGTCAAATATTCCTTTAAATATCGTACCTGGGGGGTGTCTAAAGTATGCCTGTGAAGTGCCACGTGTTTCCCGTGTTTAGAACTGTCCCTGCACAAAATGACACTTCTAAAGGAAAAAAAAGCCATTTAAAACTGCTTGCGGCTTTAATGTAATGTCTGGTCCCGGTAATATGGATGAAATTCTTTAAGAAAAATGGCATAGCTACCCCATGACCCCCCCCCCCCTACCCCAGCCCATTACCAGCCCCTTTGGGTCTTGTATGGATATTAAGGGGAACCCCGCACATAAAATAAAAAAGGCCCTATATACTCTGAACAGCCGTATACAGGCGGTGCATACAAGACAGGGACTGTAGGTTTGTTCTTATGTAGAATCTGTTTGTAATTTTGAACAGGTACATTGTTGAAGTGTAGCTCCAGCCCAAAAATCTATTTTTAAACTTTTTGGAAAACATAGGTAAGGGTTATCACCCCTGTAACATTTGTTTTGCTGTCTGTGCCCCTGTTCAGAACATTTCACCTCACTTTCCGTCCCAATGACAACTGTTTTTGAAATGTGGTGTTTTTCTTGAAACAAGGATTGCTGATAAAGCATCAGTACAGAGGAGACACCTTTCTCCCATATTTATTCTTACAGGAGAGAATTTTCCTTCCTAGTGGTAGATTTCCTCTCACTTCCTGTTGTCTTCTTGCGTTTGCAAGTAGGAGTCGTTTGTAAGTTGGATGTTTGAAAGTAGGGACCTGCCGTATATACTCTGCAGAAATAGGCCCCTTAGTTGTTGGTGTTGGCACAACACTGTAAGCACTCACAGTTACTCTTGGTTGGTGCTGGAACGCCCTGCTGTCAACTATTATATCAGGAATTTTAATTACATATAATTGTTGAACAGTGGTAGTAAAAATTGGGCCTTTGATGGTGGTGCTGGTGCCACAACACTGTAAGCCCTGACAGTTACTCTTGGTGGGTGCAGCAATGGGCCCTGCTGTGAATTATTAGATCAAGAATTGTAATTACATGCCCCTGTTGAACAGGGGCTGAAAAATTGGGCCTTAGGCACTGGTGGCACAACACTGCAACCCCTCACAGATACTGTACTTGGAGCACAGCAATGAGCCCTGTTGCAAAGTATTGCTTCAAAAATTGTAATGACACGCCCCTGTTAAACAGGGGCTGAAAAATTGGGCCTTAGGCACTGGTGGCACAACACTGCAACTCCTCACAGATACTGTACTTGGAGCACAGCAATGAGCCCTGTTGCAAAGTATTGCTTCAAAAATTGTAATTACACGCCCCTGTTAAACAGGGGCTGAAAAATTGGGCGTTAGGCACTGGTGGCGGCACCCATAAACAAAAATGATCTTCCAAGCTATCATCATCAATCGTATCATTGAGGACTCGGAGGAGGAGGATAGGCAGTCAACATAACAGCACAGGCACTCAGCATCAGCATCAGTCTTGAAGGGATGTGACATTTTAAAATCAATTAGTCTGTTATATCAGCATCAGGTGTGTGGTAGCTGGTGGTGATCCAAGACTGGTTCATCTTGATGAAAGTCAGTCGATCAACCGAGTCGGTGGACAGGCGCACCCTGTGATCCGTGACAAATCCTCCAGCAGCACTGAATGTGCGTTCCGAAAGAACGCTGGATGCAGGACAGGCCAGTAGCTCAATTGCATACTGTGCAAGCTCTGGCCAGTGATCCATCCTCAAGACCCAGTAAGCCAGAGGATTTTCGGTGGGGAAGGTGTCCAAGTCTGACCTTGCCCCTAGATATTCCTGCACCATGTTTATCAGACGCTGGCGATGGTTGCTGGAACCAATCATACTTTGGGGCTGCGGACTAAAGAATTGTCTGAACGCATCGGTCAGACGGCCACCTTCCCCACCGCTCCTTCTTTGACTGGCCGAAGCCTCAGCAACTCGTTGTCCAGGACCAGGAGTTTGCAACCTCCCAGTCTCTGGGAACGCGTTGCACAGACCTTTCTGCAAGGCCTCCCGGAGTTGTCTCATCCTCTGCTCCCTCTGCGACGGTAACATAAGGTCCGCAACCTTACCCTTGTACCGTGGATCAAGGAGAGTGGCCAGCCAGTAATGGTCCCTCTCCTTGATCCGAAGAATACGAGGATCCTTCCGCAGACTTTGCAGGATCAGGGAGGCCATGCAGCGTAGGTTTGCTGAGGCATTCGCTCCGGAGTCCTCTGGGTCACTAAGGACGACATGATCCGCAGCCACCTCCTCCCAGCCACGTACAAGTCCACTGGTTTCTTGGGACTGTAAATCATCCCTAAAAGACTGCTGCTGATGATGCTGAGTGCCAGCCTCCACCTCCATGCTGACACAATCCTCCTCCTCCTCCTCCTCCTCCTCCTCTTCCTGTGCGATGGGTGGGACAGAAGGAACACTGTCTGGGTAAAGGGGGCCTTGAGAGGCAAGGAAGTCCTCCTCTTCCTGCCTCTGTTCTGCCTCAAGTGCCCTGTCCATTATTCCACGCAGCGTGTGCTCCAACAGGTGGACAAGAGGTACAGTGTCACTGATGCATGCACTGTCACTGCTCACCATCCTCGTGGCCTCCTCAAATGGTGCCAGGACAGTGCATGCATCCCTGATCATGCCCCACTGGCGTGGAGAAAAAAAACCAAGCTCCCCTGACCCTGTCCTGGTGCCGTAGTCGCACAGGTACTCATTGATGGCCCTCTGCTGCGTGTGCAGCCGCTGCAGCATGGCCAACGTTGAGTTCCACCTGGTGGGCATGTCACATATAAGGCGGTTCTTGGGCAGGTTCAACTCCTTTTGCAGCTCAGCCAGGCGAGCACTGGCATTATAAGATCTGCGGAAATGCACACAGACTTTCCTGGCCTGCCTCAGGACATCCTGTAAGCCCGGGTACCTGCCCAAGAACCGCTGCACCACCAGGTTAAGGACGTGAGCCACACAGGGCACATGGGTCAGTTGTCCCTGTCGGAGGGCGGAGAGGAGGTTGGTGCCATTGTCGCAAACCACCATTCCTGGCTTAAGCTGGCGTGGCGTCAACCACCTCTCGGCCTGGCCCTGCAGAGCAGACAGGACCTCTGCCCCAGTGTGGCTTCTGTCCCCCAAACACACCAGCGCAAGCACGGCATGGCATCTTTTTGCCTGCGTACTTGCGTAGCCCCGTGAACGGCTACGGAGCACCGCTGGTTCATAGGACAAACCACAGGAAGAGGCCATGGAGGAAGAAGAAGAGGAGGGGGTGGAGGAGAGAGGTGTGTCACAACCAGTAGTAGCATTTTGGAGGCGTGGCGGTGGGACAACCTCCAACACTACTGCACCTTGTCCTGAATCCTTCCCAGCTGCCAAAAGAGTGACCCAATGGGCCGTGAAAGAAAGGTAACGTCCCTGTCCATGCCTGCTGGACCATGAGTCAGCGGTAATATGCACCTTACCGCTGACCGCCCTGTCCAGCGAGGCCAAGACATTGCCTTCCACATGCCGGTAGAGAGCCGGAATAGCCTTCCGTGAGAAAAAGTGGCGTTTGGGAACCTGCCACTGAGGAACCGCACATTGCACAAACTCACGGAAGGGGGCCGAGTCTACCAACTGAAAAGGCAGCAGTTGAAGCGCTAGCAATTTAGCCAAGCTAGCATTCAACCGCTGGGCATGTGGATGGCTGGGAGTGAACTTCTTTCGACGGTCCAGCAGCTGGGGCAGGGAAATTTGCCTGCTAGAATCGGACGTCGGTGTACTGCTAGCAGAGTGGGCGCAAGTACTTGGCTGTGACACACCTAATTCTACACCTTCATTCCTCTCAGTGCATGTTTCAGAGAGGACTGAAGTTATAGTGGGGTTGGAGATCCCAGCTGATGCGGTGCAAGGAGAGGTCCGCTTTGTTCTTTGGTGTGGGTCTTTGAGGTAGGCTTGCCAACGAGCTGCATGGCAGGTCAACATATGTCTGGTCAGGCATGTGGTACCCAAGCGGCTGATGTTTTGGCCACGCGATATACGCTTGAGACATATGTTGCAAACAGCAGCTGTGCGATCTGATGCACTAGCCTCAAAAAAGGCCCACACCAAAGAACTTTTTGAATGACGGGCAGAGGCAGCGCCCTGCACAGGCGGAGCTCTGCGGTGTGATTCCGTCGGTGTACTGCCCTTACGCTGGCCACCAAAGGGCATCCTGCCTCGTTGGAGATGTGCCTCCTCCTCATCCTCCTCCTCCTCCTCTCTCCTATTAGGCACCCACGTGGAGTCATTGACCTCATCATCCCCTCCCTCCTCATCACTGGAGCCAATCTGGCAGTATGCTGCAGCTGCTGGAACATGACTGCCAGATTGGTGTCCTTCTTGAGCATCCCCTCTGTCTGCTCTCACGCTACTGCCTTCCTCTAGCTGGGTTTCATCATCAGACCCTTCGAAACGCTGGGCATCCTCCTGGAGCATGTACCCAACACTGTGCTGAAACAGTTCGGGGGACTCCTCAGGAGGAGGACATGGTGGGTCTAGGGAAGGAGTGACTGATGATTTGTCTGACATTGATACCAGGGAAGACGACGCTTTGGCAGCTGCTTTTCCAGTACCCTGAGCCTGGGTGAGAGAGGATGAGGAGGAGGAGGAGGGCTTGGTCATCCACTCTACCAAGTCTTCGGCATGATGTGGCTCAACATGTCCAGCTGCCGAAAAGAAGGACAAGCGTGTCCCATGGCCATGTGCTGATGACAATGCACCGCGTCCACGACCAGCACTGTTGCCCCCAGACACAGAGCCTGCTTGCCCTCTTTTATTGCCTCCTGACTGTCTGCCTCTCCTTGTTTGCCTTCCAGACATTCTAATAGATGGCCTGCAGGGAGATGGGAAAAAAGCAATAAGGGCTACCTTCAGGTGTCCTTCTCTGTCCCTGGAAACAAGGACTTGCAGAGTGAAAGAAAAAAAACACTCTCCCTACCTACAGTTTTCTGTCCCTAGAAAAAATGTTTTTTTTAATCACAATATAGCACAAGGAAAATTAACTCACTGTCCTTACAGGTCCCTGGAAACAAGGACTTGCAGAGTGAAAGAAAAAAAACACTCTCCCTACCTACAGTTTTCTGTCCCTAGAAAAAAATGTTTTTTTTAATCACAATATAGCAAAAGGACAATTCACTCACTGTCCTTCCAGGTCCCTGGAAACAAGGACTTGCAGAGTGAAAGAAACTGACACTGTCCCTACCTAGAGTTTTCTGTCCCTGGAATAAATGTTTTTTTCAGCACAATATAGCAAAAGGACAATTCACTCACTGTCCTTCCAGGTCCCTGGAAACAAGGACTTGCAGAGTGAAAGAAACTGACACTGTCCCTACCTAGAGTTTTCTGTCCCTGGAATAAATGTTTTTTTCAGCACAATATAGCACAAGGACAATTAACTCACTGTCCTTACAGGTCCCTGGAAACAAGGACTTGCAGAGTGAAAGAAAAAAAATACTCTCCCTACCTACAGTTTTCTGTCCCTAGAAAAAAATGTTTTTTTTAATCACAATATAGCAAAAGGACAATTCACTCACTGTCCTTCCAGGTCCCTGGAAACAAGGACTTGCAGAGTGAAAGAAACTGACACTGTCCCTACCTAGAGTTTTCTGTCCCTAGAATAAATGTTTTTTTTAATCACAATATAGCACAAGGAAAATTAACTCACTGTCCTTACAGGTCCCTGGAAACAAGGACTTGCAGAGTGAAAGAAAAAAAATACTCTCCCTACCTACAGTTTTCTGTCCCTAGAAAAAAATGTTTTTTTTAATCACAATATAGCAAAAGGACAATTCACTCACTGTCCTTCCAGGTCCCTGGAAACAAGGACTTGCAGAGTGAAAGAAACTGACACTGTCCCTACCTAGAGTTTTCTGTCCCTGGAATAAATGTTTTTTTCAGCACAATATAGCACAAGGACAATTAACTCACTGTCCTTACAGGTCCCTGGAAACAAGGACTTGCAGAGTGAAAGAAAAAAAATACTCTCCCTACCTACAGTTTTCTGTCCCTAGAAAAAAATGTTTTTTTTAATCACAATATAGCAAAAGGACAATTCACTCACTGTCCTTCCAGGTCCCTGGAAACAAGGACTTGCAGAGTGAAAGAAACTGACACTGTCCCTACCTAGAGTTTTCTGTCCCTAGAATAAATGTTTTTTTTAATCACAATATAGCAAAAGGACAATTCACTCACTGTCCTTCCAGGTCCCTGGAAACAAGGACTTGCAGAGTGAAAGAAACTGACACTGTCCCTACCTAGAGTTTTCTGTCCCTAGAATAAATGTTTTTTTTAATCACAATATAGCACAAGGAAAATTAACTCACTGTCCTTACAGGTCCCTGGAAACAAGGACTTGCAGAGTGAAAGAAAAAAAACACTCTCCCTACCTACAGTTTTCTGTCCCTAGAAAAAAATGTTTTTTTTAATCACAATATAGCAAAAGGACAATTCACTCACTGTCCTTCCAGGTCCCTGGAAACAAGGACTTGCAGAGTGAAAGAAACTGACACTGTCCCTACCTAGAGTTTTCTGTCCCTAGAATAAATGTTTTTTTTAATCACAATATAGCACAAGGAAAATTAACTCACTGTCCTTACAGGTCCCTGGAAACAAGGACTTGCAGAGTGAAAGAAAAAAAACACTCTCCCTACCTACAGTTTTCTGTCCCTAGAAAAAAATGTTTTTTTTTATCACAATATAGCAAAAGGACAATTCACTCACTGTCCTTCCAGGTCCCTGGAAACAAGGACTTGCAGAGTGAAAGAAACTGACACTGTCCCTACCTAGAGTTTTCTGTCCCTGGAATAAATGTTTTTTTCAGCACAATATAGCACAAGGACAATTAACTCACTGTCCTTACAGGTCCCTGGAAACAAGGACTTGCAGAGTGAAAGAAAAAAAATACTCTCCCTACCTACAGTTTTCTGTCCCTAGAAAAAAATGTTTTTTTTAATCACAATATAGCAAAAGGACAATTCACTCACTGTCCTTCCAGGTCCCTGGAAACAAGGACTTGCAGAGTGAAAGAAACTGACACTGTCCCTACCTAGAGTTTTCTGTCCCTAGAATAAATGTTTTTTTTAATCACAATATAGCACAAGGAAAATTAACTCACTGTCCTTACAGGTCCCTGGAAACAAGGACTTGCAGAGTGAAAGAAAAAAAATACTCTCCCTACCTACAGTTTTCTGTCCCTAGAAAAAAATGTTTTTTTTAATCACAATATAGCAAAAGGACAATTCACTCACTGTCCTTCCAGGTCCCTGGAAACAAGGACTTGCAGAGTGAAAGAAACTGACACTGTCCCTACCTAGAGTTTTCTGTCCCTGGAATAAATGTTTTTTTCAGCACAATATAGCACAAGGACAATTAACTCACTGTCCTTACAGGTCCCTGGAAACAAGGACTTGCAGAGTGAAAGAAAAAAAATACTCTCCCTACCTACAGTTTTCTGTCCCTAGAAAAAAATGTTTTTTTTAATCACAATATAGCAAAAGGACAATTCACTCACTGTCCTTCCAGGTCCCTGGAAACAAGGACTTGCAGAGTGAAAGAAACTGACACTGTCCCTACCTAGAGTTTTCTGTCCCTAGAATAAATGTTTTTTTTAATCACAATATAGCAAAAGGACAATTCACTCACTGTCCTTCCAGGTCCCTGGAAACAAGGACTTGCAGAGTGAAAGAAACTGACACTGTCCCTACCTAGAGTTTTCTGTCCCTAGAATAAATGTTTTTTTTAATCACAATATAGCACAAGGAAAATTAACTCACTGTCCTTACAGGTCCCTGGAAACAAGGACTTGCAGAGTGAAAGAAAAAAAACACTCTCCCTACCTACAGTTTTCTGTCCCTAGAAAAAAATGTTTTTTTTAATCACAATATAGCAAAAGGACAATTCACTCACTGTCCTTCCAGGTCCCTGGAAACAAGGACTTGCAGAGTGAAAGAAACTGACACTGTCCCTACCTAGAGTTTTCTGTCCCTGGAATAAATGTTTTTTTCAGCACAATATAGCACAAGGACAATTAACTCACTGTCCTTACAGGTCCCTGGAAACAAGGACTTGCAGAGTGAAAGAAAAAAAATACTCTCCCTACCTACAGTTTTCTGTCCCTAGAAAAAAATGTTTTTTTTAATCACAATATAGCAAAAGGACAATTCACTCACTGTCCTTCCAGGTCCCTGGAAACAAGGACTTGCAGAGTGAAAGAAACTGACACTGTCCCTACCTAGAGTTTTCTGTCCCTAGAATAAATGTTTTTTTTAATCACAATATAGCAAAAGGACAATTCACTCACTGTCCTTCCAGGTCCCTGGAAACAAGGACTTGCAGAGTGAAAGAAACTGACACTGTCCCTACCTAGAGTTTTCTGTCCCTAGAATAAATGTTTTTTTTAATCACAATATAGCAAAAGGACAATTCACTCACTGTCCTTCCAGGTCCCTGGAAACAAGGACTTGCAGAGTGAAAGAAACTGACACTGTCCCTACCTAGAGTTTTCTGTCCCTAGAATAAATGTTTTTTTTAATCACAATATAGCAAAAGGACAATTCACTCACTGTCCTTCCAGGTCCCTGGAAACAAGGACTTGCAGAGTGAAAGAAACTGACACTGTCCCTACCTAGAGTTTTCTGTCCCTAGAATAAATGTTTTTTTTTAAGCACACTATAGCAGAAGCACAAAACACACTGACACTCTCCCTACCTATCCTTCTCTTTCCCTAAACTAAAGGAATCCAGGTTAAGCAAGAAAGAAATAACAGTCACTGTCCCTGCCTATGCTACTCTATCCCTGCTCCGGAACACACTACACTAGGCCGCCGTGCTGGCGGCCTTTTATAGTGTGGGGCGTGTACTAAACACCCTCAGCAATAATTGGCCACAGGCATCCTGCCTGTGGCCAATCATTGCTCTCCTCGCTGCCGGCGCTGTGATTGGCCAAGCATGCGGGGTCACAGTGCATGCTTGGCCAATCACAGCGCCTGGATGACACTGCGATGGCGTAGTGCATTGTGGGCCGTTCGCGTCACTCGAATTTGGCGCGAACGGCCCAAATCGTTCGATCTTCGTCGAACGATCGAACAGCCAATGTTCGAGTCGAACGTATGTTCGACTCGAACACGAAGCTCATCCCTAATGAGGAAACATCTGTCTTGGTTGTCCTGGCTTATTTGTGAATGTGAAGGTGTATTGTTCCAGGGCCATACAGGATGATGAGGGGGTGTCAGGAAAGGTTCCATCCGCTGGTGGCATTTATTATTTATCTTGCAGTACTGTGGTCCACCAGCAGGTGTCTCCTGGCAGTTTGTAACTGTCAGGAGAATCTTTCCCTGCTGGTGTTGTATTATCTTTTGGACGCAGTACTGGTTTCCACCAGCGGATGGATCCTGGCAGTGTGGAGCAGACTGCCCTCCCTCCGATCAGGTGTGACCTGAAGCTAATCAGGCATTCCTATAAATACCCGGCAGGTGTATACACACACTGCCCTGGTATCGTCCTCGTGCCCTGACCTGTAGCCTGTCTGCTTGAACCTTGATCCATGTATCCTGATCCCTGTAACCTAAACCTGTAACCTGATCCTGAACCTGTTGTGTCCGTCCTAATCCCTGATCCCTGCTCTGCAGCCTGGTTGCCCCCTGCTTGATCCTGTCTCCCTGTCCTGATCCATCCTTACCCCATCTGCTGATCCCCCTGTGTATGACCTCGGCCTGGCCCTGTTTATGATTCTGGTTTCCCCATTACTTGTACATATTTGTCTGTTACTGTTATTAATTGTGGGTTCTGTTTGGTATTGGTTGTTGTGCACTGTGTGGTATTGGAGGTGGTTATATATATATTATTTCACTTATCTTTAATAAATCTTTATATTTCACTTATACGTGTTTGGTGTTCCTCTGTTGCTAGCTGCACAGTTCTGGTCACACTTGGTACGTGACAGTATACCAGGGCCATTAATGATCAGAAGTAGCTGCACAGAGGACCCATTTTGGTTCTGTTACTCTGCTAAAATGAACTCTGATATGATTCCTTATTATACTCTGATGGCGTCAGAGAGTGGTGAATATCTCCGCCAGACACTGAAAGAGTGGACCAGTGATCAGCTGCTAGAGATTATTCGTTTAGCTCACTCCTGGGTTGATCAGGGCTGTATGATGTTTGGGGATGTTCAACCTTTAATTAAAATCTGCACAGAGCTGGCTTTGCCTTGTATCCCAGAGGGCCATGATGATTTTTCTCCCCCCTTTAATGTTAATCAGGTCGTATCTTTGGTTTGGCTTCTGGAGGATGACTCCCCATACTTTTTTGAACATTACACAGCTTGTTCCCAACAGAAAATAATAGAGTGTGTTGATTGTGTACAATCCCTTGTCAGACAGGCAGAATGTAAACTGCAGTTTGTGCAGCCACTACTCTCAGCATGGTCTGATATTTTGCAATCGGCCCCAGCCAGCCCACAAAAAACATCTCTGCTGCCAGACACCTGCCTGCCCAAGAGTCTATTTCTCCATAACCCATGGCAACCCCAGTCGCAGTTCAGTACACACTACTTCCCACCAGGTATCAATATCCAGTCTCTGCTCCCTGCACCTATCCTGCATTCAACCCACCTGCCTCTTCTCAGCTGCCTGCAAGCCCACAAGAACCTCCTCCAGCCACTGTCCCCGTATCCCTGCCATATTCTTCCATTTGCTCGATTCCATCTTTTCCATATACTCCCCCCGTTATGTGCAAACCTGCAGTGACCAAATCTAAAAAGAAGCGGAAGTATTTCCCTACCCACACAATCAAACCAGTAATCCCACCTTCCTCCACACCCACCAACCTGCTCCAGCCTGCGGTCCTTGAGCCAGCCTTCCAGCCTGCGGTCCTTGAGCCCGCCTTCCAGCCTGCAGTTCCAGAACCAGCCTTCCAGCCTGCAGTCCCAGAGCCAGCCTTCAAGCCAGCCTTCCAGCCTGCAGTTCTCAAGCCAGCCTTCCAGCCTGCAGTTCTCAAGCCAGCCTTCCAGCCTGCAGTCCCAGAGCCAGCCTTCCAGCCTGCGGTCCTTGAGCCAGCCTTCCAGCCTGCGGTCCTTGAGCCAGCCTTCCAGCCTGCGGTCCTTGAGCCAGCCTTCCAGCCTGCGGTCCTTGAGCCAGCCTTCCAGCCTGCGGTCCTTGAGCCAGCCTTCCAGCCTGCTGTCCTTGAGCCAGCCTTCCAGCCTGCGGTTTTCGAGCCAGCCTTCCAGCCTGCGGTTTTCGAGCCAGCCTTCCAGCCTGCGGTTTTCGAGCCAGCCTTCCAGTCTGCGGTTCTTGAGCTAGCCTGCCAGCCTGAAGACCCTGTACCAGCCTGCCAGCCTAAAGACCCTGTACCAGCCTGCCAGCCTGAAGACCCTGTACCAGCCTGCCAGCCTGAAGACCCTGTGCCAGCCTGCCAACATGGAGTTCCCGTGCCAGCCTTCCAAACTGAAGCCCTGATGACAGTGTCCCAGTCGGAAGATCCGGTGCCCGTTTCCCGGCCTGTGGTTGTGGTGCCCGTTTCCCGGCCTGTGGTTGTGGTGCCCGTTTCCCGGCCTGTGGTTGTGGTGCCCGTTTCCCGGCCTGAGGTTGTGGTGCCTGCTGCGGTGCCCGTTCCCTGGCTTGAGGTTGTGGTGCCCGTTTCCCGGCTTAAGGTTGTGGTGCCCGTTTCCCGGCTTGAGGTTGTGGTGCCCGTTTCCCGGCTTGAGGTTGTGGTGCCCGTTTCCCGGCCCGAGGTTGTGGAGCCCTTTTCCCGGCTCGAGGGTATGTCGTCTGCTGCCCAGCCTGAGATGATCCCGTCTGCTGCCCAGCCTGAGATGATCCCGTCTGCTGCCCAGCCTGAGATGATCCCGTCTGCTGCCCAGCCTGAGATGATCCCGTCTGCTGCCCAGCCTGAGATGATCCCGTCTGCTGCCCAGCCTGAGATGATCCCGTCTGCTGCCCAGCCTGAGATGATCCCGTCTGCTGCCCAGCCTGAGATGATCCCGTCCGCTGCCCAGCCCGAAGTGTTCCTGTCTGCTGCCCAGCTTGATGATCCGGAGCCTGCTGCCCAGCCCGAAGTGTCCCTGCCTGCTGCCCAGCTCGATGACCCGGAGCCTGCTGCCCAGCTCGATGACCCGGAGCCTGCTGCCCAGCCCGAAGTGTTCCTGTCTGCTGCCCAGCTCGATGACCCGGAGCCTGCTGCCCAGCTCGATGACCCGGAGCCTGCTGCCCAGCCCGAGGTGTTCCTGCCTGCTGCCCAGCTCGATGACCCGGAGCCTGCTGCCCAGCCCGAGGTGTTCCTGCCTGCTGCCCAGCTCGATGACCCGGGGCCTGCTGCCCAGCCCGAAGTGTTCCTGTCTGCTGCCCAGCTCGATGACCCGGAGCCTGCTGCCCAGCTCGATGACCCGGAGCCTGCTGCCCAGCCCGAGGTGTTCCTGCCTGCTGCCCAGCTTGATGTGATTGTCTGCCCGGATGTGACTTTGCCTACTACCCAGCTGATTGCCATGAACTTTCTCCGGCAACAGCTAGTTGGAGCGTCCGGAGGCCGCTCCTTTGAGGGGGGGTACTGTCAGGAAAGGTTCCATCCGCTGGTGGCATTTATTATTTATCTTGCAGTACTGTGGTCCACCAGCAGGTGTCTCCTGGCAGTTTGTAACTGTCAGGAGAATCTTTCCCTGCTGGTGTTGTATTATCTTTTGGACGCAGTACTGGTTTCCACCAGCGGATGGATCCTGGCAGTGTGGAGCAGACTGCCCTCCCTCCGATCAGGTGTGACCTGAAGCTAATCAGGCATTCCTATAAATACCCGGCAGGTGTATACACACACTGCCCTGGTATCGTCCTCGTGCCCTGACCTGTAGCCTGTCTGCTTGAACCTTGATCCATGTATCCTGATCCCTGTAACCTAAACCTGTAACCTGATCCTGAACCTGTTGTGTCCGTCCTAATCCCTGATCCCTGCTCTGCAGCCTGGTTGCCCCCTGCTTGATCCTGTCTCCCTGTCCTGATCCATCCTTACCCCATCTGCTGATCCCCCTGTGTATGACCTCGGCCTGGCCCTGTTTATGATTCTGGTTTCCCCATTACTTGTACATATTTGTCTGTTACTGTTATTAATTGTGGGTTCTGTTTGGTATTGGTTGTTGTGCACTGTGTGGTATTGGAGGTGGTTATATATATATATTATTTCACTTATCTTTAATAAATCTTTATATTTCACTTATACGTGTTTGGTGTTCCTCTGTTGCTAGCTGCACAGTTCTGGTCACACTTGGTACGTGACAGGGGGACAGGATTTTTTTGCACTTCCCAGCTCTTAAATAGGAGCTTTAACATGTAAGTAATGTAATGTTACCCTGATGACCAATACGAATGAGTAAAAGACATACGGTAGCTATGTAAAATGTACAAACATTCTTGTATTTTCGCTTGATCGCCATACAAATGATTAATTTATTTTTATATGGTTATATACAGGGATCGTTTTCTCAGGGAAAAGGTGCAGAAACTCACCCCCTTCTCTACGCCACACCTGTCTTCACCCCATACCCACCCCTATGACCGTGCCTTGTCTCCACCCCTGCACACCTCTTAGCACCGCCCCCTTTAGAGAACAGGTATAATTTGGGGGCTATACAAGTGATATGTATGGAATTTGTTAATAAAATGCACAAAACATTAGCAATATCCACCACTTACCAAAGTAATCTCAGAGGCACTTGCAGTTGATTTCAACCAGCCCATATCCAGCAAAGCGACACCCTCAGATCACTCAAGAGACAACCCCATAACCAGCAAAGAGACAGCCCCATAACCAGCAGAGAGACAGGCCCACATCCAGCAAAGTTACAGGCCCTTATCCAGCAGAGACAGGCTCACAACCAGCAAAGAGACAGGCCCACAACCAGCAAAGAGACAGGCCGACATTTAGCAAAGAGACAGGCCCATATTCAGGAGGCACTCTCCCTCCTCATTGGCTGAGACAGCAGCGGAGTGCCATTGGATCCCGCTATTTTCAAGTGAGCCAATGAGGAGGGAGTGGGGGGGAGCCTAGCCATGGCTAGGCTCGGGTGCCCCCATAGCAAGCTGCTTGCTGTGGGAGCACTGAGTAGGAGGGAGGGGCCAGGAGCGCTGAAGAGGGACCCGAGAAGAGGCGGATCTGGGCTGCTCTGTGCAAAACCACTGCACAGAGCAGTATAACATGTTTGTTATTTTTAAACCAAAAAACAAGACTTTAGTATCACTTTAAGAATACAAACTTGAATAGCTTTTTTTAAACCAGCGGTTAGTGTCATTTTAACCACTTTAACTCCTTAGGGTGCACCTGCAGGCATAATCCTGGTATCAAAATTTTCTGCCGGCAATAGGCTTTCTTGTAGAAGTTATCTAAGCAGCAAAACAGCCGCTCAAGGGACCCCCCTATGCAGCCGCCCACCACCTCCTTTACCAGACTCTCCTGAGTGATTAGAAGAAAGCATTTAGTACAGTTGCCTTCTCTGTGTCATCTGTAACCATCCTCCCATCATCGTCTTTTATGTGGGCAATGTGCTCTGATCTCGCTTTTTTACTGCTAATATATCTAAAAACTTCCTTAGGGATTTCTTTACTCTCCTCTGCTATGTGTCTCTCGTAGTCTTTTTCAACCACCCTGATTTCATTCTTACACTTATTATTGCATTCCTTGTAGTGTTGGAATGCTGACAATGCCCCCTCTGTTTAATATTTTTTAAAGGCCATTTTTTTCTCTTTAATAAGATGTTTTACATTACGGTTTAGCCACTGTCATGTACCTGGGTGTATTTGAACCTGGATCTTCCTGGTCCCACAGCTGCAGGAAGTGATGCTATCTCTCAGCGCCCGATTGTGTGGAATAGCTCCCTGGGTGTTATGACTGCTTTTTGATCTTGATTTTCGTGTTGAACTTCTGCCTGAATTCCTGACTACTCTCTAGCCTGCTGATTTTGTACTTCACTGCCAGCTTGTGTATGACCTTTGCCTGCCTGACCACTCTCTGGATTTTGATCGTGTACCGTTTTTGCCTGATCTGTTGCCAACCTAATCTGCCTGACTACGTTTTCGCCTGAATCCTCAGCACACAAGTTCCACTTCGGACACTACCTATCACAGGTACCTTACAGCCACCCAGGTTTAACCTTCGCTCTTCTGTATTTATTGCCCATTGGAATGCTCTGTGTGATACCTTTGTTTAATATGTTCCTAAAGCAATCCCATTTTTCTTCCGTGTTCAATGTTTCTAGGATTTGGTCCCAATTGATGTCTTGCAGTATTGAGCACAGTGCAGAAAAGTTTGCTCGTTTGCAATTTAGAGTTCTTGTGCTACCCTCATGCCTTCTTTTCCTATGATATACGCTTTGAGTCTGCACCCGGTGGGAAGTGACACATGGCATTCCTCTTGCCCTTCCATCTAAAAATGCATATAAATACATAGAAGATCAAGGTATATCCTAAGAAACCACGGTTGGAAGCGGTGAAAAGGTTGCAGTAATCCCTGTTTGCATAACAAGAATTGGAGTTCATCATCCGGAGCAGTGGAGATCCATTAAGGCTGTATCTGACCGCTTGGGGTCCATCAGTAAGGTGAGAGGCTGGTGTCAACGGGGGAGGATTGTACATTTATACCTATTCCTTACTGGTTCCCTTTGTTTGATGTGATGAGTTGGACTCCCACGCCTGTTCCTTTCCTTCTTTCCTGCTCTTGGCTGCTGATCTTTTGGGAAGATTAGCACTTTATGTGTGAACTTTCTACCTATTCTACATTTTTTGGGACACATCAAAATTTGGATGTTTTTTGCATTTTTTGCACATTATGCACATTTATTAATAGTTAATACTATTGTGTTTTGATGTTTCATAGCACCTTTCATTGGATTCATTATTTGTATTTTAGCACTTTTATAGCACGTTTTTATTGTATTATTGTTCACGGACATTTAGCGCTGCTTCATCATTCTTTTTACATTATTTGTCTGTGTTGGTTGCACTATATAAGTCAACTGCTGTATGTCATATATGTTTATATCAGTTATCTATATTAGCATTTTGTATTGAGCACTTTATAATAGCACTTTAGTTTAGTTTAGTTTTACCTATTGGTAGGCGCATAGGTACCTTCCTTTAACATACGCTAAATGTGATCATCCTGTGATCACTAGATCCCAAATTATCCCGTATTGCCACATCTGAGATCAGACTTAGATCGTAATAAATCTAGCAATGCATTCTTTCCAGTCTGGGAATCCCCCAATTGAGACATGAAGTTGTCCTGTAAGACATTTGTCACGGTGCTATTGATGTGAGCCCACAGGCGAGCAGGTGACACGGGATCCCCCAGTATTCCACCAGGGACCCTCTTACAAGGGTTTGGGCTTAGCTGCGTGCTGAACACCCAGGTCACGACCCCCAGGTTCACCCTGCTCGCAAGGAGAGTACCAGAAGACACTGTCAGGCACGGATGGATGGATGGATGAAGCAAAAGGAGAGCTGGATAGCGATCCAAGGTCAGGGCGGGCTGCAGACAACATAATCAGGAGAACTAGCCAAGTCCATACACAAGAGATCAGTTCACGAGAAGTCAGGTTAAGCAGGTTACACGAAGGGCGCTCAGGAACAAGTGTTGCTCAAGCAACCAGAAACTGGTCTCAGTGGACTTTAAATAGAGAGGCACATGGGAGGCTGGACAGGAAGTATCAGGAAGTATCAGGAAGGAAGGACATATTAAGCAACAGGTGAAGCCGGCGACACCCATAGCTGCTGAGCTGAACACAAGCTTGTAGAACCACAGGTGACAGCCGACCTACAGCAGTAAAAGGTAAGACACAGATCAGCTCTGCAGCAGCTGATCTGTGACACTACCCCCCCCCCCCCCCGCTTATGAGGAGGTCCCCCTACACGTCTGGGGGCTGGTTTAGAGAGAAATTTCCGATGGAATTTGGTCACCAAGCGTAGGGCTGAGACATGTGTAGCAGGAACCCAAGACCTCTCCTCCGGACCGTTGCCCTTCCAATCAATTAGATAGAGTAGCTTTCCTTGGGAGAATTTGGAGTCTAATATTTCTTTAATCTCATACTGATCTGTGCTATCAGCCACAGAAGCGGGGTGGGAAGAAGGGCGAGAGAAGTGATTGAGCACCAGTGGCCTTAGCAGGGAGACATGGAAGGCATTGGGGGCAGACGGAACTTAAAAGCAACTGGATTGATCTGACGGAGAAGGGGAAAGGGACCAATGAAGCGAGGGGCAAATTTCATTGAGGGCACCCGGAGTCGGATGTGCTTGGTAGAGAGCCAAACTCTATTGCCAGGTACGAACTTGGGAGCCGGACGACGATGACGATCTGCTGACGTTTTATGCCTGGAAGCAGCCAGATGAAGATTCTTAGAGACTTCTTCCCAGATTGAGTTGAAGGTCCTTTGGGTTTCAGCTGCTGCTAGTATGAGAGAAGAAATGGGAACAGGAAAGGGAACAGATGGATGCTGCCCATAAACAGTGAAAAAGGGAGATTTTCCAGAACTGGCAATGGAGTGTTGGTTTAAGGCAAACTCTGCCCAGGGCAAAAGGTCCACCCAGTCATCTTGGTGGGCTGAGATGAAGGCACAGAGAAAACGTTCTACATTTTGATTGACACGTTCCGTTTGCCCATTGGACTGGGGATGAAAGGCAGATGAAAAATCCAATTTAATCCCAAAGGAGCTGGCCAAGGCTCTCCAAAACTGATCAGTAAATTGAACTCCTCTGTCAGAGACGATTTGTGAAGGCATCCCATGAAGATGAAAGAACTCCTTAATGAAAGTTGTGGCAAGACTAGGAGCAGGAGGTAGGCATGGGAGAGGGATCAAGTGACACATTTTGGAGAACCGATTCACCACTACGCAGATGACTGTAGAACCAGTTGAGGGGGGCAGATTTAAGATAAAATCCATGGAAATATAACGCCAAGGTATATCGGGAACTGGTAAGGGCAGAAGCAACCCAGCTGGGGCGGCCGTGGAAGACTTGGATAGTACACAAACCGTACAGGCTTAAACGTACTCTTTGACATCCTTACAAAGAGAGGGCCACCAGTAATGACACTGAAGAAGGTCACAAGTACAAAGTATACCAGCATGTCCAGAGAACTTGGAGTCATGTGCCCACGCAAGGAGTTTGGGACGAAGTGCGGGAACTACAAAAGTTTTACCTGGAGGAGGCTGCGTAGGCCGTATCTGAGTAGCGGCCAGAATACGATGGGGAGGGAAGATGGGACCAGGATCTAGGTGATTCTCACTCTTCACTGAGGGCACACACAGCTGTGGAGATTGCCTGCTGTGTCTCATTACTTTTATACTTGGGATATTCACCATACTCAGATACCTGACAAACATACTTATGCTTACAGCCTATACTTTTTATGGACTAACAAGGTCTCTGTGGATACATCACTACACCTATGCCATGCCTGCTCTTCGTTTGGCCCCTGGTGGGGTCCCTTCTGACTCCGCCCCCTCAGCTCCCTGGTGAGGCACCTGCTGCCGCCGTCTTGGGGCCGCACACCTGTAGCCATGGTCAAGCTCAGTGGTACATTGTTACACACATCAACCCCTGAAGAGCGAACTGGATCTCGCGAAACTAGTGGGGTAGTATAATGCCTGTGTACTCTTACTGTTACTACATTTATGTACCAATATTCCTTGTTTATGTATCTTTTTTATTAGCAACTGTTGGTGTTACTTATGCATGTAAACAACTTTACTTGAATAAACCATATACTGTTTTTACTACTGTTATGTTTACTGGCGGAAACGGTAACCACTTCATTCAAAGTCCCGCGGCGAATCCTCCATTTTATCATATGTTACAGGGATGGAAGTGTGTTACTGGGGACACCAGACCTTTCCCCTTTCTTTAGGTGATTCTCAGAATCGTTGACATCAAACGACCTGGACAAGGCATTGGCATGAAGGTTTTTGGAACCAGGATGAAAGGTAATGTTGAAGTTGAAGCGGGCGAAAAAGAGGGCCCAGCGAGCTTGGCGTGGGTTCAATCGTTTTGTGGATTGTAAATACTGCAGATTTTTATGGTCAGTATAGATGGTAAAACAATGGGGAGAACCCTCTAGTAAATGTCGCCATTCTTGAAGAGCTAGTTTAATAGCCAGTAGCTCACGATCCCCAATGGTATAGTTCTTTTCTGCATCTGAAAACTTCTTGGAAAAGAATCCGCAAGGCTGAGACTTGCCCTTCTGAGGTTGGAGTAGGACGGCACCGACTCCTACTGAAGAGGCATCAACCTCCATAGAAAAGGGTTTCGTAATGTCCGGACGTAGGAGAATTGGGGCGGAGAGGAAGGCTGCCTTGAGTTTGTGGAAAGCATCAATGGCTTCAGGGGACCAGAACCGGACACTGACACCCTTGTGGGTGAGAGATGTAATAGGAGCTACCAAGGTGGAGTAGTTACGAATGAATAGGCGATAGTAATTGGTGAAGCCCAAAAAGCGTTGGGTGGCTTTAAGACCAGAGGGCTGGGGCCACTCAGAGATGGCCCAAAGTTTGGCTGGGTCCATGAGGAGGCCCTGATACGAGATTATGTAGCCCAGGAATGGAACTTGTGTTTGTTCAAATAGGCACTTCTCCAATTTAGCATATAGACGATTGTCCCATAGTCGCTGTAGCACAGCTTTCACATGGAGACGATGAGTGAGTAAGTCTGGTGAGAAAATAAGTATCATCCAGATATACAATAACACAGGCATACGGAAGGTTGCATAAGATCTCATTGACCAAGTTTTGGAAGACAGCTTGGGCATTGCAAATGCCAAAGAGCATTACAAGATATTCATAATGTCTGCCCCTGGTGTTAAAGGCGGTTTTCCACTTGTCTCCTCCCCGAATTCTTATTAAATTATAGGCCCCTCTAAGATCCAATTTGGTAAAAACATGAAAACCCAGCTGTCTGTCAAAGAGTTCTGAAATTAAAGGAAGAGGGTATTGGTTCTTCATGGTGATAGCGGTAAGGTCCATGTAGTCGATGCATGGACGGAGTGAACCATCTTTTTTCCTTACAAAGAAAAACCCGGCTCCGGCAGGTGATTTAAATTTTCCTGATGAAACCCTTTTGCAGGTTTTCCTGAATGTATTCAGACATGGCTTGTGTCTCTGGGATAGATAGAGGATAGACTCTGCCTCGCGGAGAAGAGGTCCCTGGTAACAGATCAATGGAGCAGTCATAGTCTCTGTGAGGAGGAAGGCGATCAGGGGACTTTTTGCAGAAAACCTCTCGGAAGGACTGAAATTGAGAAGGCAATATGGAAGTTGGGGAGGTTTCAGCCAGATGAATGGAAGGAGGTGGTAGTACCTTGGAAACACATCGTTTCTGACACTGGGGACCCCAAGCCAATACTTGTCCAGAGTTCCATTCAAGATGCGGTGAGTGTTTCTGCAATCATGGAAGACCCAGAATGATGGGACTGGAGGATTTAGGCAGAATTAGGAAAGAGATTTCCTCACTATGCAAAACCCCAATGCGTAACGCAATAGGAGGGGCTTTAAACCAGATGGGGCTCATTGGCAAGAAGGAGCCATCTACTGCTGTCACGGAGAGGGGTATAGCCAGGGTAACAAAGGAAATGCCCAACTCGGAAGCCAAAGATTGTTCAATGAAATTCCCAGCTGCTCCAGAGTCCACGTATGCAGAGAGTTGATAGGCATTTTGAGCCCAGTGGATAGACACGGGTAGGGTGAAACGAGAGAAGCTGACAGAATTAAAGGATCAGTCTAGATCACCTCCCTCCGAGTGACCTAGACCTTGGAGTTTCCCGGACGAACTGGACAGGAGTTCAAAAAATTTCCTTTATCGCCACAATAAAGGCACAAGCCCAAACCCATGCACAGGGCACGTTCCTCTGGAGTGAGGCTAGTTCACCCAAGCTGCATAGGTTCTTCCAACATTTGAGAGGTTAAAGATGGAGAGGGTTCCACAAGTCTTTGGCCTACCTGTGCTGGACGACACGAGATGACTGGTTCTGAATCTCTCCAGGGCCTGCTCCTGGAAGCGAATGTCTATTTGAATGCTCAATGCGATTAAATCATCAAATGTGGTAGGAATGGTGCATCAAGCGAGTTCATCCTTTACACGCTCAGATAGGCCTTGCCAGAAGATAGCGGTAAGAGCCTCATTATTCCATTTGAGTTCAGCGGCCAGCGTATGGAATTGAACTGCGTATTGACCGACTGTCATTCCTTGCTGACGAAGACGAAGGAGGGCCCCAGCAGCAGAAGACACTCTGCCCGACACATCAAAAGTTTTCCGGAATGCATCCAAAAAGGCCTGGAGGTCGGAGGTGATAGAATCGTGTCATTCCCAGACTGGGGAGGCCCAAGCTAGAGCATCACCAGAAAGGAGAGAGATATATGCGAATTTGGTGCGATCAGTTGGAAAATGGTGGCTGGAAAGTTCAAAGTGGATGGAGCACTGATTAATGAAGCCACGACAAGCCTTAGGGTCGCCAGAAAAATGAGGTGGTGGCGGCAGATGCAATGC
This sequence comes from Rana muscosa, assembly GCA_029206835.1. NCBI lineage: Eukaryota > Metazoa > Chordata > Amphibia > Anura > Ranidae > Rana > Rana muscosa. Next base: position 12,622,143 of record CM055122.1, on the reverse strand, counting down.
AGGGATTGCCAGGCGTAGCAGGTAACACGGGAACAGATGAGGCAGAAGCAGGAGCCGAAGGAGCTGAAGTTGCAGCGATTTGCAGACGATCCAGGCTGGAGGCAAGATCCTGTAGAAACAGCATTACAGGCTCTTGATTTGCTTGCTGGGAGTTAAGTCTCTGAACTAGATGTTGCATTTGGTCCTCGGTTAGTGGTCGACTCTCTGAGGAGCTCATGGCTTGAGCAAACTGTCACGGTGCTACTCATATGAGCCCACAGGCGAGCAGGTGACACAGGATCCCCCAGGGCGTGGAATCTAAGGGCCAGCCGGTATTCTGCCAGTGACCCCCTCACAAGGGTTTAGGCTTAGCTGTGTGCTGACCCCAGGTCACGACCCCCAGGTTCACCCTGCTCGCAAGGAGAGTACCAGAAGACACTGTCAGACACGGATGGATGGATGAAGCAAAAGGAGAGCCGGATAGCGATCCAAGGTCAGGGCGGGCTGCAGACAACGTAATCAGGAGAACTAGCCGAGTCGGTACACAAGAGATCAGTTCACGAGAAGTCAGGTTAAGCAACAACCTTGCTGTCCAGCTGAACGGACGTGTGTGTAAAGAGCTCCTGCCATCCAGGATACATCCACGGTTTCCACGATTTCTCTCCCTCAGCAGGCATCGCCTGGCTGTCCACTGCTCCCCATAGACCCGGATCTCCCCCAGCCCAGCTCCCCCAGCTCACCAGCGTGCCACCTGAAGCAGCCATCTGGGCGTCTCTCTGGATCTACAGCTTCCGGCAGGATAGACCGCGGCTGCGGCCTAGCTCCGGCCATCCAGCAATATTTTCCACATCTTCTCTCCCTCCAGCAGGCCTTGCTGCCTCCACTTTGGAGCTCCCCCAGCCTGTCTGCGGGCCGCCCGAAGCCGCAACTACAGCTGCCTGCCTAGCTACGGCTGCGGAGGCCATCTTGGTCAACCTAGCCTCAGCCTCAGCACCTTCTCCTGACCCCCCTAAGACAATTCCGCCTGACAAAACCACAGGACTTCACCCACTCACCAGCCGTCTGCCTTTAGCCCCCACTGGTCACTCATAATCGTCAGCCTGAAGGACGAACTATGGATCCGGCCTGGTAAGTAGGGGCCATCTTGGTACACCCGAGTGCTTCACTACCAGTACTCTGACATCCATATAAAACAAACTCTTTAAAAACCTTTTCCAACTTTCTACTGAAATCTCCTCCCCGACTTACCGGGCTGCCCCTGTCTGCAACACCAATCACCACTACTCCGATTATCTTTTTTACAATCTTAAAAAAAAAAAAAAAACTTCAACTTTTCAAACATCATCCTCATCCTCATCATCATCATCCCCCCCCCTCCTCCTCATCATCATCCTCATTATCCTCATCCTCGTCATCTCATCATCATCTCATCTCATCAGCTCATCCCATTCTCATCATCATCATCCTCACCATCCTCAGCCTCATCCTCCTCCTCCTCATCCTCATCATCCTCATTGTCATCTCATCATCATCTCTTCTCATCAGCTCATCTCATTCTCCTCCTCCTCATGATCATCCTCCTCGTCATCTCATTATCATCATCGTCACCATTGTCTCATCATCATCGTTTCATCATCATCAGCATCGCATCATCATCACATCATATCATCTCATCATCATCATCATCATTGCCATCATCATCATCATCTCATCATCGTTTCATCATCATCGCATCATCATCATTATCATCATCATCATCGCCATCATCATCGCCATCATCATCGCCATCATCATCGCCATTCTCATCTCATCTCATCTCATCATCCCATCACCATCAGCATTCTCCCACCATGTTCAACATCAAATACTCAGCTGACACCCTCCACAGCTTAATGAATACTAGTGGTGCAAGGGATCGTCATTGATCCATGATCCGCACGGATCAATGACTTCGGATCGGCACACCCGTGATCCGCGGCACGCCGCGGATCGCAGAGGGGTAAAGCACACATTTAAACTGTCTCCACTCTGCTCGCACTAATACAGCCCCACCTCCTCCTAACCCCGCGCTGTGATAGACAGAATGCGGGTCCAATGCTGGGATGTGTTCTGTCTATCACAGCGTGGGGTTAGGAGGAGGCGGGCTGTGTTAGTGCTAGCAGACAGCTTCAATGGCTGGAACATACATATAAGGTGAGCTGCCATCCGTCCTCCCCTCTCCCCCCCCCCCACCACATACCTCTCTCTGCTGGCTGCCTGGCTCTGTCTTCGGGACTCCCCCGGCCGCCGAGTCTGTCTCCTGTCCCTGCCGCCTATGTACACAGTGAGGAGGGGTGAGCTGTGCTCTTCCCCTCTCAGCTGTGACTCCTGTTTTGGAAGTGACAGGGTCAATAAAGAGAACCTGTCACCTCCAATTGCTATCACACACGGAATTGTTTTCTCCTGTGTGATAGCAATAAAGTTATGTGAAAAAAAATTGATAAAAAAATAAGAAGAAATAATAATTAAATAAATAGGCATCTCAGGAAAAATGTCAAAGTTTTGTTACTTCCCAGAGGGGCTTCTATTAAAATTATTACAAAGTCAGCCAAAATGTGAAATCCATCTGACTTTTTACATTTTAAAAGCAGCAGCAAACCTTACATGCTTGCTAATGTGACGCAACACCTCTGATTTTCACATTTAACATTTAGTTAAATGTGAAAATCAGAGGTGTTCTGTCACATTAGCAACCATGTAAGGTCAGCAGGTTTGCTGCTGCTTTAAAATTAAACATGTAAAGAGTCCGTTGGATTTACAAATACTGTATTTAAGCATATAAGCTCTGTTTTGTGTTGAAAATAACTGTGAAATCGAAAATTCCGGTGGGTGTAACATTATTATTTTTTTTTATTTTTTTTTGCCGATCCGAAAATGATCCGATCCGTGGCTCTGATCCGAGGATCGATCCGATCCGTGAGTTTTTTGATCCGGTGCACCCCTAATGAATACCGCCTCAACACTACCAACCACCATCCAAGAAATACTACGAAAAGAACAACTTCTAAGAATCAATCGGCAATCGCACCACTTCAAGTACAACACTTATCATGCGCCCTGATCAACACCAGATCAGCATTCAAGCATAAACAGGAAATTCACGACTTCATCACTCAACACAACACAGATTGCCTCTTTATCACGGAAAGCTGGCTAACACCTGACTGTAACACCATCCTAGCAGAATTAGTGCCTGAGAACTACTGCATCCTAACTGAGCATAGAGTAGGGCAAAGAGGAGGCGGCCTAGCAGTGATCTACAAATCTCACCTCTCTCTCACCAAACCAACTCTACAGAGCTCATTGCCATTCATGGAAACACTCACACTTCAACTTCAAACAACGCCCCAGGACACCGTCCACATACTGCTATGCTACAGACCACCGGGACCAAAGACACACCTCCTCACACCTTTCACTGAATTCATCTCTACATACACCTTGAAAACCAAAAACCTCCTGTTACTCGGGAACTTCAACCTCTGGGCTAACTCCTCCCAGGACCCCATCGCCACCGCCTGCATCAACCAACTGGAAGCACTAGGTCTGCAGCAACTGATAAATGCTCCCACGCATGTTTAGGGTCACACCCTTGACCTCATCTTCAATCAAAATATGGACATCAACACACTGGACAACACGCCATTACCATGGACGGACCACCACGCCATCAAATTTAAAATAACTACCAACACCATCTAGCAAAAACCAACACACTCAACAACAACACACTGGACAAGATCACAGAAGAAACTACACTCGCAACTCTTCAAAACCACACTATCCAACAAAATAGCGATGCTAAGTCAAAAACACTCAACTGAAGAAACACTCAACTCCCTAAACAAAGCATTACTACAGACAGCAGACACAGTCGCACCAAGACGCAGAGCACTCATCCGCAAAAACAATTTGGGCTGGTTCAATGACTCTCTTACATTACTGAAACAAGAACGCAGAAGAGCTGAAGGAGCCTGGAGAAGGAATTCAACAAAGGAAAACAGCACAAACTACAAATTACTCACAAGAAATACCACAAAGCAATCTTCAAAGCAAAAAAAGAACACTTCTCCAACACCACCTCAAAAGCCATAAACCGTCCCTGCGAACTTTTCAAACTAGTCGCTCAGACTATAAACCCCACCTGTCTAGAGCCTCCAGCAAATTAAACACAAGAATTCTGAAATGAGCTATCTGATTTTTTTATTGATAAAATCACAAACATTCAAGAAATAATTCAGCAGAAAAAAACAATCAACCAAAAGCCATATAAATACTTTACAATCAACGAAATTTACTCTGGTCCCAATCACCATCGACACCACCAAAATCATCATCAGAAGCCTCCGAGACAGCACATCACCAAATTACATTATTTCTACAAAACTTCTGAAAGAATGTACCGACATCTTGGCACCCACCATAACACACCTCATAAATCAATCATTCAAAGAAGGTATTGTTCCAATCTCCCTCGAACAAGGCATAATCAAACCCCTCCTAAAGAAACCCAACCTCGACCCCAAAGACCCAAACTATCGCAGACCGGTAACAAGCCTTAACACCATCTCCAAGATCATTGAGAAAGCAGTAGTACAACAGCTACAACTCCATTTGGACACCTACAAACTCTTGGACCCACTACAATCTGGTTTCCGCCCAGGCCACGGGACAGAAACTGCACTTCTCAAAATCTGGGATGACGCCCTTGAAGCAGCAGATGATGGAGAATCATGTCTCCTGGTGCTGCTGGATCTCAGCGCAGCTTTCGACACAGTAGACCACAAAACTCCTGCTCACTCATCTCACAGAAGTAGCCGGAGTCGCAGACTCAGATCTACCCTGGTTTGCATCCTTCCTAGAGAATCGATCCCAGACAGTGAAACTAGGAGCTTTCACTTCGGAAGCACGTACAATTACATGCAGAGTCCCTCAAGGATCACCCCTGTCGCTGTGCTCTTCAACATCTACCTGCGCCCACTCCTCAAAATCATCAGCAAACAGGACCTGCTCTATCACTCCTACGCTGATGACACTCAACTTTACCTTCACATCACCAACAAAAAAGACCAATACCATGCACTAGAAAATTGCCTCTCATTGATCGATGATTGGATGACGGAGAGCTCCCTCAAACTTAATGGATCCAAAACAGAACTTCTCTTTCTCCACGCAAACCGAAAGAAAAACTCTAGGACAACATGCACACCACCCACCATCCTTGGACAAACCATCACCCCAAGCACCAAAGTCAAAAGCCTCGGAGTCATCTTTGACTCAGACATGACTATGGACGCACAAATAGGATCAGTAGTCAGCGGATCTCACTACTTTCTCCGCCTGCTGCATAGACTCATCCCCTTTAACCCAGTAGAGGATACAGCAGTAGTAGTTGGAACAATCATCAATTCCCAAATCGACTACGCAAACTCTCTCTACCTTGGACTTCCCAAATACCAAATTTCGCGTCTACAAGTCGTCCAGAACACAGCAGCCAGACTGGTAATGGGAAAAAACCCTGGGAATCAATCACCCCGTCCCTGAGGACCCTCCATTGGCCAGCCGTGAAGGATCGGGTTACATTCAAGACCCTCTGCCTCACTCACAAATGCACACAAGGAAACGCTCCTCAATACCAATGCGAGAAAATAAAACACTACACCCCTAGTCGCGCCCTCCGGTCAACTAACCAAAACATCCTCCACATCCCCAAGACTCGCTACAAATCTAGAAGAGAACGAAGATTTGCAGTCCAAGGACCACGGCTATGGAACGCTCTACCCGCGGATATCCGCATGGAAGAAAACCATTAGGCCTTCAGGAAAAACTTAAGACCCACCTCTTCTGAAGACACAGGACAACACTGGATGCAAAAAGAGCCTTGAGGCGATTTAGTTCGCATTTGTATCGCTATACAAGTTACTCACTCACTTAAGTAGGTTTCACGAAGGGCGCTCAGGAACAAGTGTTGCTCAAGCAACCGGAAACTGATCTGAGTGGAATTTAAATAGAGAGGCACATGGGAGGCTGGACAGGAAGTAGCAAGAAGGAAGGATATATTAAGCAACAGGTGAAGCCAGCGACACCCATAGCTGCTGAGTGCAGCAAGAGCTGAACACAAGCTTGTAGAACCACAGGTGCCAGCCGACCTACAGCAGTAAAAGGTAAGACACAGATTAGCTCTGCGGCTGATCTGTGACAACATTCATGAAATGACAGGACTTTAATGAGTGAGCTGTCCCCTGAGCTGTCCCCAGTCCGGAAGTCCCCCATTATTATGACATTTCCCTGCCTCGCTGCCATTTCTAATTGTGATAGGAGGTCCAGCTCCTCCTTAAGGTTGGAGGGCCTGTAACATAACCCCACTATTATTTTCCACTTACTTCTTTTCTTTGGAGTTCTACCCACACAGTTTCGACCTCCCTCCTCATCCCATTCACAATGTCACTCCTCTCTACCACCCTTACATAATTTTTGATGAATTTCCCCCTCTTCTACCTTCCCTGTCCTCCTGATACAAGGAATACCCCTGAATATTTGCCAGCCAGTCATTTCAGCTGTCCAACCAAGTTTCTGTTATTCCCACAAAGTCTACATCCTCCACGTAAATAAAATAAATAATTACATTAAAAAAATATGTAAACCACCCCTGTCCTCATGCGCAAATGCGAACGCATACGTAATTTCCACACCCTAATGTAAATGGTGATCGCACCACACGTCAGAGCAAGAGCAATAATTCCAGCGCCAGACCTCCTGTGTAAATCTAAACTGGTAACCTGTAAAAAAAATTAAAGTGTGGCCTATGGAGATATTTAGGTACTTTAGTTTGGCGTCATTCCACGGGCATATTCAATTTTAAAGCAATACATGAGCTATTTGTATTGTGTTTGTGTGCACTAAAATTCATTAAAGTGTATTTTATTTTTATTGTTTTAAAAATGGCCACCCAAATATCGTGCAACATAAAAAGTGGCCACCATTTTATTTTCCAGGGTCTCTGCTTTCAAAAAATATATAATTTTATTTTAAAAAGTTATTTTCCAGCAAAAAAAAATAAATGCAGATTGTTTACACAGAAATGTCAGAATTGGCCTGGAAGTAAAGAGTAAAAAAACTAAAAATAAATAAAACTTGCCTCCCAAAAAAGAACAGCTCTAGTTCTCCTTTTTCGGATCAGCATTCACCGTAACTGACGTTGGATCTACATCAGGAGACAATTTTTTTTATTTTTTGTTTTTTTGATAAAGGACTTGTCAAAAACTGCCTCTTACAAAGTTACATAGTTAGTCAGGTTGAAAAAAGAGTCCATCCAGTTCAACCATAAAAAATAAATAAATAAAATAAAAAATATCGTACAATCCCATATACCCAATTCTATACCCACAGTTCATCCAGAGGAAGGCGAAAAACCCCAGCAGAGCATGCTCCATCTTGCTACAGCAGGGGAAAAAATTCCTTCCTGATCCCCGAGAGGCAATCCGATTTTCCCTGGATTAACTTTACCTATAAATGTTAGTACCCAGTTATATTATGTACATCTAGGAAAGTATCCAGACCTTTCTTAACCTCCCTAGCGGTAATCGGGGCGATTTTTTTATGCTAAAATCGGTAACCCCCGAGCCAGACTCGGGCTGCATCACAGTATCCAGGGGAAGTAACTTACCTTGTTCCCTGGATCCTGCGATGTCCTCCCGCAGTGTCTGCGAGCTGTGTCTCGCTCGATCCTCACTGCCGAGTGCCGAGCTCCGTTCCCTGCGACGTTGCGGCGCACAGGGGCAGAGTTCGACGCCAAATTCAAAAAGGTAAACACATAGTATACATACAGTATACTGTAATCTTACAGATTACAGTACTGTATGTAATAATTACACATCCCCTTTGTCCCTAGTGGTCTGCCCAGTGTCCTGCATGCACTTTTATATAATAAAAACTGTTCTTTCTGCCTGGAAACTAGAGATTGTCCATAGCAACCAAAAAGTGTCCCTTTATGTCAAAAGTGGTTTTAGACCAGCTAAAAAACAGCGATAATAAATTACAATCACTCGCAGAATTGAGCGATAGCGATTTGTGGGGAAATTCATCATCAAACAAAAAATCTAATGACAGCAACAATTCTGCAACTGAGCAAATTTCAGTGTTTTTGATTTGATTACATTATTGAATAATTTTTATTATAATTACATTACTATTTGTTATAATTATTTATAGTTATTTATTATATTATAATTTATGATTTTGTGTTTCAAAGTTTATCATACTCGGGATGTCTAATAGACTCTTGTTTGGTCAGGTTTAAGTGAGTAATTCCTAAGAATCGCAGGCCTACAATACATAACACCAAATTTCCATGCAAAATAATTGTACCGCTTTTGGTACGTAATTCCAGACAGAATCATACCGCCAAGGAGGTTAAAGCAATCTACTGAGTTGGCCAGAACCACCTCTGGAGGGAGTCTATTTCACATTTTCACAGCTCTTACTGTGAATAAACCTTTCCGCATTTGGAGATGAAATCTCTTTTCCTCTAGACGTAAAGAGTGCCCCTGTGTCCTCTTTATTGACCGTAAAGGGAATAACCCAACACCAAGTTCACTATATGGACCCCTTATATATTTGTACATGTTGATCATATCCCCCCTAAATCTCCTCTTCTCAAGAGTAAATAAATTCAGTTCCTCTAATCTTTCCTCATAGCTGAGCTCCTCCATGCCTCTTATCAGTTTGGTTGCCCTTCTCTGCACTTTCTCCAGTTCCCCAATATCCTTTTTGAGAACGGGTGCCCAAAACTGAACTGCATATTCCAGATGAGGTCTTACTACTGATTTGAACAGGGGCAAAATGATATCTCTCTCTCTCAAGTCCATACCTCTCTTAAAGCAAGAAAGGACTTTGCTCGCTTTGGAAACCGCAGCTTGGCATTGCATACTATTATTGAGCTTATGATCTACCAAAACCCACAGATCCTTCTCCACTACGGATTCCCCCAGTTGTACTCCCCCTAGTATGTATGATGCATTCATATTCTTAGCCCCCAAGTGCATAACTTTACATTTATCAACATTAAACCTTATCGGCCACATAGTCGCCCAATTAAACAGTGCATTGAGGTCGTCTTGTAAATTGGAGACATCCTATAAGGACGTTATTTCACTGCATAGCTTAGTGTCATCTGCAAAGACAGAAATGTTACTTTTGATCCCAGACCCAATATAATTTATAAAGATATTAAAAAGTAAAGGTCCCAACACTGAACCTTGGGGTACACCACTGATAAACTTAGACCATTCAGAGTAAGAATCATTAACCACTACTCTCTGAATTCTGTCTTTTAGCCAATTTCCTATCCATTTACAAACTGATATTTCCAAGCCTGTAGACTTTACCTTACACATGAGCAGGGATGAGCCGAACACCCCCCTGTTCGGTTTGCACCAGAACCTGCGAACAGACAAAATGTTCGTGTAAACTTTAGAACCCTATTAAATACAATGGACTCGAACGTTCGAAATCTAAAGTGTTAATTATAAAGGCTAATATGCAAGTTATTGTCCTAAAAAGTGTTTGGGGACCTGGGTCCTGCCCCATGGGACATGTATCAATGCAAAAAGAAGTTTTAAAAACGGCAGTTTTTTTGGGAGCAGTGATTTTAATAATGCTTAAAATGAAAAAATAAAAGTGAAATATTCCTTTAAATTTCGTACCTGGGGGGTGTGTATGATATGCATGTGAAGTGGCGCATGTTTCCCATGCTTAGAACTGTCCCTGCAAAAAATGTCATTTTTGAAAGAAAAAAATGCATTTAAAACTGACTCGCGGCTATTAATGAATTGTCGGCTCCCGGCAATACATACAAAAGTCATTGATAAAAAAAAAAAAAAAAGCGTGGGGGTTCCCCAGAATTCAATTACCAGGCCCTTCAGGTCTGGAATGGATATTAAGGGGAACCCCGCCGCAAATTTAAAAAAAAATTGACGTAGGGTTCCCCCAAATATCCATTCCAGGCCCTTCAGATCTGGCATGGATTTTAAGGGGAACTCCACCCCAAATTTAAAAAAAAATGGTGTGGAGTCCCCCTAAAAATCCATACCAGACCCCTTAACCGAGCACGCAACCTGGCCAGCCGCAGGGGAAAAGGGGGGACGAGAGAGCGGCCCCCCCTCCCTCCTGAACCGTACCAAGCCACATGCCCTCAACATGGGGAGGATGTCCCCATGTTGATGGGGACAAGGGCTTCATCCCCACAACCCTTGCCCGGTGGTTGTGGGGGTCTGCGGGCGGGGGGCTTATCGGAATCTGGAAGACCCCTTTAACAAAGGGGACCCCCAGATCCCGCCCCCCCCCATGTGAATTGGTAAGGGGTACATTGTACCCCTACCATTTCACGAAGAAAGCGTAATTTTTTTTAAAAAAAAACACACAAACACCTTGAAAAAGTCCTTTATTTAAAAAAAAAAAACATTCCAGCGGTGAAATCCAGTGTCCCGCGGCGATCCCGATGTCCAGCTCTGTCCTTCATTGGTTGTGCCTGAGCGGACCTGATGGGGAACTCCCTCTCAGTATTTTAAATGTATAGACCCGCCCCTTCTAAAGTTCCCCATCAGGTCCGCTCAGCGGACGAGATGCGGAACATGAGAAGGGGCGGGTCTATACATGTATTACCAAAGTGAGAGCAGTCCCCCATCAGGTCCGCCCCCTCGGTATGTCGGACCCGCCTACGTCATTGGCTTGAGCGGGGAACTTCCTTCACTATGTAAATTTAAATTACACAGTGAAGGAAGTTCCCCGCTCAAGCCAATGACGTAGGCGGGTCCGACATACCGAGGGGGCGGACCTGATGGGGAACTGCTCTCACTTTGGTAATACATGTATAGACCCGCCCCTTCTCATGTTCCGCATCTGGTCCGCTGAGCGGACCTGATGGGGAACTTTAGAAGGGGCGGGTCTATACATTTAAAATACTGAGAGGGAGTTCCCCATCAGGTCCGCTCAGGCACAACCAATGAAGGACAGCGCTGGACATCGGGATCGCCGCGGGACACTGGATTTCACCGCTGGAATGTTTTTTTTTTTTTTTTTTTAATAAAGGACTTTTTCAAGGTGTTTGTGTGTTTTTTTAAACATTTTTTTACGCTTTCTTCGTGAAATGGTAGGGGTACAATGTACCCCTTACCAATTCACATAGGGGGGGGCCGGGATCTGGGGGTCCCCTTTGTTAAAGGGGTCTTCCAGATTCCGATAAGCCCCCCGCCCGCAGACCCCCACAACCACCGGGCAAGGGTTGTGGGGATGAGGCCCTTGTCCCCATCAACATGGGGACATCCTCCCCATGTTGAGGGCATGTGGCTTGGTACGGTTCAGGAGGGAGGGGGGGCCGCTCTCTCGTCCCCCCCTTTTCCCCTGCGGCCGGCCAGGTTGCGTGCTCGGATAAGGGGTCTGGTATGGATTTTTAGGGGGACTCCACACCATTTTTTTTTTTAATTTGGGGTGGAGTTCCCCTTAAAATCCATGCCAGATCTGAAGGGCCTGGAATGGATATTTGGGGGAACCCCACGTCAATTTTTTTTAATTTGCGGCGGGGTTCCCCTTAATATCCATTCCAGACCTGAAGGGCCTGGTAATTGAATTCTGGGGAACCCCCACGCTTTTTTTTTTTTTTTTATCAATGACTTTTGTATGTATTGCCGGGAGCCGACAATTCATTAATAGCCGCGAGTCAGTTTTAAATGCATTTTTTTCTTTCTAAGCACGGGAAACATGCGCCACTTCACATGCATATCATACACACCCCCCAGGTACGAAATTTAAAGGAATATTTCACTTTTATTTTTTCATTTTAAGCATTATTAAAATCACTGCTCCCGAAAAAACGGCCGTTTTTAAAACTTCTTTTTGCATTGATACATGTCCCCTGGGGCAGGACCCGGGTCCCCAAACACTTTTTAGGACAATAACTTGCATATAAGCCTTTATAATTAGCACTTTAGATTTCTCCCATAGATTTTTCGAATTTGCCGCGAACACCCCAATTTGTTCGCTGTTCGGCGAACGGGCGAACAGGCAATGTTCGAGTCGAACATGAGTTCGACTCGAACTCGAAGCTCATCCCTACACATGAGCCGTGTGTGTGGAAATGTATCGAACGCTTTTGCAAAATCCAAGTATACCACATCCACCACCACCCCTCTGTCCAAGATTTTACTTACCTCTTCATAAAAAGAAATCAGGTTTGTCTGACAACTTCTGTCTTTCATGAATCCATGCTGTCTGTTGCTTAAATAGTTTCTTTCCAGCAAGAACTCGTGTATGTGGTCTTTTATTAAACGCTCCAGTATCTTCCCAACTATAGAAGTTAAACTAACAGGTCTATAGTTACTTGGTAACGACTTTGTTCCCTTTTTAAATATAGGCACCATGTTCGCCCTGCGCCAATCCAGTGGTACTATTCCCGTCAATAATTAGTCCCTAAAAATTAGATACAATGGCTTTGAAATTACAGAGCTCAAATCTTTTAGGATCCTTGGGTGCATGCCATCAGGTCCAGGTGCCTTATCCACCTTTATTCTGGACCATATTACTTTTGAGCCACTGTGGATTATTTGGGGCTGTGTCACTGTGTCACCACCCCCATTATGGACATGCTCCTTTGTATACACAGAGCTGAAGGACGTATTTAATACATTTAATAAATTAGCCTTCTCTTTGTCCCCAGTCACCCACTCTAGATTATTTTGTAAAGGGCCTACATGCTCAGACCTGACCTTTTTACTATTGATATATTTGAAGAATTTTTGGGGGTTTGTCCTACTATCTTTTGCAATCTGTCGTTCGTTTTGAATTTTTGCATCCTTGATTTCCTTTTTACATATTCTGTTAAATTCTTTGTATCATTTAAACGACACTAGTGTGCCTTCATTTTTATATTTTTTAAAAGCTCTTTTCTTATTGTTTATAGCTTTTTTAACTTTGACCGTGAGCCACATAGGTTTTATTTTTAGCCTTTTAAACTTATTGCCCATGGGAATACACTTTGCAGTGAGGTCCCAAACAGTCTTTTTGAAGAATTCCCATTTCTGTTCTGTGTTAATCGATGCCAATATTCCCTCCCAGTCTAAGTCCTGGAGAGCAGCCCTCATGTTATGATCACTGCTACCCAGGTTTTTCTTTATCGAACATTAGTAATAAGCTCTGCATGGTTTGAGATTACCAGGTCCAACAGAGCATCATTCCTAGTTGGGGCCTCAATAAACTGGTTTTTGCCCTTTAACTGTCCCAGCAGTGCCATTACTCCAGACAATTTCTGGGTAGTTAAAATCCCCCATTATTATCACTGTCCCAGCCCTTGCAGCCCTTTCCATCTGTGCAAGGAGCTGAGCACATCTATATGCAGTTTCCACCCATAATGCTTCAGACTCATCACACTCTCCATCAACCGGGTCCTCTTTCACGCTTGCTTTGAGATCACTTCTCACAAAGAGACAGACCCCGCCACCTTTCCTTTTTACCCTGTCTCTCTGAAAGAGTGCATAGCCAGGAATATTAATAGCCCAGTCATGTGAGGATTGAAGCCAAGTTTCAGCAATACCGATTACATCATAGCTCTCCTCATGCACCAGAACTTCCAACTCACCTATTTTGCTTGGCAGACTTCTGGCATTGGTAAACAAACACTTGAATGTATTATTACATTTTGCTGTGGTGTTTTTTATATAAGTTTTAGTAGTACAAATGGCATTATAGTTTCCAATGGCTGTTTGCAACATGGGAACTTTCTCTGTCACCTGCCATAACCCTCCCCCCATCTATCCCCATTCCACCCTCCATTAATGTCTGACCCCTAACTGACCTGTCTGCCTGATGTAATTCTAGTTCACCCTCCCCCTCAATCCTAGTTTAAATACTCCTCCAGCCTTTCCATAAACCTCTCCTCCAGCACAGCAGACCCCCTTCCATTCAAGTGCAAACCGTCTTTAGCATATCGGTTGCACCCCAATGAAAATTCAGCCCAGTGCTCTAGAAACCCAAATCCCTCCTCCCTACACCAGGTCTTTAGCCATGCATTCAGCGCTCTAATCTCCCCCTGCCTTTGCTGTGTTGCGCATGGCACAGGCAATATTTCAGAGAATATCAACTTGGAGGTCCTTCCCTTCATCTTGCAGCCTAGTTCTTTAAATTGATTCTTAAGGAGCCTCCACCTTCCATGTATACTGTCATTGGTTCCAACGTGGACCAAGACAGCTGGGTCATGCCCAGCCCCTCCCAGTAATTTATCCACCTGGTCCACCACATGCCAAACCCTGGCACCAGGGAGACAGCAAACCATTCGATTGAGGCGATCCTGGCGACAAATTATTCTATCAGTCCTTCTGATTATAGAATCCCCTATTACCACCAACTTTCTAGGCCTACCTGCACTCCCCTCACCACCTCTACTAGATGGGCTGCTCTCCCAGCTGTTAGGGGTAGCAGTGACATCTAAGGCTGCCACCTCTGTGTTTGCCACCTCCAAATCTTCACCCAACTTGGCAAATTTGTTTTGATGCACAAATACGGGACTGGCCTTCCTTTTCTGTGAGCCCCATCCACTCCCTCTAACTACATTAACCCATCTTCCTATCTGATAATCCTACCTTGCCCCTCCACCTTCCAAATCAACCCTACTGACCACCTGCTCAGTGAGCAGAGGATCCCTTTCAAGGTTGTCCTTTCTGCCCATTGTTGCAACTTGCTCCTCCAGATCTCTAATGTGAGCTTCCAGAAAGGCATCCCGCTCACATCTGTCACAGCGGTATCCATCCTGGAGCTGTTGCACCAATTTTTCATACATGTGGCACACTGTGCACTGAGCAAAACCTTCAACCCTGCTAGCACTCATTTTCCAGTTACAATATAATTACTTGTAGGAAGTTTAAGATGTTACTTACAGGTTAGAAGACTCCTGTCTTAACTCCTGTTTTCAACTCCTTATTATTAACTCTCCATTTTAGTTTACTATGTACCCCATACTCATTCAAATGGAGGGTGGGATCCGGGGGCCCCCTTGTTAAAGGGGCTTTCAGATTCCGATAAGCCCCCTGCCCACAGACCCCCCACAACCACCGGCCAGGGTTGTGAGGAAGAGGCCCTTGTCTCTATTGTAATGATTGTGCGCATGTCACTGTGCATTTTTCCATAGTTCAAAGGGGCCTTGAGTACACAAGGGCTTGGGGTTTTAAACAAACGTATCTCCACTTAGGTCTTTGTAGAGCTGTAAACAGCTAATTGAGTTCTGGCAGGATATCTTGTTAATATCTGCTGACCAGACAAATCATAAAACTATGAACAAATCAATTAAGAATACATAGCATGCCATAAAAGGTCTATCCAGAACTAATGGGGATCGTAAAAAGCAGTTCAAGCTTCATGCCATCTTCTTATAGCCTAGGCCATCTTTATGTAGAGCAACAATTCTTTTTTTCGGATCCTCAGAGAGTTCTTTGCCATGAGGTGCCATGTTGAACTTCCAGTGACCAGTATGAGAGAGTGAGAGCGATAACACCAAATTTTAACACACCTGCTCCCCATTCACACCTGAGACCCGTAACACTAAAGAGTCACATGACACCGGGGAGGGAAAATGGCTAATTGTGCCCAATTTGGACATTTTCACTTAGGGGTGTACTCAATGTTGTTGGCAGCGGTTTAGACATTAATGGCTGTGTGTTGACTTATTTTGAGGGGACAGCAAATTTACACTGTTATACAAGCTGTACGGTCACTACTTTAGATTGTAGCAAAGTGAAATTTCTTCAGTGTTGGCACATGAAAAGATATGATAAAATATTTTCAAAAATGTGAGGGGTGTATTCACTTTTGTGAGATACTGTATATTAGTTTCAAGAATGCAACCGGTACATATTGGAAGATATTAATAGTGGTATAAAACTGTGTGTAAGAGAGGGCCATGATACTGTCATAAACATAATGACCACTCCTGAGATGTTTAATTGGTCAGATGGCCTGTCAACCCCTCACTGTCAGGGCACCAACAGCAGGAGAAGGACTCTAGGACCCAGAGTCTGTCAGGGCACAACGGCAGGAGAAGTACTCTAGGACCCAGCTTCTCCACCAGCACTTCACATGGGCCTTTATAAGGAAGCCTGTCAGTGGTTGAAGTTGCTGATTGATTTTCAGCTTTCTGTGTTCCTGTGTTTCCTTGCTTCAGTGATTTTTTGTTATCGACCTGGCTGTTCCTGACGTATACCCTGCCTGCCTCCTTGTCTTTGTCTCAGCGTTCCCGCAGTATGTCTCTACTGTGGAGCTACAGGACACTTCCTAAGCAACTGTCCCATATGACCAAGTAAGTCCAGGAACCCGTACCCTTCATACCTCCAGCTGTCTGGGACTCTGTTTACTCACATCATTCTTCCGATCTCATTGCAGGTGGCTGGAAGGTAGGTCAAATTGTGGGCAATCATTGACTCCGGAGCTTGCAGCTGCTTCTTAGATATCAATCTTGCCAAGAACTTTCAAATTCCCCTTAATGTCAAGGAACAAAAAACGTGATATACACCTTGCTGATGGCACTCCACCCAGCTCAGGACCCGTCACCCAAGAGACCATTCCTATCCTCGCAACCACAGACACTGGTCACCAGGAGCTTCTCCGTTTTGATGTCATCAGATCTCCCATATTCCCAGCCATCCTCAAAATACCTTGGATGCAGGCACACAACCCACTCATTGACTTGTCCACCGGGGAGATCACCTTCTCATCTAACTACTGCCACCAACATTGTGGCATTCCCACGCATGCCGACCCTCCCGCATGCCTGACCATTCAATCCTCAACAGATACCAGTCAAATCGTTCCTTCTGTCTATCATGACTTCCTCGACGTGTTTGACAAAAAGAAAGCCAATACCCTGTCTCTGCACCAGCCTTATGACTGTCCCATTGAGCTGCTTCTTGGAGCAGAGATTCCCTTCGGGCGCATCTTCCCATTGTCCGAGGTGGAGCTGGAGGCCCTCACTTCCGCACATAGCTCTTAAAGAATTTTTTTTTTTAAATGATATTAAATCTTTTTATTTGTTTTATTGCATTTTAATTTAAATATGAGATCTGAGGTCTTTTTGACCCCAGATCTCATATTTAAGAGGTCCTGTCATGCTTTTATTCTATTTATTCTATTCTAGGGATGTTTACATTCCTTGTAATAGGAATAAAAGTGACACAATTTTAAAAAAAATTTAAAGAACAGTGTCAAAATAAAAAATAGAAGGTAAAATAAATAAGAAAAAAAAAAATTAAACGCACCCCATCCCGCCGAGCTCGCGTGCAGAAGCGAACTCATACATAAGCAGCAGCAGCAATTGAAAACTGTGTTCAAAACCACACATGTGAGTTAATGCCGTGATCGGTAGAGCCAGAGCAATAATTCTAGGCAGAGACCTCCTCTGTAGCTCAAAATATGCAACCTGTAGAATTTTTTAAACGTCATCTATGGAGATTTTTAAGGGTAAAAGTTTTTCGCCGTTCCACGACTTCATCACTCAACACAACACAGATTGCCTCTTTATCACGGAAAGCTGGCTAACACCTGACTGTAACACCATCCTAGCAGAATTAGTGCCTGAGAACTACTGCATCCTAACTGAGCATAGAGTAGGGCAAAGAGGAGGCGGCCTAGCAGTGATCTACAAATCTCACCTCTCTCTCACCAAACCAACTCTACAGAGCTCATTGCCATTCATGGAAACACTGACACTTCAACTTCAAACAACGCCCCAGGACACCGTCCACATACTGCTATGCTACAGACCACCGGGACCAAAGACACACCTCCTCACACCTTTCACCGAATTCATCTCTACATACACCTTGAAAACCAAAAACCTCCTGTTACTCGGGAACTTCAACCTCTGGGCTAACTCCTCCCAGGACCCCATCACCACCGCCTGCATCAACCAACTGGAAGCACTAGGTCTGCAGCAACTGATAAATGCTCCCACGCATGTTTAGGGTCACACCCTTGACCTCATCTTCAATCAAAATATGGACATCAACACACTGGACAACACGCCATTAC
Organism: Rana muscosa; assembly: GCA_029206835.1. Lineage (NCBI taxonomy): Eukaryota > Metazoa > Chordata > Amphibia > Anura > Ranidae > Rana > Rana muscosa. The sequence continues at coordinate 12,604,059 of CM055122.1, read as the reverse complement.
CATGGACGGACCACCACGCCATCAAATTTAAAATAACTACCAACACCATCTAGCAAAAACCAACACACTCAACAACAACACACTGGACAAGATCACAGAAGAAACTACACTCGCAACTCTTCAAAACCACACTATCCAACAAAATAGCGATGCTAAGTCAAAAACACTCAACTGAAGAAACACTCAACTCCCTAAACAAAGCATTACTACAGACAGCAGACACAGTCGCACCAAGACGCAGAGCACTCATCCGCAAAAACAATTTGGGCTGGTTCAATGACTCTCTTACATTACTGAAACAAGAACGCAGAAGAGCTGAAGGAGCCTGGAGAAGGAATTCAACAAAGGAAAACAGCACAAACTACAAATTACTCACAAGAAATACCACAAAGCAATCTTCAAAGCAAAAAAAGAACACTTCTCCAACACCACCTCAAAAGCCATAAACCGTCCCTGCGAACTTTTCAAACTAGTCGCTCAGACTATAAACCCCACCTGTCTAGAGCCTCCAGCAAATTAAACACAAGAATTCTGAAATGAGCTATCTGATTTTTTTATTGATAAAATCACAAACATTCAAGAAATAATTCAGCAGAAAAAAACAATCAACCAAAAGCCATATAAATAGTTACAATCAACGAAATTTACTCTGGTCCCAATCACCATCGACACCACCAAAATCATCATCAGAAGCTTCCGAGACAGCACATCACCAAATTACATTATTTCTACAAAACTTCTGAAAGAATGTACCGACATCTTGGCACCCACCATAACACACCTCATAAATCAATCATTCAAAGAAGGTATTGTTCCAATCTCCCTCAAGCAAGGCATAATCAAACCCCTCCTAAAGAAACCCAACCTCGACCCCAAAGACCCAAACTATCGCAGACCGGTAACAAGCCTTAACACCATCTCCAAGATCATTGAGAAAGCAGTAGTACAACAGCTACAACTCCATTTGGACACCTACAAACTCTTGGACCCACTACAATCTGGTTTCCGCCCAGGCCACGGGACAGAAACTGCACTTCTCAAAATCTGGGATGACGCCCTTGAAGCAGCAGATGATGGACAATCATGTCTCCTTGTGCTGCTGGATCTCAGCGCAGCTTTCGACACAGTAGACCACAAAACTCCTGCTCACTCATCTCACAGAAGTAGCTGGAGTCGCAGACTCAGATCTACCCTGGTTTGCATCCTTCCTAGAGAATCGATCCCAGACAGTGAAACTAGGAGCTTTCACTTCGGAAGCACGTACAATTACATGCAGAGTCCCTCAAGGATCACCCCTGTCGCTGTGCTCTTCAACATCTACCTGCGCCCACTCCTCAAAATCATCAGCAAACAGGACCTGCTCTATCACTCCTACGCTGATGACACTCAACTTTACCTTCACATCACCAACAAAAAAGACCAATACCATGCACTAGAAAATTGCCTCTCATTGATCGATGATTGGATGACGGAGAGCTCCCTCAAACTTAATGGATCCAAAACAGAACTTCTCTTTCTCCACGCAAACCGAAAGAAAAACTCTAGGACAACATGCACACCACCCACCATCCTTGGACAAACCATCACCCCAAGCACCAAAGTCAAAAGCCTCGGAGTCATCTTTGACTCAGACATGACTATGGACGCACAAATAGGATCAGTAGTCAGCGGATCTCACTACTTTCTCCGCCTGCTGCATAGACTCATCCCCTTCATCCCAGTAGAGGATACAGCAGTAGTAGTTGGAACAATCATCAATTCCCAAATCGACTACGCAAACTCTCTCTACCTTGGACTTCCCAAATACCAAATTTCGCGTCTACAAGTCGTCCAGAACACAGCAGCCAGACTGGTAATGGGAAAAAACCCTGGGAATCAATCACCCCGTCCCTGAGGACCCTCCATTGGCCAGCCGTGAAGGATCGGGTTACATTCAAGACCCTCTGCCTCACTCACAAATGCACACAAGGAAACGCTCCTCAATACCAATGCGAGAAAATAAAACACTACACCCCTAGTCGCGCCCTCCGGTCAACTAACCAAAACATCCTCCACATCCCCAAGACCCGCTACAAATCTAGAAGAGAACGAAGATTCGCAGTCCAAGGACCACGGCTATGGAACGCTCTACCCACGGATATCCGCATGGAAGAAAACCATTAGGCCTTCAGGAAAAACTTAAGACCCACCTCTTCTGAAGACACAGGACAACACTGGATGCAAAAAGAGCCTTGAGGCGATTTAGTTCGCATTTGTATCGCTATACAAGTTACTCACTCACTTAAGTAGGTTTCACGAAGGGCGCTCAGGAACAAGTGTTGCTCAAGCAACCGGAAACTGGTCTGAGTGGAATTTAAATAGAGAGGCACATGGGAGGCTGGACAGGAAGTAGCAGGAAGGAAGGATATATTAAGCAACAGGTGAAGCCAGCGACACCCATAGCTGCTGAGTGCAGCAAGAGCTGAACACAAGCTTGTAGAACCACAGGTGCCAGCCGACCTACAGCAGTAAAAGGTAAGACACAGATTAGCTCTGCGGCTGATCTGTGACAACATTCATGAAATGATAGGACTTTAATGAGTGAGCTGTCCCCTGAGCTGTCCCCAGTCCGGAAGTCCCCCATTATTATGACATTTCCCTGCCTCGCTGCCATTTCTAATTGTGATAGGAGGTCCAGCTCCTCCTCCTCCTTAAGGTTGGAGGGCCTGTAACATAACCCCACTATTATTTCCCACTTACTTCTTTTCTTTGGAGTTCTACCCACACAGTTTCGACCTCCCTCCTCATCCCATTCACAATGTCACTCCTCTCTACCACCCTTACATAATTTTTGATGAATTTCCCCCTCTTCTACCTTCCCTGTCCTCCTGATACAAGGAATACCCCTGAATATTTGCCAGCCAGTCATTTCAGCTGTCCAACCAAGTTTCTGTTATTCCCACAAAGTCTACATCCTCCACGTAAATAAAATAAATAATTACATTAAAAAAATATGTAAAGCACCCCTGTCCTCATGCGCAAATGCGAACGCATACGTAATTTCCACACCCTAATGTAAATGGTGATCGCACCACACGTCAGAGCAAAAGCAATAATTCCAGCGCCAGACCTCCTGTGTAAATCTAAACTGGTGACCTGTAAAAAAAATTAAAGTGTGGCCTATGGAGATATTTAGGTACTTTAGTTTGGCGTCATTCCACGGGCATATTCAATTTTAAAGCAATACATGAGCTATTTGTATTGTGTTTGTGTGCACTAAAATTCATTAAAGTGTATTTTATTTTTATTGTTTTAAAAATGGCCACCCAAATATCGTGCAACATAAAAAGTGGCCACCATTTTATTTTCCAGGGTCTCTGCTTTCAAAAAATATATAATTTTATTTTAAAAAGTTATTTTCCAGCAAAAAAAAATAAATGCAGATTGTTTACACAGAAATGTCAGAATTGGCCTGGAAGTAAAGAGTAAAAAAACTAAAAATAAATAAAACTTGCCTCCCAAAAAAGAACAGCTCTATTTCTCCTTTTTCGGATCAGCATTCACTGTAACTGACGTTGGATCTACATCAGGAGACAATTTTTTTTATTTTTTGTTTTTTTGATAAAGGACTTGTCAAAAACTGCCTCTTACATAGTTACATAGTTAGTCAGGTTGAAAAAAGAGTCCATCCAGTTCAACCATAAAAAATAAATAAATAAAATAAAAAATATCGTACAATCCCATATACCCAATTCTATACCCACAGTTCATCCAGAGGAAGGCGAAAAACCCCAGCAGAGCATGCTCCATCTTGCTACAGCAGGGGAAAAAATTCCTTCCTGATTCCCGAGAGGCAATCCGATTTTCCCTGGATCAACTTTACCTATAAATGTTAGTACAGGGGCAGAGTTCGACGCCAAATTCAAAAAGGTAAACACATAGTATACATACAGTATACTGTAATCTTACAGATTACAGTACTGTATGTAATAATTACACATCCCCTTTGTCCCTAGTGGTCTGCCCAGTGTCCTGCATGCACTTTTATATAATAAAAACTGTTCTTTCTGCCTGGAAACTAGAGATTGTCCATAGCAACCAAAAAGTGTCCCTTTATGTCAAAAGTGGTTTTAGACCAGCTAAAAAACAGCGATAATAAATTACAATCACTCGCAGAATTGAGCGATAGCGATTTGTGGGGAAATTCATCATCAAACAAAAAATCTAATGACAGCAACAATTCTGCAACTGAGCAAATTTCAGTGTTTTTGATTTGATTACATTATTGAATAATTTTTATTATAATTACATTACTATTTGTTATAATTATTTATAGTTATTTATTATATTATAATTTATGATTTTGTGTTTCAAAGTTTATCATACTCGGGATGTCTAATAGACTCTTGTTTGGTCAGGTTTAAGTGAGTAATTCCTAAGAATCGCAGGCCTACAATACATAACACCAAATTTCCATGCAAAATAATTGTACCGCTTTTGGTACGTAATTCCAGACAGAATCATACCGCCAAGGAGGTTAAAGCAATCTACTGAGTTGGCCAGAACCACCTCTGGAGGGAGTCTATTTCACATTTTCACAGCTCTTACTGTGAATAAACCTTTCCGCATTTGGAGATGAAATCTCTTTTCCTCTAGACGTAAAGAGTGCCCCTGTGTCCTCTTTATTGACCGTAAAGGGAATAACCCAACACCAAGTTCACTATATGGACCCCTTATATATTTGTACATGTTGATCATATCCCCCCTAAATCTCCTCTTCTCAAGAGTAAATAAATTCAGTTCCTCTAATCTTTCCTCATAGCTGAGCTCCTCCATGCCTCTTATCAGTTTGGTTGCCCTTCTCTGCACTTTCTCCAGTTCCCCAATATCCTTTTTGAGAACGGGTGCCCAAAACTGAACTGCATATTCCAGATGAGGTCTTACTACTGATTTGAACAGGGGCAAAATGATATCTCTCTCTCTCGAGTCCATACCTCTCTTAAAGCAAGAAAGGACTTTGCTCGCTTTGGAAACCGCAGCTTGGCATTGCATACTATTATTGAGCTTATGATCTACCAAAACCCACAGATCCTTCTCCACTACGGATTCCCCCAGTTGTACTCCCCCTAGTATGTATGATGCATTCATATTCTTAGCCCCCAAGTGCATAACTTTACATTTATCAACATTAAACCTTATCGGCCACATAGTCGCCCAATTAAACAGTGCATTGAGGTCGTCTTGTAAATTGGAGACATCCTATAAGGACGTTATTTCACTGCATAGCTTAGTGTCATCTGCAAAGACAGAAATGTTACTTTTGATCCCAGACCCAATATCATTTATAAAGATATTAAAAAGTAAAGGTCCCAACACTGAACCTTGGGGTACACCACTGATAAACTTAGACCATTCAGAGTAAGAATCATTAACCACTACTCTCTGAATTCTGTCTTTTAGCCAATTTCCTATCCATTTACAAACTGATATTTCCAAGCCTGTAGACTTTACCTTACACATGAGCAGGGATGAGCCGAACACCCCCCTGTTCGGTTTGCACCAGAACCTGCGAACAGACAAAATGTACAAAAAAAAGCGTGGGGGTTCCCCAGAATTCAATTACCAGGCCCTTCAGGTCTGGAATGGATATTAAGGGGAACCCCGCCGCAAATTTAAAAAAAAATTGACGTAGGGTTCCCCCAAATATCCATTCCAGGCCCTTCAGATCTGGGGGGGGCCGGGATCTGGGGGTCCCCTTTGTTAAAGGGGTCTTCCAGATTCCGATAAGCCCCCCGCCCGCAGACCCCCACAACCACCGGGCAAGGGTTGTGGGGATGAGGCCCTTGTCCCCATCAACATGGGGACATCCTCCCCATGTTGAGGGCATGTGGCTTGGTACGGTTCAGGAGGGAGGGGGGGCCGCTCTCTCGTCCCCCCCTTTTCCCCTGCGGCCGGCCAGGTTGCGTGCTCGGATAAGGGGTCTGGTATGGATTTTTAGGGGGACTCCACACCATTTTTTTTTAAAATTTGGGGTGGAGTTCCCCTTAAAATCCATGCCAGATCTGAAGGGCCTGGAATGGATATTTGGGGGAACCCCACGTCAATTTTTTTTTTAATTTGCGGCGGGGTTCCCCTTAATATCCATTCCAGACCTGAAGGGCCTGGTAATTGAATTCTGGGGAACCCCCACGCTTTTTTTTTTTTTTTTATCAATGACTTTTCTATGTATTGCCGGGAGCCGACAATTCATTAATAGCCGCGAGTCAGTTTTAAATGCATTTTTTTCTTTCTAAGCACGGGAAACATGCGCCACTTCACATGCATATCATACACACCCCCCAGGTACGAAATTTAAAGGAATATTTCACTTTTATTTTTTCATTTTAAGCATTATTAAAATCACTGCTCCCGAAAAAACAGCCGTTTTTAAAACTTCTTTTTGCATTGATACATGTCCCCTGGGGCAGGACCCGGGTCCCCAAACACTTTTTAGGACAATAACTTGCATATAAGCCTTTATAATTAGCACTTTAGATTTCTCCCATAGATTTTTCGAATTTGCCGCGAACACCCCAATTTGTTCGCTGTTCGGCGAACGGGCGAACAGGCAATGTTCGAGTCGAACATGAGTTCGACTCGAACTCGAAGCTCATCCCTACACATGAGCCGTGTGTGTGGAAATGTATCGAACGCTTTTGCAAAATCCAAGTATACCACATCCACCACCACCCCTCTGTCCAAGATTTTACTTACCTCTTCATAAAAAGAAATCAGGTTTGTCTGACAACTTCTGTCTTTCATGAATCCATGCTGTCTGTTGCTTAAATAGTTTCTTTCCAGCAAGAACTCGTGTATGTGGTCTTTTATTAAACGCTCCAGTATCTTCCCAACTATAGAAGTTAAACTAACAGGTCTATAGTTACTTGGTAACGACTTTGTTCCCTTTTTAAATATAGGCACCATGTTCGCCCTGCGCCAATCCAGTGGTACTATTCCCGTCAATAATTAGTCCCTAAAAATTAGATACAATGGCTTTGAAATTACAGAGCTCAAATCTTTTAGGATCCTTGGGTGCATGCCATCAGGTCCAGGTGCCTTATCCACCTTTATTCTGGACCATATTACTTTTGAGCCACTGTGGATTATTTGGGGCTGTGTCACTGTGTCACCACCCCCATTATGGACATGCTCCTTTGTATACACAGAGCTGAAGAAAGTATTTAATACATTTAATAAATTAGCCTTCTCTTTGTCCCCAGTCACCCACTCTAGATTATTTTGTAAAGGGCCTACATGCTCAGACCTGACCTTTTTACTATTGATATATTTGAAGAATTTTTGGGGGTTTGTCCTACTATCTTTTGCAATCTGTCGTTCGTTTTGAATTTTTGCATCCTTGATTTCCTTTTTACATATTCTGTTAAATTCTTTGTATCATTTAAACGACACTAGTGTGCCTTCATTTTTATATTTTTTAAAAGCTCTTTTCTTATTGTTTATAGCTTTTTTAACTTTGACCGTGAGCCACATAGGTTTTATTTTTAGCCTTTGTGAGGGGGTTAGCTCGGCAGCGGGTGTGTGTGACCCCCGGGATGGGCTCCCCACACAAAAACAGGCCCAGCAGACGGAGGTTGTGGTTTTCAAAATCAAAAAGGTGCCGTTTATTTTCTATTTACAGTGACAAAAACACAGCAAAGCAAAAGAAACAAACAAAATAAATCCTGGTCAACTTGACCTCTGACTAAACATACAGGTTTCCTAACTAACAACTGGGATCAGCCTAGTGCTGTCCTAGTCCCTGGTTTTAAATGTCCAAGCAAAATATAGCCACACAGGCTTTCTCTCACCGCACAGGGGTTCACTCTCCCTAGACAGTCCACACAGGTCTGCTTCCAGGCATGAGCTAACACCTAATGAATCTAGGAGTTTTTTATAGAGGCCTAAATGAGCTGACAAGCTTCAGCTGGCCTCATCAACTCCCTGTCTGCACGACGCCCAGCCCTCTCCCTAGAGGTATGAGTCATCAATGAGCCCACTAGTCTCAGCTGGGCTTATACAACTCTCCACCTAGCTGTATAAATCGGCGTAAAGCCTGAATCTGGGCGAAATATATCTACCCCCCTGGATGCAACCAGGTGACTTTACCTTCCTGCTGTCACATACCCCCCCCTCTTGTTTTAACCTCGGGGTTGGAACACCAGCAATCAGGCATTCATGTACTCGAGACAAAGCATCCACATTCCCCATTTGAACGCCAGGGCGATGCTTTACTGTGAAGTTGAATTCCTGGAGGGCCAGGAACCACCTATTCACTCTTCTATTTGTTTCCTTGTTTTGAGCCATCCACTTTAACGGAGCGTGATCCGTAACCATGTCAAAGTGCCTACCTAGCAGGTAGTACCGAAGGGAATCTAGAGCCCACTTCACCGCTAAACACTCCTTTTCAACGGTGGCGTAATTTACCTCATGGGACTTCAACTTCCTGCTGAGGTAAATGACTGGGTGCTCTTCCCCGTTCCAGACCTGGGACAATACTGCTCCTAACCCCACATCTGACGCATCACTTTGTACGACAAAGTCTTTAGAGAAGTCGGGTGAGTACAACACTGGCTGGCTACATAAGGCTTGTTTCAAGAATTGGAATGCTGCCTCAGCCTCGGGGGTCCATTTAATCATGACCGACCCTTTCCCCTTCGTCAGGTTGGTTAGGGGCACAGCCTTAGAAGCAAAGTGGGGAATGAATCGCCGATAATACCCAGCGATTCCCAGAAAAGCTCGTACCTGCTTCTTGCTGTTGGGACGTGGCCAACTCTGGATGGCCTCGACTTTGTTGAGTTGGGGTTTTATTACTCCCCTCCCAATGGTGTACCCAAGATATTTGGCCTCCTCCTGCCCAATGGTACACTTCTTGGGGTTAGCCGTAAACCCTGCTTCCCGAACAGAGTCCAGGACTGCTTGCACTTTTGGCAGATGTGAGGCCCAATCTGTGCTATGGACAATTACGTCATCCAGGTAAGCCGCAGCATACTTCCGATGGGGCCTCAGCATCTGGTCCATTTTCCGCTGGAATGTGGCCGGCGCATTCTGTAACCCGAACGGCATTCTTTTATATTGGAACGCCCCGTCTGGGGTTACAAATGCGGTTTTCTCTTTGGCTGACTTGGCCAGGGGGATTTGCCAATACCCTTTTGTGAGGTCAAGAGTCGTCATGTATCGGGCTGTTCCCAGCCGGTCGATCAACTCATCTATACGTGGCATGGGGTAGGTGTCAAATTTTGTAACTTTGTTCAACTGACGAAAATCGTTACAAAATCGCCAGCTCCCATCCGGTTTAGGCACCAACACAATGGGACTAGACCAATCACTTTGGGACTCCTCTATCACCCCTAAGTTCAGCATTTTCTGTACTTCCTCCCGTATTGCCTCCCGTCGGGCCTCTGGGATCCGATAGGGTTTTAACTTCACCCTTTCACCGGGCGGGGTAATAATGTCATGCTCTACCCCAGATGTTTGTCCCGGCAGCTCAGAGAATACCTCCTTGTTGCGAAGCACAAACTCCTTAACCTCCTGTTGTTGGGGTTGTGACAAGGTGGCTGCGATTCCAACCTCAGGAATCACGCAACCAGTTTGAGCTGGTGACCAAGTGTCTGCGACTAGGGACTCTCTATCCCTCCAGGCTTTCAACAGATTAACGTGATAGATCTGTTCGGGCTTTCGCCTTCCTGGTTGTCTGACCTTGTAATTCACTTCGCTCACTTTTTCCATTATCTCGTAGGGGCCTTGCCATTTGGCAAGGAATTTACTTTCAACCGTAGGGACAAGTACCAATATCCTATCCCCCGGGGAAAAGGTACGGGTCTTGGCTCCACGGTTGTACACTCTCTGCTGTGCCAACTGCGCTTGGGCCAAATGTTCCTTCACGATGGGCATTACCTGTGCAATTCGATCTTGCATCAGGGCGACATGCTCAATCACACTCCTGTGGGGAGAACTCTCACTTTCCCAAGTTTCCTTGGCAATATCCAACAGCCCTCTTGGGTGTCTCCCATACAGTAACTCAAAGGGGGAGAATCCCGTAGAGGATTGGGGCACCTCCCTAATAGCAAACATCAAATAAGGAAGTAGACAGTCCCAATCCTTTCCATCCCTATCCACCACTTTCTTCAACATTTGTTTTAGGGTTTTGTTGAATCTTTCAACCAGCCCATCGGTTTGGGGGTGATACACAGATGTACGTAATTGCGTCACTTTGAACAATTTACACAGCTCCTTCATAACCCGGGACATAAAGGGTGTACCTTGGTCCGTAAGCAGTTCTTTACAAATACCCACCCGGCTAAAAACAAGAGATAGCTCTTTGGCTATGGTTTTGGCCGAGGTATTTCTGAGAGGGATCGCTTCTGGATAACGGGTGGCATAGTCCAATATAACCAATATGTACTGGTGCCCCCTAGCGGACTTGATTATAGGACCTACCAAATCCATTGCGATTCTCTCAAACGGGACCTCAATGATGGGTAGAGGGACCAGCGGGCTACGGAAGTGTGGCATCGGGGCCGACCTCTGACACACAGGGCAGGAGGAACAATAATTTTCTATGTCCTTCATCACCCCAGGCCAATAGAATCTCTGTAATACCCTCTCTCGGGTTTTCTCTGTCCCCAGATGACCTCCAAGAATGTGCCCATGGGCCAACTCCAACACCAACTTCCTGTAAGGTTTGGGCACCACAAGCTGCTCAACGGTTTCTTCTGCCCTTTTTGCCACCCGATACAGTAGGTCCTTCTCTACGCTGAAGTATGGGTAAGTGCAGGTATTATCTGGGTTCACTAACTCGCCATCTATTTTCACTACGTTTTCCCGTGCCTTTATTAGGGCGGGGTCTTTCAACTGTTCTGTGGCAAAGTTTTCCCTGTGAACCTCAAGATCAGAAAACTCCACAGACGGTAGGTTTTCGTCTGAGGAGGTGGGCTCCTCTCCAGTTTCTTGAGTCTCCCCTGCCAATACTGACAAGGGAAATTCGGGAGAGTCCTCACCACTCTCAGAGGAGTTCTGGCTATCATATTCCTGGTACATAGGGGCACCAGTGGGGGGCTCAGGATCATCCCACAGTTCCCAGAACTTCGGAAAATCCCTTCCCACAATGGCGTCATGCGGTAACTGAGACACTAAGCCCACTGGATGAGAAAGGGTACCTTTGGGGGTCTCGAAACACACTGTAGTCACTGGATACTCTCGGGTGTCCCCATGCACACAAATAACGGCTACCTTGCTATTCCCAGAGACCTCTGTTTTAACTAACTCAGCCTTTATCAGGGTCACAAGGCTACCTGAATCCAGCAATACCACAACATTTCTACCATTAATACACATTTTGCATAAATGTTTCTCAGTTCCCCGAATGGCAGTGCATGCGACTGTCGCACACAGCGACTGACGTCTGCCCGTCAGAAAGTCACACTGCATGGGTTCCTCCAAAACCGGGCAATTTGCTGCAATATGTCCCGCTTGCCGGCAGCGGTAGCAAATGATCCTTCTTGCTGCCTCTTGAGCCGCTGATTTCCCAGGCTGTTCTCGCCAAACTTGGGGTAGAGCTCCCACCCTCTCACTCTCTCCACCCTTACCCCTTGGAATCATCTTATCCGCCCCTGGGGATGGTCTGGTCTTAGGGTGGAAAGTCCGAGTGTCTCTGGAAGAGGCCGTCAGGTTCTCTGTAGCCAAGTATTTCTCCACACGATCCACAAGACCATCGGCCGTCTCTGGGTCTCCATGGCTTACCCACTTTTGGATGGCAGTAGGAAGAGCTCTCAAAAACCGATCCATTACAACACGTTCCACAATCTTTGGTGCGGACAAAGTCTCTGGCTGTAGCCACTTTCTGCTCAGGTGAATGAGATCATACATTTGAGACCTGGGGGGTTTTCCAAGCTGGAAAGTCCAGTTATGCACACGCTGAGCCCGGACAGCCAGGGTGACACCCAGCCTTGCCAATATTTCAGCTTTTAGCATCACATAGTCTTTTGCTTGGTCAGGCTCTAGGTCATAGTAAGCTTTCTGCGATTCACCCGTTAACAGAGGAGCCACCAGTCCAGCCCACTGCTCCTCAGGCCACTTTTCTCTTTCAGCGGTCCTTTCAAATGTGGTCAAAAATACCTCTGGATCATCCTCTCCAGTCATTTTTGTCAATAAACGACTCACCCCAAAGGACGCGGTATTAGTGGGACGGCTTTCCTCACTGGTCTGCGGACGTTGCTGCATTACTGCTTCCATCTGTTGTTGTAGTCTCTGCTCTTGCTTCTGCAACAGGTCTATGAAGCGGGCCTCAGATTGCTGCTGGGCTCGTTGTTGAGCCTCCAGACTCTGTTGCAAAGTTGCGTTTGTCTGCTGCTGGGCTGCAAGGCTCCTTTGCAAACCTGCATTTGTCTGCTGTTGATTGGCATTTGCTAGAGCCAGCTGTTTCAGTATCTCCTCCATGCTGGCTTAAAAAAAAACTGCCCGCATTCTCCACCAACTGTGAGGGGGTTAGCTCGGCAGCGGGTGTGTGTGACCCCCGGGATGGGCTCCCCACACAAAAACAGGCCCAGCAGACGGAGGTTGTGGTTTTCAAAATCAAAAAGGTGCCGTTTATTTTCTATTTACAGTGACAAAAACACAGCAAAGCAAAAGAAACAAACAAAATAAATCCTGGTCAACTTGACCTCTGACTAAACATACAGGTTTCCTAACTAACAACTGGGATCAGCCTAGTGCTGTCCTAGTCCCTGGTTTTAAATGTCCAAGCAAAATATAGCCACACAGGCTTTCTCTCACCGCACAGGGGTTCACTCTCCCTAGACAGTCCACACAGGTCTGCTTCCAGGCATGAGCTAACACCTAATGAATCTAGGAGTTTTTTATAGAGGCCTAAATGAGCTGACAAGCTTCAGCTGGCCTCATCAACTCCCTGTCTGCACGACGCCCAGCCCTCTCCCTAGAGGTATGAGTCATCAATGAGCCCACTAGTCTCAGCTGGGCTTATACAACTCTCCACCTAGCTGTATAAATCGGCGTAAAGCCTGAATCTGGGCGAAATATATCTACCCCCCTGGATGCAACCAGGTGACTTTACCTTCCTGCTGTCACACCTTTTAAACTTATTGCCCATGGGAATACACTTTGCAGTGAGGTCCCAAACAGTCTTTTTGAAGAATTCCCATTTCTGTTCTGTGTTAATCGATGCCAATATTCCCTCCCAGTCTAAGTCCTGGAGAGCAGCCCTCATGTTATGATCACTGCTACCCAGGTTTTTCTTTATCGAACATTAGTAATAAGCTCTGCATGGTTTGAGATTACCAGGTCCAACAGAGCATCATTCCTAGTTGGGGCCTCAATAAACTGGTTTTTGCCCTTTAACTGTCCCAGCAGTGCCATTACTCCAGACAATTTCTGGGTAGTTAAAATCCCCCATTATTATCACTGTCCCAGCCCTTGCAGCCCTTTCCATCTGTGCAAGGAGCTGAGCACATCTATATGCAGTTTCCACCCATAATGCTTCAGACTCATCACACTCTCCATCAACCGGGTCCTCTTTCACGCTTGCTTTGAGATCACTTCTCACAAAGAGACAGACCCCGCCACCTTTCCTTTTTACCCTGTCTCTCTGAAAGAGTGCATAGCCAGGAATATTAATAGCCCAGTCATGTGAGGATTGAAGCCAAGTTTCAGCAATACCGATTACATCATAGCTCTCCTCATGCACCAGAACTTCCAACTCACCTATTTTGCTTGGCAGACTTCTGGCATTGGTAAACAAACACTTAAATGTATTATTACATTTTGCTGTGGTGTTTTTCATATAATTTTTAGTAGTACAAATGGCATTATAGTTTCCAATGGCTGTTTGCAACATGGGAACTTTCTCTGTCACCTGCCATAACCCTCCCCCCATCTATCCCCATTCCACCCTCCATTAATGTCTGACCCCTAACTGACCTGTCTGCCTGATGTAATTCTAGTTCACCCTCCCCCTCAATCCTAGTTTAAATACTCCTCCAGCCTTTCCATAAACCTCTCCTCCAGCACAGCAGACCCCCTTCCATTCAAGTGCAAACCGTCTTTAGCATATCGGTTGCACCCCAATGAAAATTCAGCCCAGTGCTCTAGAAACCCAAATCCCTCCTCCCTACACCAGGTCTTTAGCCATGCATTCAGCGCTCTAATCTCCCCCTGCCTTTGCTGTGTTGCGCATGGCACAGGCAATATTTCAGAGAATATCAACTTGGAGGTCCTTCCCTTCATCTTGCAGCCTAGTTCTTTAAATTGATTCTTAAGGAGCCTCCACCTTCCATGTATACTGTCATTGGTTCCAACGTGGACCAAGACAGCTGGGTCATGCCCAGCCCCTCCCAGTAATTTATCCACCTGGTCCACCACATGCCAAACCCTGGCACCAGGGAGACAGCAAACCATTCGATTGAGGCAATCCTGGCGACAAATTATTCTATCAGTCCTTCTGATTATAGAATCCCCTATTACCACCAACTTTCTAGGCCTACCTGCACTCCCCTCACCACCTCTACTAGATGGGCTGCTCTCCCAGCTGTTAGGGGTAGCAGTGACATCTAAGGCTGCCACCTCTGTGTTTGCCACCTCCAAATCTTCACCCAACTTGGCAAATTTGTTTTGATGCACAAATACGGGACTGGCCTTCCTTTTCTGTGAGCCCCATCCACTCCCTCTAACTACATTAACCCATCTTCCTATCTGATAATCCTACCTTGCCCCTCCACCTTCCAAATCAACCCTACTGACCACCTGCTCAGTGAGCAGAGGATCCCTTTCAAGGTTGTCCTTTCTGCCCATTGTTGCAACTTGCTCCTCCAGATCTCTAATGTGAGCTTCCAGAAAGGCATCCCGCTCACATCTGTCACAGCGGTATCCATCCTGGAGCTGTTGCACCAATTTTTCATACATGTGGCACACTGTGCACTGAGCAAAACCTTCAACCCTGCTAGCACTCATTTTCCAGTTACAATATAATTACTTGTAGGAAGTTTAAGATGTTACTTACAGGTTAGAAGACTCCTGTCTTAACTCCTGTTTTCAACTCCTTATTATTAACTCTCCATTTTAGTTTACTATGTACCCCATACTCATTCAAATGGAGGGTGGGATCCGGGGGCCCCCTTGTTAAAGGGGCTTTCAGATTCCGATAAGCCCCCTGCCCACAGACCCCCCACAACCACCGGCCAGGGTTGTGAGGAAGAGGCCCTTGTCTCTATTGTAATGATTGTGCACATGTCACTGTGCATTTTTCCATAGTTCAAAGGGGCCTTGAGTACACAAGGGCTTGGGGTTTTAAACAAACGTATCTCCACTTAGGTCTTTGTAGAGCTGTAAACAGCTAATTGAGTTCTGGCAGGATATCTTGTTAATATCTGCTGACCAGACAAATCATAAAACTATGAACAAATCAATTAAGAATACATAGCATGCCATAAAAGGTCTATCCAGAACTAATGGGGATCGTAAAAAGCAGTTCAAGCTTCATGCCATCTTCTTATAGCCTAGGCCATCTTTATGTAGAGCAACAATTCTTTTTTTCGGATCCTCAGAGAGTTCTTTGCCATGAGGTGCCATGTTGAACTTCCAGTGACCAGTATGAGAGAGTGAGAGCGATAACACCAAATTTTAACATACCTGCTCCCCATTCACACCTGAGACCCGTAACACTAAAGAGTCACATGACACCGGGGAGGGAAAATGGCTAATTGTGCCCAATTTGGACATTTTCACTTAGGGGTGTACTCAATGTTGTTGGCAGCGGTTTAGACATTAATGGCTGTGTGTTGACTTATTTTGAGGGGACAGCAAATTTACACTGTTATACAAGCTGTACGGTCACTACTTTAGATTGTAGCAAAGTGAAATTTCTTCAGTGTTGGCACATGAAAAGATATGATAAAATATTTTCAAAAATGTGAGGGGTGTATTCACTTTTGTGAGATGCTGTATATTAGTTTCAAGAATGCAACCGGTACATATTGGAAGATATTAATAGTGGTATAAAACTGTGTGTAAGAGAGGGCCATGATACTGTCATAAACATAATGACCACTCCTGAGATGTTTAATTGGTCAGATGGCCTGTCAACCCCTCACTGTCAGGGCACCAACAGCAGGAGAAGGACTCTAGGACCCAGAGTCTGTCAGGGCACAACGGCAGGAGAAGTACTCTAGGACCCAGCTTCTCCACCAGCACTTCACATGGGCCTTTATAAGGAAGCCTGTCAGTGGTTGAAGTTGCTGATTGATTTTCAGCTTTCTGTGTTCCTGTGTTTCCTTGCTTCAGTGATTTTTTGTTATCGACCTGGCTGTTCCTGACGTATACCCTGCCTGCCTCCTCGTCTTTGTCTCAGCGTTCCCGCAGTATGTCTCTACTGTGGAGCTACAGGACACTTCCTAAGCAACTGTCCCATATGACCAAGTAAGTCCAGGAACCCGTACCCTTCATACCTCCAGCTGTCTGGGACTCTGTTTACTCACATCATTCTTCCGATCTCATTGCAGGTGGCTGGAAGGTAGGTCAAATTGTGGGCAATCATTGACTCCGGAGCTTGCAGCTGCTTCTTAGATATCAATCTTGCCAAGAACTTTCAAATTCCCCTTAATGTCAAGGAACAAAAAACGTGATATACACCTTGCTGATGGCACTCCACCCAGCTCAGGACCCGTCACCCAAGAGACCATTCCTATCCTCGCAACCACAGACACTGGTCACCAGGAGCTTCTCCGTTTTGATGTCATCAGATCTCCCATATTCCCAGCCATCCTCAAAATACCTTGGATGCAGGCACACAACCCACTCATTGACTTGTCCACCGGGGAGATCACCTTCTCATCTAACTACTGCCACCAACATTGTGGCATTCCCACGCATGCCGACCCTCCCGCATGCCTGACCATTCAATCCTCAACAGATACCAGTCAAATCGTTCCTTCTGTCTATCATGACTTCCTCGACGTGTTTGACAAAAAGAAAGCCAATACCCTGTCTCTGCACCAGCCTTATGACTGTCCCATTGAGCTGCTTCTTGGAGCAGAGATTCCCTTCGGGCGCATCTTCCCATTGTCCGAGGTGGAGCTGGAGGCCCTCACTTCCGCACATAGCTCTTAAAGAATTTTTTTTTTTAAATGATATTAAATCTTTTTATTTGTTTTATTGCATTTTAATTTAAATATGAGATCTGAGGTCTTTTTGACCCCAGATCTCATATTTAAGAGGTCCTGTCATGCTTTTATTCTATTTATTCTATTCTAGGGATGTTTACATTCCTTGTAATAGGAATAAAAGTGACACAATTTTAAAAAAAATTTAAAGAACAGTGTCAAAATAAAAAATAGAAGGTAAAATAAATAAGAAAAAAAAAATTAAACGCACCCCATCCCGCCGAGCTCGCGTGCAGAAGCGAACTCATACATAAGCAGCAGCAGCAATTGAAAACTGTGTTCAAAACCACACATGTGAGTTAATGCCGTGATCGGTAGAGCCAGAGCAATAATTCTAGGCAGAGACCTCCTCTGTAGCTCAAAATATGCAACCTGTAGAATTTTTTAAACGTCATCTATGGAGATTTTTAAGGGTAAAAGTTTTTCGCCGTTCCACGACTTCATCACTCAACACAACACAGATTGCCTCTTTATCACGGAAAGCTGGCTAACACCTGACTGTAACACCATCCTAGCAGAATTAGTGCCTGAGAACTACTGCATCCTAACTGAGCATAGAGTAGGGCAAAGAGGAGGCGGCCTAGCAGTGATCTACAAATCTCACCTCTCTCTCACCAAACCAACTCTACAGAGCTCATTGCCATTCATGGAAACACTGACACTTCAACTTCAAACAACGCCCCAGGACACCGTCCACATACTGCTATGCTACAGACCACCGGGACCAAAGACACACCTCCTCACACCTTTCACCGAATTCATCTCTACATACACCTTGAAAACCAAAAACCTCCTGTTACTCGGGAACTTCAACCTCTGGGCTAACTCCTCCCAGGACCCCATCGCCACCGCCTGCATCAACCAACTGGAAGCACTAGGTCTGCAGCAACTGATAAATGCTCCCACGCATGTTTAGGGTCACACCCTTGACCTCATCTTCAATCAAAATATGGACATCAACACACTGGACAACACGCCATTACCATGGACGGACCACCACGCCATCAAATTTAAAATAACTACCAACACCATCTAGCAAAAACCAACACACTCAACAACAACACACTGGACAAGATCACAGAAGAAACTACACTCGCAACTCTTCAAAACCACACTATCCAACAAAATAGCGATGCTAAGTCAAAAACACTCAACTGAAGAAACACTCAACTCCCTAAACAAAGCATTACTACAGACAGCAGACACAGTCGCACCAAGACGCAGAGCACTCATCCGCAAAAACAATTTGGGCTGGTTCAATGACTCTCTTACATTACTGAAACAAGAACGCAGAAGAGCTGAAGGAGCCTGGAGAAGGAATTCAACAAAGGAAAACAGCACAAACTACAAATTACTCACAAGAAATACCACAAAGCAATCTTCAAAGCAAAAAAAGAACACTTCTCCAACACCACCTCAAAAGCCATAAACCGTCCCTGCGAACTTTTCAAACTAGTCGCTCAGACTATAAACCCCACCTGTCTAGAGCCTCCAGCAAATTAAACACAAGAATTCTGAAATGAGCTATCTGATTTTTTTATTGATAAAATCACAAACATTCAAGAAATAATTCAGCAGAAAAAAACAATCAACCAAAAGCCATATAAATAGTTACAATCAACGAAATTTACTCTGGTCCCAATCACCATCGACACCACCAAAATCATCATCAGAAGCCTCCGAGACAGCACATCACCAAATTACATTATTTCTACAAAACTTCTGAAAGAATGTACCGACATCTTGGCACCCACCATAACACACCTCATAAATCAATCATTCAAAGAAGGTATTGTTCCAATCTCCCTCAAGCAAGGCATAATCAAACCCCTCCTAAAGAAACCCAACCTCGACCCCAAAGACCCAAACTATCGCAGACCGGTAACAAGCCTTAACACCATCTCCAAGATCATTGAGAAAGCAGTAGTACAACAGCTACAACTCCATTTGGACACCTACAAACTCTTGGACCCACTACAATCTGGTTTCCGCCCAGGCCACGGGACAGAAACTGCACTTCTCAAAATCTGGGATGACGCCCTTGAAGCAGCAGATGATGGACAATCATGTCTCCTTGTGCTGCTGGATCTCAGCGCAGCTTTCGACACAGTAGACCACAAAACTCCTGCTCACTCATCTCACAGAAGTAGCTGGAGTCGCAGACTCAGATCTACCCTGGTTTGCATCCTTCCTAGAGAATCGATCCCAGACAGTGAAACTAGGAGCTTTCACTTCGGAAGCACGTACAATTACATGCAGAGTCCCTCAAGGATCACCCCTGTCGCTGTGCTCTTCAACATCTACCTGCGCCCACTCCTCAAAATCATCAGCAAACAGGACCTGCTCTATCACTCCTACGCTGATGACACTCAACTTTACCTTCACATCACCAACAAAAAAGACCAATACCATGCACTAGAAAATTGCCTCTCATTGATCGATGATTGGATGACGGAGAGCTCCCTCAAACTTAATGGATCCAAAACAGAACTTCTCTTTCTCCACGCAAACCGAAAGAAAAACTCTAGGACAACATGCACACCACCCACCATCCTTGGACAAACCATCACCCCAAGCACCAAAGTCAAAAGCCTCGGAGTCATCTTTGACTCAGACATGACTATGGACGCACAAATAGGATCAGTAGTCAGCGGATCTCACTACTTTCTCCGCCTGCTGCATAGACTCATCCCCTTCATCCCAGTAGAGGATACAGCAGTAGTAGTTGGAACAATCATCAATTCCCAAATCGACTACGCAAACTCTCTCTACCTTGGACTTCCCAAATACCAAATTTCGCGTCTACAAGTCGTCCAGAACACAGCAGCCAGACTGGTAATGGGAAAAAACCCTGGGAATCAATCACCCCGTCCCTGAGGACCCTCCATTGGCCAGCCGTGAAGGATCGGGTTACATTCAAGACCCTCTGCCTCACTCACAAATGCACACAAGGAAACGCTCCTCAATACCAATGCGAGAAAATAAAACACTACACCCCTAGTCGCGCCCTCCGGTCAACTAACCAAAACATCCTCCACATCCCCAAGACCCGCTACAAATCTAGAAGAGAACGAAGATTCGCAGTCCAAGGACCACGGCTATGGAACGCTCTACCCACGGATATCCGCATGGAAGAAAACCATTAGGCCTTCAGGAAAAACTTAAGACCCACCTCTTCTGAAGACACAGGACAACACTGGATGCAAAAAGAGCCTTGAGGCGATTTAGTTCGCATTTGTATCGCTATACAAGTTACTCACTCACTTAAGTAGGTTTCACGAAGGGCGCTCAGGAACAAGTGTTGCTCAAGCAACCGGAAACTGGTCTGAGTGGAATTTAAATAGAGAGGCACATGGGAGGCTGGACAGGAAGTAGCAGGAAGGAAGGATATATTAAGCAACAGGTGAAGCCAGCGACACCCATAGCTGCTGAGTGCAGCAAGAGCTGAACACAAGCTTGTAGAACCACAGGTGCCAGCCGACCTACAGCAGTAAAAGGTAAGACACAGATTAGCTCTGCGGCTGATCTGTGACAACATTCATGAAATGATAGGACTTTAATGAGTGAGCTGTCCCCTGAGCTGTCCCCAGTCCGGAAGTCCCCCATTATTATGACATTTCCCTGCCTCGCTGCCATTTCTAATTGTGATAGGAGGTCCAGCTCCTCCTCCTCCTTAAGGTTGGAGGGCCTGTAACATAACCCCACTATTATTTCCCACTTACTTCTTTTCTTTGGAGTTCTACCCACACAGTTTCGACCTCCCTCCTCATCCCATTCACAATGTCACTCCTCTCTACCACCCTTACATAATTTTTGATGAATTTCCCCCTCTTCTACCTTCCCTGTCCTCCTGATACAAGGAATACCCCTGAATATTTGCCAGCCAGTCATTTCAGCTGTCCAACCAAGTTTCTGTTATTCCCACAAAGTCTACATCCTCCACGTAAATAAAATAAATAATTACATTAAAAAAATATGTAAAGCACCCCTGTCCTCATGCGCAAATGCGAACGCATACGTAATTTCCACACCCTAATGTAAATGGTGATCGCACCACACGTCAGAGCAAAAGCAATAATTCCAGCGCCAGACCTCCTGTGTAAATCTAAACTGGTGACCTGTAAAAAAAATTAAAGTGTGGCCTATGGAGATATTTAGGTACTTTAGTTTGGCGTCATTCCACGGGCATATTCAATTTTAAAGCAATACATGAGCTATTTGTATTGTGTTTGTGTGCACTAAAATTCATTAAAGTGTATTTTATTTTTATTGTTTTAAAAATGGCCACCCAAATATCGTGCAACATAAAAAGTGGCCACCATTTTATTTTCCAGGGTCTCTGCTTTCAAAAAATATATAATTTTATTTTAAAAAGTTATTTTCCAGCAAAAAAAAATAAATGCAGATTGTTTACACAGAAATGTCAGAATTGGCCTGGAAGTAAAGAGTAAAAAAACTAAAAATAAATAAAACTTGCCTCCCAAAAAAGAACAGCTCTATTTCTCCTTTTTCGGATCAGCATTCACTGTAACTGACGTTGGATCTACATCAGGAGACAATTTTTTTTATTTTTTGTTTTTTTGATAAAGGACTTGTCAAAAACTGCCTCTTACATAGTTACATAGTTAGTCAGGTTGAAAAAAGAGTCCATCCAGTTCAACCATAAAAAATAAATAAATAAAATAAAAAATATCGTACAATCCCATATACCCAATTCTATACCCACAGTTCATCCAGAGGAAGGCGAAAAACCCCAGCAGAGCATGCTCCATCTTGCTACAGCAGGGGAAAAAATTCCTTCCTGATTCCCGAGAGGCAATCCGATTTTCCCTGGATCAACTTTACCTATAAATGTTAGTACCCAGTTATATTATGTACATCTAGGAAAGTATCCAGACCTTTCTTAACCTCCCTAGCGGTAATCGGGGCGATTTTTTTATGCTAAAATCGGTAACCCCCGAGTCAGACTCGGGCTGCATCACAGTATCCAGGGGAAGTAACTTACCTTGTTCCCTGGATCCTGCGATGTCCTCCCGCAGTGTCTGCGAGCTGTGTCTCGCTCGATCCTCACTGCCGAGTGCCGAGCTCCGTTCCCTGCGACGTTGCGGCGCACAGGGGCAGAGTTCGACGCCAAATTCAAAAAGGTAAACACATAGTATACATACAGTATACTGTAATCTTATAGATTACAGTACTGTATGTAATAATTACACATCCCCTTTGTCCCTAGTGGTCTGCCCAGTGTCCTGCATGCACTTTTATGTAATAAAAACTGTTCTTTCTGCCTGGAAACTAGAGATTGTCCATAGCAACCAAAAAGTGTCCCTTTATGTCAAAAGTGGTTTTAGACCAGCTAAAAAACAGCGATAATAAATTACAATCACTCGCAGAATTGAGCGATAGCGATTTGTGGGGAAATTCATCATCAAACAAAAAATCTAATGACAGCAACAATTCTGCAACTGAGCAAATTTCAGTGTTTTTGATTTGATTACATTATTAAATAATTTTTATTATAATTACATTACTATTTGTTATAATTATTTATAGTTATTTATTATATTATAATTTATGATTTTGTGTTTCAAAGTTTATCATACTCGGGATGTCTAATAGACTCTTGTTTGGTCAGGTTTAAGTGAGTAATTCCTAAGAATCGCAGGCCTACAATACATAACACCAAATTTCCATGCAAAATAATTGTACCGCTTTTGGTACGTAATTCCAGACAGAATCATACCGCCAAGGAGGTTAAAGCAATCTACTGAGTTGGCCAGAACCACCTCTGGAGGGAGTCTATTTCACATTTTCACAGCTCTTACTGTGAATAAACCTTTCCGCATTTGGAGATGAAATCTCTTTTCCTCTAGACGTAAAGAGTGCCCCTGTGTCCTCTTTATTGACCGTAAAGGGAATAACCCAACACCAAGTTCACTATATGGACCCCTTATATATTTGTACATGTTGATCATATCCCCCCTAAATCTCCTCTTCTCAAGAGTAAATAAATTCAGTTCCTCTAATCTTTCCTCATAGCTGAGCTCCTCCATGCCTCTTATCAGTTTGGTTGCCCTTCTCTGCACTTTCTCCAGTTCCCCAATATCCTTTTTGAGAACGGGTGCCCAAAACTGAACTGCATATTCCAGATGAGGTCTTACTACTGATTTGAACAGGGGCAAAATGATATCTCTCTCTCTCGAGTCCATACCTCTCTTAAAGCAAGAAAGGACTTTGCTCGCTTTGGAAACCGCAGCTTGGCATTGCATACTATTATTGAGCTTATGATCTACCAAAACCCACAGATCCTTCTCCACTACGGATTCCCCCAGTTGTACTCCCCCTAGTATGTATGATGCATTCATATTCTTAGCCCCCAAGTGCATAACTTTACATTTATCAACATTAAACCTTATCGGCCACATAGTCGCCCAATTAAACAGTGCATTGAGGTCGTCTTGTAAATTGGAGACATCCTATAAGGACGTTATTTCACTGCATAGCTTAGTGTCATCTGCAAAAACAGAAATGTTACTTTTGATCCCAGACCCAATATCATTTATAAAGATATTAAAAAGTAAGGGTCCCAACACTGAACCTTGGGGTACACCACTGATAAACTTAGACCATTCAGAGTAAGAATCATTAACCACTACTCTCTGAATTCTGTCTTTTAGCCAATTTCCTATCCATTTACAAACTGATATTTCCAAGCCTGTAGACTTTACCTTACACATGAGCAGGGATGAGCCGAACACCCCCCTGTTCGGTTCGCACCAGAACCTGCGAACAGACAAAATGTTCGTGTAAACTTTAGAACCCTATTAAATACAATGGACTCGAACGTTCGAAATCTAAAGTGTTAATTATAAAGGCTAATATGCAAGTTATTGTCCTAAAAAGTGTTTGGGGACCTGGGTCCTGCCCCATGGGACATGTATCAATGCAAAAAGAAGTTTTAAAAACGGCAGTTTTTTCGGGAGCAGTGATTTTAATAATGCTTAAAATGAAAAAATAAAAGTGAAATATTCCTTTAAATTTTGTACCTGGGGGGTGTGTATGATATGCATGTGAAGTGGCGCATGTTTCCCGTGCTTAGAACTGTCCCTGCAAAAAATGTCATTTTTGAAAGAAAAAAATGCATTTAAAACTGACTCGCGGCTATTAATGAATTGTCGGCTCCCGGCAATACATACAAAAGTCATTGATAAAAAAAAAAAAAAAAGCGTGGGGGTTCCCCAGAATTCAATTACCAGGCCCTTCAGGTCTGGAATGGATATTAAGGGGAACCCCGCCGCAAATTTAAAAAAAAATTGACGTGGGGTTCCCCCAAATATCCATTCCAGGCCCTTCAGATCTGGCATGGATTTTAAGGGGAACTCCACCCCAAATTTAAAAAAAATGGCGTGGTGTCCCCCTAAAAATCCATACCAGACCCCTTATCCGAGCACGCAACCTGGCCAGCCGCAGGGGAAAAGGGGGGGACGAGAGAGCGGCCCCCCTCCCTCCTGAACCGTACCAAGCCACATGCCCTCAACATGGGGAGGATGTCCCCATGTTGATGGGGACAAGGGCCTCATCCCCACAACCCTTGCCCGGTGGTTGTGGGGGTCTGCGGGCGGGGGGCTTATCGGAATCTGGAAGACCCCTTTAACAAAGGGGACCCCCAGATCCCGGCCCCCCCCCCTATGTGAATTGGTAAGGGGTACATTGTACCCCTACCATTTCACGAAGAAAGCGTAAAAAATGTTTAAAAAAACACACAAACACCTTGAAAAAGTCCTTTATTTAAAAAAAAAAACAAAAAAAAACATTCCAGCGATGAAATCCAGTGTCCCGCGGCGATCCCGATGTCCAGCGCTGTCCTTCATTGGTTGTGCCTGAGCGGACCTGATGGGGAACTCCCTCTAAGTATTTTAAATGTATAGACCCGCCCCTTCTAAAGTTCCCCATCAGGTCCGCTCAGCGGACGAGATGCGGAACATGAGAAGGGGCGGGTCTATACATGTATTACCAAAGTGAGAGCAGTCCCCCATCAGGTCCGCCCCCTCGGTATGTCGGACCCGCCTACGTCATTGGCTTGAGCGGGGAACTTCCTTCACTATGTAAATTTAAATTACACAGTGAAGGAAGTTCCCCGCTCAAGACAATGACGTAGGCGGGTCCGACATACCGAGGGGGCGGACCTGATGGGGAACTGCTCTCACTTTGGTAATACATGTATAGACCCGCCCCTTCTCATGTTCCGCATCTGGTCCGCTGAGCGGACCTGATGGGGAACTTTAGA
Source organism: Rana muscosa (assembly GCA_029206835.1). Taxonomy (NCBI): domain Eukaryota; kingdom Metazoa; phylum Chordata; class Amphibia; order Anura; family Ranidae; genus Rana; species Rana muscosa. The sequence goes on along the minus strand of CM055122.1, from coordinate 12,578,589 downwards.
AGGGGCGGGTCTATACATTTAAAATACTGAGAGGGAGTTCCCCATCAGGTCCGCTCAGGCACAACCAATGAAGGACAGCGCTGGACATCGGGATCGCCGCGGGACACTGGATTTCACCGCTGGAATGTTTTTTTTTTTTTTTTTAATAAAGGACTTTTTCAAGGTGTTTGTGTGTTTTTTTAAACATTTTTTTACGCTTTCTTCGTGAAATGGTAGGGGTACAATGTACCCCTTACCAATTCACATAGGGGGGCGGGATCTGGGGGTCCCCTTTGTTAAAGGGGTCTTCCAGATTCCGATAAGCCCCCCGCCCGCAGACCCCCACAACCACCGGGCAAGGGTTGTGGGGATGAGGCCCTTGTCCCCATCAACATGGGGACATCCTCCCCATGTTGAGGGCATGTGGCTTGGTACGGTTCAGGAGGGAGGGGGGGCCGCTCTCTCGCCCCCCCCTTTTCCCCTGCGGCCGGCCAGGTTGCGTGCTCGGATAAGGGGTCTGGTATGGATTTTTAGGGGGACTCCACGCCATTTTTTTTTTAAATTTGGGGTGGAGTTCCCCTTAAAATCTATGCCAGATCTGAAGGGCCTGGAATGGATATTTGGGGGAACCCCACGTCAATTTTTTTTTAAATTTGCGGCGGGGTTCCCCTTAATATCCATTCCAGACCTGAAGGGCCTGGTAATTGAATTCTGGGGAACCCCCACGCTTTTTTTTTTTTTTATCAATGACTTTTGTATGTATTGCCGGGAGCCGACAATTCATTAATAGCCGCGAGTCAGTTTTAAATGCATTTTTTTTCTTTCTAAGCACGGGAAACATGCGCCACTTCACATGCATATCATACACACCCCCCAGGTACGAAATTTAAAGGAATATTTCACTTTTATTTTTTCATTTTAAGCATTATTAAAATCACTGCTCCCGAAAAAACGGCCGTTTTTAAAACTTCTTTTTGCATTGATACATGTCCCCTGGGGCAGGACCCGGGTCCCCAAACACTTTTTAGGACAATAACTTGCATATAAGCCTTTATAATTAGCACTTTAGATTTCTCCCATAGATTTTTCGAATTTGCCGCGAACACCCCAATTTGTTCGATGTTCGGCGAACGGGCGAACAGGCAATGTTCGAGTCGAACATGAGTTCGACTCGAACTCGAAGCTCATCCCTACACATGAGCCGTGTGTGTGGAAATGTATCGAACGCTTTTGCAAAATCCAAGTATACCACATCCACCACCACCCCTCTGTCCAAGATTTTACTTACCTCTTCATAAAAAGAAATCAGGTTTGTCTGACAACTTCTGTCTTTCATGAATCCATGCTGTCTGTTGCTTAAATAGTTTCTTTCCAGCAAGAACTCGTCTATGTGGTCTTTTATTAAACGCTCCAGTATCTTCCCAACTATAGAAGTTAAACTAACAGGTCTATAGTTACTTGGTAACGACTTTGTTCCCTTTTTAAATATAGGCACCATGTTCGTCCTGCGCCAATCCAGTGGTACTATTCCCGTCAATAATTAGTCCCTAAAAATTAGATACAATGGCTTTGAAATTACAGAGCTCAAATCTTTTAGGATCCTTGGGTGGATGCCATCAGGTCCAGGTGCCTTATCCACCTTTATTCTGGACCATATTACTTTTGAGCCACTGTGGATTATTTGGGGCTGTGTCACTGTGTCACCACCCCCATTATGGACATGCTCCTTTGTATACACAGAGCTGAAGAAAGTATTTAATAAATTTAATAAATTAGCCTTCTCTTTGTCCCCAGTCACCCACTCTAGATTATTTTGTAAAGGGCCTACATGCTCAGACCTGACCTTTTTACTATTGATATATTTGAAGAATTTTTGGGGGTTTGTCCTACTATCTTTTGCAATCTGTCGTTCGTTTTGAATTTTTGCATCCTTGATTTCCTTTTTACATATTCTGTTAAATTCTTTGTATCATTTAAACGACACTAGTGTGCCTTCATTTTTATATTTTTTAAAAGCTCTTTTCTTATTGTTTATAGCTTTTTTAACTTTGACCGTGAGCCACATAGGTTTTATTTTTAGCCTTTTAAACTTATTGCCCATGGGAATACACTTTGCAGTGAGGTCCCAAACAGTCTTTTTGAAGAATTCCCATTTCTGTTCTGTGTTAATCGATGCCAATATTCCCTCCCAGTCTAAGTCCTGGAGAGCAGCCCTCATGTTATGATCACTGCTACCCAGGTTTTTCTTTATCGAACATTAGTAATAAGCTCTGCATGGTTTGAGATTACCAGGTCCAACAGAGCATCATTCCTAGTTGGGGCCTCAATAAACTGGTTTTTGCCCTTTAACTGTCCCAGCAGTGCCATTACTCCAGACAATTTCTGGGTAGTTAAAATCCCCCATTATTATCACCGTCCCAGCCCTTGCAGCCCTTTCCATCTGTGCAAGGAGCTGAGCACATCTATATGCAGTTTCCACCCATAATGCTTCAGACTCATCACACTCTCCATCAACCGGGTCCTCTTTCACGCTTGCTTTGAGATCACTTCTCACAAAGAGACAGACCCCGCCACCTTTCCTTTTTACCCTGTCTCTCTGAAAGAGTGCATAGCCAGGAATATTAATAGCCCAGTCATGTGAGGATTGAAGCCAAGTTTCAGCAATACCGATTACATCATAGCTCTCCTCATGCACCAGAACTTCCAACTCACCTATTTTGCTTGGCAGACTTCTGGCATTGGTAAACAAACACTTGAATGTATTATTACATTTTGCTGTGGTGTTTTTCATATAATTGTTAGTAGTACAAATGGCATTATAGTTTCCAATGGCTGTTTGCAACATGGGAACTTTCTCTGTCACCTGCCATAACCCTCCCCCCATCTATCCCCATTCCACCCTCCATTAATGTCTGACCCCTAACTGACCTGTCTGCCTGATGTAATTCTAGTTCACCCTCCCCCTCAATCCTAGTTTAAATACTCCTCCAGCCTTTCCATAAACCTCTCCTCCAGCACAGCAGACCCCCTTCCATTCAAGTGCAAACCGTCTTTAGCATATCGGTTGCACCCCAATGAAAATTCAGCCCAGTGCTCTAGAAACCCAAATCCCTCCTCCCTACACCAGGTCTTTAGCCATGCATTCAGCGCTCTAATCTCCCCCTGCCTTTACTGTGTTGCGCATGGCACAGGCAATATTTCAGAGAATATCAACTTGGAGGTCCTTCCCTTCATCTTGCAGCCTAGTTCTTTAAATTGATTCTTAAGGAGCCTCCACCTTCCATGTATACTGTCATTGGTTCCAACGTGGACCAAGACAGCTGGGTCATGCCCAGCCCCTCCCAGTAATTTATCCACCTGGTCCACCACATGCCAAACCCTGGCACCAGGGAGACAGCAAACCATTCGATTGAGGCGATCCTGGCGACAAATTATTCTATCAGTCCTTCTGATTATAGAATCCCCTATTACCACCAACTTTCTAGGCCTACCTGCACTCCCCTCACCACCTCTACTAGATGGGCTGCTCTCCCAGCTGTTAGGGGTAGCAGTGACATCTAAGGCTGCCACCTCTGTGTTTGCCACCTCCAAATCTTCACCCAACTTGGCAAATTTGTTTTGATGCACAAATACGGGACTGGCCTTCCTTTTCTGTGAGCCCCATCCACTCCCTCTAACTACATTAACCCATCTTCCTATCTGATAATCCTACCTTGCCCCTCCACCTTCCAAATCAACCCTACTGACCACCTGCTCAGTGAGCAGAGGATCCCTTTCAAGGTTGTCCTTTCTGCCCATTGTTGCAACTTGCTCCTCCAGATCTCTAATGTGAGCTTCCAGAAAGGCATCCCGCTCACATCTGTCACAGCGGTATCCATCCTGGAGCTGTTGCACCAATTTTTCATACATGTGGCACACTGTGCACTGAGCAAAACCTTCAACCCTGCTAGCACTCATTTTCCAGTTACAATATAATTACTTGTAGGAAGTTTAAGATGTTACTTACAGGTTAGAAGACTCCTGTCTTAACTCCTGTTTTCAACTCCTTATTATTAACTCTCCATTTTAGTTTAAAATTCCACTTATGTTCACAAAATCCACATGCAAGCCACCATCAGCAGGGAGCCAGCTGTGTTTATGTAAAAAACACTTTTTTTGGCGAATAAGTAGGGGTACTATGTACCCCATACTCATTCAAATGGAGGGTGGGATCCGGGGGCCCCCTTGTTAAAGGGGCTTTCAGATTCCGATAAGCCCCCTGCCCACAGACCCCCCACAACCACCGGCCAGGGTTGTGAGGAAGAGGCCCTTGTCTCTATTGTAATGATTGTGCGCATGTCACTGTGCATTTTTCCATAGTTCAAAGGGGCCTTGAGTACACAAGGGCTTGGGGTTTTAAACAAACGTATCTCCACTTAGGTCTTTGTAGAGCTGTAAACAGCTAATTGAGTTCTGGCAGGATATCTTGTTAATATCTGCTGACCAGACAAATCATAAAACTATGAACAAATCAATTAAGAATACATAGCATGCCATAAAAGGTCTATCCAGAACTAATGGGGATCGTAAAAAGCAGTTCAAGCTTCATGCCATCTTCTTATAGCCTAGGCCATCTTTATGTAGAGCAACAATTCTTTTTTTCGGATCCTCAGAGAGTTCTTTGCCATGAGGTGCCATGTTGAACTTCCAGTGACCAGTATGAGAGAGTGAGAGCGATAACACCAAATTTTAACACACCTGCTCCCCATTCACACCTGAGACCTGTAACACTAAAGAGTCACATGACACCGGGGAGGGAAAATGGCTAATTGTTCCCAATTTGGACATTTTCACTTAGGGGTGTACTCAATGTTGTTGGCAGCGGTTTAGACATTAATGGCTGTGTGTTGACTTATTTTGAGGGGACAGCAAATTTACACTGTTATACAAGCTGTACGGTCACTACTTTAGATTGTAGCAAAGTGAAATTTCTTCAGTGTTGGCACATGAAAAGATATGATAAAATATTTACAAAAATGTGAGGGGTGTATTCACTTTTGTGAGATACTGTATATTAGTTTCAAGAATGCAACCGGTACATATTGGAAGATATTAATAGTGGTATAAAACTGTGTGTAAGAGAGGGCCATGATACTGTCATAAACATAATGACCACTCCTGAGATGTTTAATTGGTCAGATGGCCTGTCAACCCCTCACTGTCAGGGCACCAACAGCAGGAGAAGGACTCTAGGACCCAGAGTCTGTCAGGGCACAACGGCAGGAGAAGTACTCTAGGACCCAGCTTCTCCACCAGCACTTCACATGGGCCTTTATAAGGAAGCCTGTCAGTGGTTGAAGTTGCTGATTGATTTTCAGCTTTCTGTGTTCCTGTGTTTCCTTGCGTCAGTGATTTTTTGTTATCGACCTGGCTGTTCCTGACGTATACCCTGCCTGCCTCCTTGTCTTTGTCTCAGCGTTCCCGCAGTATGTCTCTACTGTGGAGCTACAGGACACTTCCTAAGCAACTGTCCCATATGACCAAGTAAGTCCAGGAACCCGTACCCTTCATACCTCCAGCTGTCTGGGACTCTGTTTACTCACATCATTCTTCCGATCTCATTGCAGGTGGCTGGAAGGTAGGTCAAATTGTGGGCAATCATTGACTCCGGAGCTTGCAGCTGCTTCTTAGATATCAATCTTGCCAAGAACTTTCAAATTCCCCTTAATGTCAAGGAACAAAAAACGTGATATACACCTTGCTGATGGCACTCCACCCAGCTCAGGACCCGTCACCCAAGAGACCATTCCTATCCTCGCAACCACAGACACTGGTCACCAGGAGCTTCTCCGTTTTGATGTCATCAGATCTCCCATATTCCCAGCCATCCTCAAAATACCTTGGATGCAGGCACACAACCCACTCATTGACTTGTCCACCGGGGAGATCTCCTTCTCATCTAACTACTGCCGCCAACATTGTGGCATTCCCACGCATGCCGACCCTCCCGCATGCCTGACCATTCAATCCTCAACAGATACCAGTCAAATCGTTCCTTCTGTCTATCATGACTTCCTCAACGTGTTTGACAAAAAGAAAGCCAATACCCTGTCTCTGCACCAGCCTTATGACTGTCCCATTGAGCTGCTTCTTGGAGCAGAGATTCCCTTCGGGCGCATCTTCCCATTGTCCGAGGTGGAGCTGGAGGCCCTCACTTCCGCACATAGCTCTTAAAGAATTTTTTTTGTTTTTAAATGATATTAAATCTTTTTATTTTTTTTATTGCATTTTAATTTAAATATGAGATCTGAGGTCTTTTTGACCCCAGATCTCATATTTAAGAGGTCCTGTCATGCTTTTATTCTATTTATTCTATTCTAGGGATGTTTACATTCCTTGTAATAGGAATAAAAGTGACACAATTTTAATTTTTTTTTAAAGAACAGTGTCAAAATAAAAAATAGAAGGTAAAATAAATAAGAAAAAAAAAAATTTAAACGCACCCCATCCCGCCGAGCTCGCGTGCAGAAGCGAACTCATACATAAGCAGCAGCAGCAATTGAAAACTGTGTTCAAAACCACACATGTGAGTTAATGCCGTGATCGGTAGAGCCAGAGCAATAATTCTAGCCAGAGACCTCCTCTGTAGCTCAAAATATGCAACCTGTAGAATTTTTTAAACGTCATCTATGGAGATTTTTAAGGGTAAAAGTTTGTCGCCGTTCCACGAGCGGGCGCAATTTTGAAGCGTGACATGTTGGGTATCAATTTACTCGGCGTAACATTATCTTTCACAATATAAGACAAAAAATTGGGCTAACTTTACTGTTGTCTTATTTTTTAATTAAAAAAATATATTTTCTTTCCAAAAAAAGTGCGCTTGTAAGACTGCTGCGCAAATACGGTGTGACAGTATTCTCTAGGGTGTTAGAAAAATATATATATAATGTTTGGGGGTTCTAAATAATTTTCTAGCAAAAAAAAACAGTTTTTAACTTGTAAACTTGTTCAGAAAGAGGCTCGGTCCTTAAGTGGTTAAATCATAATGATAACAGAAATCACCCAAATAGCCCTGATCAAAAGTTTACATACCCTGGAATGTTTGGCCTTGGTACAGACACAGAAGGTGGCACACAGGTTAAAATGGCAATTAAAGATTAATTCCACACATTTGTGGCTTTTTAAATTACAGTTAGTGTCTGTGTATAAATAGTCAATGAGTTTGTTAGCTCTCACATGGATGCACTAATGGTGCTACTAATTGGTGTACCTGACCTTAGCTTGGTATCAAAAGAGCCCCTAATTTTCCACTTCTTAATAAGCAATTAAATAGTACTGATTGGCATATTCAAGGCTTTGGATATCTTTTTATATCCTTTTCCATCTTTGTAAAGTTGCATTACCTTGTTACGCAGGTCTTTTGACTGTTCTTTTCTACCTCCTCTTGGCTTAGTGTCTAGCCTGCTTAGTGCATCCATGTGAGAGCTAACAAACTCATTGCCTATTTATACACAGACACTAATTGTAATTTAAAAAGCCACAAATGTGGGAAATTAACTTTTAATTGCCATGTTAACCTGTGTGCCACCTTCTGTGTCTGTACCAAGGCCAAACATTCCAGGGTATGTAAACTTTTGACCAGGGCCATTTGGGTGATTTCTATTATCATTATGATATAAAAAGGATCCAAAAAACGATGTGATAATAAATGGTTCATGTGATTGCTATCCTTAAATAAAACACAGGTTTTTGGCATGATCCGTCATACTTTCAATAATAATGCCAAAATTTCTGCCAGGGTATGCAAACTTTTGAGCATGATTGTATGTGTGTGTGTGTGTGTATATATATATATATATATATATATATATATATTGTGACAGCAGGAAGGTAAAGTCACCTGGTTGCATCCAGGGGGGTAGATATATTTCGCCCAGATTCAGGCTTTACGCCGACTTATACAACTAGGTGGAGAGTTGTATAAGCCCAGCTGAGGCTAGTGGGCTCATGGATGACTCATACCTCTAGGGAGAGGGCTGGGCGTCGTGCAGGCAGGGAGTTGATGAGACCAGCTGAAGCTTGTCAGCTCGTTTAAGGCCTCTATAAAAACTCCCAGATTCATTAGGTGTTAGCTCATGCCTGGACCCAGACCTGTGTGGACTGTCTAGGGAGAGTGAACCCCTGTGCGGTGAGACAAAGCCTGTGTGGCTATTTGCTTGGACATTTAAAACCAGGGACTTAGGGACTAGGACAGCACTAGGCTGATCCCAGTTGTTAGTTAGGAAACCTGTATGTTTAGTCAGAGGTCAAGTTGACCAGGATTTATTTTGTTTATGTTTCTTTTGGCTTTGCTGTGTTTTGTCACTGTAAATAGAAAATAAACCGCACCTTTTTTTGATTTTGAAAACCACAACCTCCGTTTGCTGGGCCTGTTTTTGTGTGGGGAGCCCATCCCGGGGGTCACACACACCCGCTGCCGAGCTAACCCCCTCACAGTTGGTGGAGAACCAGTGGCAGTTTTTTTTTTAAGCCAGCATGGAGGAGATACTGAAGCAGCTGGCTCTAGCAAATGCCAATCAACAGCAGACAAATGCAGGTTTGCAAAAGAGCCTTGCAGCTCATCAACAGAGCCTTGCAGCTCAACAACAGAACTTCGCAGCCCAGCAGCAAGCTCATCAACAGAGCCTTGCAGCCCAGCAGCAAGCTCACCAACAGAGTCTGGAAGCTCAGCAACAAGCCCAGCAGCAATATGAGGCCCGCTTCATAGACCTGTTACAGAAGCAAGAGCAGAGACTACAACAAATGGAAGCAGTAATGCAGCAACGTCCGCAGACCAGTGAGGAAAGCCGTCCCACTAATACCGCGTCCTTTGGGGTGAGTCGTTTATTGACAAAAATGACTGGAGAGGATGATCCAGAGGTATTTTTGACCACATTTGAAAGGACTGCTGAAAGAGAAAAGTGGCCTGAGGAGCAGTGGGCTGGACTGGTGGCTCCTCTGTTAACTGGTGAATCGCAGAAGGCTTACTATGACCTAGAGCCTGACCAAGCAAAAGACTATGTGATGCTAAAAGCTGAAATATTGGCAAGGCTGGGTGTCACCCAGGCTGTCCGGGCTCAGCGTGTGCATAACTGGACTTTCCAGCTTGGAAAACCCCCCAGGTCTCAAATGTATGATCTCATTCACCTGAGCAGAAAGTGGCTACAGCCAGAGACTTTGTCCGCACCAAAGATTGTGGAACGTGTTGTAATGGATCGGTTTTTGAGAGCTCTTCCTACTGCCATCCAAAAGTGGGTAAGCCATGGAGACCCAGAGACGGCCGATGGTCTTGTGGATCGTGTGGAGAAATACTTGGCTACAGAGAACCTGACGGCCTCTTCCAGAGACACTCGGACTTTCCACCCTAAGACCAGACCATCCCCAGGGGCGGATAAGAGGATTCCAAGGGGTGAGGGTGGAGAGAGTGAGAGGGTGGGAGCTCTACCCCAAGTTTGGCGAGAACAGCCTGGGAAATCAGCGGCTCAAGAGGCGGCAAGAAGGATCGTTTGCTACCGCTGCCGGCAAGCGGGACATATTGCAGCCAATTGCCCGGTTGTGGAGGAACCCATGCAGTGTGACTTTCTGACGGGCAGACGTCAGTCGCTGTGTGCGACAGTCGCATGCACTGCCATTCGAGGAACTGAGAAACATTTATGCAAAATGTGTGTTAATGGTAGAAATGTTGTGGTATTGCTGGATTCAGGTAGCCTTGTGACCCTGATAAAGGCTGAGTTAGTTAAAACAGAGGTCTCTGGGAATAGCAAGGTAGCTGTTATTTGTGTGCATGGGGACACCCGAGAGTATCCAGTGACTACAGTGTGTTTCGAGACCCCCAAAGGTACCCTCTCTCATCCAGTGGGCTTAGTATCTCAGTTACCGCATGACGCCATTGTGGGAAGGGATTTTCCGAAGTTCTGGGAACTGTGGGATGATCCTGAGCCCCCCACTGGTGCCCCTATGTACCAGGAATGTGATAGCCAGAACTCCCCTGAGAGTGGTGAGGACTCTCCGGAATGTCCCTTATCAGTATTGGCAGGGGAGACTCAAGAAACTGGAGAAGAGCCCACCTCCTCAGACGAAAACCTACTGTCTGTGGAGTTTTCTGATCTTGAGGTTCACAGGGAAAACTTTGCCACAGAACAGTTGAAAGACCCCGCCCTAATAAAGGCACGGGAAAACGTAGTGAAAATAGATGGCGAGTTAGTGAACCCAGATAATACCTGCACTTACCCATACTTCAGCGTAGAGAAGGACCTACTGTATCGGGTGGCAAAAAGGGCAGAAGAAACCGTTGAGCAGCTTGTGGTGCCCAAACCTTACAGGAAGTTGGTGTTGGAGTTGGCCCATGGGCACATTCTTGGAGGTCATCTGGGGACAGAGAAAACCCGAGAGAGGGTATTACAGAGATTCTATTGGCCGGGGGTGATGAAGGACATAGAAAATTATTGTTCCTCCTGCCCTGTGTGTCAGAGGTCGGCCCCGATGCCACATTTCCGTAGCCCGCTGGTCCCTCTGCCCATCATTGAGGTCCCGTTTGAGAGGATCGCCATGGATTTGGTAGGTCCTATAATCAAGTCCGCTAGGGGGCACCAGTACATATTAGTTATAATGGACTATGCCACCCGTTATCCAGAAGCGATCCCTCTCCGAAATACCTCGGCCAAAACCATAGCCAAAGAGCTATCTCTTGTGTTTAGCCGGGTGGGTATTTGTAAAGAACTGCTTACGGACCAAGGTACACCCTTTATGTCCCGGGTTATGAAGGAGCTGTGTAAATTGTTCAAAGTGACGCAATTACGTACATCTGTGTATCACCCCCAAACCGATGGGCTGGTTGAAAGATTCAACAAAACCCTAAAACAAATGTTGAAGAAAGTGGTGGATAGAGATGGAAAGGATTGGGACTGTCTACTTCCTTATCTGATGTTTGCTATTAGGGAGGTGCCCCAATCCTCTACGGGATTCTCCCCCTTTGAGTTACTTATGGGAGACACCCAAGAGGGCTGTTGGATATTGCCAAGGAAACTTGGGAAAGTGAGAGTTCTCCCCACAGGAGTGTGATTGAGCATGTCGCCCTGATGCAAGACCGAATTGCACAGGTAATGCCCATCGTGAAGGAACATTTGGCCCAAGCGCAGTTAGCACAGCAGAGAGTGTACAACCGTGGAGCCAAGACCCGTACCTTTTCCCCGGGGGATAGGATACTGGTACTTGTCCCTACGGTTGAAAGTAAATTCCTTGCCAAATGGCAAGGCCCCTACGAGATAATGGAAAAAGTGAGCGAAGTGAATTACAAGGTCAGACAACCAGGAAGGCGAAAGCCCGAACAGATCTATCACGTTAATCTGTTGAAAGCCTGGAGGGATAGAGAGTCCCTAGTCGCAGACACTTGGTCACCAGCTCAAACTGGTTGCGTGATTCCTGAGGTTGGAATAGCAGCCACCTTGTCACAACCCCAACAACAGGAGGTTAAGGAGTTTGTGCTTCGCAACAAGGAGGTATTCTCTGAGCTGCCGGGACAAACATCTGGGGTAGAGCATGACATCATTACCCCGCCCGGTGAAAGGGTGAAGTTAAAACCCTATCGGATCCCAGAGGCCCGACGGGAGGCAATACGGAAGGAAGTACAGAAAATGCTGAACTTAGGGGTGATAGAGGAGTCCCAAAGTGATTGGTCTAGTCCCATTGTGTTGGTGCCTAAACCGGATGGGAGCTGGCGATTTTGTAACGATTTTCGTCAGTTGAACAAAGTTACAAAATTTGACACCTACCCCATGCCACGTATAGATGAGTTGATCGACCGGCTGGGAACAGCCCGATACATGACGACTCTTGACCTCACAAAAGGGTATTGGCAAATCCCCCTGGCCAAATTGGCCAAAGAGAAAACCGCATTTGTAACCCCAGACGGGGCGTTCCAATATAAAAGAATGCCGTTCGGGTTACAGAATGCGCCGGCCACATTCCAGCGGAAAATGGACCAGATGCTGAGGCCCCATCGGAAGTATGCTGCGGCTTACCTGGATGACGTAATTGTCCATAGCACAGATTGGGCCTCACATCTGCCAAAAGTGCAAGCAGTCCTGGACTCTGTTCGGGAAGCGGGGTTTACGGCTAACCCCAAGAAGTGTACCATTGGGCAGGAGGAGGCCAAATATCTTGGGTACACCATTGGGAGGGGAGTAATAAAACCCCAACTCAACAAAGTCGAGGCCATCCAGAGTTGGCCACGTCCCAACAGCAAGAAGCAGGTACGAGCCTTTCTGGGAATCGCTGGGTATTATCGGCGATTCATTCCCCACTTTGCTTCTAAGGCTGTGCCCCTAACCAACCTAACGAAGGGGAAAGGGTCGGTCATGATTAAATGGACCCCCGAGGCTGAGGCAGCATTCCAATTCTTGAAACAAGCCTTATGTAGCCAGCCAGTGTTGTACTCACCCGACTTCTCTAAAGACTTTGTCGTACAAAGTGATGCGTCAGATGTGGGGTTAGGAGCAGTATTGTCCCAGGTCTGGAACGGGGAAGAGCACCCAGTCATTTACCTCAGCAGGAAGTTGAAGTCCCATGAGGTAAATTACGCCACCGTTGAAAAGGAGTGTTTAGCGGTGAAGTGGGCTCTAGATTCCCTTCGGTACTACCTGCTAGGTAGGCACTTTGACATGGTTACGGATCACGCTCCGTTAAAGTGGATGGCTCAAAACAAGGAAACAAATAGAAGAGTGAATAGGTGGTTCCTGGCCCTCCAGGAATTCAACTTCACAGTAAAGCATCGCCCTGGCGTTCAAATGGGGAATGTGGATGCTTTGTCTCGAGTACATGAATGCCTGATTGCTGGTGTTCCAACCCCGAGGTTAAAACAAGAGGGGGGGTATGTGACAGCAGGAAGGTAAAGTCACCTGGTTGCATCCAGGGGGGTAGATATATTTCGCCCAGATTCAGGCTTTACGCCAACTTATACAACTAGGTGGAGAGTTGTATAAGCCCAGCTGAGGCTAGTGGGCTCATGGATGACTCATACCTCTAGGGAGAGGGCTGGGCGTCGTGCAGGCAGGGAGTTGATGAGACCAGCTGAAGCTTGTCAGCTCGTTTAAGGCCTCTATAAAAACTCCCAGATTCAGATTCATGCCTGGACCCAGACCTGTGTGGACTGTCTAGGGAGAGTGAACCCCTGTGCGGTGAGACAAAGCCTGTGTGGCTATTTGCTTGGACATTTAAAACCAGGGACTTAGGGACTAGGACAGCACTAGGCTGATCCCAGTTGTTAGTTAGGAAACCTGTATGTTTAGTCAGAGGTCAAGTTGACCAGGATTTATTTTGTTTATGTTTCTTTTGGCTTTGCTGTGTTTTGTCACTGTAAATAGAAAATAAACCGCACCTTTTTTTGATTTTGAAAACCACAACCTCCGTTTGCTGGGCCTGTTTTTGTGTGGGGAGCCCATCCCGGGGGTCACACACACCCGCTGCCGAGCTAACCCCCTCACAATATATATATATATATAAAAATATAAAATACTGTTACACATCTGAGTGCGGATCCCCTCTTACATCAGGGTCCCCAGAGAGCCTCCCTACTTACACTATTGTCCCCAGAGAGCCTCCCTACTTACACCAGGGTCCCCAGAGAGCATCACTATTTACCAGGGTCCCCAGAGAACCTCCCCTTACATCAGGGTTCCCAGAGAGCCTCTCTACTTACATCAGGGTTCCCAGAGCCACCCTCATTACATAAGGGTCCTCAGAGAGCCCCACCTTACATCAGGGTCCCCAGAGAGCATCCCCTTACACCAGGGTCCCCAAAGAGCCTCCCCTGACATAAGAGTCCCCAGACAGCCTCCCCCAAAGCGCCTTCCTACTTACATCAGGGTCCCCAGAGAGCCACACTATTTAAATCAGGGTCCCTATAGAGCCTCCCCTTACATCAGGGTCCACAGAGAGCCTCCCCTTACATCAGGTTCCACAGAGAGCCCGCCTTATTAAATCAGGGTCCACAGAGAGTCCCTTCCTTACATCAGGTTCCCCAGAGAACCCTCATTACATCAGGGTCTCCAGAGAGCCCCCTCCTTACATCAGGGTCCCCAGAGAGCCCCTTCCTTGCATTAGGGTCCCCAGAGAGACCCTTCCTTACATCAGGGTCCCCAGAGAGCCTTCCTTACATCAGGGCCCCCAGAGAGCCCCTCCTTACATCAGGGTCCCCAGAGAACCCCTCCTTACATCAGGTTCCCCAGAGAACCCTCATTACATCAGGGTCTCCAGAGAGCCCCTTCATTCTATCAGGGTCCCCAGAGAGACCATTCCTTACATCAGGGTCCCCAGAGAGCCCCCCTTACATCAGGGTCCCCAGAGAGCCCCTCCTTACATCAGGGTCCCCAGAGAACCCCTCCTTACATCAGGTTCCCCAGAGAACCCTCATTACATTAGGGTCTCCAGAGAGCCCCTTCCTTACATCAGGGTCCCCAGAAAGCCCCTTCCTTACATCAGGGTCCCCAGAGAGACCCTTCCTTACATCAGGGTCCCCAGAGAGCCCCCCTTACATCAGGGTCCCCATAGAACCCCTCCTTACATCAGGGTCTCCAGAGAGCCCCCCCTTTCACCAGGGTCTCCAGAGAGCCCCCTCTTACATCAGGGTCCCCAGAGCCCTCCTCATTACATCAGGGTCCCCAGAGAGCCCCCACTTACATCAGGGTCCCCAGAGAGCCTCCCTACTTACATTAGGGTCCACAGGGAGCCTCACTACTTATATAAGGGTCCCCAGAAAGCCCCTGTTGCATCAGGGTCCCCAGAGAGCCTCTCCTTACATTAGGGTCCCCAGAGAGCCTCCCTACTTACATCAGGGTTTCCATAGCCACCCTCATTACATCAGGGTCCACCAGAGAGCCCCCTTATAATCTGGGTCCCCAGAAAGCCCCTCCTTACATCAGGTTCCCCAGAGAGCCCCTCCTTACATCAGGGTCCCCAGAGAGCCCCTTCCTTACATCAGGGTCCCCAGAGAGCCCCTTCCTTACATCAGGGTCCCCAGAGCCCTCCTCATTACATCAGGGTCCACAGAGAGCCTCTTCCTTACATCAGGGTCCCCAAAGAGCCCCTCCCTTACATCAGGATCCCCAGAGAGCCTCCCTACTTACATATGGTTCCCCAAAGCCCCCCTCCTTACATCAGGGTCCCCAGAGTGCCCCTCCTTTCATCAGGGTCCCCAGAGAGCCCCCTCTTACATCAGGGTCCCCAGAGAGCCCCCTCTTACATCAGGGTCCCAAGACCTGGCTGGTCTCCGCATCTCCAACCCCCAGCACATCTCTGTACCCCCTACACGGGGAGAGGTGGGAGGCGGCGATCGGCAGCTCTGTAGATCTCCTAGGGGCTAGTAGTTCTCTTCCCGAGTGTATAAAGTGGAGAGGGAAGGGGCCTCTGACCCAGGCATGTATCAGCAAGAGTGTACAAGCAGAGCGACTCACTTATGCACTGAAGAGTGAAACTGATAAGTGCCCGGGTCATAGGCCCCTCCCCTCTCTACTGTATACACTCGGGAAGAGAACTACTAGTACCAGGGAGATCCACAGAGCTGCCGATCCCCGCCTCCAACCTCCCCCCAGGTGGGGGGTACAGAGATCTGCTCTGACCCAGGCATGTATCAGACCGGGTCAGAGATGTACTCTGACCCGGCATGTATCAGCAAGAGTGTACAAGCAGAGCGACTCACTTGTACACTGAAGAGTGAAATTGATACATGCCCGGGTCAAAGGCCCCTCCCCTCTCCACTGTATACACTCGGGAAGATAATTACTAGCCCCAGGGAGATCACGCCGCCTGCGGACACCATAGAGCTGCCGATCGCTCCCTCCTGCCTCCCCCCACTGCTTACTAAAATGACAGCCAGAGGTGCAGGGGGAGATGCTGGGTCTTGGGCCCCCCACAGTGGCAGAACGCCAGGGCCCAGTCGAAAGTGCGACTGCTGCGACTCTGGTAGTTCCGCCACTGCTACTGTATGAAAGCATAGACCATAGGAAAAATTATAGTGACCACACAACCCCACGTAAAGGGCCCAGTGTTGCAATCAATATAGCTTCATATATTCAACTACAATGTTAAGAGCGCCACTGGAGGAAGAACACCAAAAATACAACATATGATGAGGAAACCTCCTGTTACTTTACAAGTTATATACTTACAATAAAACTGCTGGTATTGGATATGCGACCGCCCCTGATAACCTATACCACCACTGCGCCAAAGTAAATATAATAAAAGCAGCCACTTAATAAAAATTTGATGAATATCTGAGGTTTAAACCTATAAACCAAATGTGAAAATTAGGAAAAAAAAGTAGCGCTAAACAATGATAAACAGTATAACACCGACTGAAAGTGATAACAATATTGGTGTATAACGTGGATATTAAAAATATCACCCAGTGATACGTGACAAATTAATAGTCATAAACAAAACAAATGTTGAAGTGAAGATGTTGAACACAAAAAATCCAAGAGATGAATCTTCCTATATCTTAAATCTTCCACCACACCAACATGTATGTGACAAGACTCCTCTGAAACCGCACTCACCAGTTTAAATTGTCTCCCACTTTCGTGTTTGGCTCAGATGCTTTTTAAACCACACATGGGTTAAAACGATCATCCATTAATCAACCGTGCTTCAAAACAGGATCTCTCCACATGTGAAATGAAAAAAGTGCTCCAATAGCGTGATATCGTTTCAGTCAGTTTATTTAAAATCACACAAAAAAACCTCCAATATTTGCACTCACATTTCAACCAAATAAAAACAGCCCGTAATGAAAAAACCACAGCAAAGCTAATAATGTTGGCGCAGCGGTGCACTGTAGTCACGGTGGACCTGAAGTGTGCGCTCGATGTATACTCTCACCCACTCCAAAGCTCCGGATTGCGGTGTCAGTGTCCAGCTCGCAGCTCAGGCGTCACACGTCAGTATGAATGATTGCCGTATAGCCACGCCCCTGACATGTTTTGTCACATTTACTTCCTCATGGGATTGGCTAAGCGTCCCATCATTCATTCACTTTATACTCTCCCCCTAAAAGGTCACATGGGTCCCCAAATTGCGCCTGCGCACACTGCATGTCCCCGTGCCTGCAAAGCTCCAGCCATCACAGACAATCAAATAAAGAACCAGGAGACATGACATTATATAAAGGTCCACATGTTCATAGAATATAATAGACTCATATGCAATCTAGCTAATTTACATGGTTGTCCAATGTTGCAACTCCACTTATCAGTGCACACTGCCTTACCCGCATAAAACTTAAAAATGAACATTATATTGCAAAACCTTATAAAACGTATTATAATCAAGTGTACATATACTGATCGATATTAATCTTATATATACTGTGTTGATAAGTAACGATACTCTAAAAAAATGACAGTGGATGATCTGTCTCTAAAAGTCCTCTCTTGTATATCTAAAATAATCAAACAAATGTTTAACTTAAATCACATGAAAAAACTCCATATGTGCCCCCAAATTAAAGTCCATTATCGCCGATTAGGGAGATAGCGGAAGTACTAATCATAATATATGGTTTCTGAATGGAGCACATCTACATATACAACCACACGGAGATAGTGTTCAAGTCATTAAACCGCCAATGTTAACTAGTCAAACTTGCCCTTGAAAAAAACAAATATCTCCCCTCCACCTTACAACAGGGTGGAGCAGTAGGCTGTGCAGGTGGCTTAACAGATCATATTAGCAAATGCATATAAGGTGAATTTCATCCATACATGACAATAAAAGTGTACACAACTCTTTAAAGCATGCACTGCACAACCATATATGGATTACAGGAAAAATGGACCGGATATATAAATAATAAGGTACTCATCAAACATATATTGATCGATACTTATCAACACAGAATATATAACATTAATAACGATACTCTAAAAAAATTACAGTGGATGATCTGTCTCTAAAAGTCCTCTCTTGTATATCTAAAATAATCAAACCAATGTTTAACTTAAATCACATGAAAAAACTCCATATGTGACCCAAATTAAAGTCCATTAGATTAGGGCGACAGCGGAAGTACTAATCATAATATATGGTTTCTGAATGGCGCACACCTACATATACAACCACACGGAGATAGTGTTCAAGTCATTAAACCTCAAGTCATTAAACATCAAGTCATCTTAGCCAGTCAAACTTGCCCGTGAAAAAACAAATATCTCCCCTCCACCTTACAACAGGGTGGAGCAGTAGGCTGTGCAGGTGGATTAACAGATCATATTAGCAAATGCATATAAGGTGAAATTCATCCATGCATGACAATAAACAACGCACATAACTCTTTAAAGCATGCACAACCATATATGGATTACAGGAAAATTGGACCGGATATATAAATAATAAGGTGCTCATCAAACTGAAAAATATTAATGGTAACATCAATGTCGCAACCCATTACACTGAGAGCTGTGAAATGTTATGAACAACAATATCAGTGTTCATACTGCAGGGCGAGAAAAAAAAAATGCAAGACTGAAAACATACATTTTAAATGGCCAAACCACTTCTTATTGTATTATTCAAATGTTGTTAATGAAGCAGTTGAGGTCTACCTCAATATTTAACCCCCTAGGTGCAAGGCACTTCAACAGGAAAATCCAGCGGGTTTCTCTCTGGGATAGGTCCCTTACTCTGTTGGAGCCCCTCCAAGATGGATGGCTACAGTCTATCCCGCAAAATTGTAACAAGGAAACATCCTGGTTGTGTTTTTCCTTAAAGTGCAAGGATACACTGTGGAAACGAAAACCCCTTTTTATGTTTGCCAAGTGTTCTGCTATACAGACTTTTAAAAGTATTTTAGTTCTTCCCACGTAAAGCAGCCCACATGGGCACCACATAAGATAAACAACATGTGAGGAATTACAAGTGATGAATTCCTTAATGTCAAAGGACTCATCCTCCTTATTGGAGATCTTGGCCTTCCCCCTATTACTAACCTTGACAGTTTTGCAGCATATGCATTTTCTGCAAGAGAAGAAGCCTTTTAGATTGATTTTTAAAGACTGTTGGTCTGGGGGGTCTAGGACTTTTTTCACTATCTGGTCTCCAAAGTTTGGGGCTCTCCGATAAATGAACTTAGGCTGGTTGGTCACTATTTCCCTTAAATGTCTGTCCCTGCACAATATATGCCAGTGCTTCCTGTAGATATTCTCAATTTCTTTGTACTGCCAATAGTAATTAGATATGAAACCCAATTGGTGTTGGCCATCTGGTAATTGCACTTCCGGTATCTTCTTTAGGCACTGTTACCTTGGGAACTCAGATACTTCATGGATTATTCTATTCAGAGAATCCTGTGTATAGCCCTTCTGCAAGAATTTTTCTATAAGTAGATGTGCCTGTTGATGGTAATCTTCCACTTTAGTGCAGTTCCATCAAACCCGCAACATCTGTCCCTTAGGGATGTTTCTTATCCATGCAGGATGATGGCCGCTTCTAATTGACAAATACTGTAGCGAAACAAGGAGAGAAGGCGCCTCTGAGTGCAGTAGTTTAGACACAAGCTTTAATTGTAGATACAATGGATAAACTCACATTTAGTAGGTAAAAGTAAGGCGTAACAGCAGGGGCGTACCTAGAGCATTTGGCACCCGGGGCGGATCCAATATCTGGCACCCCCCCCCCCACGTTAAAATGTAAAAACACCCCTCTGTGTCCCCTGCATACCTCTGCATCCTTCAATATCTCTTTGTTACTACTGTGTAGCCCCTCTACACAACTGCACCTCTGGACCCCTTTACATTACATAGCATCCTGCACCTCTGCGTCACTTTACATTACACAGCCCCCTGCACCTCTGGACCCCTTTACATTACACAGCCCCCTGCACCTCTGGACCCCTTTACATTACACAGCCCCCTGCACCTCTGCACCCCTTTACATTACACAGCCCCTGCACCTCTTTACATTACACAGCCCCCTGCACCTCTGCACCCCTTTACATTACACAGCCCCCTGCACCTCTGGACCCCATTACATTACACAGCACCCTGCACCTCTGCACCCCTTTACATTACACAGCCCCCTGCACCTCTGCACCCCTTTACATTACACAGCCCCCTGCACCTCTGGACCCCTTTACATTACACAGCACCCTGCACCCCTTTACATTACACAGCCCCCTGCACCCCTTTACATTACACAGCCCCCTGCACCTCTGGACCCCATTACATTACACAGCACTCTGCACCTCTGCACCCCTTTACATTACACAGCACTCTGCACCCCTTTACATTACACAGCACCCTGCACCCCTTTACATTACACAGCACTCTGCACCTCTGCACCCCTTTACATTACACAGCACCCTGCACCTCTGCACCCCTTTACATTACACAGCCCCCTGCACCTCTGGACCCCTTTACATTACACAGCACCCTGCACCCCTTTACATTACACAGCACCCTGCACCTCTGGACCCCATTACATTACACAGCACCCTGCACCTCTGCACCCCTTTACATTACACAGCACCCTGCACCTCTGCACCCCTTTACATTACACAGCCCCCTGCACCTCTGGACCCCTTTACATTACACAGCACCCTGCACCCCTTTACATTACACAGCACCCTTCACCCCTTTACATTACACAGCCCCCTGCACCCCTTTACATTACACAGCACCCTGCACCTCTGGACCCCATTACATTACACAGCACCCTGCACCTCTTTACATTACACAGCACCCTGCACCTCTGCACCCCTTTACATTACACAGCCCCCTGCACCTCTGGACCCCTTTACATTACACAGCCCCCTGCACCTCTGGATGCCTTGACATTACACAGCCCCCCGCACTTCTGGACCCCTTGACAGTACACAGCACTCTGGACCCCTTTACATTACACAGCACCGCACCTCTGGACCATTTTACATTACACAGCACCTCACAGCTCTGGACCCCCTGCATGTTATACAGACCTCCCTCAGTGCAAACCTCCCCCCCTCAATGCAGACCCCCCTGTGCAAACCCCCCTCAGTGCAAACCTCCCCAGTGCAACCCCCCCTCAGTGCAAACTTCCCCCCTTAATGCAGACCCCCGTGCAAACCTCCCCCCCTCAGTGCAGACCCCCCCAGTGCAACCCCCCTCCCCCTCAGTGCAAACCCCCCTTAATGCAGACACCCCCCCTCAGTGCAAACCTCCCCCCATGCAAACCCCCCCTCAATGCAAACCCCCCTCAATGCAAACCTCCCCCCTTAATGCAGACCCCCGTGCAAACCCCACCACAGTGCAAACCTCCCCCCTTAATGCAGACCCCCGTGCAAATCCCCCTCAGTGCAAACCTCCCCAGTGCAACTCCCCCTCAATGCAGACACCCCCCCCAGTGCAAACCTCCCCCCCTTAATGCAGACCCTCGTGCAAACCCCCCCTCAGTGCAAACCTCCCCCCCTCAGTGCAGACCCCCCAGTGCAACCCCCCCTTCCCCTCAGTGCAAACCCCCCTTAATGCAGACACCCCCCCTCAGTGCAAACCTCCCCCCCATGCAAACCCCCCCCTCAATGCAAACCCCCCCTCAATGTAGACACCCCCCTCAGTGCAAACCTCCCCCCTTAATGCAGACCCCCGTGCAAACCCCCCCACAGTGCAAACCTCCCCCCTTAATGCAGACCCCCCTCAGTGCAAACCTCCCCAGTGCAACCCCCCTCAATGCAGACACCCCCCCTCAGTGCAAACCTCCCCCCATTAATGCAGACCCTCGTGCAAACCCCCCCTCAGTGCAAACCTCCCCCCCTCAGTGCAGACCCCCAGTGCAACCCCCCCCTCAGTGCAAACCCCCTTTAATGCAGACACCCCCCCTCATGCAAACCCCCCCTCAATGCAGACCCCCGTGGAAACCCCCCCCCCTCCCATTCAGTACCTTAGATCAGCGTGAGGCAGCACATGCACAGAAGGTCCCCTCCCCCTCTGTACACATAAACAGAAAGGAGGGGGAGGCGACTTCACACGGCTGTGCCTGTGTTCTGTGAGAAGTGCCGAACATCGGGATAGCTCAGCCGCGGCCGTGAGGAGGGGATGGATGATGCAGCAATGTCACCCCCCCTCCCTTCGTATCGTGATATATCTGCCTGTGCCTGCCTGGAGTCTCACTGCAGGCAGCTCTTACTTGACGGACCGGCGCTATCACCGCTTAAGTCACGGGGGGGCGCCGGCCTGACACCCCCCAGTGTGTGGCACCCCGGTGCGGCCCGCCCCCTCCGCCCCCCACTTAGTACGCCTCTGCGTAACAGATAAGTTCAGTATGTCTAGATGACGGTCTTAGCAGTGGGTCACCATAAAACTTCTGGCTCTGCGATGTAATAGCAGGAGTGTCACTGAAGATGTAAGGAGCCGACTTCCGGGGACAGCAATCCTGGAGAGTTCAGAGCGAGGCATGAGACGCATGGACAGCCAGACTGCGAGAGATGATGTCATATGTGTGGGACGCGTTTCGTGAGCGTGCACACTTGTGATGTCCTGGCAAGTCACGCTCCTGGCCTCGCTGGACTTCACAGGATCCCCTTCACAAGCAAAGTTCACGATGTAGCCAGCACTGCAGTTGATCTTGGACCAGTTGGGTTTGCAAACATCCAGAAAATGAGGCCTAAGGCGGCCTATAGTATACTTGGCGATATCCGTCAGCGACTGGCTGGCTGCGGCCCTGAAGATGAAAGTCCTGATGGCTTTGTAAAGGGTTGCTACATACTGATTCCTGATAAAGCCATTAGACTGCACCTGATTAAAATATACCGACAATGCCTCTCCTAAAATGATACCATGGTAGGTCTTGTAGGTTGTGGTTGTGGTGGGGGTGGCAGTGACTGGCAGCCCGCTGCTCCTCTGCATTCCTCTCCTCTCTATATCCCAGCATTTAAGTGTCTCTCATCCGTTTTCTTGGATTGTTTGCATCGTCCTGATCTGCACCCCCTTCTTCTCTTTGAAAGGGCACTAAATCTTTGTTGGGATAGTATGGAGGTGCATTCCTTTCTCCCCCCTTGTGTTTGATTCCCTGGGGTTTCTTTTTCGGCGTGCCACCTCCTCTCCCCACCCCCCTCCCCAGTTGTCCTAAAAAAGAGGATGGAGGGTGGTTATTTGAGTAATTTCCATAATATCAGCTAATACCTGATATCTGTTGTATATAGGTATTTCATTACTTGGGTCTGGATAATGGTTTGGGTGAGGGTGACGATACCACTGCTGGTGATCCTGTTGAGGATAATGATTGCATGGGGGAATTCCCCTACCTGATCTAGGAGATTGGTAATGTTGTGAGGTGTTTCCCCTAAAGGGTCGAGGAGATGGATACTGTTGGTGTTGGTATCCTCCCCTTTCCTGAAAGTTGGGTCTCGCTGGCTGTTGATACAGGGTTGATTGACCAGCCCTATTCAATTACGATCCTACATTCCGTTCAGGCACACCCGCAGTCTGTTCATTCCTATTAGATGTATCCTTTCCAGACATTTTCTTATTGTTTAGGTCATTCTTAGGTTGAACATTGTTGGTGGTCTGTTCACCCCCTTCTTTCGGCATCTTACCGTTGCCCATATTCAGTCCCTGCCACAAATAAAAGTTATATACTTGTGTAGCGGGTATTTGAATTTAGGGGAGGCATCTGGGTGGTAGTGTAACCGAGATGCACTGATTGTTAGGGAATCTGAGACCCTTTTATGGTTCTTGGAGGACTCTGGTGGTGTGAGGTTCCCTGCGGCCTGCAGGTGGCGCTGTCGCCCTGGGCCGGAGCTGAACACTCACCGCAAGACTGCATCCCTTTTTGTCCTTTCCTGGCGCTGGATAGCGGGGTGGGGAACCTGCTGTGATGCTAAGGGAGAGGAGGTAAAAGGGGCGGACACCCTGACCTTGGGGTCCAGAGTCGGAGGATGCAGCCGCGCCCAGGCACCTTCAGCCTGGGTGCTGGCGTTCCGGAGTTCCGGGCCCAGGTGCCCTTGACCTGGCCTGAGTGGGAGATGGAGTCCATCCCAGGCACCTTTAGCCTGGGGTGAGGTACTAATGCGGAAGCCTGGGACTCAGTACCTTCGACTGGGTTCCGTGAGGGTGGAGGAATCCGAGGGGGCCCTAACGCCTTGGGTGTCCGTGTCTGAGATGAGGAGGCTGGTGAGCGGAACTTCTCCGGAAAGTCCGGCGCAGCATTTGCTGGTGATGGAGAGGCCTCCGGTAACTCTCTTGGACGGATGTCTTCCCTCTGACAGTTGCTGTGATAGCGAAGGTAATTCATGCTCTTGTTCTATATAGTCGGTGGCAGTGACTATACATCATAACCATTGGTGACACCACAGTGGTTAGCTCAACTTAACCACTTCCCTACCCAGCCATAGTCAAATGACGTCCACAGATGGGATCTCCCATCCTGGGTGGACGTCATATGACGTCCTGGCTTTGTAGGGGGATATCTGAATGATGCCTGCAGCTAGAGGCATCATTCAGATATCCTTTTGAAGTGCCGGCGATTCTGTGCACCATAAGAATGATCATAGCGGCGGTTCCACCGCTTGATCGTTCTTATAGGCGGTGGGAGGGGACATCCCCCCCTCCCGCCGCCATCCGGTGCTTCTCCGGGCTCTCCCGTGCGATCGGGGCCCCCGGAGAGAATCTTCCGGCGCCGTTGGTGGGTCACGTGATGAGCATAGAGATGACTGGTGACCATATGGTCACCAGTCATCTCTATGATCGTCGGAGGCCCGGGCGCGATGTGATGACGTCACGCCCGGGTCCTCAAATGTAAACAAAACCACCATTGGGGCTAGTAAGTATGAGATCAGTGAAAAAAAATTCACTGATCTCATGCTTTTCAGCCTGGAGGAGAGATGTGGGGTCTTATTGACCCCGCATCTCTCAATAAAGGGGACCTGTCACACACATTCCTAAAAGTGATCAAAAAAAAAAAAAAGTAAAATAATTGTAAAAAAATAAATAAATAAGTACAAAAATTAAATAAATAATAATAAAAAAAAAATAAAACGCCCCTGTCTCCGGTAGCTCGCGATCAGAAGCGAATGCACACGCAAGTCGCCCACATATGTAAACGCCGTTCAAACCACACATGTGAGGTATCGCCGCATGCGTTAGAGCGCGTGCAATAATTCTAGCACTAGACCTCCTCTGGAATTCTAACCTGGCAACCTGTAAAAAAAAATAAAGCGTCGCCTATGGAGATTTTTAAGTACCGAAGTTTGGCGCCATTCCATGAGTGTGCGCAATTTTAAAGCGTGACATGTTAGGTATCTATTTACTCGGTGCAACATCATCTTTCATATTTTCCCCAAAAATTGGGCTAACTTTATTGTTTTGTTATTTTTTAATTCATGAAACCATTTTTTTTTTTTTTAAAAGGCGTTTGAAAAATGATTGCGCAAATATCGTGCAAGAAAAAAAGTTGCAATGACCGTCATTTTATTTCCTAGGGTGTCTGCTAAAAAAACATATATAATGTTTCGGGGTTCTGAGTAATTTTCTAGCAAAAGAATGATGATTTGTACATGTAGGAGAGAAGTGCTAGAATAGGCCCGGTATGGAAGTGGTACAAAAAGCCCTGTATTGAAGTGGTTAAAGGATTGTGCCTTGACCTACTCCCCACAAATACTGAAGTGTTCTCTGGGTCTCAACCTGTCTGTGCTGTATGACTATTTATTGCTGGAAGAGAATAAATATGAGTTGGACCTTTTCAGTGTGTGGAACTCTGGTTACTAGGAGCAAAGGGAGTCATTTCAGAGAAAGGATTTGACTCTGAGACATACACACAAAACCCAATAGTTCTGGCTTTCACCTCCAGTCTCTCTGGAGGACATGGGCCGTGGTGTATTGCATCCCTCCCCCCAGTACTAACCCCCTAGACAAGACCAACAAGCCGAGAATGAGAAGGGGTGAGAGGGGTGAGGTCGCTACACTTGAATAAAGAGATTTTTCTACTTCTGTTCACCTCTAATGGCAGATAAAAAGTAATATAAAAAGTCTGCTGCGCTAATAAAATCTCAGATAGATAAGCGAATAGTCCTTCAAGCAGCCATTACAAAATTTGATGAACAGCAATAGAAAAAATGGAAGAAAAGGTGCAGTGCTTTAAGATATTGTCCTTAAGGTAGTGATTCCTCAAAAAAAGCTGAAGATGTATCACACATCATGGTGAAAAACACTTGAAAAGGAAAGAGGCTGAGCCACCACCGACACCCGAACACACTGCCTCTTACCCTCCTCTGTAGACTCTTATCACAAGGGTCAAATCAGCCAGTGATAAATGGTATCCTTGTTCACAGCACACCACGATCTATCAAACCAGGCAGGATGGACACAGGTAACCAGATCTCCACAAGCCGTTCCCAGTGTTCATAACATTGTTGCAACACCAACGTACATCCCATGAAAATATAAGAAATAGACCTCATGGTGCAGTAATCCTCATAATGGTTTATTGATATAAATAATAAAAATTGCACTCACATGGTAATAGCTAAAAAATAGCTTGTAGTGTGGTTTTACAGCACAAGAACCGCCAACAAGGTGGCCACCGCATCCCGGCATACACGTGATCCACATCTGGTCACAAACCTCTCCCTATGCGTTTCGTCATGAACTGACGTCTTCACGCCCTCTTTCCTGATCAAGTGTTTTTCACCATGATGTGTGATACATCTTCAGCTTTCTTTGAGGAATCACTATCTTACGGACTATATCTTTAAGCGCTGCACCTTTTTTTCCAATGGCAGATGACTGGAACCATGTCCTCTAACCTTTTACCAGATTCAGGCACAGGGAGAGCATCTGGTAATGTGTGTTGAATGTAAGGAATTTGATGCTCTGCTGAATGAAGGCTCAGCAGAAAAATTCATGGGCCTTTCAAGTTCATATGTAAAAACATGTACATAAAACATAAAAATAAAGTACCCTGTAGAATACACAAGACTGGTAATGGAGGTGTATTCATACTAGAAACAACAACAACAAATCCTGCAAAACCTTCTGAAACAAGGAGCATCTCCCAAAAATGACTAATGTAATAAAAAATATCACATATATAAAGTAATAGGCGGTGGAATATGCAGTATGTATGTATTTACTGAGACATTGCATAAATATACTCTGGTAAGGTCTCAGCGACCAGAGAGATTCTCTATACCATTTACACCCCCTGTTTATGTATGTGATGGAGGTGTAGGTGGAAGAAACACATGCGTAGAGTAGGAGAACCCACAAAGCTTTTATTGAACAGTAGAGAGGTTGGCACGCAGCCAGGTAGCAGGAATTATAAACAGGCAAAAGCAAGAGTCAGTAACGCAGGGGCGGACACACAGCAGGGGTAGCAGAGTTCAGGCTGGTAAAGGGTAATCCCCAACAGGCCGGACTCACAGTAGGGATAACAGAGTACTGGCAGGTACGGGTAATCCGTCCACAGTTTGGGGCACACAGCAGGGATGGTAGAGTTCTGGCAGATAAAGGGTAATCCATACACAGTTCTGGGCACACAACGGCGGAGTTCTGATAAGCAAAGAGTCACTCTACTCACAACACTGGCAGGCAATGCTCATAGGATGGCACACAGCAGGGTTGGCAGGCACAGGGTTAATCCACTCACTGGGTGGCACACAGCAGGGTTGGCAGGCACAGGGTTAATACGCTTAAAGGATGGCACACAGCAGGGTTGGCAGGCACAGGATTAATCCGCTCACAGGATGGCACACAGCGGGGTTGGCAGACACAGGGTTAATCCATTCACAGGATGGCACACAGCAGAGTTGGCAGGCACAGGGTTAATCCGCACACAGGATGGCACACAGAAGGGTTGGCAGGCACAAGGTTAATCCACTCACAGGATGGCACACAGCAGGGTTGGCAGGCACAGGGTTAATCTGCTCACAGGATGCAGTATGCAGGGCTGACAGGCTTGGCAGCTTGGATGGGGAGGACAAGGGGGATGGTCTGGAGTCTCTGGCCATAGCCCAGGACCACACACAGGCTGGCAGTAAAGAGAGGGAAAGAGTAGGAGCCAGGATGGGGGTCTGATCTCCAGGGCCCCACTCCAGTATTTATGTCCGGAGCTGGGGCACTTACTGGTTTAGACAACCCCCGGTCTGGCGTCGGGTTGCCACGGTATCAAGCCCTGCCCCTTCGCTCCGGGCCCACACAGGAAGCACAGCCTTTTTCTCCCAGCGGGCATAGAGCACGGGAAGAGTGGGACTGCACTGTACCCACGGGGACAGGAGGGGGGTGCGCATGGCGAAAGGCAGGTAGTCTGTATGTGGCGAATCCACATGCAGGCGCGGTGGGGATGCAGACTTCCCGGCACCTAGCTGGGAAGAAGAGGATGCTGACACAGCAAGGGGCAGCTCCCTGGCGCCCAGCACTGAGTTCTACGTGTGGGTGCTGGGGAAGGCAATGGGGTGAGTGGCCAGTGGGGAATCCCATGCTGGGGATGAGGGGCAGAGCTCTGGAGGTGCAGGAAAAAATGAGGGGAGCAAACTGTGACAGCCCCTCCCCCTTTTATTTTACAAGTGCCGACAAGGGGACCTTGCAGGTCTCCTTGGAGGCACTTGTGGGAAGTATGCTCACCTACTGGGGATCCTGCTGTCGGGATAACTTGTCAGGATTTTGGTGTTGGCTCCTACTCCGATATTGAATGGTAAAGTTGTAAGATTGGAGAGCTAGGCTCCATCTCAGGAGGCACCCCTTAATCCCAGACACCCTATTCAGCCTTGTGAGCGGGTTGTGATCTGGGAGGATTGTGAATCCTCGGCCATACAGATAGGGTTGAAGTTTCTTCAAGGCCAAGATAATGGGCAGCACTTTTTCTCAATGGTGGCGTAAGCCACCTCCCTGTCCATAAGCTTTTGGCTGATGAAGGCGATGGGGTTCTCTTCTGCATCGTTCACTTGACTCAGGACAGCCCCCAGTCCATAGGTGGCGGCATCTGTTTGTACCACAAAACGTCAATTGTAGTCAGGAGCAGCCAGAACAGGGTTACATGCAAGGGCAGATTTGAGCTTGTGGAAGGCAGAGTCACAGGCCGGTGTCCAGTTTATCATCCTAGGGCTGTTCTTCCGGGTAAGGTCGGTCAGAGGTTTCGCCACCGTGCTGAAATTGAGGCAATTTTGTGATAATAACTTAGCAATAGCTGTGCCAAGAAAAGACATTATTTGTTTATTTGGTCTGGGTAGGTAAGCCAGTCATGGATGGCTCGAACTTTTATGGGTTCTGGTTTCATTCTTCCCCCCCCCCACTCTGTGACCTAGGTACTGCACATCAGCTATTCCAAGCTGGCATTTGTCTGGCCTTACGGTCAGCCCTGCCCTGCGGATGCGGTCCAAGATGGTCTCTACATTCAGCAGGTGCTCCTTCCATGTGTCACTAAAATGGCTATGTCATTTAAGTAGGCACAAGCAAATCCCTGACATCCCTCTAACAATTGGTCTACGACTCGCTGAAAGGTGGCAGGTGCATTTTTCATCCCAAAGGGCATCACCAGGAATTCAAAGAGTCCGAAAGGGGTAATGGAGGCGGAGCGTTCTATGGCAACCTTGGTAAAGGCAATCTGCCAGTAGCGGTCCAGGGTGCTGACATATTTGGCCCTGGCCAGTCGGTCTAGTATCTCAACTATGCGTGGCATGAGGTAGGCATCGCTAACAGTGTAGTCATTTAGTCGTCTGTAGTCTACGCAAAACCGGGTGCTCCGATCCTTTTTAGACACTAGCAACACTGGAGAAGCCAGGCTGCGAGAGGGCCGGATTATCCCCAGCTGGAGTATCTCATGAGTTCTGCTTGTATGGCTGCCTTAGAGCCATCTGCCAGATTCATAACAGGTGTCATGGCAGAATCAGACTGCATGGTGTAGCTTTGCCGACCAGATGAAATCTGCTGTAATACTTCTGGGAAGATCCAGGTCTGCCTACTGCTCCATCCCCCACTTGTTTGCGCTCCCTCCCTGGTGTCTGTGGATAATGGCACCAGGGTATACTCACAAACCCACCATATTGCTGACCTGCAGCATAGCAGGCTGCATTCTGTCCTGGCCTACGCACCATAGCTCACCTGCCTCAGCAGACATGCACCCCTCCCATCTGGAAGTAGTCAGGGACTCTGCATGCCTCTACTTCAGCCATACTGATCCCTGGGTGGTGGCCTGCTCCAGCCATGCAGTTCTCGCTCCAGAAAATTTGGGGAAGCCAGTGGCCATGATCCATCCATATCAATCAGACACAAACATCAGGAGCTCAGCCAGCAACCGAGAACATGGAGCTTGACCAAATGTGAGTAAGACCACTAGAGCCTCAGCGCCCACAGGGATAGCTGCTTCTCCTCCGACAGAGATGGAACCTTGGGGAAAACCAAGAAGGTAATAGGGAGGGAAGGTCCCACAGCTAGGATACTTACAAAAGTAGCCTAGAAAACCCTAGATATGCAACCCCTCCAAGTCCACTGTCCCGGAATCATGGGGAAGCATATACAGGGAGGCCCCTGCAACTAGAACGAAGGCCTGAGGAAAAACTAACAAACCATTTAGATCAGGGCTCAAAATTTTAAGTCCTGAGCTACTAGCCAGGCATTAAGGGTTACTCGCCACCAGTTGCCCCACCCAATCCCTACCCTGCCTCGTCCCTAATTCTGCCCCTAAACACGCCCTTATAAATTATCTAATGAAATGCCATTTAAATGTTTTATGCAGAATCAAGTTACAAAAATAAATATTAACAGCAACTTTATCAGTGCAGCCTCACCGGTGACCATGAATTCAGCCTCGTCAGTGCCCATCAATGCAGCATGACCTGTGTCCATCATTGCAACGTGACCTGTGCCCACAATGCAGCCTCACCTGTGCCCATCATTGCAGCGTGACCTGTGCCCACCAATGCAGCCTCGCCTGTGCCCATCATTGCTGCGTGACCTGTGCCCACCATTGCAGCTTCACCTGTGCCCACCATTGCAGCCTCACCTGTGCCCACCATTGCAGCTTCACCTGTGTCCATCATTGAAGCCTCACCTGTGCCCATCATTGCAGCCTCACCTATGCCCACCATTGCAGCCTCACCTGTGCCCACCATTGCAGCCTCCCCTGTGCTCACCATTGCAGCCTCACCTGTGCTGCAACCATTGCAGCGTGACCTGTGCAGAGGAAGAGAGAGGGCGGCCTGATCATCACAGGGGAAGAGATCATGGAGGAAGAGGATTGCCACTGGATCACAGAGCAGGGATAGCCCGCTGTAACAGCTTACATTAGAATTCCCTCCGCTCACCGTCACACACAGCCCCGCCTTCTGACCTGACGCCTGAGATAGACAGAACATATCCCAGCCTTGGGCCGGCATTCTGTCTATCACAGGCATCGGGTCAGGAGGCGGGGCTGTGTGTGACGGCGAGCAGAGGCAATTCTAATGTAAGCTGTTACAGGCAGCGGGATATCCCCTGTGACAGGGGTCACTTGGGGCACAGGGTGAATGAAAACCCCACCATGATCTGTGATAGCCATATTCAATGCTGTATATACAGGATAGATATGGTGTGTATACTGTGTGTGGGCGGTTGTGTAATCATTGCTGTGATGAGGTAGGTAGGTGATTACATTCTATTGTCTATTGTGGCTTGTGGGAGTTAAGCCTGTAATTATAGGTATTGTACTCTGGCAGCCAGACAGGCTGGGAAACACAAAGGGTCATGCATAATCATTTAAACTGAAAGGGGATTAGCTAACCTGTTGTCTTCTAAGAGATGTCAAAATAATGTGTATTGGGCCTCGTTATGTTGTGGGTGGAGTTGGACCATTGTTCATTTAGATTAATGCAGTATTCGTTGAGTGTATAAAAAGACCTGTGTTTTCTCAATAAAGTGTCAGTCTATTTTGGAAAGATACAGAGCGTTTGTCTCGTACGTTGGAAGGATTAATCCTATGGGAAGTGGTCGCCTGACTGTGGAGGATTGGTAGCGAATGTGTGTCCAGGAGAGGGGACACTCCAAACCACCACAGTGAATGACCAGCTATGCAGCTTGCAGGAAAGCCACGCTGAAAGACTTACTTCAGAGCCGTGGAGGGACCGATGGGACAAAGAACAAGGCCACCTTGATCAGGGAGCTAGCCGAGATGGATCAGAGGGATGGTGATGCAGGACCCCGGTCAGTTGAAGACTTGTTTCAGCAACGAGTTCGACAGCGGTTGGCATTATATGGTGCTAACCCATCAGAGACCGCCATACAGGAAGCCATTAGAGACATCCAGCGGCAGGATGAGCGGCAACATTAGCAGAGAATGGCGGAAATACGGCAATCGGAGACAACGTCTAAAGATGCAGCGCCTGTCCGTAAGTTGCCCTTTCGGGCGTTCAAACTATTTAAGGAAGGAGAGGAGGAAATTGAAGCGTTCCTGCAGGACTTTGAGAGACTATGCCAGATACATGAAGTACTGCCCCAAGATTG
Source organism: Rana muscosa (assembly GCA_029206835.1). Lineage (NCBI taxonomy): Eukaryota > Metazoa > Chordata > Amphibia > Anura > Ranidae > Rana > Rana muscosa. The sequence continues at coordinate 12,546,157 of CM055122.1, read as the reverse complement.
GGTCGCCATACTGGCAAGTAATTTAACGGGTAGAGTGGCGGATGCGTATCGGACCCTGGAGGATGAGGACGCTAAAGACTATGACCGGGTAAAAGAAGCTCTGCTAGCCCGATTTGCCATTACACCCGAAGCCAGCCGGATTAAGTTTCGAGAATCCCGGAAACAAACCCACATAACATACGTGGAGTGGGCACATCGTCTGCAGCGAAACCTTAAGGGCTGGTTCCAGGGAAGCCACGCTCATACCATAGAGGACATCACCCAGCTAGTACTCTTAAAACAGTTCTTTAACCACACCCCTCCGGTACTATGGGATTGGGTGCGAGATAAGCAACCACGGACTGTACAGCAAGCGGCTACTTTTGCCGATGAATATCTGGACTCTCGAAGGTCAGGCGGAAGCGAGTGCTATCCACTATCTCGGCCCAGTTTATCAGCCTCTAACCCAACTTCAGCACCAACCCCAGCGGCCACTTATCCTCAGCAGCCCAGGTTCAACTCCCAGGACTATGCACAACCCATCAGGTGTTTCGGATGTAAACAGCTAGGGCACAAAAAGCCAGACTGTCCGTTGAATCCAGCCATCCAGTCCCAGTCATGGAGACAGCCAGCAAGGGGGAGCCCCCGCACACCCATGCCTGCGGCCCACTGCATTGAGGAGGAAGAACATTGGGGTGTCCTGCACGAGGCTGATCCAATACAAGCAGCTAACCGGGACAACCGGCAGCAACACAGGCAGACTGTCTGGGTCAATGGAAAGGTAGCCAATGGCCTACGTGATTCTGGTGCCACCATGACCCTACTACAGAAGAACCTCATCCCAGAGAGCCAACACACCGGAGACACTGTAGCCGTAAGAGTAGCGGGAGGTACCATCTTCCGGCTACCCGTTGCCTGGGTTCACCTGGATTGGGGGGTTGGTTAGGGACACGTGAATGTGGGGGTGGTGAAGGATTTGCCAGAGGATGTACTACTGGGGAATGATTTGGCCCCCCCTTGTTTCTGCTTATGCCCCGATGGGCCCCGCTGAAGCCAACCCAGTAACTACCTGTGCCCAGACCCATGCTGCTGGAACCGGCCTGATTGCGGCTGAGAACGGGGTAAGATTATCTTCCCTGACATGTACCTTAGATCAGGCACAATATCACAGTCTAAAATTGGAATGTGACAAGTTGGCCAGTGAGAAATCGGAGATGCAACGACACTACGTCATGTATTATGAGATGTCCCATGGCTTGAACATTGAAATGCACAAACAGGCTGAAATTGTCAAAAGGTTAAATGGGATTTGCGCCAAGGTTTTGCCTTACCTTTCCCAAGAGCACCAGCAACAAGTTTTGGGAGCCATTGAGAGAGCAAAGCAAGTGACTGTTCCAGAACTGAATTCCATTATTCGTCCTGCAACCTTACAACTGCACCATCAGCTACTGACCCGGTAAGCAAAATGGCAATGTTGATGGGTTGTCCAGACATTAGAAGAATGGAACTATGGACTAACTTCGGAATCAACCCGTCTGGGGTCTCCTCCTGTGTTAGTCTCCTGCCGAAAGGGGAGATGTGTGACAGGGGTCACTTGGGGCACAGGGTGAATGAGAACCCCACCATGATCTGTGATAGCCATGGTGTGATAGATATTGTGTGTATACTGTGTGTGGGCGGTTGTGTAATCATTGCTGTGATGAGGTAGGGTCTGATTACATTCTATTGTCTATTGTGGCTTGTGGGAATTAAGCCTGTAATTATAGGTATTGTACTCTGGCAGCCAGACAGGCTGGGAAACACAAAGGGTCATGCATAATCATTTAAACTGAAAGGGGATTAGCTAACCTGTTGTCTTCTAAGAGATGTCAAAATAATGTGTATTGGGCCTCGTTATGTTGTGGGTAGAGTTGGACCATTGTTCATTTAGATTAATGCAGTATTCGTTGAGTGTATAAAAAGACCTGTGTTTTCTCAATAAAGTGTCAGTCTATTTTGGAAAGATACAGAGCGTTTGTCTCGTACTTTGGAAGGATTAATCCTATGGGAAGTGGTCGCCTGACTGTGGAGGATCGATAGCGAATGTGTGTCCAGGAGAGGAAATATCTTAAAAACGGCGTTAACCCCTTTTCAGACTTGGGGTGCTGTTAAATCCCCGCTCTGTGATCCGGTGGCAATCCTCTTCCACCACACTCTCTTCCCCCAGGGTGTACGGCTTCCATTCAACCCCACCTGCCGGCAGTGCTCTCCCCCCCCAGGCAGATCACGCTCGCCAGCCCTCATTTTGAGGGCTGATTTAGATGTTCCTGCTAGGCTGGAGGAAACACAAATACTGAGGACACTAGTTAACTGTGCTCTTTTTATTTGATTGTGGATATTGTGTTTCCTATTTTAGGTGGGTGGAGTCACTTTCTCACGTGCTGTCCTGGAAGATGACATGGAAGATGCATTTTGTGTGGACATTTTTTTATTTTTAAATATGAAGGCCTCTGTATGGGAAGGTTGTGAGTGGACCTACGGCTCGGAGTTTGATACAATATGGAGAAGGGTTCCATCTACCAGCAGATGGGTATCTGTCCTATCAAGAAGAAGCAGGGCTGGGACTTGTGCAACACCTGATCAATTACAATCACCCTTACAGGTGGAACAGAAAAATGCCACCCACCAGAATGGAGGAAGCCCATGGCATGGTGCTGTGTTTTTGTTAGATACATGGTAAGGATTAGCACCAAACGGAGAGCTAGCAAGGCTCCAGTCCACTTGCTAGTGTGTTTTAAGGCTTCCATCCCAAGAACAACAAAGAAGTAGACAACATACCCTTGCAAGGGTCTGTTTCATCTCAATACAGTCACTAAACAATGTCCAACCTCCTGGCTATTATACCGCCCAATCTGGTCCATGCAGGCTGTTAGCCTGTTCAAGAACAGTCTTAGGGAGCCCATACATTAGTAATTTTTTTTCATTCAACCAGAGTGTCGAACGCAAAAAACAGACCTGATTCCCCCATCCACCTTGAACAGGGTGGATTGGGGGAATCCTTCCTGCTATGTCATTTTATTCTGACAGTGGGGAGACCTCCCCACCATATATATCGCTATAACCTGCAGTGCTGATCAAGCGCGAAAATCTGAGAGGGTGTTTGTACAGAAGTCGATCAGTGGATAAACTTATGTCCAACCATAGTGCTCATTCTTTGTTTAAAATTCAGCCGGGTTAGCAGGGATCGATGTATGGCCGGCTTAACACACTAGACAGTGTTCTGCTGTCATTTATCTCAGACGATTGTCTAGTTGGGGTACCTGTTTGTAGGGCCAGGCTGGCTTGAACAGGTGCCCCAGTACCTCACACACGCTGCTCCAGCAGCAACTACCTGCACAGAAACCCTGACTGAAAACAAACAACTACTTATTTGTGGGTAACACCCACCTGTCTCCAATTGGAATCCACTCTTGTTCTGCAACCATCTCTCATAGGGGTTGATTTGCTAAAACTGGAGAGTGCAAGATTTGGTCCAGCTGTGCATGGTAGCCAATCAGCTTGTTCAATTAAGCTTTGAAAAAAAAAAAACTTGTAAGCTGATTGGTTTCTATGCAGAGCTGCAGTAGATTTTGCACTCTTCAGTTTTAGTAAATCCACCCCCCAGTGTCACTTTGTCACTAACCACATTTCCAAAGTAACAGACAGTGTTCCTGTCTGTCTATATATATGTAGCGGGTATTTGAATTTGGGGAAGGCATCTGGGTGGTTGTGTAACCCAGATGCACCAATTGCTAGGAGATCCGAGACCCCTTTCTGGTTCTTGGAGGACTCTGGTGGTGTGGAGTTCCTTGGGGCCTACAGGTGGCGTTGTTGCCTTGGGCCGGAGCTGAACTCACACCGCAAACTGTGCCTTTTTGTCCTCCCCTGGAGCTGGTACAGTGGGGCGGGGAACCCGCTGTGATGCAAAGGGAGAGGTCATAAAAGGGGCGGATGCCCTGATTTTAGGGAGAGAGTCGGAGGATGCAGCCGCACCCAGGCACCTTCACCTTGAGTGCTGGCGTTCCGGTGTTCCGGGCCTAGGCGCCCTTGATCTAGCCGGAGCGGAGATGGAGTCCATCCCAGGCACCTTTAGCCTGGGGTGAGGTACTATGGCGGATGCCTGGGGCTCAGTACCTTCAACTGAGTTCCGCGAGGGTGGAGGAATCCGAGGGGGCCCTAACTCCTTGGGTGCCCGTGTCTGAGTTTGTGAGGACTGGTGCGCAGTAACTTCTCCGAAGAGTCCGGCGCAGTATCGCTGGTGACGGAGAGGCCTCCATTTCTCCCTTGGATGGATTTCTTTCTCTGACAGGGGCAAAGTGAGTGAAAGTAATCCATGTTCTATATTACTTAGTCAGCGGCAGTAAATATTCACCACCCGTGACAGCACAGTGGGCAGCAGCAAGAAGGGAAAGGATTTTGCCTCGATCTGTCCCCATTTTCCAAAGAGAAGATTGTTTTATTGCTTGGCAAGAAGAATAAAACTGAGTTGTACCTATTCACTGTGTGGAACTTGGGTTACTAAAGCAAAGGAGTCAGGGACGAAGGACTGGACTTGACTCTAGGACACCTACACAAAAGCCCAATCTTCTGGCCTTCACCTCTTAGTTACGGAGGACATGGGCCGTGGTGTGTATCATCTCTCTCTCCCAGGTATCCCTAGACAACAGCCATATAACCGATAAAGCAAGGGAGAGGGGTGAGGCGGCTACACGTGGGGGCATCGTATCCGGGATATGTGTATGGTGTCTGAAATTGAACTTTGCTGCCCGGAGAAGTTCCAAATAGGTCGGCCATATTGGCCAACGCGCCACGAGACAACCCACAACTGCGTAGTTCATGGGCGGGGAAAGAGAAAAGCCCGCAAACAGGTGCAGAAGGTGGGAGGAGTCCGGCCACGTGGACGTACGCATGTGGAGATTCCGGCGCGGGTGGGTCAGTGCGCAATGGAGCAGCAAAGAGGGAGGATGGCTTCAAGTGCTCCGTGGATTTCCGTTCCTTCCTTCGCGGATATGTCTTCTCTGGCTGCTCCGATTATGGATACGGGGATAAGACTAAGGCCCCGGGGGCGATTGGCTTTTTTTTACCTGTAGAGACATGGAAGCCCTTGGTGTGATCTGTCCCGGCTGTTCGGGACTGGTGGTCCAGCTGAAGCCGTTTGGGCGCTGTGAGGTCTGCAAAGAATTCCTCTTCGAGGTGGAACCATTCACAGAAAAGCCTCGCGCTTTCCACCTCAACTACCTCACAGGGACTGCCACTCCGGAAGGAGAGATCGATGCTGGTGCATTCCCCATGTGCGCTGATCCGGGCAAAGTGACTGCCCAAGCGGAAGTGAAAAGAGAAAAATCAGAGGATGCTGCCTTGGTCACCAGCAGCTCCCTGCTCCGGCCGCCGAAGAGGAAAGTCGGCCTAGTGATGGCCTTGTGTGGTCGTGGAAGAGCTTCGCCCCACTGCTTGCCTGGCCTGGATGGATTCGGTAGACAACGTCCTGGACATCCCTGTTCTTCTAAAGGCCCAGGTGAGCCAGGGGTTGGGACTGTCTGTGTGGTAGAAAGTGGCGGTAGTCCACAATCGGTAGAGGCCGTCAAGGGGGATAGTTCCGTGACTGGGAATTATCTGCCCGCTGAGTGCTATGACACCTCTGACCTGGATTCATTGTCTGACAATGGCGATGATGGGGAGATAGACTTAATCTTCCACCAGAAGGGATGGGACAGAATGAAGTTACCCTCGGCCCGTGTTACAAGGGACCCACCTATGTCTACTGGGGATAGTACACCCCGGGTGTAGGCCCCGGCGCCTGGGGAAGAATCTGGTCCTCTGTCTGAAATCCCCCTTCTGGATTCAACATCCATTTCACCTGCTCCTGTTGCGGGAGTGCAACGTCAATCACTGCGGGCTCCTAGGCCCAGGTCTACCGAGGTGGTGAACGCACCTCGCCATCCAGAAGCGATTGTTCCACCTGGAGAAGGAGACCGAGCTACTATGCCACCTCTGTCAAGGCTGCAGCATCTCTTTGGCCAGAAGGTTGCTCAGGAATATGGGTTGGAATACCCGTATCTGCCTCGGGAACTGCTCTATGAGGTGGAGGTCTTTCGGCAAAGATGGTATGATACCTTTGTGTGGGACAAACTTAAAGTACAGCAAGCACGGCGGTACCTTTCCTGTTCACCAACGGTCACCAAGAAGTTTCAGGACTGTAAAGCTAAATGGATGCTGGGAAGACACATTCATGCGGACAAAGTGGTGATCTGCCGCAAGGAAGGAAAGAGTGTTGAGTACCATGTGGTGGCTTTTGATGATCGTCTGAAGCCTATATCATTGCCTCATCCAAGGTTTTACTTGTAAAAGAAGAGAGGGAAAAAGAGACTCCCGTGTGCTTTTCTTTTCTACTCTGGGCTGAACTTATGTCTCCACCCTTGTGGGATGTGAGTTTGTACCAGACACTGGGGACCAGTGTCAAATCACCAGGGGGAGAGTGTAGCGGGTATTTGAATTTGGGGAAGGCATCTGGGTGGTTGTGTAACCCAGATGCACCAATTGCTAGGAGATCCGAGACCCTTTTCTGGTTCTTGGAGGACTCTGGTGGTGTGGAGTTCCTTGGGACCTACAGGTGGCGTTGTTGCCTTGGGCCGGAGCTGAACTCACACCGCAAACTGTGCCTTTTTGTCCTCCCCTGGAGCTGGTACAGCGGGACGGGGAACCCGCTGTGACGCAAAGGGGGAGGTCATAAATGGGGCGGACGCCCTGATTTCAGGGAGAGAGTCGGAGGACGCAGCCGCACCCAGGCACCTTCAGCTTGGGTTCTGGCGTTCCGGTGTTCCGGGCCTAGGCGCCCTTGGTCTAGCCAGAGCGGAGATGGAGTCCATCCCAGGCACCTTTATCCTGGGGTAAGGTACTATGGCGGATGCCTGGGGCTCAGTACCTTCAACTGAGTTCCGCGAGGGTGGAGGAATCCGAGGGGGCCCTAACTCCTTGGGTGCCCGTGTCTGAGTTCATGAGGACTGGTGCGCAGTAACTTCTCCGAAGAGACCGGCGCAGCATCGCTGGTGACGGAGAGGCCTCCATTTCTCCCTTGGACAGATTTCTTCCTCTGACAGGGGCAAAGTGAGTGAAAGTAATCCACGTTCTATATTACCTAGTCAGTGGCAGTGACTATTCACCACCGGTGACAGCACAGTGGGCAGCAGCAAGAAGGGAAAGGATTGTGCCTCGATCTGTCCCCATTTTTCAAAGGAGAAAGATTGTTTTATTGCTTGGCAAGAAGAATAAAACTGAGTTGTACCTATTCACTGTGTGGAACTTGGGTTAATAAAGCAAAGGAGTCAGGGACGAAGGACTGGACTTGACTCTAGGACACCTACACAAAAGCTCAAGCTTCTGGCCTTCACCTCTTAGTTACGGAGGACATGGGGCCGTGGTGTGTATCATCTCTCTCTCCCAGGTACCCCTAGACAACAGCCATATAACCAATAAAGCAAGGGAGAGGGGTGAGGCCGCTACATATTTATATATATATATATATATATATACGCGCATTATATACCTGTATATATATAATCAGAACTGTTTTGAGCATTGTTGCCTCTGTGTTCACTTGGTTATAATAATAAAGTGAAATAACTGAATTGTTCTAATAATTAAATAGTGTATGACCCTCATTAATAAAGTGTAATTAGTTAAACTGTTTTAGCATAAACAATCAGAATTTACATTTCCACTTACTTGGTTATAGCTCTGAATGGCTGATCTGGCTTGATTGCTGCGGCTCGGGAATTGCAATGTAGAGGTTTCCCCCAATGCAAGGGTTTGGTTGCTATGGTAGCTTGATGAATACTGGAAAGATCCTTCAGGTTTAGAACTGAGCTGAAGTGCGCTCTGGGATAGCAGGCTGGGCCCTGAGTTAAGAAAAGCAGAACAATGAGGGGTATATTTATAAAAAAAAGTTGCACAGCTATTCATCCAGCAAACCTGCATGTACATTCGTTCTATGTGAAGTAACCAGCAACTGTTGCATTCATACTAATTTTGAGTAATTTAATAGGCTGTTTTTCCTTTATTTTCACCTGGTGATCTGGCCAGTAACACACTTCCTGCCTTAAGGGTTCTAAACTCCACTAGAGTAGCAGTGGAGACACGTTTAGACAGCAGTAGTTATCATCCTGGGGAGATGGAAATGTTAAATACACTAACAGATTTAGATAGACTTGACAAACAAATTAAAGCCGAACTCCAGCTAATACTTTTTTAAGCAGCTATAGCAACAATATATTTTTTTCCCTTTTGGGATAAAGGTTTTACATAAATAAAAGCGTATCCCTGTCAGTGTTAAATGAGTTGTCTCACTCCTCTAACTTGCCACCTTTGCTGGACAGTTTTGTCTGTTAAAGGAGAAAAACATTTGCACAGAAGAAGAAATACCCTAATACAGGGGTCTCAAACTGTCGGCCCTCCAGCTGTTGTGAAACTACAAATCCCATGAGGCATTGCGAGGCTGACAGTTACAAGCACGACTCCCACAGGCAAAGGGATGATGGGACTTGTAGTTTCCCAACAGCTGGAGGACCTCTGCGCTAACAACATTCAGTCCCTAGAGAAGATACCCTAAGAACATTTGCTCAGTGACGGCATCAACAAGGTCTCTCCTAGGCAAAGATTTCAAAGCAGACTGGGGGTTTCAAGATATGTTGTTGTTCAAGCTCTTTTGAAGGAGCACAAAGAAATAAGCAATGTAGAGGAGCGTAGACACACACTCGGACAAAGGAAACTTATTGCAGCAGATAAAAAAACATATCATGCTTACTTCCCTTCAACGTTGGACGTAGGAATGAGCTTTAGGTTCGACTCGAACATTGGCTGTTCGCCCGCTCGGCAAACAGCGAACAATTTGGGGTGTTCGCGGCAAATTCGAAAAGCCGCGGAACACCGTTAAAAGTCTATGGGAGAAATCAAAAGTGCTAATTTTAAAGGTTAATATGCAAGTTATTGTCATAAAATGTGTTTGGGGACCTGGGTCCTGCCCCAGGGGACATGTATAATTGCAAAAAAAAGTTTTAAAAACTAACGTTTTTTCGGGAGCAGTGATTTTATTAATGCTTGAAGTGAAACAATAAAAGTGAAATACTCCTTTAAATTTCGTACCTGGGGGTGTCTAAAGTATGCCTGTAAAGTCGCGCATGTTTCCCGTGTTTAGAAATGTCCCCGCACAAAATGTAACTTCTGAAGGCAAAAAAAGTCATTTAAAACCACTATAATGAATTTAAAACCACTATAATGAATTTTCGTCTCCCCGGCAATACAGATCAAAGTCATTGAAAAAAACGGCAGGGGTCCCCCGCACAGTCCATTACCAGGCCCTTTGGGTCTGCTATGAATATTAAGGGGAACCCCGAACCAAAAAAAAAACGTGGGGGTCCCCCCAAATTCCATATCAGGCCCTTCAGGTTTGGTATGGATATTAAGGGGAACCCCGCACCAAAATTAAAACAAAAATGGCATGGGGTCCCCTCAAATATCCATACCAGACCCTTATCCGAGCACACAACCTGGCAGGCCACAGGAAAAGAGGGGTGACGAGAGAGCGCCCCCCCCCTCCTGAACTGTACCAGGCCACATGCCCTCAACATGGGGAGGCTGTCCCCATGTTGATGAGGACAAGGGCCTCATCCCCACAACCCTTGCCCGGTGGTTGTGGGGGTCTGCGGGCAGGGGGCTTATCGAAATCTGGAAGCCCCCTTTAACAAAGGGGAACTCCAGATCCCGCCCCCCATGTGAATTGGTAACTGGGTACATTTTACCCCTACCATTTCACAAAGAAAGGGTAAACAATTGTAAAAAACACAGACACAGTTGGACAAGTCCTTTATTTAAAAAAAATAAAAAATAAAAAAAGATTCCAGCGATGTAATCCCGTCGATGTCCAACGATGTTCCATTCTCCAGTGACTCTGCAGTCTCCCCTCTCCAGCAGAGCGAAACCCCAATGATGCGTAAAAGGGGGCGGGGTCACTCGTTCTTATCATAGGGAACCCCCGGGGACTTGGGTGCAGAAAAATGGTAGCAGGTGCTCCTGACTGATCAATCTGAAATATTTGCCTGTAGCAGGAGTCAGTTTGGAGAACAGTACAATAATGAGTGTCTGCAGGCAACAAAGAAGCATGTTTCCTTGCAAATATGGGGCCAAATTTCAGCAAATTGAGTTGGAGATTTGATCAGAATCAATGGTGTCCTAAATGCTGAGAAATACAGACTAGACATGTGCAATTCATTTCAGTCCGAATACAAACTCAGATTAACTTTTGGTTATTTGGAGATTTGGATATATCCGAATCTCCGAATTAAATAGTAACTAATTTTTTTGATATTCTTCAAAATTTGATTTGTTAATTAATTTTCGAATGAATTCCAAATTTTCGGAACGATTACAATTCAGATCAGTATAAAAATGATCGACCGATTCAAATTCTGTGTGAAGAATAGCTGGTTGTTAAGCAGCAGGCCGGGAAGCTGTCCTTAACAACCTATGACTCATCAGCTGTCAGCGGGATTCCCCACTAACAGCTGAAATGTAAACAAAACAATTCCGGTGTTCTATCGAATAGTGCCCTCCGTCGAAAAGTGCAAGCGCATGCGCAGTACGAAAGGCCACTCCAGCTGATTTCCCAATCAGCTGGCGTGACGTCACCATAGCGCATATCGTAGAAGGCATTTTTCGACGGGAGATACAATTTGACGGGCACAATTGAAAACTGTGCAAACAGTGGAGGGAGACCGTAGTTGTCAGATTGTGCATCACTGTGGCGGGCCGGCTTTACAGTGTGCTGAAGGTCTGTTTTTTTTGTGTTGTAGGGCAGGTTTGGTGTGTTGAACGACAGGTTTTGCCTGTGTCTAAGGGCGGGTTGCAACATAGCCACAACCCGCCCTGCAACAGCGAGGCACAATTTGACAACTATGTTCTCCCTCCGCTGTTTGCATAGCTTTCAATTGTGCCCATCAAATGGTATATCCCGTCGAAAAATGCCTCCTACGATGTCTGCATGCGCCATGGTGACGTCACGCCAGCTAATCAGGAAATTAGCTGGAGTGGCCTTCCATACTGCGCATGCGTGGGCACTTTTTGACGGAGGGCACTATTCAATAGAACACCGGCAATAAAAAAAAAACAAAAAAAAAACAGAGTGGGGTCCACCCCCAATTCTTACCAGGCCATTCGTACGAATTCTAAGTGAAACTCCATGCCAAATAAAAAAAAAAAACAGCATGGGGTCCCCCCAAAATCCATACAAGACCATTATCCGAGCATACAGCCTAGTAGGCCAGAAAAGGGGGGGAGATGAGTTGGTGCCCCCCCTCCTGAGCGATACCAGGCCACATGCCCTCAACATAGGGGGGTGCTTTGGGGCAGGGTCTCATGTTGATGGGGACAAGGGTCTCTTCCCCACATCCCTGGGCTGTGGTTGTGGGGGTCTGCGGGTGAGGGAATTATCGGAATCTGGAAGCCCTCTTTAACAAGGGGGCCCCCAGATCCCGACCCCACCATGTAAATGAGCATGGGGTACATAGTACCTCTACCCAGTCACCAAAAATGTGTAAAAAGTGAATAAAGACAGTATACAAGTTTGACAATTCCTTTATTAAAAAGTAAAAAAACAGGGGCGTGGCCTGCTGCGGACCAGGATGGTAGCCTAAAGTCCGAGCTCCGCTCCACAGCCTGGATAGCAGCAACCCTCCGCTACTTTCCTCCCCGCAGCTCACACTAACAGAGCGGGGGAGGACCGGGGACACTTCAGGGCATGACGAGGCGGCGTTACAACCCGCCGATTCCCCGCCGCCTGACCGATTACTACCCGCCGGCTGCCGCCATGCATAGGCCCCAAGATGGCGCCGGCGCCAGCTCCATAAACCGCGCTGACTCTGCGAGCCTGCCAGCCAGATCTCCACCGCTACAGCCACCAGGAGACCCATCCACCGCTCCCATCAGAGACAGCATGGACACCCTCCCTCCTCCAGAAACCACCGCAGGAGGACAGCAGGCTGACAGAGGTAAGAGACTGGCTACCTCCCCTGCAAACTCCCCTTACAAGGAGCCCCATGCAAAAAAACAACTATGGTCCTCTGTTATTGCAGGGACACACGAATCCCAAAATGCTCCCTCACTGGCTTCTATCCCTGTCACTGACAATACTGTCACAGAAGCAATGCTAAAATCTATGCTCCTCACACTGCAGCAAGATTTACATAGGGAGCTTCAGATATCAATGTCCCAGATGCATGACAGAATAGAAGTTCGCACGGATGCTCTGGAGGACAACTTGCAGGATTACTCCAAATCGCTTAATGATTTGTTAGATGCTCATGAGCACCAAGTGGAGGAAATCCACCAAATCAAACTGAAATTATCAGATTTAGAAGACCGTTCCAGGCGGAATAATATCAAGTTCAGAGGCATCCCAGAATCGATCAAACTGAACGAAATAACGCCATACTTACAACAACTTATATCAACCTTACTCCCACGCCTCAATGCTCATGATACATTGATCGATCGGGCCCACAGAATTGCTAAACCATCGCATCTCCCAGATGACATCCCCAGGGATGTGCTGGCCCGCATACATTTCTTCCATGTCAAAGAACAAATTCTCTCCACCGCCAGATCTGCGAAAGCCTTGCCAGACCCTTACGCCAATATTAAGCTTTATACTGATCTATCTCCTGCCACAATGGAGCTGCGCAGAGCTTTCTCCCCCGTCACCTCTATTCTCCAACAAAAAAAATTGCTTATAGATGGGGCTTCCCCACAAAATTGCTGGTCTCCCACCAACAAAAGATCGTCCCTATACTCACTCCAAAAGATGGCTACAAAAAGCTGACCAATTGGGGACTTCTCCCCATCCCTCCTGGAGACTCGGGGCAAAACAGCTCCTCTCGCATATCATCTGATTCCAGGAATCTGACATCCAAGCCGGTCGATAAAATATGATCTTTATCTCAGCCCAGGTCCTCAGCCCACCCATATCCAGCCTGGGCGATTTACCCTCCCCTTTTCTTCTCCACCCCTCAGGTTAATAGTGTGCTAGGCACACGTTTGTGTAACATTTGTTTTACATACAAGTTATTAAGAATTGTTTTATTGCTTTTTTTATTTTTTTTATTTTACATAAGTACATTTATTTAGTGTATTCGTAACTATATACCGTATTTATCGGCGTATAACACGCACCGGCGTATAACACGCACCCCAAGTTTAGGAGGGAATTTTAAGGAAAAAAACTTTTAGGAGGGAAATTCAAGGAAAAAAAACTTACATTTAAATGCAGCATGCAGCCTTGCCCAGTGTCCATCTGCAGCCTTGCCCAGTGTCCATCTGTCCATCTGCAGCCGTGCCCAGTGTCCATCTGTCCATCTGCAGCCGTGCCCAGTGTTCATCTGTCCATCTGCAGCCGTGCCCAGTGCCTTTGCGATCGTGTCAGTCCCGGCGGTTTTTAAAATTTGGCGCCAATTTCTGTGGAGAGGAGCGAGCGGGGCCGAGTGTACTTCGGCTGGACTCGGCTCCTCTCGCAGTTCCGCCCATCTCCACTGACTGCGCCGCTGACGGAGAAAGCCGAGTGTACTTCGCCTAGACTCGTGTCTGCTCACAGTCACAGGCAGGACTGCGAGAGGAGCCGAGACTAGGCGAAGTACACTCGGCTTTCTCCGTCAGCGGCGCAGTCAGAGATGGGCGGGACTGCGAGAGGAGCCGAGTAAAGCCGATTGTACTTCGGCTTCGGCTCCGCTCGCTCCTCTCGCTCGTTTTCAGCAGGGGAATTCGACGGAGTATCGGCGTATAACACGCACCCACGATTTTCCCCTGATTTTAAGGGGAAAAACGTGCGTGTTATACGCCGATAAATACGGTAGTTCCTTTTCAGCCTCTACTGCAAATACGGTATTGACTTAGTTGTTTTTATTGTTTATCTTTATATACTTCTCAAGTACCACTAGTGGGTGTAGTCTCTCTCCCTCTGCCCTCACTCCTGAAGCAACTTTTCCACCATGACCATCACGATCACCTCCCTAAATGTCAAAGGCCTAAATTCGCCTTTTAAACGCAATCTTCTCTGGAAAGAAGCACTAAATCATCATGTGGACGTTCTCTGTGTACAAGAGACCAACTTTTCCAAACTAAAACATCCCCAATGTAACCACAAAAGATACCCCCATTGCTTCTTTGCGAATGCCCCAAAAAAGAAAAGAGGTGTAATGATTGCCATAAGGGCGGCAGTGAATTTCACATTACACCACTGTGAATATGATGAAGATGGCAGGTTTCTAATCCTATCGGCCACAATTGATAATCGCCCCCTCACCTTAGTCAACGTTTATGCCCCTAATACAGCCCAAAAAAAATTCTATGCTACCCTCTTCTCTAAACTGACTCCTTATAGATCCTCACCCTTGATAATCTGTGGAGACTTCAATGAAGTGATTGATCCCACGCTTGATACCTCTAATGCTTCCAGATGTAGATCCTCTGCATTATCTACCCTCCTTAAACGGGAGGATTTATATGACTCCTGGAGATGCATACATGATACGGAGAGAGACTACACCTTTTTCTCCCCCCCACATCAGTCTTACTCTCGGATTGATTTATTCATTACCAACAAACACCTACTTCAGTCCATCATTGCTTCCCGCATAGGAACAATATCTTGGTCTGACCACACTCCGGTCACTATCCAGCTAGCCTCCCCATCCCAAACTCCTAGCCATACAATCTGGAGATTAAACAACTCCCTCCTCAACGACCCCACATTTGAGAGTCAAATACAATCCGAGATTGAGGCTTACTTCCATCACAATGTAAACTCTGTAACTGATCACGCTATAACGTGGAACGCTCATAAGGCTTGCCTACGAGGTCTCTTTATAAAATTTGGGGCCTGCGCCAAAAAAAACACTCCGCCATCACAGAGTCCCTCCTAAAACAGATTCAATCCCTAGAATCCATAAACAAAAGATCACCCTCGAATGCTATCTCCTCAGAACTTAGGATTCTTAGACACCAGCTTAGTGATCACCTTCGCAAAAATTTTGACTATTATATTAAAAGACTCCGACTACAAACCTACTCAGCAGCCAATAAACCGGGGGCCTTTATGGCCAAACAATTCAAGAAGCAACTCTCCAACAAAAAAATCTCGCATCTCACTAACTTCCAAGGCAAGCGCTTAACCAATCCCCTTGACATCACCAATGAATTTAGCAACTTTTACGCCAAACTCTACAATCTCACGGAAACAGATCCCCTACCCCCACCTACCCAAGCGGACATATCGGGCTTCTTATCCTCCATATCCCTCCCCTCTATCTCTCCAGAACAACTTGACTTCCTTGCAACTCCTTTCTCACATGCTGAAATCCACAAACTGATCCAAAACCTACCACTACACAAAGCTCCAGGCCCTGACGGACTGCCCAATGAATATTATAAACGTTTTGCCAAACCATTAGTCCCACATCTTTGCAATATGTACAACCAATTTGCTACCACGGGTAAAATTCCTAAAGAATCCCTTGATGCCTTAGTGGTCACTATCCCCAAACCAGGAAAAGCTCCAGACAACCCCGCTAATTATCGCCCAATCTCACTCCTTAATACGGATACAAAACTTTACGCTAAACTCCTTGCACAGCGTCTCTCCACTGTCATCCCCCAAATTATACATCTCGACCAAGTTGGATTTGTGCCCGTCAGACAGGCATCAGACAGAACTAGACGTTTTATTGACCTAATCCAGTGGGCAGAACATACTCAAACGCCTTCTCTTTTCCTGTCTTTGGATGCAGAGAAGGCGTTTGACAGGGTCTATTGACCATACATGGAAGCAGTTCTTCGTAAATTTGGATTGTCGGGCACCTTTCTTACTGCCATACTAGGTCTGCACACTCACCCAACCGCACGCATTTGGACCTCGGGCGTCGTCTCCAACCCCTTCAAAATTACTAACGGCACCAGACAAGGGTGCCCATTGTCCCCTCTAATTTTTGCCATGATAATGGAACCTTTAGCAGAATCAATAAGATCTAATCCAGCGATTTCGGGTATAAAAATTGGAACCGTAGACCATAAAATTGGCCTTTATGCCGATGATGTGATCATAGCCCTGACCAATCCCTTAATGTCCTTACTGGCAGTTCAACGAGTCCTAGAAGCGTTCAGTGCAATATCCATGTACAAACTGAACCATAGTAAATCCCTTATGCTTAACCTCGGCCTTGACCCTCAAACCTCTAAATCCATCTCCTCTAATTCCCCCTTTGCTTGGGCGCCCAACTCCTTCCTTCCTTATTTAGGAATACACTTGACATTCCCGAGCCATATATTACTAAGATCCATCCTGGAAGACCTCGTGGGCAGGCTCACTCGGCTAGCGAAAGATCTGAGTCACGTTCCGGCCTCCTGGGCTGGAAGGGTGGCTCAGACAAAAATTTATTTACTCCCGCATGTATTATATTTTTTCCGTACGATACCTCTTCCACTGGCACAAACTCAAATTAAAAAGCTCCAGGGAATTATTAACAACTTTATTTGGCAACAGAAACGCCCCAGAGTGAAAAAAGCCATCCTCTTAACCCCAGTTCGACATGGAGGTTTAGGCGCACCGGACATCCAGGCCTATTACCGAGCAACTGTCCTAGACCAATTGAAATCTTGGTGGTCAGACAAACACCACACAACCTGGAAACAAATAGAAGCCACTATACTACTCACTAATCCCAAACTTTTCCTGGCCGCCACTTGGCTTAACTTCAACTTTGTCCCTAAGCGCTACCCACTGGATACCATCACGGCCTCCACAAGGATCTGGGCAGCAATCCTGCAACTTACGAAAGGAATATCAGTAAACGCCCTATCATCATTACCTCTTGAAGCGATACATCTTATATCCCCGGACCTACCCATATCGGTTTGAACCAAAGCAGGCATCCCCAACATAGGTATGCTTTTCACAGTATCAGAAAGGCACTCCTTCGCCCACCTAAAACAAAAATTTGGCCTAACCAACCAAACGTTCTTCCTCTACTTGCGGATCAGATCCTGTCTATCAAAAATTCGCTGGTCAAGCTCAGACTCTCTGTCGCTCCCGATGATAAAGTATTACAACCATGACTCATCCAAAACCAAGGGAATCTCTCTGATATATAAGCTACTTACCAACCCTTCTCCAGACCTACTCTCCTCCTCCGCTCAATATTGGTCCTCTTTGCTAGACCAGACACCCCCGTCTACACAATGGCAGAAAGCCCTCACATTACCCCTACGCTTATCTCATTGCATCACCCACTGGGAATCAGTACAGAAGCTGTTCCACAAATGGTACTTCACCCCAGAAAGACTGGCAAAAATATACCCAAATACCTCACCCAAATGTTGGAGAGGCTGTGAAAAAATTGGATCCCTATCACACATTTGGTGGGAGTGCCCCTCTATCAGGAAGTTCTGGAACAAAGTGAAGAATCTAATATTTTCTTTGTGTGGCATATCCATCCCTATGTCCCCACTTGATCTGCTCCTGGGTCTATCTATCCCCTCGTGGCCAAAACACCTACAAACTCTGGTGACACACGTCCTCATAGCAGCAAGACTAGCGACCGCAAAAAAATGGAAATCGACACATCCTCCATTACTGAAGGATACCATTCACTTACTCAACCAGCACTTCCTAATGGAATTTTCTTTTGCCAGAGCTAATTTATCCACGAACCGATTTAACAAAGCCTGGGAACTGTGGATCAAGGACTCTAGAAGTTCACCATTGGATTGGTTGCCCTACCTTTTCCCTAGCAAGTCCGGTACCCTCCCCCAGCCCTACTCAGCTTATCTTCAAAAGACATATTTGTGATACTTAAAACAGCTCTTCTTGCTTTGTTTTACAGCACCACTGTTGTTACTCTCTTAACATAGTTCTCTAACTGTTCATTATACTGATATTTTATGCCTATTTGTATGATTATTCTATACCGTTTTGACTACTCATAAATCTTCATCCTTTGATAACGAAATAGAAGCCACTCGTTACTATCCGTTATTCTTTGCTCCCATTTGTCTCTTATGTACGCAAATTTAACGCCAGGGTATGCCCAATTGGCGATGTTTTTGTATTACTCCTTATCTTTGAAAAATAATAAACATCAAATTTTTTAAAAAAAAAGTAAAAAACAATGTCCCCCGATGAAGATCATCTCACGCCACCTGCCGAACCTGAAAAAAGAAAAAACCTCCGGCATCCTTAAACGCTCCCCATGGACTGCCTGCTTCTCCATCTGACAGTTCTTAAATAGCTAAGGGGCGGAGTCATCCGATGACATCATCGGTGACCCTGCCCCTTTTGACGTCACCGACCAGGGCATGCTGGATTTATGACGTCACAAGGGGCGGTTCACTAGATGATGTCACCAGGTGGCCCCACCCTTTACCTATTTAAGAGCTGTCATCCGGCAGAGTAGGCATTAGGCAGTTGGCCTTCGTCATGAGCAGAGATTTTTTTTTTTATCGGGTCTGTCGGTGCAGCGGGCGTCATGATGGACAACAGATCTACATCGGGGAACTTTTTTATTAATAAAGGACTTGTCCAAAACCATCTACTGTTTTTCTTTATTTCTGACACTTTTTTTTGGTGAATAAGAAGGGGTGCAATGTACCCCACACTTATTCACGTAGGGGGGGCGGAATCCCGATAAGCCCCCTGCTCGCAGACCCCCACAACCACCTCCCAACATGGGGACAAGGTGCTTTGGGGTGGGGGAGCAGAGCCATGTTGAGGGCATGTGGCCTGGTATGGTTCAGGAGGGGGAGCTAACTCACCCCCCCTTCCCTGGCCTGCCAGGCTGCATGCTCAGATAAGGGTCTGGTATCAATTTTGGGGGGGGCCCACTTCGTTTTTTTTTTTACATTTTGCAATGGGCTTCCCCTTAAAATCAGTGAAATCAATAAAAATGAAAAACTTATTTAAATATAGTGCCTGGGGGAACCCCTTAGTCTGCCTGTAAAGTGGAGCATCTGTACTATGTACCCCATACTCATTCACATGGGGGGCAGGATCTGGGGGCCCCCTTCCAGATTTCGATAAGCCCCTCACTCGCAGATCCCCACAGCCCAGGGTTGTGGGGAAGAGACCCTTGTCCCCATTTTCTACTGCCGGCTTTGTTTACATTTCAGCTGTCAGTGGGGAAGCCCGCTGACAGCTGATAAGTCAAAAGTTGATAAGGATGCAGCTATTCTTCACATAGAATTCAAATCGGTTGATCATTTTTCAACCAATCCGAATTCTAATCATTCTGAAAATTTGGAATTCGTAATTTAACGAAAACAAAATGAAAATAAACAAATTCGAAAACAAAATTAGTAACAAAATGAAAGTTATTGTTATGAATGTTATTCTGCAGCATGAAAACAACCCCAAACACACAGCCAATGCTATTAAGAACTATCTTCAGCGTAAATAAGAAGAACAAGGAGTCTGGGAAGCGATGGTTTGGCCCCCACAGAGCCCTGATCTCAACATCATTGAGTCTGTCTGGGTTTACATGAAGAGACAGAAGGATTTGAGGTAGCCTACATCCACAGAAGATCTGTGGTTAGTTCTCCAAGATGTTTGAAACAACCTACCTGTTGAGTTCCTTCAAAAACTGTGTACCTAAAAGAATTGATGCATTTACTTTCCATTTTGTTAATTGATAAAAATAAACTATTAACACTTTTATTTCTGAAAGCATTCCTAATATACAGCTTTTTTATTACACCTGCCTAAAACGTTTGCACAGTAGTGTATATCAGTTAATATTATGATACCTTGCTTAGATCACATAGATCACACACTCACCAGAACACCATGACCCAGTTATCTCTAAAAGGGTCTACTTTCGCTTTAAGCAGAGTATTCCTCCAATAGGCTAAGTCTCAATGAATGGTCCCGGTGGTGCCTTAGTATACCTCAAATAGAAGGATGAACAAGCCATAAACAACCAGCATAGCGCAACATGTTTATTAACCACTTAACGACCGCCCACTGTAAATATACGTCGGCAGAATGGCACCGACAGGCAGAATCACGTATATCTACGTGACTGCCTTTGTATAGTTGGGGGGTCCGATCGGACCCCCCTTCTTTACAGTGAGAGGTGGTTAACTGATCGGGAGCGATCAGGCATGAGGGGACGGCCGTTTGATTCCGGCCACCCCCTCTCGATCGCTCCCTGCGAATGAGAGAGCTTCCCCTGCCTGTGTAATGTTTACACAGGCAGAGGAAGTGATGTCATCTCTCCTGCGGCGCTCACATATACCGAGCGCCGTACAGGAGAAGATGCAGGTTAGTGCACAAAACACTACACTGACACCAGGACACATAGGCACATAAATCGCCCCCCCAGACACCCCCAGATCACCCCCCCCAGATCACCCCCCAGCCCCCAGTCACAGTGTCACTGATTGCAGTGACCATTTATTTAGTGATCACTGCAATCAGTGACATTTGTGACTGTAAAAGTGTCACCAAAGTTTCGTTTTAGGTCCAGTGTAGCCCCCTAACCCCCCTAATAAAGGTTTAACCCCCTGATCGCCCCCCAGATAACCCTTTCACCCCCTATCACCACTGTCGCTAAGCGATCATTTTTCTGATCGCCGTCTTAGCGTCGGTGATGCCGATCGGTAGCCAGTAATTTTTTTTAGGTTCGCCGCAGGTTTTTATAGCGTCGAGTACCCCCATATATTACCTAATAAAGGTTTAACCCCCTTGATCACCCCCCCAGGTAACCCTTTCACCCCCTAGCACCGCTGTCACTAAGCGATCGTTTTTCTGATCGCTGTTTTATTGTCGGTGATACCGATCGGTAACCAGTTTTTTTTAGGTTCGCCGCAGGTTTTTATAGCGTCAGGTACCCCCATATATTACGTAATAAAGGTTTAACCCCCTTGATCGTCCCACCAGGTAACCCTTTCACCCCCTATCACCACTGTCGCTAAGCGATAGTTTTTCTGATCGCTGTCTTATTGTCGGTGATGCCGATCGGTAGCCAGTTATTTTTTTTAGGTTTGCCGCAGGTTTTTATAGCGTCAGGTACCCCAATATATTACCTAATAAAGGTTTAACCCCTTGATCGCCCCCCAGGTAACCCTTTCACCCTCTATCACCACTGTCGCTAAGCGATCGTTTTTCTGATCGCTGTCTTATTGTCGGTGATGCCGATAGGTAGCCAGTTCTTTTTTTTAGGTTCGCCGCAGGTTTTTATAGCGTCAGGTACCCCCATATATTACCTAATAAAGGTTTAACCCCCTTGATCGCCCCCCAGGTAACCCTTTCACCCCCTATCACCACTGTCGCTAAGCGATCGTTTTTCTGATCGCTGTCTTAGTGTCGGTGATGCAGATCGGTAGCCAGTAATTTTTTTTAGGTTCGCCGCAGGTTTTTATAGCGTCAGGTACCCCCATAAATTATCTAATAAAGGTTTAACCCCCTTGATCGCCCCCCAGGTAACCCTTTCACCCCCTATCACCACTGTCGCTAAGCGATCATTTTTCTGATCGCTGTCTTAGCGTCGGTGATGCAGATCGGTAGCCAGTAATTTTTTTTAGGTTCGCCGCAGGTTTTTATAGCGTCAGGTACCCCCATATATTATCTAATAAAGGTTTTAACCCCCTAATTGCCCCTAGTTAACCCTTTCACCAGTGATCACCATATAAGTGTTGCGGGTGACGCTGGTTAGTTAGTTTGCTTTTTATAGTGTCAGGGCACCCGCCGTATATAACCCAATAAAGGTTTAACCCCTGATCTCCCGGCGGGTGATATCAATTAGGTTTTAGCATCAGAGAGGGTCTGCGTCACACCCCAGGCAGCGCCAGCTAACACCCACGCATGAAGCATACACCTCCCTTAGTGGTATAGTATCTGATCAGATCAATATCTGATCTGATCAGATCTATACTAGCGTCCCCAGCAGTTTAGGGTTCCCAAAAACGCAGTGTTAGCGGGATCAGCCCAGATACCTGCTAGCACCTGCGTTTTACCCCTCCGTCCAGCCCAGGCCACCCAAGTGCAGTATCGATCGATCACTGTCACTTACAAAACACAAAACACATAACTGCAGCGTTCGCAGAGACAGGCCTGATCCCTGCGACTCCAGTGCTGTAGGAGGTGATTTGACCACCACAGTTAAAAAAAAATAAGCATATATGCCGAAGCATTGGGGCAGCAGGGGCGGAGGAGCGGAGGAGCGATTTTGCTCCTAATGCCGCGTACATACGGTCGAAATTCCGAGGGAGGCTTGCCTGTGGAAAAGTCCGACCATGTGTGTGCGGCATAACTTTTTTGCAGGAGGATGCCCCCATGCTTCGGCATATATAAATGGTGCATGTATGCCCATCATTAGAAGTGGGTGGATGAAGGGCGGTATTCTAATGGTGGGCATACCCACCAATCAATCTCTTTTTTCGTTCAGCCAACTGGCTGCATGAAAAAAAAAGATTACAATACATGTCCAACAAGGACCAGCAAAGTTATGGTATGTTGCTGGACTTTGAATGTTTATACCAGAATGATGCCTGCGGGTTTAGGTATCATCTTGGTATCTTTCTTTTCAGCCAGCGGCCAGCTTTCATGTAAAAGCAATCCTAGTGGCTAATTAGCCTCTGGACTGCTTTTACAAGCAGTGGGAGGGAATGTCCCCCCCGGATATAAAAAGCGCCATTGGGAAATTGGGAAAGCATTTTATCACACCGATCTTGGTGTGGTCAGATGCTTTGAGGGCAGAGGAAAGATCTAGGGTCTAGAAGACCCCAGTTTTTTCAAAAAAGAGTACCTGTCACTACCTATTGCTATCATAGGGGATATTTACATTCCCTGAGATAACAATAAAAATGATTAAAAAAAAATATGGAAGGAACAATTTAAAAATAAAAAATTAATAATAAAAAAAAAAAAAGCACCCCTGTCCTGCCCTGCTCTTGCCCAATGGTGAACGCAAGCGTCGGTCTGGCGTCATATGTAAACAGCAATTGCACCATGCATGTGAGGTATCACCGCGAAGGTCAGATCGAGGGCAGTAATTTTAGCAGTAGACCTCCTCTGTAAATCTAACGGGGTAACCTGTAAAGGCTTTTAAAAATGTATGTAGTTTGTCGCCAATGCGCGTTTGTGCGAAATTTTAAAGCATGTCGTGTTTGGTATCTATGTACTCGGCCTAAGATCATCTTTTTTATTTCATCAAACATTTGGGCAATATAGTGTGTTTTAGTGCATTAAAATTTAAAAAAGTGTATTTTTTCCCCAAAAAATGCGTTTGAAAAATCGCTGCGCAAATACTGTGTAGAAAAAAATAATGCAACACCCACCATTTTAATCTGTAGGGCCTTTGCTTTAAAAATATATATAATATTTGGGGGTTCAACATAATTTTCTTGCAAAAAAAAAATATGTTTTCATGTAAACAAAAAGTGTCAAAAAGGGCTTTGTCTTCAAGTGGTTAGAAGAGTGGATGTAAGCTTCCTAAAGTTGTGTACAAAATGCCAGAACAGTTCAATCAAAACCCCCCCAAATGACCCCATTTTGGAAAGTAGACACCCCAAGCTATATACTGAGAGGCATGTCGAGTCCATGGAATATTTTGTATGTTGACACAAGTTGCGGAAAAAATACAATTTTTTTTTTTTTTTTTTTGCACAAAGTTGTCACTAAATGATATATTGCTCAAACATGCCATGGGTATATGTGGAATTACACCCCAAAATACATTCTGCTGCTTCTCCTGAGTACGGGGATACCACATGTGTGAGACTTTTTGGGAGCCTAGCCGCGTACGGGACCCCAAAAACCAAGCACCGCCTTCAGGCTTTCTAAGGGTGTAAATTTTTGATTTCACTTCTCACTGCCTATCACAGTTTCGGAGGCCATGGAATGCCCAGATGGCATAAAACCCCCCCCAAATGACCCCATTTTGGAAAGTAGACACCCCAAGCTATTTGCTGAGAGGTATTGTGAGTATTTTGCAGATCTCGCTTTTTGTCACAAAGTTTTGAAAATTGAAAAAAATAAAAATAAATATTTTCTTTCTTCATTTTCAAAAACAAATGAGAGCTGTAAAATACTCACCATGCCTCTCAGCAAATAGCTTGGGGTGTCTACTTTCCAAAATGGGGTCATTTGGGGGGTTTTGTGCTAATTTGGCATTTTATGGCCTTCGAAACTGTGATAGGTAGTGAGGAGTGAAATCAAAAATTTGTGCCTAGAAATCCTGAAGGCGGTGCTTGGTTTTCGGGGTCCCGTACGCGGCTAGGCTCCTAAAAAGTCCCACACATGTGGTATTCCCGTACTCAGGAGAAGCAGCAAAATGTATTTTGGGGTGAAATTCCACATATAACCATGGCATGTGTGAGCAATATATCATTTAGTGACAACTTTTTGTAATTTTTTTTTTGTCATTATTCAATCACTTGGGACAAAAAAAAAAATATTCAATGGGCTAAACAGGCCTCTCAGCAATTTCCTTGGGGTGTCTACTTTCTAAAATAGTGTCATTTTGGTCGGGTTTTGTGCTATTTTGGCATTTTATGGCCTTCAAAACTGTGATAGGTAGTGAGGAGTGAAATCAAAAATTTGCGCCCTTAGAAATCCTGAAGGCGGTGCTTGGTTTCCGGGGGCCCGTACGCGGCTAGGCTCCCAAAAAGTCCCACACATGTGGTATCCCCGTACTCAAGAGAAGCAGCAAAATGTATTTTGGGGTGCAATTCCACATATAACCATGGCATGTGTGAGCAATATATCATTTAGTGACAACTTTTTGTAATTTTTTTTTTTTTTTTAGTCATTATTCAATCACTTGAGACAAAAAAAAAATATTCAATGGGCTCAACATGCCTCTCAGCAATTTCCTTGGGATGTCTACTTTCCAAAATGGGGTCATTTGGGGGGTTTTTGTACTGCCCTGCCATTTTAGCACCTCAAGAAATGAGATAGGCAGTCATAAACTAAAAGCTGTGTAAATTCCAGAAAATGTACCCTAGTTTGTAGACGCTATAACTTTTGCGCAAACCAATAAATATACGCTTATTGACATTTTTTTACTAAAGACATGTGGCTGAATACATTTTGGCCTAAATGTATGACTAAAATTGAGTTTATTTTTCTTATAACAAAAAGTAGAAAATATCATTTTTTTTCAAAATTTTCAGTCTATTTCCGTTTATATCGCAAAAAATAAAAATCACAGAGGCAATCAAATACCATTAAAAGAAAGCTCTATTTGTGGGAAGAAAAGGACGCAAATTTCGTTTGGGTACAACATTGCATGTCCGCACAATTTACAGTTAAAGCAGCGCAGTGCAAAATTCTGAAATCACCTCTGGTCCTCTAGCTACAAAATGGTCCGGGGCTTAAGTGGTTAAAAATGAAATCTTTCTTTAAAGACAATCCTTATGTTATCCAGCATATAATAAATATATAAAGCCGCAAACGTTGCTACTCCAATAGTCCAAACCGGCATGCGTTCCGCTAAGGGGAAGTTACGTTATTCTGTCTCTACGGGTTAAGGAATACTCTAACAGCGAAAGTAGACCCTTTTAGAGATAAATGGGTCATGGTGGTCTGATGAGTGTGTGATCTATGTGGTGCATGGGTGACGCACATTACCCACGTGGAGTTGCACGGATTGCTATTTGGAGCACTTGCCTAGTGAACTGTCACGGAATTGATATATTACAGTGAACTGTCACAAACTTTGTATATCATCATTGACACATCACTGAATCATTGATTAAATGGAGCACCTATAGAGTAGTGCACAAAATGTAGGGCAAGATATATAGCAATATTGAAGTAAATGCTGTGTTCTAATGAATACACAAAAATTTCACAAAATAAGTAATCAAAAACCAAATACACTCTACATCCCAAGTGTCCATACAAAAATCAATCTGAAAGTGCATTAGTATCCATCCACGACCCACTGAAAATGCATTGCTGAAGCAGGACAAGGACCAATGGACACATATCCAGTACACTTTCTCCTTTTATATGAAGGATTGTGGAAAGGCCTTCCCCCGGCCTATACTGGAAGATCTTTTCTTGACCAAGTAAGTTTCTGCTACCAATTCAACACGCAAAATGTGTGGGGGAAATTGATATTGCATCTTCCGTGTGGGCACTATAGGTTGAAACGGAGACTAGACCAGACCTCCAACCACGCCATCCACTGTCAGTGATGACCTAGTGTCTGTCTAAATATTTGTATGGTTGACTGCTGCACCATTTACTATATGCTGAACATAAATCCTCCTGTATAAATATCCCCGACGAAAGGGCTTGTACCTGAATTGCGTCGGGTACCAAAGATTTTTCTCGAACATTTGGAGAGTAACTACTTAGACCCTATGTACAAAAATATTCAAAACATAAATTCTCCTGTATAAATACCCATGCCGAAAGGGCTTGAACCTGAAACGCGTTGGTACGAAGATTTGTCTCGGACGTTTGGAGAGTAACTACTTTCGACCCTATGTACAATATTATTCAAGTACA
Source organism: Rana muscosa (assembly GCA_029206835.1). Taxonomy (NCBI): domain Eukaryota; kingdom Metazoa; phylum Chordata; class Amphibia; order Anura; family Ranidae; genus Rana; species Rana muscosa. The sequence goes on along the minus strand of CM055122.1, from coordinate 12,519,612 downwards.
AGAAATTATGTGTTTTTATCAATCATCACATGTGTGATCAATTTTTTATTTTATTTCAATAAAATATTTTTAATACACCTTTGTAGTATTGTTGCCATTTAAAGTCCAATTTAGGGGGTACTCCTTTCTTTCAATATATAGGGATGTGGCAACAATGTTCTGATATGTTCTGATATGGTAAAAACATATTTCTACTGAAAATGCATTATATATAAATTACAATCTGCACTCGATCCTCCATGCTCCATACCTGATCCTGAACCTCCACCAACACCTCAACGCTTTGTGCAATATACAGTATCTCACAAAAGTGAGTACTTCCCTCACATTTTTGTAAATATTTTATTATATCTTTTCATGTGACAACACTGAAGAAATTACACTTTGCTACAATGTAAAGCAGTGAGTGTACAGCTTGTATAACTGTACATTTGCTGTCCCCTCAAAATAGCTCAACGCACAGCCATTATTGTCTAAACCGCTGGCAACAAAAGTGAGTACACCCCTAAGTGAAAATGTCTAAATTGGGCCCAAAGTGTCAATATTTTGTGTGGCCACCATTATTTTCCAGCACTGCCTTAACCCTCTTGGGCATAGAGTTCACCAGAGCATCACAGGTTGCCACTGTAATCCTCTTCCACTCCTCCATGACAACATCACGGAGCTGGTGGATGTTAGAGACCTTGCGCTCCTCCACCTTCTGTTTGAGGATGCCCCACAGATGCTCAATAGGGTTTAGGTCTGGAGACATGCTTGGCCAGTCCATCACCTTTACCCTCAGCTTCTTTAGCAAGGCAGTGGTCATCTTGGAGGTGTGTTTGGGGTCTTTATCATGTTGGAATACTGCCCTGAGGCCCAGACTCCGAAGGGAGAGGATCATGCTATGCTTCAGTAACTGCAACTGTAGTGCCAGCAGCACTCATGCAGCCCCAGACCATGACACTCCCACCACCATGTTTGACTGTAGGCAAGACACACTTGTCTTTGTACTCCTCACCTGGTTGCCGCCACACACTCTTGACACCATCTGAACCAAATATGGTTCCAGTAATCCATGTCCTTATTCTGCTTGTCTTCTTGTGCATCCTCTTAAGAGGCTTCCTTCTGGGACGACAGCCATCCAATTTGATGCAGTGTGTGGCGTATGGTCTGCGCACTGACAGGCTGACCCCCCACCCCTTCAACCTCTGCAGCAATGCTGGCAGCACTCATACGTATATTCCCAAAGATAACCTCTGGATATGATGCTGAGCACGTGCACTCAATTCTTTGGTCGACCATGGCGAGGCCTGTTCTGAGTGGAAGCGGTCCTGTTAAACCGCTGTATGGTCTTGGCCACCATGCTGCAGCTCAGTTTCAGGGTCTTGGCAATCTTCTTATAGCCTAGGCCATTGTTTATGTAGAGCAACAATTCTTTTTTATCTTATGATTAACTTCCAGTGACCAGAATGAGAGAGTGAGATTGATAACACAAAATTTAACACACCTGCTCCCCATTCACACCTGAGGCCTTGTAACAATAACGAGTCACATGACGCCGGGGAGGAAAAATGGCTAATTGGGTCCAATTTAGACATTTTCACTTAAGGGTGTACTCACTTTTGTTGCAAGCGGTTTAGACATTAATGACTGTATGTTGAGTTATTTTGTGGGTACAGCAAATGTACACTGTTGTATAAGCTGTACACTCACTACTTAACATTGTAGCAAAGTGTCATTTCTTCAGTGTTGTCACATGAAAAGATATAATAAAATATTTACAAAAATGAGAGGGGTGTTCTCACTTTTGTGAGATACTGTATATGCTTACCAGGGTTGGAACCTCCAATTTATAGGAGGTCACACACACTCATGTTTAACAATACCATACACTGGCCGATCTAAGTATTCCACTTTTAAGGCATCTTTAGACTATCCCAGCCAATACCAAGGTGATATATAACTTTTTCCTTCAGTGGAGACAAAGTGAAACAAACCTGATCAAAATATTTTCCGCTTCAGCTTATTAAAATAAACACAAAATAAGATAACTCACAAACAGTAGCATAAATGCAGACTTCGATGAGAGAATACCACTATAGCAAACATTGTGTCTGAATTTGACAGTACAGTAGGTGCCGCCGATTTTGTGTCAATCTCGCCTCTTCTAGCGGGGAGATTGACACACCCTACGAGCCACGTGCGAGAGCCAGCGCCGAGCTGTCTCGTCATCGGGAAAGGAAAAATTTTGTTTTTCCTTTCGCAATGAGCGACACGCATTGCTGACATTGAGGCCGGTGGACGGAGATCCGACGTGGATTCCCCCCAATACCAGGCACTGTGTTTGGTATGAATCCTGAGCGGGAACTCCACGCCAAATTGTAAATAAAAAAACGGCATGGGTTCCCCCTCCAGGAGCATACCAGGCCCTTCGGTCTGGATTTGAAGGGGAATCCCCTAAGCTGAAAAAACGGCGTGGGGGTCCCCCTCAAAATCCAAACCCTTATCCGAGCACGCAACCTGGCAGGCCGCAGGCAAAGAGAGGGGGACGAGAGAGCGGCCCCCTTCCCTCCTGAACCGTACCAGGCCACATGCCCTCAACATGGGGGGTTTGGTGCTTTGGGGCAGGGGGGCGACCTGCGGCCCCCCCACCCCAAAGCACCCTGTCCCCATGTTGATGGGGACAAGGGCCTCGTCCCGACAACCCTGGCCATTGGTTGTCGGGGTCTGCGGGCAGGGGCTTATCGGAATCCGGGAGCCCCCTTTAATAAGGGGGGCCCCCAGATCCCGGCCCCCCACCCTATGTGAATGAGTATGGGGTACATCGTACCCCTACCCATTCACCTGGTGGCAAAAAAAATGTCAATAAAAAAACGCACACAGCTTTTTAAAGTAATTAATTACACAGCTCCGGGGGGTCTTCTCCCGATTCCGGGGGTCTCTTCCGACTTCGGGGGTCTTCTGCTCTTCCGGTGCCTTTTTCCTTCTGCCGGGCTTTTCCGCTATCTTCTTCCAGCTCTTTTGCTAGCGAAGAGGCCCGGTCTTCCCCGTCATCTCGCCCCGCTCTCCGTTGTCCTTCTGTCGGGCTGCTCCACTATCTTCTTCCAGCTCTTTTGCTAGTGGAGGGACCTGGTCTTCCCGTAGCCGTTGCCGTCTTCTTCCCTCTTCTCCTCCTCGATGTTCACTCGTCGCTTCCTCCCGCTGTAATGCTGGGTGTTCGGTCCGCAACGATTTATATAGGCCTCTCATGACGTCACAGTCACATGCCCCGGGTGGCCCCAGAGCATGTGACTGTGACGTCATGGGAGCATGTGACGGTGACATCATGAGAGGCCTATATAAACCGTTGCGGACCGAACACCCAGCATTACAGCGGGAGAAAGTGACGAGTGAACATTGAGGAGGAGAAGAGGGAAGAAGGTGACGAAGAAGACCGGCCCCCCGCTAGTAAAAGAGCTGGAAGAAGATAGCGGAGGGGCCGGCAGTAGGCAGAAAGAACGGGAGAGCAGAAGAAGAGACCCCCGAAGTCGGAAGAAGACCCCGGAGTCGGAAGAAGACCCCCGAAGTCGGAAGAGACCCCCGAAGTCAGAAGAAGACCCCGGAGTCGGAAGAAGACCCCGGAGTCGGAAGAAGACCCCCGAAGTCGGAAGAGACCCCCGAAGTCGGAAGAAGACCCCTGAAGTCGGAAGAGACCCCCGAAGTCGGAAGAGACCCCCGGAGTCGGAAGAAGACCTGTGTAATAAATTACTTTAAAAAGCTGTGTGTGTTTTTTTATTGACAATTTTTTTGCCACCAGGTGAATGGGTAGGGTACGATGTACCCCATACTCATTCACATAGGGTGGGGGGCTCGCGGATTAAAGGGGGCTCGCGGATTCCGATAAGTCCCTGCCCGCAGACCCCGACAACCAATGTCCAGGGTTGTTGGAACGAGGCCCTTGTCCCCATCAACATGGGGACAGGGTGCTTTGGGGTGGGGGGGCCGCAGGTCGCCCCCCTGCCCCAAAGCACCAAACCCCCCATGTTGAGGGCATGTGGCCTGGTATGGTTCAGGAGGGAGGGGGGCCGCTTCCCTCTTTTCCTGCGGCCTGCCAGGTTGCGTGCTCGGATAAGGGTCTGGTTTGGATTTTGAGGGGGACCCCACGCCGTTTTTTCGGGTTAGGGGATTCCCCTTCAAATCCATACCAGACCGAAGGGCCTGGTATGCTCCTGGAGGGGGAACCCATGCCGGGTTTTTATTTAAAATTTGGCGTGGAGTTCCCGCTCAGGATTCATACCAAACACAGTGCCTGGTATTGGCGGGAATCCATGTTGGATCCCGTTCAATACAGTGTCGCGTCTCCTTCTCGCTATTGCAGCGAGCGCGAGATGTCAGCACCCTGTCGCCGAGATGTCGGCACCCTGTCGCCAAGAATCTCCGCGATGGGATCGCGATGGATATACAATGTCGGCGGCACCTACTGTACATGAACCAAAGGGCTTGAAAACCCTCTGGATAGAGAGAGCATTATCCTGGATCACAGACACTGGGATGTGGACAGATAGGGCTGGAATTTACAATTCTGTCTAAGAGTGGATAATGTGTCCACTTCCTCGTCTTTGGAGAAAAAGGATTCATTGAATTCAGTGCCGGATTGATCATCCACTACATCAGGGAAAGACTCTGGCTTTAGAAATCAGATGCCTGGGATGGTCCAAGGTCTGAGCCTGTTTGTCCTACACTGTCAGAATGTCGTGTTGAAACAGTCTGCAGTGAAACTGGCCAGACAGTGCAGCCTCAAAGGAGGCAACCACTTGACCCCAAAACCCTCATGCAGGTACAAAGTTGAGTTATTCTCTAGGCCCTGAGGGCCCAGCCATAAGTTTGGAGGGACAGGAGTTTCTCACAGGGCAGGAAGATCCTGAACAGTATGGTATTCAATGTCAGGCCCAAGTATTTTAATCTGTAAAATGGTTCCAACAAGGACTTCTGCAGGTTAACGATCCAACCAAAGCCCTGCAATCTGCAGTGTCTGCCGGACTTTGGCTAACAGGGATTGGGGGAATTAACTTTCAGCAGGAGATCATCCAGATACCCCACATTAATCACTTGAGCGTGGGGCAGAGTCAAGACTGGGGCGAACACTTTGGTGAAAGCTACTAGAAAGGACAACAATATAGGCATTGCACCACAAAACACAGACAAGGTTGATAGGGATGTGCAAGCAGGCATCTTGAATGAATGACGGTCTCCTGAAATGAGGAAATCAATAGCCTATCTGGTAGATTCCATACAGAGCTTCTCAATGCAAAGGAATATATTGAGAATTTCAAGATACAGAAAGTGCTACAACTCTCTATTTAGTGTGAGGTTGAGTAGAGATTTCAGTAGAGGTTGGTAAGGATCCCCTGAGACTGAGACTATTGAAGAAGAGCTGCCTGATTTTTCAGGAAGGGAGGCAAGTTTATAAGCATGAAGTGGGAAGGAGGCAAAGTTTGAAAAATTTAGTTGGTAGCCCCTGGAAAGTATAAACTGGACCCAGTAGTCGGAGATTTGCTGGAAATAGTAGGCCAAAAAGGCTGACAGATGACTATCAACTTGGACTAGCGGGGCACCCACTGGGAAAAGGGTTTGGAACCAGACCTGGCTGGTTTGAAGGGCCAAATCTTGCAAAGAAGGAATGTTCAGATTTGTAACTAAAGGATTGAGAGGGACAAAATTAAACTTTCCTATCCTCAGGAGTAGAAGGCCTACTTGTAGAAGCACAAGTCTTCTTTTACTGGGGGGGGGGGGATACTCTTACCCCCATTATCTCCTTGATTTACTGATCCAAAGAGTGGCCAAACAGGCCTTCACCCTCAAAGAACAGCTCTTCAAGGCATTTTTTGCATAGAGTTACACGGACCAGCATTTAAGCCAAATAATCCTGTGCATGTGGATGAAGAGAGAACTCATCTTGAAAACCTGGCAAAGTGTGCTGGCCCAGCCATTAACCCATTAGCGTAACACTACTGGTAAAACGTCTATTGACTGCACTGAGCCTATGCAGATTGGGGGAAGTGATTTAGTGCTACAATGACACTGTTAATAAAACTTTAAACACTGCTATAATATTAATGTAGCGATACCTTCAGTTAAGAGGGCCGCAGATTTAGTTTGGGCCCTGAAGACAGCTCCGCCAACCCCCAGCAATTTACTCGACCCCCTTCTGGCACAGTTAGTCTAGGGTAATATATATATATATATATCTTATGCTCTATGGTTAAATTCAGACACCAATGCAGTGATAGAAGAATAATGAATTTACTTTCTACTGGCAATAAAATCAACAGTTGTAACAGATCACATAAATCTATCTGCAGAGCCCTGCAGCAATAGTCACACTATAACTAGTAAGATATGGCGCACACGAGCCACGTGTAACATGTACCTCACTATGCACCCTATGGCGCAGCAACTAAATAAACTATCTAGATGGCCAGGCCTGACCATATAACTCAGTCTCTAGGGGGGTAAAATTCTTCGCATGCAAGTCTTTAAACGGTGGTGCACATTTCAGGAACACATTTGTAATCCAAGGGGGGTAAAAATTCCAACACAGTACACTCCACTAGAGATCCGTTTGACTCAGTTCTGCTATGGATCTCCAGTGGGGGAAAAGAACTGAAATAGGAACTGGTGGGCCACGGCAGTCTGTAGGCCTAGCAATGGTATACAGTATTTGTGGATTGAGCATGTGCTCGCTCACCCCTCCGGACGCGATCCCAGTCCGGGAACTTCCACCCGCTGTGTCTCCACACACAGCGTCCGCAGCGGTCGGGTCTCCGGCTCAGCAGCAGTTGAAGAAACCGAGTCAGATGCCACCCAGGCTCGAGATGGGGTGGAAGGCTCTTTTGGGTAGCAGCGCAAGGCCCCAGGCTTCAGGCTTTGCAACACAGCGGATCCGCACAGGAAGATCTCTCCACTGAAGTCTTGTGTCCCAAATAGACCGAGCTCCGCCTCGCCTCCTCCTTATATAACCCCTCCCATGAGTCTCTGGGGTGGAAACATTGCCGAAAGGGGTTCTGGGTAAGGTAGTCCTGGGAGTCTTAAAGGGGACCCCGCTACACACTCCCCCCACTTAAACTCTTTGGTCCCCAAAGATAATTCTAGCATACATTGCGTACAACCCTAGACAACATTGCGTAAGATGTTGGCATAGGGAATTCCCACCAAAACCGAGGGGTTGAATTCCCTTGCCCACAGGTCACACTATCATGAGTGGCCTGCCTAAGTGTGCCAGAGAGTGAGTGGGGGTTGCGCTCCACCAAATGAACAGTGAAGGGATCCGGATTCTCTGCACTCCTCCTGGCAGTGACCACAGAATCTTCTGAGCTCTTCCCCATTTGTGGGTAAGTCAACTTTTTGGGAGGCCTTATGACTCTTCGAGCCCTTTGCTCTCTTGGGGTTTCTGGCTCTGGTGCCACAGGCTCTTCTTCTGTAGCAGGTTCAGGCAACACGGCAGGCTCTGGAACATCTGCTGCAGGAGCCGAGGGATACATAGAGTCCCTAGGGTCCTTTTCAGAGTAAGTATCACAGGCATCTTCCCATTAATCTGATGAAGGACTAGATGGGATGAACTCAGTGGCTTCTGCATTCAGTTGTCCATCTATAGTGTCTTCAGTGGTTGGAAGATCTATAGCAGAAGTTCCTGGAGTTGGGGAAGGCCACAGCCAGTCAAGTTCTCTTCCTTCATCTCCACTAAGTTCAGAGGCCTCTCCATCTTCAGCCCGAGAGGTCTGGGACCGGGTGTTTGGCCTGGGAGTATCCAGAATAGAGACTGGTTCAGGGGAGTCCCTCACTGGAGGTATCCTGACTGCTTCAGCAAGTGGGAGCAGGTGGTTTCGATGCCACGTCTTCAGTGGTCCTACCTTCCCTTCTGGCTTCAACTTGTAGACAGGTAGGCCTGGCAGCTTCCTACAGATGACATAGGGTTCAGATCTCCATCTGTCTGCAAGTTTGTGTCTTCCAGGGACCCCCAGATTGCGTAACAGTACTCGGTCCCCGGGCTGAAGGTCTTGCACCCGGACCTTCAAGTCGAAGTTTCTTTTGTTTCGAGCTCCCCTTTGATCTGAGGCCGCTTGAGCTTGTTCATAGGCTACTTTCAGGCTGTGTCTGAGCCTGTCCACATATCCTTTGTGGAATGTGGCTGAGTAATGGTCTAAAGAGGTGCCAAAGGCCAGGTCCACAGGTGACCTTGCTTCTCTTCCAAACATGAGTCGATATGGGGAGTAGCCTGTAGCGTGACTGGTGCTTTGTAGATGGCCCATTGGGGCAGCTTGATGGGGTAAAGTCTTCCTCTGGATGCAGCGTGCACATGAATGGCAGTACTCTTCTACTTCTGCCCTCATGCAGGGCCAATAGAACCGACTTCTGACGAGTTGAAAGGTCCTTTCCGCCCCTAGGTGGCCGTGATTGTCGTGTAGGGCAATCAGAACAGTCTCTCGATGTTTTTCCAGAAGAAACAATTGCCATTTATCTTCCAGGTCATCAGAGGGGCCCTTTCGGTAGACCACTCCCTGATGCACCTGCAACTTGTCCCACTCTTTCCTCAACAGGCGAGCTTCCTTTGAGGAGTGGCGCAGGAGTCTATTTGGATCCTGATTCTCCAGGGCTTCCAGAACCAATTTCCCCATGGGGTCTTCTAATTGGTCGCACCTCAGCTCCTTCTTGGACAGTTTCGGCAGATTGTCTTCCTCCAGTTGGGTTACTCCACAGTATTGTTTGGGGACTCCTACCATGGTAACTCCTATCTCTTCCGCCCTCGAGCCTCCTCTGGCTTGTAATTCAGGCCCTTGACAAAGGGCCCGCACCCCGTCAGGTGCCACTTGAGTCCAGTCTTCTGTGTCACTGGTGGGGGCATGAGATCTTCTGGACAGAGCGTCTGCATCTCGATTTCCAGCCCCTGGCCTGTACTTTAGGCTGAAATTGAATCCAGACAGTGCGGCCAGCCACCTGTGTCCAGTGGCATCTAGCTTTGCTGTGGTGAAAAGGTAGGTAAGGGGGTTGTTGTCGGTCTTCACAGTGAACTCCGCCCCATACAGGTAGTCTTTGAGCTTGTCTACTACCGCCCACTTAAGGGCCAGGAACTCCAGCTTGTGAGTGGGGTAGTTCTTCTCAGAGGGGGTCGGGCTCCTGCTCACGTAGGCAACAGGCCGCAGTTGTCCTTCGTGTTCTTGGTAAAGTACTCCTCCCAGACCAACATGACTAGCATCTACATGTAGTTCATAGGGTTTGGTTGGGTCTGCATAGGCCAAGACTGGGGCAGTGGTTAGGCTCTTCTTCAATGCCTGGAAGGCCTCTTCACACTTCTGGTTCCACTGGTTTCTGACTGACTCTCCCGGCTTCCTGGGCCCTGAGTCGTCCTCTTCCCCCTCGGTCTTGAGTAGTTCATTCAATGGTCTGGCATTTCAGGTGAATCCTTCCACAAACCTCCTGTAATAGGAGCAGAACCCCAAGAAGGATCTGAGTTCTGTTACTGTGGTGGGACGTGGCCAGGAGGTAACTGCCTCCAATTTCTCAGGGTCTGTGGCCACCCCTTCTTCAGACACTATGTGCCCCAGATAGTTCACAGAAGACTGGTAGAACCGACACTTCTCAGGCGAAAGCTTGAGTCCCTCCTCACTGAGTCTTCTCAACACTTTTTCCAGCCTCTCTTCGTGTTCCTCCAAGGTTCTCCCAAAGACAATGACATCGTCCAGGTATACAAGGACTTCAATAAGGTTCATGTCTCCTACAGTCTTCTCCATGAGACGTTGAAAGGTAGCAGAAGCTCCAGACAGTCCCTGAGGCATTCGATCAAACTCAAAGAACCCCACTGGGGTTATGAAGGCTGTCTTCTCCTTGTCTTCTGGATGCATAGGGATCTGGTAGTATCCACTCTTGAGATCCATAACGCTGAACCACTTGGCTCCAGACAAACTCTGTAAAGCGTCCTCTATCCTCGGAGTGGTGTACTGGTCGGGGATGGTTCTCCTGTTGAGAGTCCTGTAGTCTATACAGAGCCTCAACGATCCATTCTTCTTCCTGGCCACCACTATCGGGGAGGCATAGGGGCTTCTAGACTCCCGGATAACACCAGTCCTCTTGAGTTCTGCGAGTTGTTCCCTTAGATCCTCCAGATCTGCTAGTGGGACCCGCCTGACCCTCTCTCTGAAGGGCTTGTCTTCTTGGAGGCGGATTCGATGGGTGGCACTCCTTGCACACCCCACATCGAACTCATCTTTGGAGAAGATCTTCTCCCATCTGGTCAACTGGGCCTTGGCTCTCTCTTTCCAAGCCCTGGGCAGATTCGGGTTTTCCATGGACAGCTTCTCCCAAACATCTCCTCCTTCACCCGTCCCCTTGACGTCTGACAGGGTAACCGGGGCAGCAGGGCTCACCTGGCCCAGCAGCATCATGGCTGGGATTTCCATAGGGCCACCTGTAGTGTTTCTAACACTCACCGGAACTCTACAATGGGCCTTCTTCAGAGCCTTCAGCGGAATCACTTCTGGTATCACTTCCAGACCGGAGGACTCTTCCCTTGGGTCGGACTCCAGCATGACAAAGGGTCCAGGCTGCTCCCAAGTAAGCTTCACAGTGGCTCTGACACAGGTTACTTCGCCGGGCTGCAACACTACCCCTTCTCTTCCAAGTCTCCACACCTTCCCTATCCCCTCTCCAGGGGTCTTCTGCTCTAGGACCAGCCGTTGGTAGGCCGTCTTCAGCATGGGGTGGATCTTGGTGGCCGCTGGCCCCTTCTCTTTCACTAGAGAGGTCAGGAGTCTTCGGACCAGGTCCATGTTTGTCCCTACTATAAGGGAACTCTTGTTGGCTCCTGGCGGTCGAGGGCACACAACAGCCAGGGTGTCAAACACTTCGGCCTTCCCAGCCACAGATGGGTCAAAGGTCATCTTGATGGGCAGGTAGCCATCATAGGGGAAGCTTTGGGTTCCAATCCCCCATATTTCCAGTTCCTCTATCTTCTGGATGGGCAGGTGACTCAAGTGCTTATCGTAGAAATCCCGGTATAATAGGGTCACTTGTGCCCCAGTATCCAAGATGGCTCTGGTGTAGACTCCCTCCACTTGAATGGGCACTATAGGAGATGGGCCTACCAGCTTCTCCGGATATGGCCTGGCAGGGGTCGCCTTCTTCTGGTCCTTTCCCTTCGGACACTCTCTCGTTCAACTCCCTTTGGCCTTTAGTCTTTCTTGAGCCTGGTATGCATTGATTTCCCTCCTTTCAATGGGTGTACAGACCCGCTGAGGGATATTATTGTTTTTCTTAGGTGTGCATCCCCTCTGGGGAATGCTGTGTCTCTTCTGAGGGGTCTTGCCCCCTTTCTCTGGGGTGTATCTCTGTTGAGGAATGTTGTGTTTCTTCTGAGGGGTTTTGTCTCCTCTTTTCTTCTGCTTCGAGCTTGGAGCTCACTGAAGATGATGGGCACCCGGTTGACTCCTTCACCGGGGCCCTCTGGAGTTTCCCACCGGCTTGCGGTTATCTGTTTTCTTCTTCTTGGGACTGGAACATGTAGCTGCAATGTGGCCAACTTCCCCACAGTTAAAACAGATTATGTCCCCCCAGTCTTGCAGAGATGCGGGTGCCGAAACAGCTGGGAACAGTTCCTTTCTCGCTACCTCTTTCTCTGGACCCTGAGTGTCTTTCGCCATCAGAGAGGTTAGCATCTCTAACACCTGAGACATTTGTGATTTCAAAGTGTCCACTTCTGAGTCCCTTTCTGGAGTCATGAGCGAGTTGACCATCACTGGTGTAGGGGCATGACTTGTCTTTATCATTGCCTGATCCTTCTGCAGTGCCTCCTCATCTCTGATGATTTTTATCAAATCAGAGTAAGTCAGTGACATTCCTCCTCCTGAGGTTTTCAAGTGCAACCAGACTGGATCCGAGCGTAACGCTCCCTTTAAGACTTGCTTCATTCTTGCCGCATCTGTATCTTGGGGCATCATTCCCTTCTTCAAGACAATCTTACACAGCAACCTGTTCAGTCTTCTGACATACTCTGAAAGCTTTTGATTTGGCTGTTGGAAAGTATGTTCAAATTGGTAGACCATCTCTGTCACCTTTTCTAGCTGACCAAACTCTTCCTGTAGCATGGCTAGACAGTCTTGAGCCGTGCAGTCTGTATTTCCAAACTAGAAACTTTTCACCGCTTCTGCTGCTGCGCCTTTAAGGCTTTCTATCACTCTTTGCCTCTTCTGCGCTTCAGGCACCTCCCATGCCTCCACTGCTTGTAATGCCTGTTCCACCCAAGTATCGAAGTCTTCCTCCCCTGCAGGGACAGGGAGCTTCCCTGAGAATGTCTTTAGTCTTCGGTAGCTAGTCTCTACATGAACCGTGCTTGTCTTCTGACATTTGGTTAGCAGGTCCCCTATTGCCTTTATCAATTCTGGTGATATAGCAGTGGCAGGTGCAGGTGCCACCGGGGGCGTCACCCTGTCTCCTCTTTCTGGTGAGGTACGGGCCGCAGCCTGCGGTGATCCCGTTGGTGATGGCTCCTTCTTTACAGTTACTGCGTGCGCCAACCTATAGGTTCTGTTGTCTGGCGTCCGCACACACTTGCGCTTGCAAGCCTTCGGCATCCCGTCCCAGTACTCCACTAGTGCATACTGATATGAGATGTCTGGGTCTGACTTTATCTCCGTCACCCACGGTGTGTGATCTGGGGACACTGACTTCATTAACTCCTCTACCGTTTCAGTCAACCATTCCTCCCCAGGGAGGCTGATGACTATCAAGCGGTTTGGCTCTGCCCTAGAGGCTTTGCACCACTCTTATACTGCTTGCGGGTCCATGGGGTCCATGCCAGTACTTCTGGCGTTCACCTGCTGTATCAGGATCCCGGACGAGAACCCCCACGTGCAGCGATACCTTCAGTTAAGAGGGCCGCAGATTTAGTTTGGGCCCTGAAGACAGCTCCGCCAACCCCCGGCAATTTACTCGACCCCCTTCTGGCACAGACAGTCTAGGGTAATATATATATATATCTTATTCTCTATGGTTAAATTCAGACACCAATGCAGTGATAGAAGAATAACGAATTTACATTCTACTGGCAATAAAATCAACAGTTGTAACAGATCACGTAAATCTATCTGCAGAGCCCTGCAGCAATAGTCACACTATAACTAGTAAGATATGGCGCACACGCGCCACGTGTAACATGTACCTCACTATGCACCCTATGGCGCAGAAACTAAATAAACTATCTAGATGGCCAGGCCTGACCATATAACTCAGTCTCTAGGGGGGTAAAATTCTTTGCATGCAAGTCTTTAAACGGTGGTGCACATTTCAGGAACACATTTGTAATCCAAGGGGGGTAAAAATGCCAACACAGTACACTCCACTAGAGATCCGTTTGACTCAGTTCTGCTATGGATCTCCAGTGGGGGAAAAGAACTGAAATAGGAACTGGTGGGCCACGGCAGTCTGTAGGCCTAACAATGGTATACAGTATTTGTGGATTGAGCATGTGCTCGCTCACCCCTCCGGACGCGATCCCAGTCCGGGAACTTCCACCCGCTGTGTCTCCACACACAGCGTCCGCAGCGGTCGGATCTCCGGCTCAGCATAAGTTGAAGAAACCGAGTCAGATGCCACCCAGGCTCAAGATGGGGTGGAAGGCTCTTTTGGGTAGCAGCGCAAGGCCCCAGGCTTCAGGCCTTGCACCACAGCGGATCCGCACAGGAAGATCTCTCCACTGAAGTCTTGTGTCCCAAAGAGACCAAGCTCCGCCTCGCCTCCTCCTTATTTAACCCCTCCCATGAGTCTCTGGGGTGGAAACATTGCCGAAAGGGGTTCTGGGTAAGGTAGTCCTGGGAGTCTTAAAGGGGACCCCGCTAAATTAACCACAGCGTTTACGGCGCAATCCCAAATGTAAAGTAGTAGATAACTCCCTAATGATTCCATATGTTATAAGTGAGTTCATAATCGTCCATAATATTGAATGCAGTCCATAATAAAACTCCTAGGACAAAGTAAGCAGCTCTCCCGAAAGACAGGAGTGGATCTCTGAAATGACAGTAAAACACCACAAGGGGGCACCACAAAGTGCAATATTAAAAAACGCTTTAATAAAGCAGCCAAATATGCACTCACATAAATCCACGAGGGGAGCGCTTGTAATTACAGTAGCATCTGTAGAACGAACAGGGCTGGGACAAGGGGTTGGCAGGAAGGACCTTGGGCACTGTGTTATCATGTGAGGTGGGGGGGGGCGCCACAAGGAGATTGGAGGAGAGGGGATGTGTGTTCAAAGGGGGAATTTGGGGGGCAGCAGGTGGTAAGTATTGTTCTAGGGGGGGAAATTTGGGGATGTGTGCAAAGAGTGGTGATTTATGGAGATTTGTGTCGGGGGGGGGGTATTAGAATGAAGATTTAGGTTAGGAGGGGGGATTGGGGGAGATTTGTGCTGGGAGGGGGGATTTTGATTGGGGTCAAAGAAGATATGTACTAGGAGGGGAAGTTTTAGGGGTAGAGCATTTGTGCTAGGAGGGGTGATTTTTTGGGGGAGAAGGGGCATTTGAGCTGGGGGGATTTGGGGAATGGGGGGGGGGTTTATGCTGGGAAGGGGGATTTCAGCAGGGGGGTGGATTTGTACTGGTAGTAAGGGGAATTTATGCTTAGAGGTTAGGCATGCAGATTAGTGCTCAGTTTATTTAGGGGAGGGGGGATTTTTGCTGACACATGCTCAAACTTATTGGGGGGGAGTGCAGTTTGGCATGTCGCCCTAGGCTCTAGATGTCCTGGTCTCTGCACTGTGAAGGATCGTCCATACACAGGGAAGGAGCGTCGGCAGCAGCTAACAGCATAGATGGATGAGCTGGAGAGCCGCACATTAGCTGAAATAGGAAGACATCTGAAACCATCATGAAATGCAGAACCAGAAGTGATGTCAGGCTGGGGGATCTGTTGCCTAGGTGTTCCAGCGCTCCCCTCATGGATTTATGTGAGTGCATATTTGGCTGCCTTATTAAAGCTGTTTTTAATACTGCACTTAGTGGTGCCCCCTTGTGTTGTTTTATTGGCTGCAGTTTTACGTGTCAAGGTTAATGTTAGGGATTATAGGCCTATCAATGATGCATCAAATGGTATAAATAGTGGTGTCAAGAATCAATTGTTATTGCACTATTGCCTCATATTCACCACAAACTTACAAGGATTGGTTGGCTCATATCTAGCTACAATAACAAAGACATCTGTTGAGAAAAACAAATTAAAATAATTTCAGTGGCAGCTGGAGGCATAGGAAATAGACTTGTGCACAACGGAAAAATTTGTTTAGTTTCGGCTCGTTTCTTTTCGGTCCTGTTGATTCGTAATCGTTCGTAATTTTGCTAGACGGGATTTTTCGTGTTCAGACTAATTTATATTTTCGTAAGCAACATTTTTCGTTGAATCGGAATGATTCGTATTAATGTAAGCCTTATTTTTCGTTGATTTATAATTCGTACTTTCAGTAGAGTACATTGTTTTTCGTTGATTCTGGACACAACTTCTACTTTCGTAACTTTTTTTGGATTCGTTGATTCGTAATTTACTGTGTCTCTCTCACAACGACGCTGCCTATTATGCCTAATGTGCTTCGAATGGATTTGTACTTTTCTAAATACATAGCGGTTATTTGTAACGATTCGAAATCTCATATTTTACTTTCGTTTTTTACATGCGGCTATAGCCTCCGCCCCTGTACAGCATTTTGAGAGGGAGTTCAGCACGGTGAGGGAGAAGCAGAGAGCAGAGCAGAGTGTTATTGTGCTTCGAATGGATTCGTACATTCGTAACTTTTTTCATAACGAATTATGCCGAAGATATTCGGGCATTCGCTATTTGCGATATAATTTATTTCGGATTCGGTTTTATTCGTAATTGCTTTGTTCGGAAATTCGAATACTTCCGAATGTCAAAAAGTTGCTAAATTTCGGACGAATTTCGATTCGTTACGAAACGAATTGCACAAGCCTAATAGGAAATATAGAGTGGGTAGAAGGTAGAATGGATTCTGCAAAGTATTAACAATTTCTGGAGTCTAATGTCCTACTGAAGAAAATTAACCTGAAAAATAGGATTTTTTACTCACCGTAAAATCCTTTTCTCTGAGTTCATGGACGGACACAGCTTCTTATTGACAAGTGGGTATTATCCTTCATTTAGGAGTGACTAGGCAGAAAAACTTGTAAAAAGTGTTACATCACACCTTCTACAGCACTGCCCAGGGGGCGGACCCTCTGGGTATAATCCCTCTCTCTGCACCTCGCAGATCAGTTTGTCAAAAAGAAATACAGACTCAAAACGAGGGGTGGGTGCTGTGTCCGTCCATGAACTCAGAGAAAAGGATTTTACGGTGAGTAAAAAATCCTATTTACTCTTTCGTTCATGGACGGACACAGCACCCACCCCTCGTTTTGAGTCTGTATTTCTTTTTGACAAACTGATCTGCGAGGTGCAGAGAGAGGGATTATACCCAGAGGGTCCGCCTCAGAGAAAAGGATTTTACGGTGAGTAAAAAATCCTATTTACTCTTTCGTTCATGGACGGACACAGCTTCCTATTGAGTTGAGTGGTATCTTGATATAGCGTGGTCTTACCCTGAAGGGTCCCAACGCGCTTACAAACACATACACATACTAGGGCCAATTTATAGACAGGATCTGATTAACCTACCAGCATGTCTTTGGAGTGTGGGAGGAAACCAGAGTACCCGGAGGAAACCCACGCAGGCACAGGGAGAACATGCAAACTCCAGGCAGATGGTGTTGTGGTCGGGATTTGAACCAGTGAACCTATTGCTGCTAGGTGAAAGTGCTAACCACTACACCACTGTGCTGCCCCACATTGACAAGTGGGACGTCCCAATGTCTAAAAACGAGGGGTGGGAACAGCATTAAAACAACTTCACCCCAAACAAAACAGAGCTCCTCAACAGAGGAGTTGCAACTCTAAACAGCCGCAATACCTTGCGGCCGAAAGAAGCATCCGAAGATGCACACACATCAACTTGTAAAGTTTAGTGAAAGTGTGAACGGACGAGCAGGTCGCCGCCTTACACACCTGGTGAAATAGAAGCTAGATGCTCTCAGAGCTCGGGCAGCGTCCAAAAAATACGTCGTCTCCTAGGATTCGACGGATGAAGACACAAGGATGGTAGTACAATGTCTTCATTGAGATGGAAGGTCGAACGACCCTAGGAAGAAAAGAAGGCTGCGGACGCAGCACCACCTATCCTTGTGGAAGATCAGATAAGGAGCCTTGCATGACAAGGCTGCCGGCTCAGAAAACCGCCTTAACTGACGTAAACCAAGAGGCATCTCTTGCCCTGGTCGAATGCGCCGGGAAAGGGAGGCGCCTGACCCTTCATGGCGTAGGCTTGATCACGATCTGTCAGATCCACCTAGAGATGGTGGCCGACGAGACCGCTGGGCCCTACTTGGGACCAGCCACCGAAACAGACAGTGAGTCTGGACTCTGGAACGTAGCAGTACCAGACAAGCATTCTCTCAGAGTTTGTACAACGTCCAAGGAATGCAACGTCGTCTCCTTAGGATTCGACGGATGAGGACACAAGGATGGCAGTACAATGTCTTCCTTGAGATGGAAGGTCGAAACATGACCCTAGGAAGAAAAGAAGGCTGCGGACGCAGCACCACCTATCCTTGTGGAAGATCAGATAAGGAGCCTTGCATGACAAGGCTGCCGGCTCAGAAAACCGCCTTAACTGACGTAAACCAAGAGGCATCTCTTGCCCTGGTTGAATGCGCCGGGAAAGGGAGGCGCCTGACCCTTCATGGCGTAGGCCTGATCACGATCTGTCGGATCCACCTGGAGATGGTGGCCGACGAGACCGCTGGGCCCTACTTGGGGCCAGCCACCGAAACAGACAGTGAGTCTGGACTCTGGAACGTAGCAGTACCAGACAAGCATTCTCTCAGAGTTTGTACAACGTCCAAGGAATACAATGTCGTCTCCTTAGGATTCGACGGATGAGGACAAAAGGATGGCAGTACAATGTCTTCCTTGAGATAGAAGGTCGAAACACGACCTTAGGAAGAAAAGAAGGCTGCGAACGCAGCACCACCTTATCCTTGTGGAAGATCAGATAACGAGGCTTGCATGACAAGGCTGCCCACTCAGAAACCCGTCTTAACTGGCATAACAGCCACCAAAAGGACCACTTTCTGAGAAAGTGTCAACAAGGGAATCTCCCTGATGTTCTCAAACTGTGGTTTCTGAGGCGCTTAGAGGCCATGTCGTTAAAACCATTGACTGCAAGCAGGATGGCATTTGGGACCCTGCGCCAGCAGGTCCTCTCGTAGTGATAGACGCCAAAAGGACGTCTGCTACACAAGCCCAACAGAGGTAGTGGAGGGTGGCCCGGAGGGGCCGCCTGCCGAACCCACTGTACAAACGTTCTCACTAGAGAGTGAACCACCAGGGGTCGTTGAAAAAAACAGCCAGGGCAGATACCTGCCCCCTAATTGTACTTAAAGTAACATTTTTGGCCCGTTCCCTGCTGAAGAACAGCAGGACTCTGGAACCAAATAAGTACACGGATGCCACCTCATTTCCTCACAATTGGATATGCAGACCTTCCAAGTGCGATGGTGATCTTCCTAGGGGATGATTTCCGAGCACTCCTCATGGTAGAGATCACTGAGTCTGACAGGCCCTGGTCTCTTAGCACCTGGCTCTCGAGCCATGCCGTTAAGCCAGTGACTGTAAAACAGGATGGCGTATGGGACCTTGCGACAGCAGGTCCTTCCTTAGCGGTAGATGCCAAAAGGCGTCCACTACCAGACGCACTAGATCGGCGTACCAAAGACGCCGAGGCCAATTTAGAGCAATTGGGACCATTGTAATCCTCTTTGCCTCCAGTCTGCGAAGCAGATGAGGAAGGAGCTTCCGAGGAGGAAAGGCATAGATTAGTCGGCACTGACTCCCCAGTGCCTTCAACGCATCTGTCGTGTTTGCCCATGGGTCTCTTGACCTGGCCACAAACCTCAATACCTTCCGATTGAGTCGAGAAGCCAGGAGACATACGACTGGCGTGCTTCCCCTCTGGTAGGGGAGCCCCCTTAGGAGGTGAGGCGACCTCCGATGCTGCAGCAGAGTTGCTTGTTCCTCCCTGATGATTGACATACGCCACAACTGTGGTGTTTGTCCGACTGGATTCTGACTGGACGCCCCTGTAGCCTCTGAGACTATGTGGAGAGGCAAAGCCAGATCACCCGGATGTCGGGCCAATGATCTGCAATGGGATTTCTAAGGGAGTCCAGCGACCCAGGGTGACTGAGCTCCTCAGACTCCTCTGCAACCGGGAAGACAGGCGTCCGCCGTGACCACCATTTAGTAAAAAGGAAGGAACAACTTCCCAGACAGAAATGCTGGTGATGTCAGCCACCAACTAGGGAGGTCCTGATTAGGTGGCTCACCCGGATTTCGATAATCCAGGGATGAAGGGGACTTGACCCTTCAGGACAGAGTTACCTTCTGTAACACTCGCGTGTGAAATAGTGCCTATGGTACCGCCTCGAAGGAGGCTACCATGAGGCCCAGGACTCGCCTGCAAAACTGGCGTGACAACCCATCTTTGGGATGTCAACTGCCGCACCGCAGCCCGAAGGGTCTGCAACTTTCCCCCCAAGGAAAAAAAAAAACTTACACCTCTGAGGAGTCCAGAATCAACCCTAGACACACTAGGATTTGGGATGGTACCAATACAGACCTCTGAGTGTTCAGCACCCAACCAAGTATCGGAGGGTCTGATAGGTTATAGACACGCTCACTTCTAAATTTAAGCTTTAAGTGACCCTCAGAAGAAGACCGTCCAAGTTGCCCATAATACCGATGCCACACTGTCTTAGTAGGGCCTGAATCGAGGCAAGCACCTTGGTGAACACCCTTCGTGCCGATGCCAGGCCAAAGGGGAGAGCCACCATTGGTAGTGGTCTTCCCCGGCCGCCAACGCAGACGTCTCTGATGCCTGGTGCATATCGAGACATGCAAGCATGCGTCCTTGAAGATCAAGGATGCCGGAAAATCCCCCGGATGGAGGGCAGCAACAACAGAGCGAGCCAACTCCCTTCCGGATCTTTGTACTTTTACAAAGCAGTTGAGGGTCCTGAGATCCAAGATAGGATGAACCCCCTCCTTCTTCAGCACTACAAACAGATTTGAGTAGAACCCCTGAACCCATTCCTTTACTAAGACAGGAAGGCCCACCCTGCGTCTCAGCAGATCTTGGACCGCCCCATGTAGGGCTTCCCGACAAGTCGGCTGAAGCTAGCGGTTAAGAGGGAAAAAATTAAAATAAAAATCTGTTCGGTAGGCAAGCACCTCCTGTGGCATCTTAAATGATGTCATCCAGAGAGGCCCCAAAATGTCTGTCGCCTTAAAAGGGCAGCTCCAACAGGGCCTTCTAGGAAGATTGGTCCGCAGACCAGCACCTTTGCCAGATCAGGCGGCGAACGCCACTGCATAAACGGAGGCTCAAGACAGCAAGGGAATAGTATCCATGTCTGACTCGCAGACAGACTCAAGGCCCAGTACCAACTGGTCGGTCAGAGCTACCTCGTTCGGAGGAGTCTCCCGTGCCTTTAACCCCTGGAGTAGCCTCTTTGCGTACTCAGTCAGTGTCTGAGCCATCAGAAAACCCCCACCAGTGTTTGGATGCACCACTAAGCCCCCCACTGTTTATAGGTAGCGAGTGTCCCTGAAGACAGGAGCCCCTTCCACTGGAATTATGGTAACTTGTTAAGTCTGGACACAGGGGGGTGCACTATTGGGGGAGAGGTCCCTCCTTTCAGGAAACTCTCCTCAAGGGGTACCGAACCGCAAAAAAATTATTATTCAGTGGGTTTCCCCACTCCTTGTACAAAGGCTTATCAAGATAAGACACACAAGGAAACACCTTAGCAATGCGGGTCGGTTTACGGAACCCAAAGGGGACCAGTGTGTTTGCTGCTTCTGCAGCATTCTCCAACCTTGCAGTGGTAAGGTCAGATACCAAAAGCCTTTTCGCAAGCTGACCTGGACTTGGAGTCATTCTCACTGTCCGATCGGTCACGGTCTGCAGTCTCTGATGTATCAGAATCTGGGCAATGAGCCACAGCCTGGTTCTGCATCAGAATTATCCCCCGAAGATGACTGGGGACGGGGGCGTTTACCACCCCTCGTGTTCCCATGCGCCGCTTCCACCTTGGCAACAAAAAGCCTCCAGGGGCACCAGCTGCCAACTCAGGTGTTTCAGGGGAAAAAAACGTCTGCTTCAGACGCCATGCTGACCCACACACCTGACACCCACAGGGACTCCAGGCAAGGTATTAATAGGCCACCCTCCTAGCTGCTGCAGAGATGCAGGGTCTCCCAGAGGACTCACCACCCTTGGAACGGTACCGCTATTGCTGCCGTGTGCTCCGCCTGTGATGCTATCCCACCGCTGCCTTTGTCAGTCTGATTCTTATCAGCGTTTCCCTGTGTGAAATTCCCGCCAGAGAAATGCACCCTAGAGGCCAGAGACTTCCTCAAAATGGCCACCAAGCGGCTGTATTGAAAACAATGTGGGCCCTATGAAAATGGCCGCCGAACCGTCAGTAGAGGCAAAAGCGGCCGCGGGCCACAAAAAGATGGCCGCTGAGCGGCAGTATATACATACAGGCGTGAATCATAGGAAACATGGCCGCCGAGCAGTCGATAGAGGCCAAAGCGGGTGCGAACCACAAAAAAATTGCCGCCGGGCGGCGATATACACATATTGGCGCGAACCACAAGAAAATGGCCGCCGGACAGTCACCAGAGGCCAAACAGGCATGGACCACAAAATGGCTGCCGACAGCATGGAGGGAGAAGGCACACACAGGTAAGCAGAAAAATAGGATTTTTGTACTAACCGTAAAATCAGTTTCTCTGACGTCCATGGACTGACACAGCCTCTTCATACTTGACAAGTGGGTATATGTCCCTGCTCATAGGAGAAGACTAGGCAGAATGTTAAATGTTACAACATACATTCCAATACCAGAGCTGAACAGCCCCGCCCAGGGGGCGGTCCCTCCGGACATAACCCTCCTACCTGCAGCCAGCAGCCTCAGTTAGTAACAAAGCAGTACAAACCTTAAAAGGAAGGGTGGGTGCTGTGTCAGTCCATGGACGTCAGAGAGACGGATTTTACGGTGAGTACAAAAATCCTATTTTCTCTTACCGTCCATGGACTGACACAGCCTCTTCATACTTGACAAGTGGAACGTCCCAAAGCAGTGTCAAAGAAGAGGGGTGGGAGCAGTTTTAACGGAAAAAAAACAAACTTCACTCCAAACAAGCAGAGCTCCTCAACAGAGGAGTTGCAACTTTAAACAGCCGCCTGCAAAACCTTGCGGCCGAAGGAAGCATCAGAAGATGCAGCCACATCAACCTTGTAAAACTTTGAAAATGTATGTGCGGACGACCAGGTCACCGCCTTGCACACTTGTGCAACCGATGCTTGATATCGGAAAGCCCAGGAAGCACCAATTGCCCTGGTTGAATGCGCCGTAACTGGAAAGGGAGGCGCCCGCCCCTTAAGGGCATAGGCCTGTATGACGGTCTGCCTGATCCACCTAGAAATGGTGGCAGACGACACCGCTTGGCCCTGTTGTGGACCAGACACAGCCACAAACAGTGAGTCAGACTTCCGAAAGGGAGCAGTAACAGACAGGTACACCCGCAAGGCACGTACCACATCTAACGTGTGAAACGCAAACTCTCTGGGATGCGATGGATGAGGACACAAGGATGGAAGAACAATGTCCTCGTTAAGGTGAAAGGCCAAAACCACCTTCAGAAAGAAAAGAAGGCCGCGGACGCAACAACGCCTTATCCTTATGGAGGACCAGGTAAGGCGGCTTGCAAGACAATGCCGCCAACTCAGACACCCGCCTGACAGAAGTAATGGCCACCAGGAAAGCCACCTTCTGAGACAAGGTTAAGAGAGGGATATCTCTGATGTTTTCAAAGGGCGGTTCTTGAAGAACCGAGAGCACCAAATTCAGATCCCAAGGAGGGAGAGGAGGTTTAACAGGGGGGAGCACATGGCGAACCCCCTGCACAAAGGTGCCAATAAGGGAATGACCTGCCAGCGGTCGTTGAAAGAAGACAGCCAAGGCTGAAATCTGACCTTTGATGGTACTTAAAGCAAGCTTTTGGGCCACACCACGCTGTAAGAACAGCAGGATCCCAAGAACGGAATACGTCCATGGACGCCAATCCAGCTCCTCGCACAGAGCGATGCAAGCCTTCCAGGTACGGTGATATATATTTCTTGAGGAAGATTTCCGTGCCCTCAGCATGGTCGAGATGACCGAATCCGAGAGACGTCGGTCTCTCAGGACCTGGCTTTCAATAGCCATGCCGTTAAAGCCAGCGACTGTAAAGCAGGATGAAGTATGGGACCTTGAGACAGAAGGTCCTCCCGCAATGGCAGACGCCAGGGAATGTCCGCGACGAGGCGCACAAGATCGGCGTACCAATAACGCCGTGGCCAATCCGGAGCAATGAGAATCACCGGAATGTCCTCAGCCTCCCCCCTACGAAGCAGGCGAGGAAGCAACTGTAGCGGAGGGTAGGCATACATCAGGCGATACTGACCCCACGGGGCAACCAACGCGTCTGAGGCGTCTGCCCAGGGATCCCTGGACCTGGCCACGAATCTCGACACCATGTGATTGAGTCGAGAGGCCAACAGGTCCACATTCGGTGTGCCCCACCGCCTGAAAAGGAGTTGAAACACCTCCGGATGCAAGGACCACTCCCCCTGGTCCAACTCCTCGCGGCTCAGATAATCCACCTGCCAGTTGTCTATTCCTGGAATATAAACGGCCGACAGAGCCGGCACGCTTCTTTCTGCCAACCTTAGGATGTGAGAGACCTCGGACGCCGCAGCTGAGCTCCGAGTTCCCCCCTGATGGTTGACATAAGCCACCGCTGTGGCGTTGTCCGACTGGATTCTGACCGAGTGCCCCTGTAGCCTCTCTGACCACGAGGAGAGGCACAGTCTGATTGCCCAGAGTTCCAGGACATTTATCGGTAGACGGGATTCGGAGCCCTTGGGCTGATAGTACTCCCCAAACTCCACTCCAGCCCGTAAGGCTGGCGTCTGTCGTGATCACCGTCCACTGTATAGGAGGAACAACTTCCCGAACCGAAGAACGAGAACGGGGACTTGTCCCAAGTGGACAGGATCTATTTCTGAGCCAGAGTCTGCTCTCAGAAGAAGATCGTCCAGATAGCCCACGATAGCAATGCCTCGCTGTCTCAGCAAAGCCAGAATCGGGACAAGCACCTTGGTGAAAACCCGCGGTGCCAACGCTAAGCCGAAGGGAAGGGCCACAAATTGATAGTGGACCTCGCCGATCGCAAAGCGCAGAAACTTCTGGTGACTCACACAGATTGGGACATGCAAGTAGGTGTCCTTGATGTCCAAGGACGCCAGAAAGTCCCCAGGCTGGAGCGCAGCAATCACCATGCGAATGGATTCCATGCGGAACTTTTGAACCTTCACAAAGGCATTTAAGACCTTGAGGTCCAGGATTGGACATACTCCGTCCTTCTTTGGGACCACAAACAGATTCGAATAAAATCCCTGAAACCTCTCCTGTGACGGTACCGGCACAATTACTCCGTACCTGAGCAAGTTCTGCGCTG
The DNA here is from genome assembly GCA_029206835.1 of Rana muscosa. Lineage (NCBI taxonomy): Eukaryota > Metazoa > Chordata > Amphibia > Anura > Ranidae > Rana > Rana muscosa. The sequence goes on along the minus strand of CM055122.1, from coordinate 12,494,937 downwards.
CCCCCAAGAGGGCCGCCCGACGCGCTGTCAGGAGAGGGAGATTTGAGGGAAAGAATCTGTTTGGAGGCCAGGAACGGAACTCTATCCTGTACCCCGAGGTGACCACCTCGCACACCCACCGGTCGAAGATCCGGGAGGTCCATCGATCCGTGAACCTGCAAAGTCGTCCCCCCATCCCGGAGTCGGGCGGGGGCAAGACTTCATGCGGTGGCGGGCTTGGTAGCCGGCTTGTTCGGCTTACGCACCCAGGTACGCTTCTGTCCACCAGCTGCACTCTGACTGACGAAAAAACCTTTTATGTGCTGGAAAGGAGGGGCCCGGCTTACGGCTCCTTACCTTTAGTAGTCTGAGAAAGGAGGGTGCTCTTACCCCCCGTGACATCCTTAATAATGTCATCCAGGGCAGCACCTACCGCCCTTAAAGGGCAAATCAGTCAGGAGCTTCTTAGAGGCCAGGTCAGCAGACCAGCATTTCAACCAGATCAGACGACGCAACACCACTGCAGACACGAGACTCTAGAAATTAAGGGTGCAGCGTCCAAAGTGGCATCGCACACATACACTAAGCCCTGCACCAGTTGGTGGGCCAGTGCAATCGTTTCTGGAGGAAGATTATGCTTCTGCACAGTATGGTGCAAAATCTTTGCCCATTCCATGAGTGTCTGAGACACTAGGGTCGCCGCTCTGATAGGATGTAAGGCGGATCCCAGCAAGGCGAACATGGCTCTCCTCACGACTTCCGACCTCCTGTCAGTGGGGTCCTTAAAGGCAGGAGTCCCCTCCATCGGGAGAGTTGTGGTTTTATTCAAACGGGTGACCGGGGGGATCGACTACCGGAGGAGAGGCCCATTTTTTAATCAGGGCCTCATCAAAGGGGTACCTAATAGACAGACGCCGCGGGAGCGCAAAAGTCTTGACGGCTTTTCCCAAACCTGATCTATGAACCTGTCAAAGAAAGGCATGTAAGGAAAAACTTCTTTAGAAGGCTTGGCTTTAAAAGAACCAAACGAGACAGCCTCCACCTGAGGTTCCTCAGCCGCAGCATCCAGCTTGAGAGTGTCCCTCACAGCATCAATGAGTTCACTTACAAGCGCCCTGTCATGTACTGAATCAGAGCAGGAGTCTTCCTCACAAGGAATGTCCTGTTCAAAAACATAAAAAAATTCAGAGCTAGGGTCCTGAGCAGCAGCTAGGCCCATATCTGAATCAGAGCACTCCCCTTGTGGAGATTGTGTGGGGAGAGGGCGCTTAATAGCTCCCCTGCACTCGCACGCCACTTCCATCCTGGCAAGAAATGAGTCCAGGACTGCCGACAACTGGTCTATAGGGACTGCAGGTGCAGGAGCATTGCCTGTTGCCTCTGACATGTATGGGGAAGCAGGTGAACCAGACTCCATAACTCGCCACTCTCTTAGACTTTTGTCAATAGTAAAAGAAAAGCCCACCCCCTGGCTGCGCTGGATGTGGGGTGTTACCCAGGGGACTCACCAACCCAGGTAGGACCGCTCGGCTCCGCAGCCTGCGCTGTGCTTACAGCGCGAGTGAGCAGTGAGGAGAGTGTGAGGTGAATCACGCCGTGTCAGCAGCAATAGAGGCCAAACAGCACAAAAAGCGTGCACGGATCCAATAAAATGGCCGCCGCAATGTAACTGTGCCATAGCGATCCACGGCAAGATGGCCGCCATGCGCACTAGGCCCCTGTAAATACATACAGTGTGAGAAAAAAACATGGCGCACCAGGCCCCAAAATACTTAAAACATTCCCCAGCTCAATGCAGACACCATCAGGCACCCCCGGGACAGAGTGACCCCCAGGCACCCCCAGACAGCACAGCACCAGAGTAAGGTGACAGAGAGCAACAAACAACAAGGGGGAGACAGGGAAAATCCCCCATAACAGAGGAACACACAGCATGTACTCACCTGCGGAGGCAGGAGAGACTACTTACCCCTCCTAGAAGGACCCACTGGTGTGTTCCTGACAGACCTATCACAGTGCGGTACTGAGTAGCTGTTGGCCCGGTCCACCGCAAAAGATACAACAGAACTGCTCAATCTTGTGTGGACCGCGGAGCATAAAAGCACCGGCCACCCCTGGTGTCGTGGGGCATGTCGTGAACTGAGTCTCACGCAAAGCGAGGATCAGCACACTCGATGGTCGGACAGGGAAGACTACGAGGATATCTTGTACCCAACCTGTTGCCCAGCCGACAGTTGATAGAAGATCTCAAAAATAAAACAATAAAATTCCAAAAGGAATAAAAAATATCTTCAGGAGACTGGCTCCGAAGAGAGCCACGTTCTCTCCTCTGCTAGGCAGAAAAAAACTGAGGCTGCTGGCTGCAGGTAGGAGGGTTATGTCCGGAGGGACCGTCCCCTGGGCGGGGCTGTTCAGCTCTGGTATTGGAATGTATGTTGTAACATTTAACATTCTGCCTAGTCTTCTCCTATGAGCAGGGACATAAACCCACTTGTCAAGTATGAAGAGGCTGTGTCAGTCCATGGACAGTAAGAGAAATTAAATTTTTTAAATGACAGCTACAGCGCAGCCCCTCTCCAGATGGAGCCCCCTAGATGACCCCCAGCACCTAGCAACCAGCCTTAACTCAGAGCCAAGGGAGGAGGGAAAGCAGGGAGAGAGGAAAGAAAGGGCCACAACCACTTACTTGATCTCTCCAGGAATGCCCAGCCAAGTCACCCTGCCGAAGCAGGGGAGCTACTTACCTTTCCTGCGTGGATCATGCTGAAAGACATTCCGGACAGATCTACATCAACGCACGGAGGTGACTGTCGGCCAGGCATGCTGTGATTGAGCCCTAGGGAACGATCGTATGCATGCCCTGGAGCGCGAGCTCACCGGCCAGGCTACTGCGACTCGGCCGTAAAGGTCAGCCGTAGCTGAGTGGTCCGATGCAAGCCCTGGAGCGTAGGCTCACCGGCCACCGTAGAGCGATGGGCATGTCGTGGAAAAGCCAGCGCGTAGCTAGGGTCGACACACGCTCGATGGCCGAAACTGGGGGGACTACAAGGATTGAGGATCCAGCCTGTCACCCAGTCAGCAGTTGATCGAAGATCACAGGAAACAAAAAAACAAACATAGAAAAAATTTCCCCCCGGACCAGTGGGCCCGAAGGAAGCCATGTCCTTCTCCTTACTAGGCAGAAAAAAAACTGATCTGCGAGGTGCAGAGAGAGGGATTATACCCAGAGGGTTCGCCCCCTGGGCGGTGCTGTAGGGGGTGTGATGTAACACTTTTTACAAGTTTTTCTGCCTAGTCATTCCTAAATGAAGGATAATACCCACTTGTCAATAGGAAGCTGTGTCCGTCCATGAATGAAAGAGTAAAAACCTTTGGACATCCAAGACAATGATCCAAAACATACAGTACTGTACTTCCAGTATCAGCCATACTTCCATTATTAAATGATAAAAGATTAGGATTTTAGAATGGCCACATTACACTGACTTGAATATTATTAAAAAACAGTTGATATATCTCAAATGTTTAATGCATACAAGTCTGACTAAACACTGGAAGAAAAAAATCCAAAAATAGTGTGAAAAATCCTAAAGGATAGACAGATTGTAAAATGTTGTAATATTTGGAGGGTTTGTTTTGTGCTAAAACAATTGTTATTGGCTACAGATTAGACAGAATGTCCACATATCAACAAACCACATGTTTGGTTTCATTGTATTCTAGTTGCTGATCAAAAAAACAAAACAAAAATGATCCATCTATGGCTAGCTTAATCACTTAAGCCCCGGACCATTTGGCTGGCCAAAGACCAGGCCACTTTTGTTTGCGATTCGGCACTGCATCGCTTTTAGACCCCTTTCACACTGGGGCATTTCTCAGGCGCATTGGCGTTAAAAAAGCGCCTATAAAGCGCCTGAAAGAAGCCTCATCTACAATCCCAATGTGAAAGCTTTCAGAGCCCTTTCACACTGCCAGCGCCCAAAAAATGCTGGTAAAGTTCCGCTAAGACCCCTTTCACACTGGGGCGTTTCTCAGGCGCTTTGGCGGTAAAAAAAGTGCCTCAAAGTGCACTTTGATTTACTTATTAATTTGGTTTTGCTTTGATGTTCTCTATTCTTATCGATACTGACTGCTTTTTCTATATTTGTGTAGCGGGCATGCACTTTCCCTCTGTATTTAAAACTGGCAGAGACACCAGTAATGTGCAGTTCCCTGCAGCCCAGCGGGTGGCGCTGTCGCCTTGGGCTGGGGTTGAACCATTGCTGTGTACCGTACCCCTTTTTATCCTCCCTCGGCAGTGGTATGGTGGGGCGGGGAACCCACCGTGCTTGCTGGGAGAGGGTATAAAGGGGCCGGCCATCTTTGTCACGGGGTCGGAGTCCCAGGCACCTTCAGCCTGAGGGCGGTGGTCGTGTGGAGGTCCTAGGCGGCCTAGGCCTAAAGGACGTTCGGAGGTCGTGTTCCATCCCAGGCACCTTTAGCCTGGGGTGAGGTACTCGGATGGAGGTCTGGAGCTCAGTGCCCACCACTGAGTTCCGCGAGGGAAGGAGATCCTTGGAAACCCCGGGAGTGGGTACCCGAATCCAGAGGCGTAATGGACCGGGAGGGGGTACTTGCTTGAAGACCTGGTGCAGCATATTGCCAGCGACGGGTGAGCCTCCACCAGAGAACGCCTGGAAGGATATTTCCCCTCGATCGGAGACCACAACCCACTTTTAGGAAGGAAAGTGGAGAGTTCATTGTGTCTGGGCCTACTCGTATCCACACCCCTCTGTCTGTTCTACTCATTGAGGGAGTCCAACTGTCTGTGCATTACTCTGTTATCTGAAGAATAAAGGAGTGTTGGACTTTAATGGTGTGGGGCTCATTTTCTGGCAGGCATTGTTTCAAAGGAGGTGGAGGCTCTGATGCAGAACACCGACCCGGAGGTAAAAAAAAGGAACTTTGCTTACACCTCACAACTATCTGCGGTGAAGGCTTGGCGTGGTGACCCTGCTCTCTCTCCTCTAAGGTACCCCCTAGACAAGAGACAGACGAGCTGATATGAGAGTGAGAGAGGGGAGGCCGCTACATTTGCTTTTACCTATTATAAATGTACGGTATAGGTTTCATTGATGTATAGACATCATCAACTCATTTTGTGAGATTTTTATTATAAATTTAATATTGCAATTTTTATTTTTAATTGTTCCAATATCTAGAATCTTTTTATACATGATATTCATTACATCATTATTGATGGATCTATATTTTTATTATTGTATTTGAAAACCGTATATTAATTGTTGATCTTATATTTTACATACTTTCCTTATATTTGCTTACATTAATCTGCTTATCCTGTACCGGCGGGTTGTCTTATTTCCTATTCTCTCGTCTTTCCGGCTAGGATTATTTCAACCCCCACATAGTGTGATCTGGTGTTTCATTCCTTCGGGTTGTGCTCACTTGATTTCCACTATACCTTACCATCTTAAATAGATTTTTGAGAAGGGACTATTCCCTTCTCTTTACGGTTTATTGTTTAGGTGTTTGTTTTTCCTTCCTTTCCCTTCCCTCATCTTCCCACTTTGATTGATATTATCCCTAGATGTCTCATTTAAAAGCCACCTTATCACCTCCCCAAGTCAAGCTTTATTCCTTGAATATACGTGGACTTAATGTACCTGAAAAAAGATCACAATTACTTTTACTTTTACAGAAAACCAAAGCAGATGTAGTGTTCCTCCAAGAAACACACTTTAACCACTTGCTTACTGGGCACTAAAACACCCTTCCTGCCCAGACCAATTTTCAGCTTTCAGTGCTCTCACACTTTTAATGACAATTACTCAGTAATGCAACACTGTAACCAAATAATTTTTTTGTCCTTTTTTTCATACAAATAGAGCTTTCTTTTGGTGGTATTTGATCACCTCTGGGTTTTTTATTTTTTGCGCTATAAATGAAAAAAGACCGAAAATTTGAAAAAAAATGCATTTTTCTTCGTTACTGTGATAAAATTTTGCAAATTAGTAATTTTTCTTCATAAATTTTGGACACAATTTATGCTGCTACATATCTTTAGTAAAAAAAAACTCACATTAGTGGATATTATGTGGTCTGTGTGAAAGTTATAGAGTCTACAAGCTGTGGTGCAAATCATAACAAATTGATCACATCTGATGTACTGACGGCCTATCTAATTTCTTGAAACCCTAACAAGCCAGGAAAGTACAAATGCTCCCAAATGACACCTTTTTGGAAAGTAGACATTTCAAGGTATTTAGTAAGAGGCATGGTGAGTTATTTGAAGTTGTCATTTTTTCCCACAATTCTTTGCAAAATTACGATTTTTTTTTTCTTTTCACAAAATTGTCATTGTGATAGCTTATTTCTCTGACATGGCAGGTGCATACTACAAATGACACCCCAAAATACATTCTGCAACTCCTCCTGGGTATAACGATACCACATGTGTGGGACTTTTTCACTGCCTGGCCACATACAGAGGCCCAACATGCAGGGAGCACCATTAGGTGTTCTAGGACCATAAATTACACATCTAACTTGTTGACTACCCATTACACTTTTGAAGGCCCTGGAGCACCAGGACAATGGAAACGCCCACAAAATGACCCCATTTTGGAAAGCTAACACCCCAACGTATAATCTATGAGGCATAATTAGTCTTTTGAACTGTTCATTTTTTTCCAGAAGTTTTGGGAAAATGTGGGAAAAAAATTAAAACGCATTTTTTTTACGCAAAGTTGTCCATTTATAAGATATTTCCAACACATAGCATGTACATAGCAAAAATTACACCCCAAAATACATTTTGCTACTCCTCCTGGGTATAATGATACCACATGTGTGAGACTTTTACACAGCCTGGCCACATACAGAGGCCCAACATTGAAGTAGCACCGTCAGGTGTTCTAGGAGCATAAATTACACATCTCATTTCTCAACCACCTATTACAATTTTGAAGGCCCTGGAGCACCAGGACAATGGAAACGCCCACAAAGTGACCCCATTTTGGAAAGCTAACACCCCAACGTATAATCTATGAGGCATAATGAGTCTTTTGAACGTTTCATTTTTTTCCAGAAGTTTTGGGAAAATGTGGGAAAAAAATGAAAACACATTTTTTTCACACAAAGTTGTCCATTTATATGATATTTCCAACACATAGCATGTACATAGCAAAAATTACACCCCAAAATAGATTCTGCTACTCCTCCTAGGTATAATGATACCACATGTGTGAGACTTTTACACAGCCTGGCCACATACAGAGGCCCAAAATGCAAGGAACACCATCAGGTATTCTAGGGACACATAACATGCACACACCAATAATTACACCCCAAAATACATTCTGCTGAGCAAAGGGTAAACAAAAGATTACCTGTTGTTTTAAAAGCGCAGTTGTCCACAGGAGGATAGCACTGGTCCAGGCAGCAGGCAGGGACTTGGTCAGCAAAAGCAATCGCAATTGTCCAGGCAACAGGCAGGAATACTGTCCATAGTTCGTACAGGCAGCAGGCAGGGATACTGCCCGTATACAGTCCAGGGTCAGTGAAAGCAGAGATTGTCAGCAGTGCCAAAATATTGGTCCTGGTAGTAGGCAGGTCCATGTGGTGTGGTCAGTTCATGCAACAGGCAGAGGCATGATGGCATAGGTCCTACAGGCAGCAGGCAGAAGTAAGGCCTTGTTCAGGACTGAATGGGGACAGGGGTAGAGGCTTCTCCCACCCAAATCTCTTTGAAGCCTCCGAGTCTCCAGACCCTAATCTAGGAATGAGAAAACAAAAACAATTGTTTTCTTCATCCAGAAAAACAATTCTGGAGCCCCTCACATATGTGAGACCCCTGTGTTATGAATCCCACTAGTCCACTGGCAGGGTAAAATATCAGTCCAAGAGGCAGGCAAAAAGCATGGTCAAACATTCCAGGGTCAGTTCCAGATCAGGAAGAGGTATGTACAGAATCTGTAGGCAGAAGCGTGGTCAAATAACAGTCCAGGGTCAGTTCCAGATCAGGCAGAGGTATAAACAAAATCGGTAGGCAGAAGCGTGGTCAAATGACAGTCCAGGGTCAGTACCAGATCAGGCAGAGGTATAAACAGAATCGGTAGGCAGAAGCGTAGTCGAATAACAAGCCAGGGTCAGTTACAGAGCAAGCAGATGCATAAGGGGTGTAAAGATAAATGGCAGGAAGTGAACTAATAATTGAGTTTGGTATGGTAACGGCGGAAACAATCAATCATGCAGAGGCCTGGTTCTGAAGGACATTGGGCACAATAATAAATGGTGTCTCTTCTCTCTCCTCTTTTGGAGCACACCCGGCATTTTTTCTGGCTTTTTTGGCCTGTTGGTCTGGGAGGGATTTTATCTGGGAAGTGGCACTCGGAGAGTCGGCTAATGACATCGGATCTAATGTTTACTGGTGGGCTGTTAGGGTATATAAGGGCAGTGGTGATTTCCTCCTGGTAGAAAAGGAAGGGTTTGGGTCTTATAGTGGATTTCCGATAGATGACATAGGAGTTGTACATGGCCAAATTAAATAAATAAATGGAAACTTTCTTATACCACTGGTATGTTCTTCTTGTGGAAAGGTAGGGTTCGAGCATCTGGTCGTTGAAGTCGACACCCCCCATGAACTTATTGTACTCGTAGATGCATTTTGGTTTTTGGATCCGGCCATTCCTCCTGGTGATTTCAACTAATTCATTGTTGTGGATGGAAGAAAGCACGTAGACGTCTCTTCTGTCCCTCCACTTCACAGCCAAAATGTCCTCATTCCTAAAACTCGCCGCCTCCCCTCTTCTCAATTTTTTGGTGATTAGGCTTTGAGGAAAGCCCTTCCGGTTCATCCGTACGGTGCCGCATGCTGGAGTGTTCTTTCTGTGAAGGTTTCGAAACAGGGGCAAACTTGTATAAAAATTGTCCACATACAAGTGGTAGCCTTTCTCCAGAAGTGGGTTTATGAGTTCCCAAACTACTTTCCCACTGGTTCCTATATAGTCTGGGCAATTGGGGGGGGTGCAGTTGGGTGTCCTTCCCTTCGCATACGATGAATGCATACACATACCCTGTGGCTCGGTCACACAGTTTATAGAGCTTGACCCCATAGCGGGCCCTTTTGCTGGGTATAAATTGTTTTATGCCCAGCCTGCCAGAAAATTTTATAAGGGACTCATCCACGCATATATGTTGGTCTGGGGTAAACAACTGGGGGAAGGTTTCAGAAAAATAATTTAGTAGCGGCCGAATTTTATAAAGCTTATCAAAATTTGGGTAATTCTGGGGAGGGCACTGGGTATTGTCATTGTAGTGTAGGAATCTCATAATCATTAGATATCTGGACCTGGGCATTACTGAGGAAAAGATGGGCATATGGTAGATGGGGCGGGTTGACCAATATGAACGCAATTAATTTTTTCCGTTTAGTCCCATGCAGAATGTGAGGCCCAAAAAAATTCTAAACTCCTCCACTGTAAGGGGTCTCCACTCATAGGGATGGGCATAATAGGACGTTAGGTTGCTTGCTATGAACTGTTGGGCGTATAGGTTGCACTGGGCCACAATTGATGCAAGCATGTCGTGAGTGAAAATTAAATTGAAAAAGTCAATCGGGGCAAAATTTTCTGTGTCCACCTGGACTCCTGGATGGGCAGTGAAAGGGGGAATGTTGGCTTCTCCTGAATTAGGAGGAAGCCACAAGGGGTTCTGAAGGGAATAGGGAAGGCTGGCATGGGACCTAACCCTTTGGGACTGAGATGACACCCCACTGGTACGTGGCCTTGCTTGCCTGGTGGATGGCACTGCGGTGCTGGTGGATGGCACTGCGGTGCTGGTGGATGGCACTGCCTCCTCAGCAGAACGCCTTCGTCTGGCGGGCGGGCCCTCCTCCTCCTCCTCCTCCTCCTCTTCTGAGGCTGTCAGTGTTCCACTGCTTAGGACAGGCTCGTAGTCCACGTCAGACTCATAGTCTGAACTTGCGGAGGAATCCGAATCGGAGAGCTCCCCATTGCTCTCGTCGGCCGCAAGAATATTGTATGCCTCCTCGGCTGAAAATAATCTTCTAGCCATTGTTGGCACTAAAGACACGTGGCACTAATACGTGGCACTGATGACACTGATACGTGGCACTGATGACACTGATACGTGGCACTGATGACACTGATACGTGGCACTTATACGTTGCACTGATGACACTGATACCTGGCACTGATGACAGGTGGCACTGATGGCAGATGGCACTGGCAGATGGCAGTGGCAGATGGCACGGGCAGATGGCACTGGCAGATGGCACGGGCAGATGGCACGGGCAGATGGCACGGGCAGATGGCACTGGCAGATGGCACTGGCAGATATGGGACTGGCAGATGGCACTGGCAGATGGCACTGGCAGATATGGGACAGGCAAGAGGGCACTGTTTTTTACTGTGTATGTGTGTTCTCACTCACAATAATTGACAGCAGCAGCACAGATCTCTCTGTCTCCTCACACGTTGTCTCTGTGTGAGGAGAGAAAGCCGGCAATGAGAGATGATCTCATATGTTTACATTTAAGATCATCTCTCATTGGGCAGTGAGATCGAGTGCTGAATGGCCTCTGTGATTGGCCATTCAGCACGATCTGTGATTGGCTGTGTCCAAGGGACACGGCCAACACAGATTTTCCCCGATGCGCGCTCTCGGGAGCGTGCAGGGAGAGTGTAAATACAAGGACGTCCTGGGGACGTCCACCCGGCAGTTCAGGTCCGCGCTGCAGCCGTCTTTCGGCTATAGCGCGGATCTGAAGTGGTTAAAACAAACAATATACCTAATCTATATAACAAACTTTATCCAATGACCTATCATGCTACTTGTCCTACATCTAAATCTAAGGGCGTTTCTATTTTAGTCTCTAAAAATTGTCCTATTCAGATCCAAGATACTATGATAGACGATGAAGGTAAATTTATCTTTTTAAAAGGTAAATTATATAATAGACCTATCACTTTAGCTAATCTATATGCTCCTAATAAACAACAGGTTCCCTTTTTTCGAAATACTTTTGAACTTCTCACTACTTTTCAGACTGGAATGCTTATTGTGGGAGGAGATTTTAATCTGGCCCTCACTCCCTCCCTTGACACTTCATCTGGCTTCTCCTCTATGCCTTACAGAGCCCTTCACTCGGTTAAAAATGTACTTAAAGGTCTTACTCTTCATGATGCTTGGCAGACTTTACATCCCAACACGAAAGATTATAAAATGTTTTCACCACCCCATAATAAATACTCTAGGATTGACAATTTTTTTATCTCAATCTGATCTTGAATCTCTCACAACAGCTAATATTGATCCAATGATCCTATTGGACCATCATCCCATTTCCATTACCCTTACTTTCTCTTCCGTACCTTCTAGATCTAATATCTGGAGATTAGATAATTTGCTTCTTACAGATCCTGAGAATTTGAAATGTTTAAATTCTCGTCTTTTACAATAATTTCAATAAAATGACTCTTGTGAAATAAGCTTGATGAACATATGGGCTGCGCACAAATGTGTAATAAGGGGAGAGCTTATCTCCATTGCTGCAAAACGATGGAAAATTAGACAAGCCCTTCTTACAAAACTTTCAGAACAAGTTCATTCTCTTGAAAGTAGACACAAACAATCTCTGATGGACAGCTTATTTAATTAATTATTACAAGCTAGGGAAGCTCTACTAGACAAACTTGGGAAAAAAACTAGACGTAAATTTGCTCTGACGCGTAAATTATTTTATGAATCTGGCAATAAATCTGGGAAATTACTTGCCAGAACTCTCCAATCTAAAAAGGCTGCCCTTACTATTCATTCCATTACAGATCCTGCTGGTAATACATTTTTCTCTTCCTCTGAAATTGCTACTCAATTTAAAAACTTTTATTCTAAATGATATAATTCACAGACCTCAAAAGATCGTTCTATGGATAGAAAAAAAATTATTTCAGATTTTTTATCCCAATATAGCCCGACTCCAATTACCCCTTCAGAACCCACTGAATTGGACAAACCAATTAGCTGGGACGAATCAATTAAAGCCCTGAAACAACTGAAATCAGGCAAATGTCCTGGTCTTGATGGTTTGTCTGTCAGTTATTATAAATCTTTTAAGGATACAATTCTGCCATACTTCTTAAAATCTTTTAACTCTATTGATGCCTCTTATTCCCCAAACAGAGATTTACTCGAAGCTCATATAACTATGATTCCAAAACCAGGCAAAGATGCTACATTAGTTTCTAATTATAGGCCAATTTCTCTCCTGAATGTTGACCTAAAACTTTATGCAAAAATTATTTCCAATCGCTTACTTCCCTTACTCCCTGACTTAATCTCCTTAGATCAAATTGGATTCATTCCCGGGAGAGAGGCGAGAGACAATACCCTAAAAGCCATTAGTATTCATCATTGGTTAACCAAATCCTCTACACCAGGCTTTTTCCTCTCTCTGGACGCGGAGAAGGCGTTTGACAGGGTAGCTTGGGATTACATGATTGAAACACTAAAAGCATTGGGGTTTCGGGATCGTGTGCTTCAATTTATACTTGCTCTTTATTCGTCCCCTACTACTAGAAAAAAAATAAACGGTTGCCTGTCAGACGCCTTCTCCGTTTCTAACGGGACGCGCCAGGGTTGCCCCTTATCTCCTCTTATCTTTGTTCTGACATTAGAACCTATCCTTCGCAGACTTAGAGCTAACCCAGACATCAAGGGAGTGGAAATTAATAATAAACATTATAAACTGGCTGCTTATGCTGATGATATTTTATTATTTCTTACTGATCCCATCACCACACTACCCAACCTTTTAAAAGATTTTTATTTTTTTAATCTGATATTCAACCTGCAAATTAACTTTAGTAAATCCAAAGCTCTGAACATTTCTTTGCCTACTAATATAATGTCACTCTGCCAACAAAACTTCCCCTTTGGATTGGACACACGTGCTCTGACATATCTTGGTATTGAAATCCCTATAAAACTAGATAATCTTTATTCATCCAACTTTGTCCCTATTCTAAAAACTATTCAGGATGATTTTCTGGAATGGAATAAGGGTTTCTTTTTGTGGTTCGGGAGAGCTGCAATAATAAAAATGAATGTTCTTCCTAGACTTCTTTATCTCCTTCAAACTATACCAATTAAATTACCTACCTCTTTCTTTGCTACTTATAAAAGGATTTGTCTGAAATTTGTCTGGGCATCTAAACAACCCAGAGTGAAATAGGACAAGTTAACTACTCCCACATTATTGGGTGGAATTGGCCTACCCGACATTCAAAAATACTACTGGTCCTGTCACTTATCCTGTATAATTGACTGGCACCTCCATAATGAGACCAAGGCATGGATAGGAATGGAAGCAGCAGTTTCCGATATACCATTGCACCATTTACCTTGGATTAACCCTCGCAAAATTCCTGGCGGATATAAAAATCACCCCCTTACTGGTCCTACCTTACTGATCTTTCGTTCACTTTGTAAAAAAATTAATATTGCATCATTTCCTGGACCCATTACTCCTATTGACCGTAATCCAGACTTTCCCTTAAAAATCTCTAAACCTAACATACATGGTTATCCTTTTACTTCTTCCATTAGAGCAAAATCTCTTTTTGATAAAGGGAAGTTCATTTCATTCGACGGCTTTACTGCACTGATTCCAGACAGAGGTATCTCCTTTCTTGAATATATCCGGATTAAGTCTCTATTACAGTGTTTCTCAACTCCAGTCCTCAAGGCGCCCCAACAGGTCATGTTTTCAGGCTCTCCATTATCTTGCACAGGTGATTTGATAATTTTTACTGCCTTAGTAATTTCCACACAGCCATTTCATCTGAAGGAAATCCTGAAAACATGACCTGTTGGGGCGCCTTGAGGACTGGAGTTGAGAAACACTGCTCTATTACTTGATTCTGTTTCGCCTTCTCAATGGTAGAGAGACCTGACACCCTTTGAAAAACTATGCACAAAATCGGAACCACAAAGACACACTATATCGACCATTTATGCTCTGACTTTTGCTGACATCAATCCTAAAGATGACATAGTTAGCCAAAAATGGGAAAGAGAACTTACTATGGACCTTACTAGAAAAGAATGGGAACATATTTTTACATACATCCATGAAGGTTCCCTAAATGTCTTAACTCAGGAGAATGGATTTAAGATATATTCCAGATGATATAAAACACCAGACATAATCCACAAATTTAACCCCGATACTAGTCCTCTGTGTTGGCGATGTGCGGCTGCCCAGGGAACACTCCTTCATATTTGGTGGGATTGCCCTCGAATACAACCCTTTTGGAAGGAAATACGTTGCCTTATATTCCACATAACAACATATAAACTTGATTTTACTCCTGCTCAATACTTGTTACACCACATATCCTTACCTATTTCACTTTACAAAAATCTCTTGTTATGCATCTTATTAATGCGGCAAAGCTGTGTATACCTATTCATTGGAGGGATGTTTCATCCCCATATGTATCTGAATGGTTAAAAAAAGTCCAAACTATTGCTGAAATGAAAGATTTAATACAACAGGCCAATGACACACCATTTAAATTCAATAAAACTTGGGCTAACTGGATACAATTTACTAATTCTTCAGAATATCCTACCCTAACCTCTTTTATTCCTTAACTTGACTTGGGGATGTTTACACTAATAGTAATCTTAATATAAATTAATATTTTATTCTTTGTAACAATTATCCACTCTTCTCTTTATCTGACCTTATGCCCTTTTTTTTCTTTTAATATATACTACATTATCACATGAGATATCTAGATTACCATGTTTAATTTATTTTATTTAGTTCTGTATATTTTATTTTTCAATACATTCTATGTTTTACTTGCTCATAATATATATTTAATACACTTTATATTTATGAATATTATTCTGCACATGGGATTTCTTGTACTATTTCTAATGCGTTTTTTTTATATAATGTTATTTATACCCCCCTTTTTTTATGTTGAAAATTTAATAAAAACATTGAAACTAAAAAAAGTGCCTCAATGGGAAGGGGCGCTTTAGGAGCGGTGTATTCACCACTCCTAAAGCGCTGCACAGAAGCTGCTTGCAAGACTTTTTTTGACGCCCTGCCAGCGCAGTGCCTCAGTGTGAAAGCATTCGGGCTTTCACATTGGGATTTCAGGTGAGGCTTCTTTCAGGCGCTTTACAGGCACTTTTTTAACGCTAAGACCCCTTTCACACTGGGGTGTTTTTCAGGCGCTTTAGTGTGGAGGCACTCAGGCTTTCACATTGGGATTGCAGATGCAGCTTCTTTCAGGTGCTTTACAAGCACTTTTTTTAACGCTAAAGTGCCTGAAAAACGCCCCAGTGTGAAAGGGGTCTAACTGATAATTGCGCAGTCGTGCGACGTGACTCCCAAACAAAATTGACGTCCTTTTTTTCCAACAAATAGAGCTTTCTTTTGGTGGTATTTGATCACCTCTGCGGTTTTTATTTTTTGCGCTATAAACAAAAATAGAGCGACAATTTTGAAAAAAAAGCAATATTTTTTACTTTTTGCTATGATAAATATCCCCAAAAAATATATAAAAAAAAAAAAATGTCCTCAGTTTAGGCCGATACGTATTCTTCTACATATATTTGTTAAAAAAAATCGCAATAAGCTTTTATTTATTGTATTTTTTTTACTAGTAATGGCGGCGATCTGTGATTTTTATCGTGACTGCGACTTTATGGCAGACACATCGGACACTTTTAACACTATTTTGGGACCATTGTTGAGATATTTGTGCAAGCATAATAAATAATACCTATAATGTTTGTAATATCCAAGTAACAGTTTCTTTGTTGTCTTTGGCCAGGTGAATGTAACATTCCCTAACATGCAATACTAAAAGAAAAATAGCCATACCAACATTTAACCATGAGAGTTAACATTCAACAATTGAGACAATAGCCTAACATTCTAGGCTAAGAACAGTCAGTGAGCATGGAGGTGGAGACTCACCACTTTGTATGAATAGAAAGGGCTGTAAGGGTTGGTACAGTGGTAATAATAGCAATTTTAACTACCCTGAAATTGGTGGAGTAATGGCACTGCTGGAACAGCAACAGGGTGGAAATCTATAATCCTATTACGAGAAAATGGTATGGTACATTTTATAGAAGCCCCATCTAGAAATTATGCTCTGTTGGACCTGGTAACGTCAAACTATGTGTAACTGATTACTAAGAGTTAGACTGGGAGGAAAAAATGTTGATGAAGTACACAGAACAGAAATGGAATATTTCAAATTGACTTTATGCGAACACACTGCAAAATATATTCCCATTGATGAGTTTAAAAGATTTTGAGAGCTTGAAAAAAATCTATATACCGTATATACTCAAGTATAAGCTGAGTTTTTCAGCACATTTTTTTCTGCTGAAAATGCCCCCTCGGCTTATACTCGAGTCACCTTTTTGTGCCTGATCTCCTGGACTTTGGGGACCCAGTACTGGCCAGCCGTAGGTCCCCTGGACCAAAACTTGGCACACATGTAGCCTCACTCTTCCTCTACAAGTATGCAAAGTTTTTTGTCATCCAGGGGACCTACGGCCGGGGAGCACTGATTTTTCAAAGCCGGGCACCCCTTCCATAGACTCTCATGTTAAACAGTCATTTCTCCACTGAATTTGGGGACCCGGTACCGGCCGGTTGTAGGTCCAAAACTTAGCACACATGTAGCTCCATGTCTCCTCTATAAGTGTGCAAAGTTTTTTGTCTGGGGGACCTACGGCCGGGGAGCAGCGATTTTTCAAAGATGGGCACCCCTTCCATAGACTCCTATGTTAAACGTCAGTCTAGTCATGGGCACAGTGAGGCATGGACACAGTGAGGCACAGTGAGGCACAGTGAGGCATGCACATGGACACAGTGAGGCACAGTGAGGCATGCATATGGACACCCTAGGCTTATACTTGAGTCAATAAGTTTTCCCAGTTTTTTGTGGTAAAATTAGGTGCCTCGGCTTATATTCGGGTCGGCTTATACTCGAGTATATACGGTAGTTCACACCCAAAGCTAAAAAAAGCTATAGAGAATAATAAATGGCATTTAAGAAATATAAAAATTAAGGAACACAATCATTATTTAAAAGTTACAAAGAATATTACAGATTATGTTAAAAGTACAGTATTTATAACACGCACTTTTTTCCCCTTAAAATCAGGGGGAAATCGTGGGTGCGTGTTATACGCCGATCCCCACCGATCCCCGCTGATTGTGAGCGGAGCGATCACAGCCGAGATACACATAGCCGAGTGTACTCGGCTCTTCTCGGCTTCGCTCACAGTCACGCCCAGTCCCGCCATTGGACCTGTGTTATGTCGATCAGAGGGCGGGACTGGGCGTGACTGTGAGCGGAGCTGAGAAGAGCCGAGTACACTCGGCTATGTGTATCTCGGCTCCGCCCAGTCTCTGCGATCTCGGCGGCGTTTGCTCCGCTCCGCCCAGTCTGCGGCGATCTCGACTGTGCCAATTTTAAATTCATCCAAGGCTGCAATGGACACTGGGGGCAAGGCTGCACTGGGGCAAGGCTGCAATGGACACTGGGGGCAAGGCTGCACTGACAAGGCTGCAATGGACACTGGGACAAGGCTGCAATGGACACTGGGGCAAGGCTGCACTGACAAGGCTGCAATGGACACTGGGGCAAGGCTGCACTGACAAGGCTGCAAATGACACTGATAAGGCTGCATTGATGGGCATTTAAATGTAAGTTTTTTTTCCCTTAAACTTCCCTCCTAAAAGTTTTTTTCCTTAAAATTCCCACCTAAACATGGGGTGCGTGTTATACGCCGGCGCGTATTATACGCCGATAAATACAGTAAATCAAGGCTGCAGAAAAAAAAAGCTTTCTTAAAAGCGTAGGACAAACCCCCCAAAATTCTTCACATATATTAATAGTAAAAAGATTAGATCTGAGCATGTAGATCGTTTACAAGACAATTTAAAGTTGCTAACTGAGGACAAAGCAAAGGCAAACATATTGAATACATTCTAAAAGCTTTGTGTATACTACGTCCATAAGGGGGGATATTATTCACAGTTCCACAAGAACCCCAATGGCTCAATATTGATATGGTCCAGAAACATTTGGATAAATTAAAGGTGAATAAAGCACTTGGACCAGATGGATTACACCCACGTGTCCTCAAAGAGTTGAGTGCTTTTATTTCACTGCCACTCTTTCTCATTTTTAGAGACTTTAATAACTGGCTTGGTATCTCAAGATTGGGGAAAGGCCATTGAGG
Source organism: Rana muscosa (assembly GCA_029206835.1). Lineage (NCBI taxonomy): Eukaryota > Metazoa > Chordata > Amphibia > Anura > Ranidae > Rana > Rana muscosa. Next base: position 12,476,646 of record CM055122.1, on the reverse strand, counting down.
TGCCTATATTTAAAAAAGGATCAAAGCCTTTACAAATAACTGTGGACCAATTAGTTTAAAGTGGATGTAAACCCACTCTCATCCTTTCTAATCTACTGCCATAGTGGTTATCTATAAGGATATACATGCCTGCTGCATGTATCCTTACCTGTCAAATCTCTCCCCTCTGTTATGAGACCCGAAAAACTGCAGATTCTGTGGGTGGGTCTGTTGTCTGGAGCTCGGTGGGTGGCGTCCTGATGTCAGTAGACTCCCCACCCACCTCTATACTCCCCTTGGCCAGGCATCAATATTTCTTACACTGAATTTCTGCTAGTCTTGTGGATTATGCCGCATGATCACTAACATCCAGTTAAAACCCAGGAAAGTCACCACATGACTTCAGAGTGCAAAATCATGCTGAGGTGTGGAGCAGCCAATCCTGGCAGAGCTGGAGAAGAAAGGAGGAGGGGATCTGAAGTACACAGAATGTACACAGAATGCCTCTCTCACACTCATGCATGAGATATGTAAATCACCTGTCACTCACAGAAAGGGGGAGAAACGGACATCTATTTCTCTGTCTGACTGTTTTTATCTCACTGAAAAAAGATAAGAGGACTTCTCAGAGCTGGATTAACTCTTCGTGGTAAGACTGGGCACAGATTACATGAAATCCTATACTGTACAAGGTGCAAGCCTTAATTAAAAAAACAAAAATATTCGAGTTTACATCCACTTTAACTTCTATAGTCAGGAAGTTACTTGAGAATTTGATAATAACCATATGAAAGAGTTTTCCTAGAAAACAATATTTTTAGAAAGAGTCAGCATGAAATACCAAAAGCCAGACATTGTCAAACAAATCTGCTTTCCTTTTATGAGAAAGTAACCAAAAACGTAAAGAAAAAACAAAAGTCAAGAATTGGCTGAGGATATTTGGACTTTGCAAAAGCATTTGGCACAGTTCCCCACTCACAACTAATGTGTAACTTAAAGTGGTTGTAAAGCCACTGTGTGTTATTCTTACAATCCCCAGTGTCACATTAAATTATGTGCCCCAGTGTATGTGCTTTTTAAAAAATATGCTGCTTTATACCTTATTTCATAGCAGCGCTTGGTGCTCACGTGGCTGCCCACTGCTCTCCTCTCCTGATCTGATAACTACAGAGGGAGGGACTGAGAATTCCCAGCTGACATCAGCCGGCAGGAGAGGAGGGTCACATTAGCGCCGAGCGGCACTTTGAAATAAGGTATAAAGCGGCATATTTTTTAAAAAGCACATATACTGGGGCACATCATTTAATGTAACACGGGATTGCAGGAAGAACACACAGTTATTTTAGCAGCAGGAGGGGAGGGGCGGGGAGCAGATCGGCACTGTCGCTAGCTGACAGGCAGGGAGAGAGAGGGAGTAAGACAGCGGGATGAAGGAGGTACGTAAACTGACGGTATGCTTTAAAGGAACAGGATCAATTTTTTTTAAAGATTATAGGCTTAGAAAATTCAGTTTGTAAATGGATCAAAAACTGGTTAAAAGACAATATTCATTAAGTTGTGATTAATAAGACTCTAAATGGTCTAAGGGTATTAGTGGTGTCCTTCAAGGTTTAGTGTTGGAACCCTTACTTTTTACCGATTTATAAATGACAATTTTTTTTTTTAACAGAGATGTTTATTGAAATACAAATCAGCATTACATCATCAAAGCATAAAAGACATAGATACAACTTAATACAAGAAAGTCAGCAGAATATCCACTTAGAACTGGGGACCTAGTCCCCGAGCAGGTATAGTATTGCAGAGACACACGTCATATCTCTAACAACAGACTGAGAATTCAATTGGCTGAAGGAGTACGACTCCTTACCCTTGTGCAAAACACGTGCAAATGGAGGGTAAGGCAATTGGGGGAAAAAGGGGGGGGGGAGAGGGCGGTGAAAGATGAAGGGGAGACTAAACAGAAATATAACATGCAAAAAAAACCTCAAACGCTTTCCCTGTATCAGTTCAGTATATCTCAACCATTAGCATCTATCCATACCGACCAGACTTTGTCAAACTTTACTGGGCATTGCCTACTCTGATATGTGAGTCTGTAAGGTGGGAGGACAGAGTTTACTGATAGGCACCAGGATTCTCTTGTGGGCGGTTCCGCCAATTTCCACCTAAGGAGGATCTCCCTCCTGGCATAAAACAGGGAGAATGTCAAACAGAGCTTAATATATCTATCCCCCTGAACCTCCTCCAGATGACCAAGCAGAAGAGTCAGGGGCTCAAGCGGGATCTGTGTCTCACACACCACCGTAAGAGTATCAGCAACCTCCTGCCAGTAAGGTTGAAGTTTAGGGCAAGACCAGACCATGTGCCAGAATGAACCTTCCTCCACTCCACACCTGGGACACATTGAGTCTCTAAGGGGTAATATACGGGCTAGTCTCTGTGTGGTGTAGAAGGCCCTGTGAAGGAATTTGAGTTGTATGAACCTGTCTTTTGCCTCTATCATCGATGGGATGAACGTAGCAACACACTCCTCCCTTATTTTATCATCAAGGGCCGGCAAGTCCACCTTCCATTTGTTGAGGGATTGGGTCGGTTTGACGTCATATGCCACCGTCAGGTACAAATATAAAGAAAGAAAGGGGCCTCCACATGGCACTGGAAGTCAAGAGACGCTCCACCGAATCCGACTCCAAGGTTATACTTTCCAGGAACTGAGCTCCAAAGGCGTGTCTCAACTGCCAGTACCTGAACTCCCATGAGCTGGGTATTGAATACAGGGCCCTCAGGTCGGGAAACGTCATCAGTCTGCCTTCCTAGACTATATGTTTCAAGGTCAAGATCCCCTTTCATTCCCACAGGGAAGGATCCGGCAAAGTGTGGAAGTGGGGGAGCATCGGGTTCTCCCATAAAGGCATGTGGGGGAGACATGATAGGGTCTACTGTAGACTGCCCTAGCCTCCTGCCAGACCCGCACCGTAGTCCACATAGGAGTGGTCATAGAGGGACAAGCCTTCCTCTCTCTAAATACAAGGTTACTAAGGGCCGCATAGGAGCCTAGTGTGGCTGCCTCCAGGGTAACCACCGGGTTTTGTCTGGGTTGGGAAAACCACCAGCGAATGGTGACAAGAACAGCGGCCCAGTAATAAATCAGGAAATTGGGGAGCGCCTGCCCCCCCCTGAGAGGGGGAGGTAAAGGATACGCTTTGCCCCTCTGGGGGGTTTCCCGGCCCAAACAAAGGCTATCAGCAGCCCCTCCAAGCATTTGAAAAAACTCTTGGGAAGGTGGACTGGGGTATTCCTAAAAAAAATAAAGAAATTAAGGCAAGAACACCATCTTCAGCAAATTAACCCTACCCACCGGCATAAGGGGGAGAGTGCGCCAGGCGGTACATTTAGCGGTGACCTGGTCCATTAGGGGTTGTAGATTGCGGCTCACGTATTCAGTCATCACATTAGAGACCCGAATCCCCAGGTATTTGAAATCTTCTACCCATTGGAGCTGTGTTTGGGTATCGGGATAGGCGGGCAAAGGTTGGAGAGAAAAAAGGACCGACTTGTCCCAGTTGATGCGTATTCCAGAGAAGACGCTAAACTGATCGAATATGGATAGGGCCTTACGAAGTGAGGAAGAGGCGTCCGCAAAATAAAGCAGGGCGTCAGCCGCGTAAAGCAAGATTTTTTCTTCGATGATCCTTACCCGAATACCCTTTACCTCCCCGTCTGCTCTAAGAAGGGCGGCCAGGGGTTCCATCGCCAGGGCAAAAAGCCCCGGGGAGAGGGGACATCCCTGCCTCATTCCACGATTCAGCGGGAATGTATCAGATAAGCAGGCATTCGTATACACTCTGGCTTGCTGATTGGCATACAGCATTTTAATCCATAGCTGGAATTTAGGACCCAGGCCGAATTTAGAAAGGACTGCCCACAGATATCTCCACTCAACGGAGTCAAAGGCCTTCTCCGCATCCAGAGAGGCCACCAACCCTCCGCCCTCCCTTCCTGCTCTAGCTATGTGAGTGAAGAGACGCCGTATATTAATGTCGGTCCCCCTGCCCGGCATGAACCCGGTTTGGTCAGGGTGGACCAATGCGGTGATGACCGTGTTAAGCCTGTTGGCTAGGACTTTGGCCAGGATCTTCGCATCCACATTAATCAAGGAAATAGGCCTATAAGAGGAGCAGATGGAGGGGTCCTTACCAGGTTTCGGTATCACTACTATGACCGCCTCGCCCATTGAGTGTGGGAGGGACTGTAGTTCTGTTGCTTTCGTCATCATAGTGTGGAGCCTAGTAGTCAAAACGTCTGGGTATTGCTTATTAAACTCTATCGGTATACCATCGGGCCCAGGGGTTTTGCCCGACTGCACACTTTTCAGCGCCTTGAGTGTTCCCTCAAACATGAGGGGCCTGTCCCGGTCCCCCCATACTTATCAGTGAGGACAGGGACGTCAACAGCCTCCAAATAGGAGAACAATTTGTCTTCACCATAGTTCACTCTGGATGAATAAAGAGACCTATAGTAGGAGACGAAACAGCTATTGATCTCCTCAGGGGTATACAAGAGATCTCCACCAGGTCCAAGGATATAGGGAACACTGGTCCCCTCGGACTGCTCTCTGGAGAGCAAGGCCAGAAGTTTGCCCGATCTCTCTCCTTGCTCAAATATACGTTGGGATTGTGCAAGCAATTTCTTTTGAGTGAGAGAAGTCCTGAGGGACACAACCTCCCTGGTCAGGGATTGCAATTGAGCGTAATGTTGGGGGTCCCAGGAGCCTATATACAACGTCTCCTGTATGGCTGCCGCAGATTGGGCTTTAGTTAAGGCAGATCTCCTCTCTTTCCTAACCCTGGCAATGATGGTCTGGTACTGCCCTCTCGTGAACGCCTTAAAGGTGTCCCACACTACCGTAGGCTCCGCCGAGCCCGCGTTGGTTACCCAGAATCCCTCCATCAATTCCCCAAACTGAGCATCCATGTCGGGGTCCAAGACTCAGAACCTGGAGAGCCTCCAGAGTCTGTTTGTGGGGGGGAAAGGGGGTGCCCAACTTCAAGAGGAGGGGCGCATGATCTGAAATTCCCCTAGGCAATATTTTGATATCCTGAACCCTAGACAGGACCGACTGACCGGAAAATACTAGATCAATGCGAGAAAGGGACCTTTGTGAAGCCGAGTGGCAGGTGTAGGCCCTAGATTGGGGGTACCTCGATCTCCACACATCCGTCAACCCATAGGTTTCAGCCCAGGTCTGGAAGCCTAAATAATGGGAAGTTGCACTCGCCATCCTATCCAGAGCAGGATCTGGGGTCATATTAAAGTCCCCTAGCAAAACCATGTGGTCAGTCTGCTGCATAGTCAGCTATCATGGAGGTTATTTTGTTGAGCACCAGCAGAGACGCTGGAGGCGGCAAATAAAGTCCCACCACAGACCATGTCTGCGAAAGGATTCGTGCACTCACAATAACATATCTGCCGTCTGGGTCCAGCGCCACGTCCAGGAGAGTAAAGGGCAATGATTTGTTAACTAGGACACTGACTCCGTGGGCGAAGTTGGAGTAAGTGGAGTGATAGTGACTACCCACCCATGGCTTTTTGAGGGCAAAAGTTTTGCTGCCCACCAGGTGAGTCTCCTGAAGGATGCATATATGGGGGCTGTACGTCTTAATAAACTGAAACACCAGGGACCTCTTGACCGGAGAGTTTAAACCCCTGATGTTCCAGGACATAATGTTAAGGGATGACATCAGGGCTAAACAAGTGCAATAGTTCAGGATAATGCAAGGAAAATCCCGGTGGACCCGGTGACTGGACCCAGACAAGGCGAAAGTAACACACATGCAATGCTGGAACATAAATCAGAGTGAGCAGGAGCAGTAAATCAATAAAACATCTGAACAATGAACTGTAAAACCTGAACTGGGAAGGGCTTCCAACCCCAAGTTCCAACTCAGCGCACCGGCTGCAAACGGGGGACCCGTGTAAGAGGCGATCTGGACCCCTCCAGATCTCATTCGGGGGTCTCCTGAGCGTAACAGAACTCCACTGCATGCTCCTCCGCCGGTAACAGGAATGCAACTGGGTTCAATAAACATATCTCCCCAGCAGGGGCAAGGGAAAAAGAAAAAAAAACAGTCTCTATACCTTCCAGTGCAAAGAAATGTCACCCCACCTGGGGCTCCTAAGTTCCTGCAAGGTAAAATCCCAAGGGTTCCGGAAGGCATGTGGCAAAAAATGTGAGCTAGTCTCTTGATCCTGTCAGGGGCACTGAACTTGAGTAGCAGAAAAAAAAAAAAGAAATGAACATGAACGTAGCAACTGAAAACTGAACCTGAAGAGGAGGGAGCCCATAATCAGGGCAAGGCTGACGTGTAGCTGTGAGATGCTCCTCCATGGGTCAGATTCCCCCAGCCCACAACAGGTCACCCTGGGGAGAGGGGGAGCAAGCGGACAGGCAGTCACTGCAGGGGGGGACATGATAGGGATGAAAACCAAGTCAGCAAGAAGACCCAGCCAGTGGGGCAGGAGAACAGGGGCATCAGCAAGGCCCCTAAAATGTACATGCCCACTACAGATCAGGGCTCCCCAGATTCAGCAACATAGCAAAGTGCAGTACTCGCTATCAGCCAGAGCGGTAGGGAATCAAGGCAGCCGGAGGCCTCTTGTGGTGTGTGGAAGAAGCGGGACGTCTCGCCATCCTGAACCGGAAGGCGCGATGGGAAGAGGACACTGTAGCGAATTCCACAGGGTCTCAATGCCGCCTTCACCGCGTCGAACAACTTGCGCTGCTGCTGGATCTCGATGGAGAAGTCGGGGAAGACCATCAGTTTAGCATTCTGGAACTTTAGATCCCCCTGCACTCTGGAGGCCCGGAGGATCTCATCCCGGTCCCAGGAAGTTCAGCATGCGGAGGATGAAAGTCCTAGGGGGAGTCCCAGGGAGGGGCGGCTTCGGCGGTACCCGGTGAGCCCTCTCCACGGTGTAGTGGGGTGAGAAGCAGGCGGCCGGAATGAGATTGCGGAACAAGTCCTCCACGAAGCCTGTCCGGTTTCTCCCCTCTGCCCCCTCAGGCAAGCCAAATATCCGGAGGTTATTCCTCCTATTTCTGTTTTCGGTGTCCTCCGCTCGGTATTCAGGTGCCTTCACTCGAGTCTGGAGGGTGCGTAGGGTGGCCGAGTGTTCCATCACGTCCTCCTCAGTCTGCTCAATCTGCTGCTCAGTCTTCGTAACCCTGGAGCGGACCTAATTCAGGTCTTGGCGCATGAGGCCCATATCCAGCTGCAACGCCTCAATCTTGGCGTTGAGGGTCGATTGGCAAGTTGCTATTGCCGCCATTACCTCCGCCAGCCACGGCGGCCTGGGTTCACTCGGCTCCATGTTGGAAGTCTGTGAGGCCACGTGCGAGCAGCGCCTGGAGCGAGTCTCCATGCGGGCGGGAGAGGCCGGCGGCGGAATCTCCGTGTGGAGGGGGAATTTAAGCTTCTTCCCTTTACTGGACTGCGATCCGGAGGACCTGCGCCTCTTCCGGGTGTCAGCAATGGGTATGGTGTGCGATTATCCCGGGTGGAAGCGGATTCTTTTCAGAAAGCCAGCGGAGATTGTGGAGAGTGCGACCGCTCACGTCGCCATCTTGGACACGCCCTCATAGAATTTGGGTTTAAAAATACAATTTCTGTTTTTGCAGATGACACCAAGCTGTGTAGTGGAAAAGCATCCTCACAAGATGTCTCCAACTTACAAACAGACCTCAATACACTGTGTACTGTGTAAATGGGAAACTACAGTATGTGGCAAATAAGCTTTACCATGAATAAATGTAAAGTAATGCACTTGGGGGGGTTAAAAACATGTAAAGGAAAAGAAAGGGGGGGGGGGCGCCGGTGTTCTGGCAGATCACGAATTTTATTTTATATTTTATTTATTTATTTTCACATTTACCCTCCACCCTCCCTCTCCCCCCCCCCCCATTATCCCTCTTCTCCTTTAACATATAGTTTGTTTATTTTCTTTCTGCTATACCTTTCACTTTCCCACTAACGCAGAATATTTCCTTATACCCTTAAACTTTATCCAACTTCTCCATATATCTACACATTTTTCTATTTTTCTATTTTATCTTCTCCATGATTATACAGTTCTTCCATATTTTAAATATATTCCAGTCTCTTATCGATGGGCTCTCTGGGGATAGCCAACATTTTCATTTGAATCAGAAATTTTGCTGCATTTATTAAATGCGGTATCACCAATTTCTTATTTTGCTTTATTGTAAATTTAGTATTATGAAGTTTGAAAATTCCTGGGTTTTTGGGCATATTTATTCCCGTAATTTCATGTATTTGTTGTATAACCTCCAGCCAAAAGTTCTGTATTTTTGGACACTCCCACCATATATGGGCCATTGTCCCTCTTCTCCCACAACCTCCCCAACAGAGCGATGATTTCTCTGGTTATGGTATGTGCTTTGGTAGGTGTTATGTACCATCTTGATAGGCATTTATAGTTAATTTCTGTCATGTTTGTGTCTATTGCTATACCACAAGACAATTTCAGTAATTTCTCTTTCTCATGCTCACTCCAAGTAGCAGAAAGTTCCCCTTCTCATTTTCCTACATAAGGTGGGGTTACTGGCTGAGCCATTGTGGTAAGGATCTTATAGACCTGGGAAATACAGTGCTTTGGTACCACCAGTAAACTGAGCAATTTTTCTAATGGCGTTAGGTCTTCCACTCATCTTATTGGCTGTGGTAAGGTCGTTATAAAATGTCTTAACTGAGGATATCGCCATTCATCAATCGTCATTAAATCCCTTTTGTGCCCTAATTCCTGTATTGTGCATATTTCTCCTCCTTTCATAATGTCCTTTAGTTGTGCTTTTCTTGCCCTGGTAAGAAGTAATTTGTTCCCATGAGAGATAAGAATGGTGAGTTATACTGTATTCCCAATTTACTTGTCTGTGAAACCAATCCCAAATTCTAAATACATTCAACGCTAGTACACTTGTGTCCTTAGAAAAATGCCGATACTGTTGTGGTACCCAAATCACCTTATCTAAAAGTGCCTTACTTAAAGCAGAAGTAAACCCATCGATTTGATAGTTTCAAAAAACAGTTAACATTCCCGGCATGCCGGGAATGATAGCTGTCACATTTGCTTGTGCTCTCAACCAAACTGTCAAACCATCTAATGGCTGGTGTCATAACAGATCACATGTGCAGCATCATGGCAGTTGCAGATTAAACAGAGGCCAAGATTGCAGATTCCTTGGCTGAAAGGATCGCAGGGTTTACTTCCACTTTATTGTGTTTTCATTTTTTTCCCAGCTTTTTTCCCGTGAATTAAATATCCAATCTACTATTTGTGTTAACAAAACTGTATTTTAGTATCTTTTAAAATCTGGTACAGCCAATCCCCCTTGTGTTTTATTTTTACTTAATACTGCATGTTGTATTCTCGTCTTTTTATTCTGCCATATATAATTAAGTATCGTCGTCTTTAGTGTCCTAAAGTACCCTTGTGGTATATATATCGGGAGCATTTGGAACTTATAAAGAACCTTTGGTAAAATTCCCATCTTTACTATATTTATACGCCCTACCAAAAAAAAGTGTCCTTATTGAATTTTTTTAAATTTCCTCTTTAATCTCGTTTAATAATGGGATATAATTAGTTTGATACATATCCTTCAAAGACACTGTTAATTTTATCACTAAATACTTACATTTCTTCTGCCATGTGAATGGGAACTCCTCTTGTAAATATTGTTCATCTTTCTTAATCATATTAATGTTTAATATTTCTGATTTTGCAGGATTCATTTTTAAATTTGATAGTTCTCCATAGTACTTCAGTGATTTAATTATATTTGGTAGTCTTGTTCTAGGGCTCGAGACATAAAACAAGATATCATCCACGTATGCCGTAACTTTATGTTCCTCCTCTCCTATCCTCACCCCTTTTGTATCTACGCTGTTCCTGATGGTTGATAACAGAGATTCCAATGATAATGTAAACATCAGGGGTGAAAGAGGGAATCCCTGCCTTGTACCATTGAACAGTTTGAAGGGTTGGGATAAGGTCCCATTGATCTTTACGGCTGCTGTTGGCTGTTTATATAATGTTTTATCCATTGAATCATTTGTGGGCCTATCCATATTTCCTCTAGTGTAGCCATCATGAATCCCCAATCTACCCTGTCAAATGAAGGAAGAAATAGAACTGGGGACCTTTCTCTGCTTCCTTTTTGTAAGAGAAGCAATGTGCTCACCCCATTGTCTCTTCCAGGGACAAACCCAACTTGCTCTGTATGTATCTACTCCTGCATCAATCCCTTTATTCTAGTAGCTAATATTTTAGCATATAGCTTTGCATCTGCATTTAATAAAGATATTGGTATATAGCTAGAGTAGAGCACTGAGTTATATCTTTATCTTCTTTCGGAATTACTTTGATATAATGCTGCAGTGATTCTTTCCTTATTTCAGTCCCTTCAACTGGAAAGTTCAGATATGAACATAATTTTGGTGCCAACTGGTCTTTAAATTTTTTATAATAACTAGCAGGGAATCCATCCGGCCCTGGGCTCTTTCCCGTACCTGTATCCTTTAGTGCTGTAAAAATGTCTTCCTGTGTTATAAGTTTCTCTAGAGCTAACCGTTTTTCCTCCACCAATTTAGGTAATTTGGCTTCTTTTAGATAAGCTTGTATCTTTACCCTTCTTTACCCTTCTTTCTAATTATTTTATATAGAAAGAAAGCACACATCCACTAGTGAAAAAAATATATAGTGATCAAAAATAAATCATAGATCAATGGATTGCCATAAAATGCTAATAAAGTTCATATAAGTGATAACACAAAGTCCATATAGTGCTCCAAGTGGTGCAAGGTGATAAAAAGACACAAGGTATTCATCCGGTGCCCTTGTTCATAAAGTGATAAATCAGCATCGCTTACCAGAACCGTTGAATTATAGAGATAAAACACGCTCAAGCAAATGCCTGCCAGCAGGGATAATCTCCTCCTTGGATTCCTCCAGGGGAAAGATCCTTTTCCAATACAGCGGGCTATCCAGTTAAGTGGAAGTCTCTGAGAAACTAATCATGCTTTCCCAGGTATTCCTAAGTAATCTCCTCTGTTGCCAGTTCTAACATTCTGTGCTCTCTAATTTTCTTCAATTGTTTATTCTTTTACTTGTTCCCTGGCTGGTCTTACTGAGTATAATTTGCTATAATACTTTTGAAAAACTCTTGCTATATCTGGTGTAGAGTGTACCATTCCCCTGTGCTATTTTTGATTCTTTCTATAAAATGTATCGACTTCTTTTTCCTTAATACTCTTGCCAGGTACTTCCCTGATTTATTTCCCCATTGGTATCTTTCTTTATTCTCTCTACTAAAAGCCTGCCTTGTTTTTTGCTCCATTAACACATTTAACTCATCTCTTTTTAGCACTAGTAGGTGTTGTACATCGAATTATTTTTTTATGCCGTTGTTCTAACTTGTGTAGTTCCTTCCGTATTGTTTTTATTTTGTTCAACCTTTCTTACTTTTCTTGAGTCCCAATTGATATCAGTATGCCCCGACATAAGTCTTATGAGATTCCCATATCATGGCCTCCGATACCCCCTGAGTCTCATAAAGTATTGTTCTAACTCTTTCTTTATTTTCCATTCTATCTCCCAATCTTGTATTAGTGTCTCATTTAGTCTCCACATAGTTACCTTGTTCTGTACCTCTGCTATCTTTATCTCCACTATCACTGGTGCATGATCCGATACAGTGATTGTTTCAATAGATTTTTTACCCAGTACATCCAGTAACCTGTGTTCAACCAGAAAAGATGGGCCGAACACCCCCCAGTTTGGCTCGCCTCTCGAATATGACAAAAGTTCGGACTCGAACCGCAAACCCTATTAGAGTCTATGGGACCCGAACTTGAAAAATCAAAAGTCCCTATTTTGAAGGCTTATATGTAAGTTATTGGCCATAAAAAGTGTACAGGGCCCAGGTACTGCCCTGGGGGACATGTATCAATGCAAATTTTTTTTTTTAAAGAAGATCGTTTTTAAAGGAGCAGTGATTTTAATGATGCTTAACCACTTAACGACCGCCTCATGTACATATACGTCGGCAGAATGCCACGGAAAGGCACAATTACGTACCTGTACGTGCCTGACTTCTTGCGGGTGGGGGGTCTGATCGGACCCCCTCCCGGTACATAGGGCGGTCGGTATCACTTCAGGAGCGATCCGTGATGAGGGGGCGGCCATTGGTTTCTGGCCACCCCCTCGCGATCTCTCCCGGCAAATGAGATGCTTCCCCTGCCTGTGTAATGTAAACACAGGCAGGAGGAAGTGATGTCATCTCTCCATGCGGCGCTCTATTCGTCCAGAGCGCTGAGGAGAGAAGACATCAGGTTAGTGCACCAACAGTACACTGACACCAGGACACATAGGTACACTTTCTACCCCCCCCATATCGCCCCCCCAGATCACCCCCCCAGCCCCCATTCACAGTGTCACTGATTGCAGTGATCATTTATTTACTGATCACTGCAATCAGTGACATTTGTGATAGTAAAAGTGTCAGGGCAGTTAGTGTTAGGTCCAGGGTAGCCCCCTAACCCCCCCCAATAAAGGTTTAACCCCTTGATCTCCCCCAGGTAACCCTTTCACCCCCTATCACCAGTGTCACTAAGCGATCATTTTTCTGACCGCTGTATTAATGTCGCTGGTGCCGCTAGGTAGCCAGTTATTTTTTTAGGTTTGCCGCCAGGTTTTTATAGCATCAGGTACCCCCATATACAACCTAATAATGGTTTTAACTCCCTGATTGCCCCTAGAGTTAACTCTTTCACCAGTGATCACTGTATAAGTGTCACTGGTGACGCTGGTTAGCCAGTTAGTTATTTCGTTATTTAGGTTCCCCGTCAGGTTTTTATATAGTGTCAGGTACCCCCATATATTACCTAATAAAGGTTTTAACCCCCTGATTGCCCCTAGTTAACCCTTTCACCAGTGATCACCGTATAAGTGTTACGGGTGACGCTGGTTAGTTAGTTTGCTTTTTATAGCATCAGGGCACCCGCCATATATAACCCAATAAAGGTTTAACCCCCTGATCACCCGGCGGGTGATATCAATTAGGTTTTAGTGTCAGTTAGGGTCTGCGTTGCCCCAGGCAGCATCAGGTTAGTGCCAGTAGCGCTAACACCCACACGCAAAGCATACACCTCCCTTAGTGGTATAGTATCTGAACAGATCAATATCTGATCAGATCTATACTAGCGTCCCCAGCAGTTTAGGGTTCCCAAAAATGCAGTGTTAGCGGGATCAGCCCAGATACCTGCTAGCACCTGCGTTTTGCCCCTCCGTCCAGACCAGCCCACCCAAGTGAAGTATCGATCGATCACTGTCACTTACAAAACACAACACACATAACTGCAGCGTTTGCAGAGACAGGCCTGATCCCTGTGACTCCAGTGCTGTAGGAGGTGATTTCACCACCACAGTTAAAAAAAAGAGCATATATGCCGAAGCATGGGGGCAGCAGGGGCGGAGGTGTGATTTTGCTCCTAATGCCGCGTACATACGGTCAAAATTCCGACGGAGGCTTGCCCGTGGAAAAGTCTGACCGTGTGTACGTGGCATAACTTTTGTGGGAGGATGCCCCCATGCTTCGGTATATATAAATGGTGCATGTATGCCCCTCATTAGAAGTGGGTGGATGAAGGGAGGTATTCTAATGGTGGGCATACCCACCGATCAATCTCTTTTTTCGTTCAGCCAACAGGCTGCATGAAAAAAAAAGATTACAATACATGTCCAACAAGGACCAGCAACGTACTGGTATGTTGCTGGACTTTGAATGGTTGTCCCAGAATGATGCCTGCGGGTTTAGGTATCATCTTGGTATCATTCTGTTCAGCCAGCGGCCGGATTTCATTTATAAGCAATCCTAGCGGCTAATTAGCCTCTGGACTGCTTTTACAAGCAGTGGGAGGGAATGCCCCCCCCGGATATAAAAAGCGCCGTTGGGAAATTGGGAAAGCATTTTATCACACCGATCTTGGTGTGGTCAGATGCTTTGAGGGCAGAGGAAAGATCTAGGGTCCAATAGACCCCAATTTTTTCAAAAAAAGAGTACCTGTCACTACCTATTGCTATCATAGGGGATATTTGCATTCCCTGAGATAACAATAAAAATTATTTAAAAAAAAAATTTAAAATGGAAGGAACAGTTTAAAAATAAAATAAAAAAGCAAAATAAATAATAAAAAAAAAACAAAAAAAAAACACCCCTGTCCCGCCCTGCTCTTGCACAAAGGCAAACGCAAACGTCGGTCTGGCGTCATATGTAAACAGCAATTGCACCATGCATGTGAGGTATCACCGCAAAGGTCAGATTGAGGGCAGTAATTTTAGCAGTAGACCTCCTCTGTAAATCTAATGTGGTAACCTGTAAAGGCTTTTAAAGGCTTTTTTTTAAAATGTATGTAGTTTGTCGCCACTGCGTGTTTGGTATCCATGTACTCGGCCTAAGATCATCTTTTTTATTTCATCAAACATTTGGGCAATATAGTGTGTTTTAGTGCATTAAAATTAAAAAAAGTGTATTTTTTCCCCAAAAAATGCGCTTGAAATATCGTTGCGCAAATACTGTGTGGAAAAAAAATGCAACACCCACCATTTTAATCTGTAGGGCATTTGCTTTAAAAAATATATAATGTTTGGGGGTTTGACGTACTTTTCTTGCAAAAAAAAAAAAATGTTTTCATGTAAACAAAAAGTGTCAGAAAGGGCTTTGTCTTCAAGTGGTTAGAAGAGTGGATGATGTGTGACATAAGCTTCCTAATGTTGTGCATAAAATGCCAGGACAGTTCAAAACCCCCCGAATGACCCCATTTGGGAAAGTAGACACCCCAAGATATTTGCTGAGAGGCATGTTGAGTCCATGGAATATTTTATATTTTGACACAAGTTGCGGGAAAAAGACAATTTTTTTTTTGCACAAAGTTGTCACTAAATGATATATTGCTCAAACATGCCATGGGCATATGTCGAATTATATCCCAAAATACATTCTGTTGCTTCTCCTGAGTATGGGGATACAACATGTGTGAGACTTTTTGGGAGCCTAGCCGCGTACGGGACCCCAAAACCCAAGCACCGCCTTCAGGCTTTCTAAGGGTGTAAATTTTTGATTTCACTCCTCACTGCCTATTACAGTTTTGGGGGCCAAGGAATGCCCAGATGGCACAAACCCCCCCAAATGACCCCATTTTGGAAAGTAGACACCCCAAGCTATTTGCTGAGAGGTATGGTGAGTATTTTGCAGATCTCGGTTTTTGTCACAAAGTTTTGAAAATTGAAAAAAAAAAAACATTTTTCTTTACTTTCTTAATTTTCAAAAACAAATGACAGCTGTAAAATACTCACCATGCCTCTCAGAAAATAGCTTGGGGTGTCTACTTTCCAAAATGGGGTCATTTGGTGGGGTTTTGTGATATCTTGGCATTTTATGGCCTTCAAAACGGTGATGGGTAGTGAGGAGTGAAATAAAAAATTTGCGGCCTTATAAATCCTGAAGGCGGTGATTGGTTTTCGGGGCCCCGTACGCGGCTAGGCTTCCAAAAAGTCCCACACATGTGGTATCCCCGTACTCAGGAGAAGCAGAAAATTGTATTTTATTTTATTTTGGGGTGTAATTCCACATATGCCCATGGCATGTGTGAGAAATATATCATTTAGTGACAACTTTTTGTAAATTGAAAAAAAAAAAATTGGCATTATTCAATCACAAAAAAAAAAATATTCAATGAGCTCAACATGCCTCTCAGCAATTTCCTTGGGGTGTCTACTTTCCAAATGGGGTCATTTGGGGGGGGGGGTTGTACTGCCCTGCTATTTTAGCACCTCAAGAAATGAGATAGGCAGTCAGAAATTAAAAGCTGTGTAAATTCCAGAAAATGTACCCTAGTTTGTAGACGCTATAACTTTTGCGCAAACCAATAAATATGCGCTTATTGATAAATGGTTTTGTGGTCTGACTAAGGGTAGACACCCAATATAACGCACCTCATCCCAAATTTGTGACAAAATGTAGAAAAAGAAGTAAACGGGACTATAGCGGTGCTAGCGTTAGTATTTAGACAACAGTGGAAGACTCAATTCATTAGGTTAAAAAAAAGCATCTTATGCACATTCCGGCGCTATCCCCAAGGGAAGCCATTCGGAAACTATGCCACAGTCCACACCAAATATTCTAAAGGCTAATAATCAGGAAACCACTACCCCTCCTTTAGCTATTGCACCGCTACCAGATACTAAACTAGCCCCCATTTTTTTAGGGAAAGACAAGGATCCAATCCCAACTCCCAATACATAATGCCAAAACATACTGAGATGGAGATTATTAATCTTTCCTCTCATGAGTTTAAGGCGGAAGAAATCTCAATCCTGAAATTAGGTCTTTCTTTCTGTCCCAACTCCCATACAGATAAATTTCATGTTATTAAGGATATACACCTTTTTGCTCGGAGACTGCTTTACAGGGTTAACTTTGATAAACCATCAGGTGACCAGACTTATGAATCTAGTCAACCCGTTTCTCTTTCAAGACTAAATGAGCAACAGGCCCTTGAGGACTTGATGGATCTGTGGGAGGAGGCACACACCGACGATGATGTCCCCGGCTTTCTATCTGTGCCGGGGATGTCTGCGGTCGGTGTGTCCTTTCCCCCACCCTCCTCATTTAAGCCTAAATCACGAACCTTCCCACTACTTCATACAAACCCCAATATCTGGGCATTTGTCCAACAAACAACTAAGGAAATTGAAAAAATCTATTTTGACCATTATGGAAGGAAGAACCTTACGAAAAAACAGCAAGAAGCATTTAAATCCCTTCAAGGCAACAGCAGTATAGTCATAAAGCCAGCAGATAAGGGTGGGAACCTTGTTATCATGGATACCTTGCAATATGAAAAAATGTGCAAGGATATCTTGTCTAATGAAACTTGTTATGGAAAGATCTCACAAACAGTAATTGAGAATTATGTAAAGCAATACCGTGGTATTATCTTTAAAGCCTATCAACAGGGTACTATTGATCTTGAGACTTGGAAATTTTTGAATGTAAAGGATCCCAAGGTACCAACCTTTTATTCTTTGCCTAAGGTTCATAAAAGCCTTACTCAACCCCCTGGTCGTCCAATTATATCGGGCTGTTTAAGTCTTACCGAAAACGCTAGCGCACTAATTGACGACTACCTGCAACCTCATGTTGTAGCCCTGTCATCCTATGTCAAGGATACAATAGATTTGTTAAAAATTATCGAGGGAATTATACTTCCGGTCGGAACATGGCTTGTAGCCTTGGACATCGAGGGTTTGTACAATGCCATCCCCCACAATCAAGGGATTGCGGTTGTACAGAACCATCTATTAGAAAGAGGACCAAATTCAGCCATTTATAATTCCTTTGTTCTCGAGCTTTTGAGATTTATACTCACGCATAATGTTTTCATGTTCGGACTCTCCCACTTCCTCCAGGTGCAGGGGGTTGCGATGGGGACCAAGTGTGCCCCATCGTATGCCAACCTGTACCTGGGGGGGTGGGAGAGGGAGCTTTTCTTCAGCGAGGATCCGTCGGTGTGCCTGGACAGGATAATATCCTGGTACAGGTACATCGACGATGTCCTCCTTTTCTGGTCAGGTGACAGGGATGAGCTTAATCTCTTTATGAAGGGGATCTCCTCAAACCGATTTAATTTAAAATTCACTATGTCCTGCAGTCAGACAGAGCTTAGTTTCCTTGATCTAATGTTGCATCTGGACAGGGATGGCGTTTTACACTCATCCCTTTACAGAAAGCCCTCTGCCGGGAATACTGTCTTACATGCGACAAGCTTCCATCCTGCATCACTTGTAACCAGTGTTCCCTACAGTCAATATCTCTGCATCAAACGTAACTGCAGCCGGGATGCAGATTTCAAAAAAGCTGCGGACGAGCTATATGCTCGTTTAAAAGATAGGGGTTACAGTCATTCGGTTTTGAAGAGAGCTTATAAGAGAGTATGTGAACAAGATCGCAGCTCTCTTATTTTTGGCCAAAAACTTACCACTCAAACCGACCAAATAAGAATTATTACAAGATACTCTACTGAACACCTTAAAATCCGCAAGATTGTGGAAAATTTCTGGCCTCTGTTGTCTGCTGATCCAATAGTTAACAAATATATTGGTAGTAAACCACAAATAACTTACCAACGGGCACCTTCTCTGAAAGATAGTCTGGTTCATAGCCATTTTGAAACCCTTTCTGATATAAAATGCCTGAACCCAGGAACGTTTGCTTGTGGGCACTGTGACATGTGCCCATTCATACTCAACAGTTCAACCTGCACACTTCCCAATGGTCAAATTCACCGTGCTAAACATAGAATTACATGCCAAACTCTGGGCATTGTATATATGGCTATTTGCCAATGCGGTGGATTCTATATAGGAAAAACCAAGCGCCCCTTTTATAAGCGAATTCGTGACCATATTAGACCTATCTTTAAGAGAAAAGTGGAAACAGCAGTTAGTCACCATGTTGGTACTTTTCATAACTTTAATGCAAAAAATATACGTTTCATGGCTTTGGAACATATTCCGCCTCATGTCAGAGGAGGAAGCGTTGATAAAACTTTGCTACAATTAGAGGCTCGCTGGATTTACAATCTAGAGGCAACTGTTTTCCCTGGCTTTAACGAAAATCTTAGCTTTAGACCCTTCCTATGATTGGCTGATCTGCATTGACTTGTAATGACCTAGGTTGTCCACATACCCCCTCTTCCCTGCTCTAGGAGTCCTCTGTTTCCTTTTTTACCTCCTTCCCCCTTTCTTCTTAATGTTTATCTGTAAATTAATTTAGTTTAATAAAATTAAACTGCTGTAATTGCTCGATATTAAATTTATTTTCTCTTAATTATCATTCATTTAGTCATGTTCTATATAAGTATGTTTTTCCTAAATTGTCTGTTATGTCGAAGATTTATGTTTAAACCTAAACATGTGCAATGTACATTATGTGAACTATGTTGTTTTCTAAGATCGTTCTGTAACTTCTCCCTGGAAGTTGGCGGGTACGGCTTTTTTTTGGTTGGTTAACTGTACCCGCCATCATTGACAAAAGAGTGACTTCATCCTTGGTCTCTGAGGGTCTGCAATGAGAACATGCACAGGGTGCCTGACTGTGACGGAATCTCTGGGCTCCTTACAGCCCTCATATAGACGCCCAGGGCATATCCGGCAACTGCTGGGTCTGCCCAACTCACACGTTTTGTTGCAGTTTCTGCTTTCCCATTATCCCCGAATTTGGTTTTACTATCTCACCAAGCTTTACCATACTATGTTACATCACAACATGATCCCGCTCCGTCTCATTGGAAACTATGTTTCTAATGTTGTTGGTGCGTGAGACCAAGTCCCCTCCCCTGGGCGCTAGGTATTCTGGGTCTTGTAGTTTTGGCACAGCTTCGGGACCCTGGGCGCATGCGCACTTACATTGTCACGTCCGCACTCCGCCGGTGACGTCAGACGCCGGCCGAGTTGGTGATCGCTTAAAAGCCGGCATTATCAGACTGCACACCAACCAGAGCGGTTCGGTGAGACAGCCTGATATTTATCCACAACTTTGTTTCAAGGTAACCATCTGCTGCTTATTTGAGAATCTGACACACTGTCTCCTGTACATTACTAGTCCCTCTATTTTCTGGGCTTTGTAAACTGTTATGATTGTTACTTCATTAGATGTCCTTTTGTCATACTTTCAGACTAAAAGCATTGTTATGCTGTATGTTTAATGATACACAAGACAATCTATTACTTCATTCAACACTAACAGCTTGGTTTGGGCCATTGGCTCTTCAATTTGTTTTTGTTTGACATGCTGTGTGATTATTCCCTTATTATTCTATCTATACATAATTTAAATAATATGAAAAAATATGAAAAAATATAAGAACCGCATAATGCTAATTCCATATTTATGACAATACCTAATGATGGATTATTTCTATTATATACTTACTGTTTCTACTCAAGACGTCCCCTTGTGGATAACTGATTAATATACAATTTATTTGACTTTTAGAATAATTTCATCTTTTGGAACTTTCTCTTCACTGGACTAAAGTTCTCTGAAGGTTCATGTCCTATGAATGCATCTTAATCGGATATTTTGTATCCAGTGGATAATCAGGCATCATCTCATCCGTTCTATTTTTCTCCTTTTTTTTTTCTCTCAATTTTGATTTTAATGTGAGTATAACCTGAATAGTTAACCTAATAATGACTTAATCTGCCCCATAAATGATCGGGCTAACTGGACCATTAACCCCAATTAGATCAAAATTTATTGACCACTATATATAACTTTTACCTTATTACCTCTATATTGCTTTCACATATCAACTATATTCATTTAAATTAATTAACTCTAATGGGGTTCTTTCTCTAATTTAATTTAATTCATCTATTTATATATATTCCTTTGATCTATTTTGGCTAGGTCTCTTAAGCGGTCACTGTGAGGGTTTGTATGCTCGGAGCTCCGTTTACGTCTTACACCGAGGAGGAGACCTCTCTCCTTCCTCCACTAGCGTGCAGAGGTTTCTCTTGTCTCCACCCCCATTTATCTCATCTAGGGCTTTAATGGTGGTAAGTCGTTATTCTTTTTGCCAACTGTGGACCTGTTTACAGATCGATCTTCTAAACTCTACATAAACCATTTTACAATATGCTAATATGAATCTTTCTATTGTCTATTTTAACAGCTATGTTCGATGTACTCTCACATTTGAGACATACTTCCCCTGACGAAGCTCCGATGGGCGAAACATGTTGGGACCACGTATGATCTCTTTGGTTTAACATCTAATTAACCACCATATCAGCTATGCCCTATTTTTGAAATTTTGTGAAAACGCTTATATATACATATGTAATTTTAGTAAATATTTTGTACTACTTGTTTAATAAATGGATAAATCCCCCTTTTTTTAACCTAATGAATTGAGTCTTCCACTGTTGTGTAAATACTAACGCTAGCACCGCTATAGTCCCGTTTACTTCTTTTTCTACATACGCTTATTGACATTTTTTACGAAAGACTGAATACATTTTGGCCTAAATGTATGACTAAAATTGAGTTTATTCGATTTTACTTATAACAAAAAGTAGAAAATATCTTTTTTTTTTTTTAAATCGGTCTTTTTCCATTTATATCAAAAAAATAAAAATAGCAGAGACAATCAAATACCATTAAAAGAAAGCTCTATTTGTGGAAAGAAAATGGCGCTAATTTCGTCTGGGTAAAACATTGCATGACCGCGCAATTACCAGTTAAAGCAGCGCAGTGCCAAATTGTAAAAACACCTCTGGTCTTTATGCTGCGTATTGGTCCGGGGCTTAAGTGGTTAAAGTGACACAATAAAAATGAAAAATTCCTTTAATTATAGTGCCTGTGGGGTCCCTTTATTCTGCCAGTAAAGTGGTGCATCTGTACCGTGTAAAGAACCTGCTGCAGAAAAACTGACATTTATAAAGAAAAAAAAAAGACATTTAATAAGAATTTCCCTGCAAGCTTTCTTTTTCATTGGACAAGCACTAATTTAGATGCTGGGCATGTGGGTGGCAGGGAGTGTATTTTTTTTTTTCGATGGAGCAGCTGGGGCAGAGAAATTTGCCTTCTATACGCTACAGCTGGTGATGTGTTGCTGGCAGATGTGTTGGAAGGACTTATGACACCCTTTGCTATACCATCCCTGTCAGTGGAGTCTGCTGGGAGGTCATAAAATATAGTGGGGGTAGACATGAAAAGGTGAGGAGTGAGAAGGAGAAAAATTGTGTCCCTTGTGTGTGGCTTTCAGGTGCTCTTGCCAACAAGCTGAGTGGTGGGAGGGTAAATGCCTTGTCAAGCATGAGGGAACCAAATGGCTGGTGTTTTGCCACGCTTAATCTGCTTGCGGCAGAGATGGCAAATTGCAAAAGTGTGATCGGCTGCACATGAGCTAATAAAAAAAGGCCCGCACAGCTGAGCTGTGGGACGTGGTACGGGAGATAACAGCTCCACAATCTGATGGAATAGAGTAGGGAGGAAATAAGGGCACTCTGGTGAAGGTGGATAGCTGTGTAACGTAAATGTTAAGCCCTGTACACACGATCGGATTTCCTATGGATTCTAATCCGATGGGTTTTTCCATCGGAAATCTGATGAAGCTGACTTCCATCAGTCTTGCCTACACACCATCAGTCAAAAATCCGAACGTCCCAAACGCTGTGACGTAAAACACTCCGACAAGCCGAGAAAAATTAAGTTCAATGCTTCTGAGCATGTGTTGACTTGATTCTGAGCATGCGTGGGTTTTTTGTCCAATGGAGTTCCACACAGACGATCGGAATTTGCTATCGTTTTTTTTCCCATCGGATACATTTAAAACATGTTCTATTTTTTCTCACCGATGGAAAAAAGACCGATGGGGCCCATACACGATCGGTTTGTCCGATGAGAAAAGTCCATCGGACTGTTTTCATCGGTAAAACCGATCTTGTGTACACGGCATAAGAGTAGGATAGTTTTGCCTTAATAAGATGTGACATGATCTGTAGAGATGGAGTTTAAATCTTGGTTATTAAAAATGTAGTATTAAATATCAGTCGTGCACATATGTTCTTTCATTAGCATTTGAAAAGGACAGGACCAGTTTCTAGGCCAGAGTTGACACCTAGATGCCAATAAAAGTTCCCATACAAGTAAACATAGATTGCCACCTTTCTGAAGCCTTCAAAGGGACTCCCAGCCAGTGTGGCTACAAGAATTCACAGGGGGCATTCACAAGGCCCCTGGCCGGTCTGCAAACTTTGATTTATATCATCAGATCTGAGGAACCTATTTTATGTCTCATAAAAGGTAAAATATTAGCGGCAGAGAGATGAAAATAATTCCTTTTGATCGTACACGTTGGGCTACACGTACATGTCAATCTGTATTTGTAGCGTGTGTAGAATCCTAGAAAAATAAACAAAACTGTTATATGGCGCCTGACTGCAGTAGGCAGGCAGTGATTGGTACTGTCGTGATCGGACTGATGCGCTGGTATCGGAAATCATATCCATGACCCAGAAATCAGTGCCGCTCTGGGCCAAATCAACTCTAGTAATTTTAGAACACAAAACCTCTTGTGGGCTGAGACAGGAAAACCCCCCAGGGTTGATTGGCCAAGGGCCAAGGTCCAGCCCACATCCATATTTCAATAAATTAGGTAGCCTGAGATATGGACATTGTTCTTCCACGAAGCCAGTTCGAGACTGGGGAGTTCCGAAATGTTCCAGTATGCTTCTACTAACGGATAGACTTCGGTAAAGTTTTATTTCTGTGTAGCAGCCTCACCCTCTCTCTCTTCTTTAGCGGTTACTTTGGCTCTGGTCTAGGGGTACCTTGAAGGGGAGAGTGAGGTGCGCCACGGCCTATGTCCTCTAGATTACAGCATGTAGAGGTGAAGGCCAGCATCAGATTACTTTCGGGCTGTGTATACGTTCAGAGCCAAGTCTGTTCTGCTGATAAGTAATTGGAGTACCACACACTGAAAAGGTCCAACACTTATTTATTCCATAACGGCAAACAAATAGTCCTTTGCGAGCAGACAGTTTGAGACCCATAGAACAGTTCAGTATTGGTAGGGAGTAGGTCAAGGCACAATCCTCAAAGAAAACTAAACCGTTGAGGTTTCACCAACGGTTGCTAAGCACAGTGGCTGTAAAATGTACTTTTTTGGCTTCAGAGTCTCTTCCAGCGACTCTAGTGAACTGAAACTGGCGTTACCTACGCTACGTGGCAGCCCCTGTCAGGGGGAAGACATCCCTCCAAGAGAGTTACCAGAGGCCCCGCCGTCACCGGATTAATGCTGTACCGGGCTCTTCAGAAGGGTTACACTCCCCGGCCTCCTCACCTCAGATACGGGTCCCAACACCTTAGGGCCCCTCGGACTCCTCCACCCTCGCGGAACCCAGTCTAAGTTACTGGGTCCCAGGCCTTGGCCGTAGTACCTCACCCCAGGCTTAAGGTGCCTGGGATGGACTCCATCCCTCGCTCCGGCCAGGTCAAGGGCACCTGGGCCCGGAACTCCGAAACGCCAGCACCCAGGCTGAAGGTGCCTGGGCGCGGCCGCGTCCTCCAACTTTAAACCCTGAGGTCAGGGCGTTCGCCCCTTTTATCTCCTCTCCCTTTGCGTCACAGCGGGTTCCCTGCCCCGCTGTACCAGCGCCAGGAAAGGACAAAAAGGAACAGTCTTGCGGTGCAAGTTCAACTCCGGCCCAGGGCAACAACGCCACCTGCAGGCCACAGGGAACCTTGCACCACCAGAGTCCTCCAAGAACCACAAAAGGGATTCTCAGATTCCCTAACAATTAGTACATCTGGCTTAAATAACCCAGATGCTTCCCCCCAAATTTAAATGCCCGCTACATCTGTTTTTATCCATTTTTATTTTCATTGCAAATTGCCAATTGTGTGTCTTTATGTATTTTTTGTATCTTTTTTGGAAACTCTTTTTTTCTTTGTATGCGCTGCCCACTTTCGGGATATTAAATGATAAAATTAATAAGTGACTTCTGTGTACTAAGCTAGGACTCATATCTCTGGAGAGGTTGTTGTATTTTAGTGCCTAAGTGCTCGGTCTAAGTTACGTGCCAATCTGTATGCAATTGCACTGCGTTTTGGCAGATTGCATGCAGATTGTAAGCTGACAGATCTGCCAGACGGAGATCTGTGTGTGTGGTGGCTCAGCAGACCAGTCTGCGGACAAACTGTTGTGTGGTGGGCCTGGCTATCGTTTATTGTATGTCTCGTGTGTGGAAGTGGGGACAGTGGGAAGAGTGATTAACACCGGGGTTCAAGCTTGCAGGATAGCTGGAGGAACCCTAGAAGTGTGTAGTAATTGCTAGACTGCTCCCCAACCCTTAGAGTGTACCAGATTGTATGTAAGATTCCTATCTGCCTGTGTGTGGGCAGCTAGCTGGATTGGAGTGGAGTCTCCTTTTAGTGGTGGCCAAAGGTAGTGCGGGCTGTGAAATTACCACAGCCAGTCTTACATGCTCAGTAGAAGTTCCCCCTTATTCCCTTAGTTCCTCATATACCCCAGTCATGGAACGCACATCACGGTTAGCTAGTCGCCGTTGGCAGGCGTAATCGTGACAAGCTGGTCAGAGGGATGATAGTGATGAGATGGCACTTCTGGCAGCACTTTGGTTAGAGGAGAAGCAACTCTGAAGATATAAAAAAGGAAAAGAAAGGCGCCTCTAAGTGTAGGGGTCTGACGAAGGAGCCGCACATTCTCCAAAACGCGTTACCGCCCCTTCTCCCCTCTGACATCATCAGCCTCGTGTGTCACGCAGTGAACCCGGAACACAGGCTTCCCTGCTGCCTCCTTTCTCCAACACGTACAAGAATGCTTTACAGCTGCCGGACGGCTCCACATTGCTCTCTACCACCGTGCAGAGGATGGACACATGCCACAGATGGGGACTCCTGATTTTATTATGTCTTTTAACACTCAACGATCTTGTAAGTGCTTTTAACCCTTTGTGCACTTTATTAAATTTTGCATACTGCACTTAGAGGCGCCTTTCTTTTCCTTTAATAATGGAATAGAGTGGCTGCTCTCTACTGTTCCATGATGGCTGCCTATGGATGACGACCTGCCTCGTTAGGGTTGTGCCTCCCCCTAACTTTCCTCCTCTGCTCTATCCGGCACCCAAGTCGCGTCAGTATCATCATAATCCCCTCCATCCACATCATTTCTGGAACCAACTTGGCAATACGCTGTAGCTGAGGGAACATGAATGACAATTTGTTGTTTATCAGTGTTCTCCCCTCTCTGTAGGCTCATGTTACTCCCTCCCTCTACCTCAGAACCAACATCGGAATCAAGTAATGTCTGTGCATCCTTAAGAAGCAAGTGGCTGACGCTGTGTTCAAATAAGTAAAAAAAAGGGGGGATATACAGCACTGTATACAACACTAAATGTTATGTAATGCTGTGTTAAACACTGCACTACAATAACACACTACACTGACACTACACTATACTAACACACTACACTATACTCTGTCAGGTCACCTGAGGCCAGATGACAGATGCACAGCGCTGGGGTAGGAGCACACCGCTAAGGTTGTGGACCCTTCAGCTGACTGCTGCGGATGGAGCTCTGGGTGGTTCAGGAAAGCAGCTTCACCTAAACACTGACACAGACCAAACAGTGAGCCAAGATTCCCCAGGGTGCAGAATCTAAGAGCCAGCAGGTTTTCACCAGAGCCTCTGGTAGTGAGGATGGATTTGGCTGCAGCTGACTCCAGGTCGCGGCCCCCGGGGTCTATCAGCTCATGCTTACGGACTGGCTCTGGTGGACAGAGCCAGATCAGCAGTTTAGGGTTAAACACAGGATAGTCAGGAGAACAAACCAAGGTCGGAGCAACTAGCAGATAGGGATAGTCATGAAGGCACACCAAGGTCGGGGAAACTAGCAGACAGAAATGGTCAGAAGGCACGCCAAGGTCGGTACACGGAAGTCAGAGATAAACATACAGCAGCACCCGAGAGCCGAGGGACAAACTGGCTTCAGTATTTGTAGCTGCTGACTTTTAATAAAAAAAATTCCGGCGGAACTTCGCTTTAAAGCGGAGCTCCACCCTAAAGTGGAACTTCCGCTCATCGGAACCCCCCCCCCCTCCGGTGTCATATTTGGCACCTTTCAGGGGGGAGGGGGGTGCAGATACCTGTCTAAGACAGGTATTTACACCCACTTCCGGGAGTCCTCTCTGCGGGTATTCTGCGGGTAGCACCTCACTTCCCGCAGAATGCCCGTTGTGTTCTGGCAGACACTCGGCTCCCAGAACACAACAGGGACCAGTGAGAACGGCGCAGCGCGACTCGCGAATGCACCGTAGGGAAACGGGCAGTGAAGCCGCAAGGCTTCACTTCCTGGTTCCCTCACCGAGGATGGCGATGGGGGCAGCAGAGTGACGAGCGATTGCTTGTCTTCTGCTGCCGACGCCGCTGGACTCCAGGACAGATAAGTGTCCTAATATTAAAAGTCAGCAGCTGCAGTATTTGTAGCTGCTGGCTTTTAATATTTTTTGTTCAGGGGAGCTCCGCTTTAAGTGCAAATGTGAGATCTGAGGTCCTGTCATGCTTTTTTTCTATTACAAGTAGAGTTGAGCGGACACCTGGATGTTCGGGTTCGACGGTTCGGCCGAACTTCGGAAAAAAGTTCGGGTTCGGGACCGAACTTTAACCCGAACCCGGACCCGGACCCGAACCCCATTGAAGTCAATGGGGACCCGGACTTCTAAGGACTAAAAAGGCTCTAAAAAGGTAATGGAAAGGGCTAGAGGGCTGCAAATGGCAGCAAAATGTTGTTAAGAGCATGGCAAGTGCTCTGCAAACAAATGTGGATAGGGAAATAACTTAAAATAACCTAAAAAAAAAAAAAAAAAAAAACTTGACCTAGGAGGACGAGGTCCATATGGAGTAGGAGGTTGAAGTGGCGGTGGATGTGGCTGTGTAGGTGGAAGCGGCGGTGGAGGAGGACGAGGTAGCCAACACTGATTCAAAAATACAACAATGGCTGTGTAATGCCGGTGATGTGTCGAATTCTGTCCCCCGTCAAATAGTGTCCACCCTGTACTGCGCTTGCTCAGTATGTAGGACAAGGGGATTTCTAAAATCTCCCAAGACAAACGGCGCCTGCGTGGTGAGTTCAGGTGAAGGCCACACCATCCGTTGATCCGAGCCAAGTGAGGCCGTACCCTAAGCGTGGCGATCGAACCGAGCCCGTGAGGGGCCCTGTTACTATGTGCTACCGTATGTCCACTTGGATGGTGGGGCTTGAACCTGCACTTACAGCGCAGGCGCCGTTCATCTTCGGAGATTTTGTGAATCTCCTTGTCCTCTGTACTGCGCAAGCGCTGCGCCTTCGCAGTATGGGCCGGACACAATCCGATGGCCGGACAGTTTTTGTCACAACACCGGTATACATGTCTATTCTGCACAAGGTACGGACAAGTCCTGTGGGATCCATGCCTGGTTCATTTTTTTTTTTTTTATAAATTGTTTATTTATGTAAATTTTTATGAGGCATTACAAGCATATATCACAATCAGCAAATATGAACATTGTACAACTTGCATGTGCAGACATAAAGTTACATAACAAGGGTAGAAAACAAGTCGTTCGAGTGAACCATTAGACATTGTAAGGGTCACGTAAAGGGGAGGTAATGTGGTATTTAATAGCATATCAAGATATCATATTAACACGAAGGCAATCAGTGATGGGAACTGGAGCTAAAATTTCCTGAACATACAGTGTGATCCTAGAAAGACCATTTCCCTATCTCGGTGTGAGGGTCTAGTATTCCGAATTATTATATTCCGATGTATCCCATTTTTCCCAAATGACCTCAAATTTTGGTAGTGCATCCTCTATGATTGCCGTGATATGTTCCATTTTACGAATATCAGTGACCGCAGAAAGGAATTGCGTAAAGGTAGGTGGAACAGTGGAACGCCAATGTTGCGGGATCACTCGTTTAGCTGCTAGTAAGATGAATGTCAGTAGTTTGTTAATAGTTTTGGTGGTATTCCGAAGAGGTAAGCCTAATAGCAGGTGTATGGGTTGGAAAGGGATCTGGATCTCCAATATCTTTTCCAGCAAGGCATGAACATTGGTCCAAAAGGGGGACAAAACAGGGCATTCCCAAAATATGTGGAAGTGCGAGCCCACAGAGGAGCCACACCTCCAACAGTGACTAAATGGAGCTAGTTTATGAGTTGCTAGAAATTCAGGGGTCCTGTACCAAAACATTAAGATTTTGTACGCCGTTTCCCTCTGGGCCACGCATCTGGAGACTTTGGAGGTAGCATCCCATATCGTCCCCCACTGAGCTATAGAGATAGGACTATGAAGGACCTGGGCCCATTTCCTCATATATGAGTGGGTCTGTTCAGAAATGTGATCAATGCTCTGGAGGATTTTGTAGATGCAAGATATTTGTTGAGGTTCATGTGGGCCATACGAGCATAGCTTTTCAAATTCTGTAGGAACCACCAGAGTCAATTGGGGTGATCTAGATACAAAATAATGTTTTACCTGCAAGTAAGAAAAGAGTAGTGTGTTCGGTAAGTTATGTTTGGCTTGCAGTTCCGAAAAAGGGAGTAAAGTGCGTGTTACTGGATGCACCAGATGTCGCAATTGAAATATGCCTGCCTGGGTCCACGGCATCATGAAGTCATAGGATAAGCTGTCGGGAATTTCTGGGTTAAATAAAATGTTTATCAGTGGGGGGCATTGGGAAGATAGAGCATATTTACTTGAGCAGCGTTTCCAGATTGAGGGTGTGAATATCATAGGGCTCAGGCAGATCTTCCGTATTTGAGACGTAAATTTATCTGAAGAGGGCCAAAGTAGACTACATGGGTGTGCAGGGGAAGTAATATTTATCTCGATTTCTGACCATCTGCTTGATGCATAGCGAGATGTCCACGAGGAAATGACTCTGAGGTGAGTAGCATAATAATATTTGATTACATCCGGTGCCCCCAGCCCCCCACGTGAGCGGGGAGCCAAGAGAACCGAACTGGCAATCCTGTGGGACTTGTTATTCCATATAAAATTCAGAAAGTTCCTATGAAGTAATTTAAGTTGGGTCAATGGGATTGCTACAGGGAGTGTTTCGAAAATATACAGCAGCTTGGGGAGAATAGACATCTTCAAAACGTTGATTCTACCAATTAGAGAGACAGGGAGTGTTGTCCATTTTTTAAGTAGTTTGTTGATGTCTGAGAAGAGGGGGGGGAAATTTTCTTGGTAGAGAGTGGAGTACGATCGAGATATATGTACACCGAGATACTGAAGGGACTGTATGCACCATCTATACTTGAAGTTGGTTTGCAGGGTTAGAAGAAGGTCAGCCGGAATATTAATGGGTAAAGCTTCGGTTTTAGTCGGGTTAATTTTGAATCCGGAGATATGGCCAAAGATTTGTAAGGTTGAATGGAGAGAGGGGAGAGAAATGTGTGGGTGGGTAATTGTCAGCAGCACATCATCTGCAAAAAGAGATAATTTGTATTCCAGACGCCTCAACGTCACTCCCCTAATGTCTGGGTGGACGCGTATGGCTGCTGCCAAGGGCTCAAGGCTTAAAATAAAGAGCAGGGGCGATAGTGGGCAACCTTGCCTAGTACCGTTGCTAAGGGGGAATGACGCCGAGGCGTGGGAGGCCAACTGTACCTGAGACGTAGGAGTAGAGTATAGTGCTTTCAATGCTTGTATAAATGGACCCGAGAAACCAAATCTTGAGAGTGTAGCGAACAAAAACGACCAATTCAGGCGATCAAACGCTTTTTGTGCGTCTAAACTGAGAATTATAGCCGGTCGCTTGGTTTTGGTCAGGAGGTCTATCAAATCTATGGTTCGTCTAGTATTGTCCCCAGCATGTCTGGATGGCACAAAACCGACTTGGTCTCTGTGGATTAGTTTGGGGAGGAGCAGGGACAGTCTGTTGGCAAGTATTTTTGTAAAAATTTTATAGTCAGAATTTAGGAGAGCAATGGGGCGGTAGTTGTCAGGTAAGGATGTGTCTTTCCCTGGTTTGGGGATCACCGTGACGAACGCATGTAGAAATTGAGCGTGGGGGATTTTTCCGTTCATTAAAGAGGCATAGAGTTGTTCCATGTAGGGTAAGATGGTGGGGAGGAATTTTTTATAGTAGGAGTAGGGAAGACCATCCGGCCCTGGGGTTTTATTAGTCGGTAGCTGTTTGATAACTGCAGTGATCTCTTCAACCGACACGTGTGCGTTTAGACTTGAGCGATCGTCAGGGGACAGAGTGGGGAGCTTAAAGGAGTCCATAAAATTGTTAAATTTATCTTGTGTGAATTGAGTGGTCGGGTCTGTGGATAGGCAATTATATAGTTTCTTATAGAAGTCTCCGAATACATTAGCCATAATTCTAGGGCAATATGTGGGCTTACCATCTTGTTGTGTTAAGAAGTCGGGTAAAGATGAATGGGGCCGTGGTTTCAGCATTTGGACAAGCATCCTATGGGGTCTATTGGCAAATTCATAAAATTTTTGCTTTGCCCAGAGCATGGATTTAGTGATTCTTGCCGAATCTAATGTTTTGATACGATTCCGTAGTGCTGTTACGACTCTGAGGCCCTCCATCGTGGGGCGTCCGAGAAGTTTTTGTTCAGCTTCTAATAACTGAGTCAGTAAAGTCGATCTCTGCAAAACACGGTCTTTTTTAAGGCGAGATCCAGTTGCGATGCATTCACCTCTGAAGAACGCCTTATGTGCCTCCCACAGAACAGAGATCTCCGACACTGAGTCTTTATTTATCTGAAAATATTCATTCAGTTTGTCTTGTAGTGGTAAATGGGTCTTAGATGAGTTTAGGAGTGACTCATTGAGGCGCCAGTAACATCTCCTAGGCGTGGGTGAGGACAATAAGAGGTCTATAGTGATGGGAGCATGGTCAGACCAAGTAATTGGGAGAATGTTGGCGTCGACCAGGTATGGCAATAGGGGTGCAGAGATGAAAAAATAGTCAAGTCTCGTGTACAGCTTGTGGGGTGGAGAAAAGAAGGTGAACTGTTTGGCTGTCGGGTGTTTTACCCTCCAAGAATCAAACAGTCTATTTGTTCTAATTAGTTTGCGGAACGAGGAGGAAGATTTATGTGCCTGTAGTGGAGGTTTGTCTTGAAAAAGGGCGGCCCTATCCCTAATTGGAGACATGCACAAGTTAAAATCACCCCCAATAATCTGAAAGGGTTGGGCATATTTGTGTAGTTTGTCAAAGAAAGTGTCAAGAAAACCAATTTGGCCTGTGTTGGGAACATATACATTCGCTAAAGTGAAAGAAGTATTTTGGTGACCACAGTCCAGGAGGATAAAGCGACCTTGGGGGTCCAAATACGAGGATTTCACCTGTATGGTGGATGAGCGTTTAAGGAGAATCGCCACTCCAGCTTTTCCAGAGGGAGAAGACGCCACAAAAGTTGTGGGGTAGTGCTTAGAAGCAAATTTGAAAGAGCCCCCCGCCCTAAAATGTGTCTCCTGGACCATGATCACCTCAGCATTAGATGCTTTGAACTCTTTAAGGGCAAGCCATCTCTTCCGGATGGAATTTAGACCTTTAACGTTACATGAGAAGACACTAACTGCCATAGGTGCAGAGTGGGGAAAAATCTGACATTACATTCGTGTAAAATGCATTAAACGTATACCATATTGTAGACAAAAGACTTCGCACAATTGTATGTTTAAACCCATATAGAAAGGACATGGGAATAAAAACATAGAAACATTTTCTGAGCAGTTCGAAAAATAGACCTCCGTGCAACCCTAACGATATGAAAACATGTAATATAACATACATTCGTGAATAGAAGATTCTAACGTAGGTAAATATGGGATCAAAAAGGATCCCCAAAAAACATGTGAAAACAAAAAGAGAAAAGAGTAAAAAAAACACGACATACCATATAGGTAGAGTGCCCGAGGAGAAACTCATCTCCGAGGGGTTATGGTCAAAAAAAAACCAAAAAAAAACACGACCATACTGGGGGAAACACAGCAGCCCGCATGGCCGAGCTAACCGGCCTCAACCTGATCCGAAAAAGCAAATGTAGAAAAAGTCAAAGTTAAGTGGGAACCGTAGAACTGTAGTTGTCCCTGAGGGCAGGCGCCCATGGGTGAACAAGTAGAAGGGGGAAAAAACCCCGGTCTCTGAGCCCAGAGACTTTTCAAAGGGATTGTATAGGCCCAACTTCAGGGCCTCTGTGATTTAAGTAGATCGGGGGACAGGAGAAAAAGAATCACATACCAGACGTGGGGGTCCATGGATGCTTCAGGTGGGGCCTTTAGAAGATGTGTTCCCTTGTGGGGTGCATGTGGTTTTTCTGGGTCTGTGACGGACCGGGGTCCACATCTTCCCGGGTGTTGACAGAGGTCTAGAGGATGGAAATTGGGCTTGCAGATCCTCCTCAGGAACAGGGGGAAGTCCCAGGCTCCTGACAAAGGACTCACCTTCCTGGAGGTCCCTCAGGGTGTGTTGCGCGCCATCCTTGGTCACCATCAGACGAAAGGGGAAGCCCCATCTATAGGGTACGTGGTGGCGCTGTAAGTGGGCAGTAATAGGGCGAAGGTTGCGTCTTTTATTTAACGTTATGGGCGATAGGTCGCTGAAGATTTGTATCTTTGCCCCCCTAAAGTCCACTCTAGGTTTGTTTCTCGTAGCGATTGTCAGGGCCTCTTTACTTTCGTAAAAATGAAAGCGAACTATGATGTCCCTGGGATTAGCACCCTGAGGAGGTTTAGGGGCCAGTGATCTATGTGCTCTGTCGAAACGTAGATCAATGTCCGGAATATCGGGTGCCAGGGAGTTAAACAGGGCTAGCAAGTATGGCCTAATGTCCTTGTCAACAACAGACTCAGGGACACCCCGTATGCAGAGGTTTTGCCTACGTTCTCTGTTCTCGAGGTCTTCCTGCTGCACCTGCAGTTGTAGTACTGCATTCTTTAGGTTAGCATTCTCCTCCTCTAAGGCTTGTACATAATTCACCACCTCATCCAGTTTTGTTTCAAGGGTGTCTGTTCTTTCCCCTAGCTGGTCAATCTCCCCTCTCAGTTCGTGAGCTAGTTTATTAACCTCATTTGCAACGTTGTGAGTAATACTCTGGAGCAATGTCTGCAGTTTCAGGTCCAGGACATCTACAGTTACCAGGGACGTCATTGGAGAGTGCTGCGAGGAGCTGTTGTGTGAGAAGGCAGGGGGGTTATCTATAAACAATGAGGGATCGACCAGCGGGAGTGCGTCTGGCTGATCTGCAGCTTCTGTCGTAGAGATTGAGGCCGGGGACTGCGGCCTAAGCAGGTATTTTTCCATGTGGCACGCGGGTTGCGATGCGGCCTGTGAGGATCGTGTCTGGTATATGTGCCTCTGGTCGCCGATCTTGCCCATATAACGTTCGGCAGGTAGCTGAGGGGTTCTCGGTTCAGTGGGGATGGCTCCCAGAGCAAAAGTCTCTAGTGTAGCGGAGCGGGAGCTTCGGATGCAGGAGGTGAGGCCGGGGCTCTAGTCAGATTCGTTCGCCATCCTACGAGCTGCGTATGTGCCCCCCACCATGTCTTTTAGTACATCCTATCTCGTGTATCGTAAGTTAAAGATTCATTACAGGACTGCAATAATGACATGAACTTCCTGATGAGGGGGGTGTGAGAGTAAGAAGAAACCAATTAGGAACCCGGGAGAACAGGTTAATGTGGCGTAGCAAGATGGCCGCTCCTAGGAGTATAGTGATGCAGAATGCAGCGTCTTTTGAATTTAGAAGTAATGAGATCTAATGAAGGGGATTGAGCTTGGTAGACCAATCTGCTGGGAAGTTCAGGAGCCTCTGAAGTATGACTTGAAATAATACATGGAGCCCCAATTACACTGCTGTTGAGTGTAGCAAGATGGCCGATTCAGGTGTCTATGGGGACAGGTACTGGATGAACGCTGGTGTTAGACAAGTTCTCCCACCCTGCAGCCTGGGTCTCCCCCCGTGTGGCCCGGATGTTATTTTGGGGTTTGGTTGTGGATTATGGGGGGATGGAGAGGCTATTAGTATGCCCAGGGTGCAGCAAGATGGCCTCCGCTCACCTCAATGCTCAGTACGCCGTCTGCCACAGGATGCCTCTGCCGGCCCTCGGACCTCCTCAGGTCTGTCCCGTTAGGCCAAGGAGGCTTGCTCGGGTGTATCCTGCGGTGCTCACCGCTCGCCTCGCGGTCGCGATACTCGAGCGCTGGGGATTCGGAGCCCCCGCAGGCCTCAAGATGGCGGCGGGGCCCTCGCGGACGGAAGCAGCCCAGACGGCTCCCTCAGCCGAAGACAGGGCCCAGGATGGGGGTCTGGGCGGATGCCAAGTGGAGATCCCGGCCCTCAAATTCAGACCGAGCCGGCCGCACTACATGCCCGTGGGGGCACAGCCGCAGGAGAGGCTGGGGATTCAAGGCCTCACTAGGCCGTGTGGAGCAACGACCCCCCCAGATGTTTCCGGGATCCGGCTCTGCCTCCAGGTAGTCTCAAGGCAAGAGGATGGGTGGTGGGTAGGGACGGATGGCGGTCCCTTACCTCCAAGAGAGCTGGGGTCCGGATCCTCCGGGAGGCTTTAGGCCTAGAAGATGGCGGCTGCTATAGGCGCTGAAGGCGTCGGATCTCGGGCGTCTCCCGACCGATCCACACCGGAACAACGGTCCAGGACACCGCGGCGGGGCAAGGCGAGCAGGCCGGTGAGTGTTTGGGACCCGAATCTGCCTGGTTAATTTTAATGAACGTGAGCTTGTCCACATTGGCTCTGGACAGGCGGCTACGCTTGTCTGTGATAACGCCCCCTGCCGTGCTAAATACACGTTCAGATAATACACTGGCTGCAGGGCAGGCCAGCACCTCCAAGGCATAAAGGGCAAGCTCAGGCCATGTGCCCAATTTGGAGACCCAGAAGTTAAAGGGGGCAGACCCGTCATCCAGTACGTGTAGGCCTGTGGACACATACTGCTCAACCATGTTGGTGAAATGCTGCCTCCTGCTAAGACGTTCCATCTCAGCTGGTGGTGCTGGTTGTTGTGGCGTGCTGACAAAGCTTTTCCACATTTCAGCCATGCTAACCCTGCCTTCTGAGGTGCTGCCGGTGCCCCGGCTGCATTGGCGACCTCTTCCTCCTCCTCTGCCTTCGCCTTGTGCTTCCACCGTACGCCCGCTGTCAGGTGGGAATGCCACCAGCAGCGCGTCTACCAGCGTGCGCTTGTACTCGCGCATCTTACGATCCCGCTCCAGTGAGGGAATTAAGGACGGTACGTTGTCCTTGTAACGGGGATCCAGCAGGGTGGCCACCCAGTAATCAGCACCAGTTAAAATGTGGGCAACTCGGCGGTCATTGCGGAAACACTGCAGCATGTAATCGCTCATGTGTGCCAGGCTGCCCAGAGGCAAAGAAAAGCTGTCCTCTGTGGGAGGTGTATCGTCTGTGTCCTCTGTATCCCCCCAGTCACACACCAGTGATGGCCACGAGCTGGTCTGTGTGCCACCCTGCTGTGAAAATGCCTCCTCCTCCTCCTCCTCCATCTCCTCCTCCACCTCGTCATCCTCCAGAACTGTTCCCTTTCCGCCGGACAATTGTGTACCTGGCGTTTGTTGGTGCAGGAACCCACCCTCGTAGCCACTTGTGAAAGACTGCCCTGAAAGCCTTTGAAATGATCCCGCTTCCTCCTCCTCCTCCTCATCCTCCTGTGCCACATCCTCTTCCATCATCGCCCGAAGCGTTTTTTCAAGGAGGCATAGAACTGGGATAGTAACGCTAAGAACGGCGTCATTGGCACTGGACATGTTGGTGGAGTACTCGAAACAGCGCAACAAGGCACACAGGTCTCGCATGGAGGCCCAGTTATTGGTGGTGAAGTGGTGCTGTTCCGCAGAGCGACTCACGCGTGATTGCTGCAGCTGAAACTCCACTATCGCCTGCTGCTGCTCGCACAGTCTGGCCAGCATGTGCAAGGTGGAGTTCCACCTTGTGGGCACGTCACATATGAGGCGGTGAGCTGGAAGGCCGAAGTTACGCTGCAGCGCTGACAGGCGAGCAGCAGCAGGGTGAGAACGCCGAAAGTGCGCACACACAGCCCGCACTTTCTGCAGCAGCTCTGGCATATTGGGGTAATTTTTAAGGAACCTCTGGACCACCAAGTTCAGCACATGCGCCAGGCAAGGGATGTGCGTCAAACCGGCTAGGCCCAGAGCTGCTACGAGATTTCGCCCATTATCGCACACCACCAGGCCGGGCTTGAGGCTCACTGACAGCAACCACTCATTGGTCTGTTGTTCCATGTCCCTCCACAACTCCTGCGCGGTGTGGGTTTTTTCCCCCAAACAGGAAAGTTTTAAAACTGCCTGCTGTCGTTTACCCCTGGCTGTGCTGAAGTTGGTGGTGAAGGTGTTACGCTGACCGGATGAGGAGGCGGTAGAGGATGAGGAAGCGGAGTAGGAGGAGTTAGCAACAGGAGGCAAACTGAAGCGCCCTGCAATCCTCGGTGGTGAAAGGACATGCGCCAAACTGCTATCTGCCTCAGGCCCAGCCGCCACTGCATTTACCCAGTGTGCTGTTAGGGAGATATAACGTCCCTGACCGTGCTTACTGATCCACGCATCCGTAGTTAGGTGGACCTTGCCACAGATGGCGTTGCGCAGTGCACACCTGATTTTGTCCCCCACTTGGTTGTGCAGGGAAGGGATGGCTCGCCTGGAAAAATAGTGACGGACAGCCAATGCCATCAGGCTTTTAAAACTCTGCGTCTCCACCAGACGGAATGACAGCATTTCAAAGGCCAGGAGTTTTGAAATGCTGGCATTCAGGACCAGGGATCGCGGGTGGCTAGGGGGGTACTTCCTCTTCCGCTCCAATGTTTGGGAGATAGAGAGCTGAACGCTTCCATGGGACATTGTGGAGATGGTTGGTGACCCAGGTGGTAGTGTTGCTGGCAGATGCTCTGTTTGCGGGGTGGCAGGTGCCACTGTCACTACAGAGGTGGATGAAGAGGACGAGACTGCAGCAGAAGAGGAAGCAGGAGGAGCCAGAGACCTTTCTTGGTTTTTGAGGTGTCTACTCCACTGCAGCTCGTGCTTTGCACTTAGATGCCTGTTCATGCAGCTTGTGCTCAGGTTGAGAATGTTTATGCCTCGCTTCAGGCTCTGATTGCACAGCGTGCAAACCACTCGTGTCTTGTCATCAGCACATTGTGTGAAGAACTGCCACGCTGGGGAACTCCTTGGACCTGGCTTTGGTGTGCTCGGTCCCTTGCTGCGTTGGGCAGTAGCAGACATACTGTCTAGCTGACAGACGCTCCGCTTTTGCACCCTGCTCCCTCTTCTGCTGTGCTGGTGGCTCTGTGCGACCACCGCCTCTTCCTCCAAA
Source organism: Rana muscosa (assembly GCA_029206835.1). Taxonomy (NCBI): domain Eukaryota; kingdom Metazoa; phylum Chordata; class Amphibia; order Anura; family Ranidae; genus Rana; species Rana muscosa. The sequence continues at coordinate 12,438,619 of CM055122.1, read as the reverse complement.
CTACACTGGTCACCTGCATAACGTTGATTCCATGTGGGGTCGAGGACCTCATCGTCCTCCACATCATCTTCTACCCAGTCTTCACCCCTGCCCTCCTTGTCTGTCTGCACAATTGCGAAAGCAGCAGCAGTTGGCACCTGTGTTTCGTCATCATCCGAGACGTACTGCGATGGTCCTCCCATGTACTCATCATGAAACATAAGTGGTTGGGCATCGATGCACTCAATCTCTTCCACTTCTGGGGCAGGGCTAGGTGGATGGCCCTGGGAAACCCTGCTAACAGAGTCATCGAAAAGCAGAAGAGACTGCTGCATGATTTGGGGCTCAGACTGCTTGGCTGATTTGCAAGGGGGTGAGGTGAAAGACTGATGGACATGGGTTTCAGGTGCCAACTCTGTTCTTTCATCAGAAGAGTGGGTGGGAGACAATGTGAAGGAACCCGAGGCACTGTCAGCAACCCAATCTACTATCGCCTGTACTTGTCCTGGCCTAAACATTCGTACAGCCTCATTAGGCGTGACAAAATACCGCCGCAGGCTCGGTCGCCTACTCGCACCTGAGGAAGGTGTTTCACTTGTGCGTGTATCTGGCACAGATCCACCACGTCCTCTCCCTGCAACAGGAGCTCCACCAGCAGCACCACGACCGGGGCCACCACGTCCCTTTGACCTTCTCCTCATATTTTCAAAATTTTGGATCTTGCCCTAAATGGGTGTTTTTGGAAGAGCAGAACACACCCACAGTACGTAACCGCTGAATCGCACAGCTACAGAAAATGCTATTCAAAAAAAATGTTGTTTTTTTAGTATAGCACAGTAGGAGAAAACTATATAGAAATTGTTTATTTCACACACCTCAAAATATGTATAACACACTGCAACCTTTTTTTGGTGCCACTAAACGGCGTTTTTTGGAAGAGCAGAACACACCCACAGTACGTAACCGCTGAATCGCACAGCTACAGAACTGCAGAAAATGCTATTCAAAAAAAATGTTGTTTTTTTAGTATAGCACAGTAGGAGAAAACTATAAAGAAATTGTTTATTTCAAACACCTCAAAATATGTATAACACACTGCAAACTTTTTTTGGTGCCACTAAACAGCGTTTTTTGGAAGAGCAGAACACACCCACAGTGCGTAACCGCTGAATCGCACAGCTACAGAACTGCAGAAAATGCTATTCAAAAAAAATTTTGTTTTTTTAGTATAGCAATGTAGGACAATTGGGCAAAGTCCGGGTTCGGGTTCGGGAAAAAGCTAAAGTTCGGTACGGACCCGAACTTTACAGTTCGGGTTCGCTCAACACTAATTACAAGGGATGTTTACATGTTTACTTGTAATAGGAATAAAAGTGATCCAATTTTTTTTTAAAGGGACAGTGTAAAAAAGTAAAATAAAAAGTAAAATAAATAAAATAAAAATTTAAAATTTGAAAGTGCCCCATCCAGCCGTGCTCGCGCGCAGAAGCGAACGCATACGTAAGTCGTGCCTGCATAGGTAAACGATGTTCAAGCCACACATGTGAGGTATCGCCGTGATCGTTAGAGCAAGAGCAATAATTCTAGCAAAAGACCTCCTCTAAAACACAAAACTGGTAACCTGTAGACATTTTTAAGCTTCGCCTATGGAGATTTTTAAGTTTCAAAGTTTGTCGCCATTCGTTTGTAGAACTACTGCGCAAATACAGTGTGACTGCCATTTTATTCCCTAGGGTGTCTAAAAAAATAAATAATGTTTGGGGCTTTAATTTTCTAGCAAAAACAAATAATTTTAACTTGTAAACACCAAGTTTAAAAAATAGGCCCTTAAGTGGTTAAATAGTGTTTCCTGTTAGAGGCTGGGGTGGAGCCATGCTGAGAGAAGATTACTTAAACACACATGAACATTACTGCAGATTCATGACAGTACCTCCCTCTTATGAGGCTTCCCCTTCCCTTGCTTGGGCCCAGGCTTGTAGGGGAACCTCAAATGAAACCTCCTCAAAAGACATCAGATGCAGGGATCCAAGACCTCTCCTTAGGACCAAAATCTTTCCAATGCACAAGGTACTGAAGAATGCCTTTACAGAGCCGGGAATCCAGAATTTGAGTCCTGATTATCCTCAGAGACCATAACCGAGGTAGGGAGAGGACGAGAGAACTTATTGAGGACTAAAGGCTTTAGAAGGGAAACATGAAAGGAGTTTGAGATCCTGAGGCTTTTAGGGATCCGAAGTTTAAAACAACCCGGATTTAACTTAGAAATTATAGTGTACGGGCCAATGAATCTTGGAGCAAATTCCAGAGAAGGAACCCGGAGCTTGATGTTCCTGGTGGAAAGCCAGACTTTGTCTCCAGGCTGTAGAGAAGGGGGCTTATGCCTGTGACGGTCGGCAAAACCTTTGAATTTATCAGCAGCCACCCGGAGGGAATCATGAACATCACCCCAAATAGAATTAAATGATTGATGAACCATAGCCAAAGCTGGAATGTCCGGTGAATAGTGATGAGCCGAACACCCCCGGGTTCGGTTCGCACCAGAACCCGCGAACGGACCGAAAGTTCGAACGAACATTAGAACCCTATTAAATACAATGGATGCGAACGTTCGAATTCTAAAGTGCTAATTATAACAACTATTATGCATGTTATTGTCCTAAAAAGGGTTTGGGAACCCGGGTTCTGCACCAGGGGACATGTATCAATGCAAAAAGAAGTTTTAAAAACGGTCGTTTTTCGGGAGCAGTCATTTTAATGATGCATAAAGTGAAAAAAAAAAGTCAAATATTCCTTTAAATATCGTACCTGGGGGGTGTCTAAAGTATGCCTGTGAAGTGCCACGTGTTTCCCGTGTTTAGAACTGTCCCTGCACAAAATAACATTTCTAAAGGGAAAAAAGTCATTTAAAACTGCTTGCGGCTTTAATGCAATGTCTGGTCCCGGTAATATGGATGAAAATCTTTAGGAAAAATGGCATAGCTACCCCATCAACACCCCCCCCCCTACCCCAGCCCATTACCAGCCCCTTTGGGTCTTGTATAGATATTAAGGGGAACCCCGCACATAAAATAAAAAAGGCCCTATATACTCTGAACAGCCGTATACAGGCGGTGCATACAAGACAGGGACTGTAGGTTTGTTCTTATGTAGAATGTGTTTGTAATTTTGAACAGGTACATTGTTGAAGTGTAGCTCCAGCCCAAAAATCTATTTTTAAACTTTTTGGGAAACATAGGTAAGGGTTATCACCCCTGTAACATTTGTTTTGCTGTCTGTGCCCCTGTTCAGAACATTTCACCTCACTTTCCGTCCCAATGACAACTGTTTTTGAAATGTGGTGTTTTTCTTGAAACAAGGATTGCTGATAAAGCATCAGTACAGATGAGACCCCTTTCTCCCATATTTATTCTTACAGGAGAGAATTTTCCTTTCTAGGGGTAGATTTCCTCTCACTTCCTGTTGTCTTCTTTCGTTTGCAAGTAGGAGTCGTTTGTAAGTTGGATGTTTGAAAGTAGGGACCTGCCGTATATACTCTGCAGAAATAGGCCCCTTAGTTGTTGGTGTTGGCACAACACTGTAAGCACTCAGTTACTCTTGGTTGGTGCTGGAACGCCCTGCTGTCAACTATTATATCAGGAATTTTAATTACATATAATTGTTGAACAGTGGTAGTAAAAATTGGGGCTTTGATGGTGGTGCTGGTGCCACAACACTGTAAGCCCTGACAGTTACTCTTGGTGGGTGCAGCAATGGGCCCTGCTGTGAATTATTAGATCAAGAATTGTAATTACATGCCCCTTTTGAACAGGGGCTGAAAAATTGGGCCTTTCGTGGTGGTGGTGGTGGTGGCGTTGCCACAAGACTGTAAGCCCTCAGAGTTACTCTTGGTGGGTGCAGCAATGGACCCTGCTGTGAATTATTAGATCAAGAATTGTAATTGCATGCCCCTGTTGAACAGGGGCTGAAAAATTGGGCCTTAGGCACTGGTGGCACAACACTACAACCCCTCACAGATACTGTACTTGGAGCACAGCAATGAGCCCTGTTGCAAAGTATTGCTTCAAAAATTGTAATGACACGCCCCTGTTAAACAGGGGCTGAAAAATTGGGCCTTAGGCACTGGTGCCACAACACTCCAACCCCTCACAGATACTGTACTTGGAGCACAGCAATGAGCCCTATGGCAAATTATTGCTAAAAAAATTGTAATTACACGCCCCTGTAAAACAGGGGCTGAAAAATTGGGCCTTAGCCACTGGTGGCGGCACCCATAAACAAAAATGATCTTCCAAGCTATCATCATCAATCGTATCATTGAGGACTCGGAGGAGGAGGATAGCCAGTCAACATAACAGCACAGGCACTCAGCATCAGCATCAGTCTTGAAGGGATGTGACATGTTAAAATCAATTAGTCTGTTATATCAGCATCAGGTGTGTGGTAGCTGGTGGTGATCCAAGACTGGTTCATCTTGATGAAAGTCAGCCGATCAACCGAGTCGGTGGACAGGCGCACCCTGTGATCCGTGACAAATCCTCCAGCAGCACTGAATGTGCGTTCCGAAAGAACGCTGGATGCAGGACAGGCCAGTAGCTCAATTGCATACTGTGCAAGCTCTGGCCAGTGATCCATCCTCAAGACCCAGTAAGCCAGAGGATTTTCGGTGGGGAAGGTGTCCAAGTCTGACCTTGCCCCTAGATATTCCTGCACCATGTTTATCAGACGCTGGCGATGGTTGCTGGAACCGATCATACTTTGGGGCTGCGGACTAAAGAATTGTCTGAACGCATCGGTCAGACGGCCACCTTCCCCACCGCTCCTTCTTTGACTGGCCGAAGCCTCAGCAACTCGTTGTCCAGGACCAGGAGTTTGTAACCTCCCAGTCTCTGGGAACGCGTTGCACAGACCTTTCTGCAAGGCCTCCCGGAGTTGTCTCATCCTCTGCTCCCTCTGCGACGGTAACATAAGGTCCGCAACCTTACCCTTGTACCGTGGATCAAGGAGAGTGGCCAGCCAGTAATGGTCCCTCTCCTTGATCCGAAGAATACGAGGATCCTTCCGCAGACTTTGCAGGATCAGGGAGGCCATGCAGCGTAGGTTTGCTGAGGCATTCGCTCCGGAGTCCTCTGGGTCACTAAGGACGACATGATCCGCAGCCACCTCCTCCCAGCCACGTACAAGTCCACTGGTTTCTTGGGACTGTAAATCATCCCTAAAAGACTGCTGCTGATGATGCTGAGTGCCAGCCTCCACCTCCATGCTGACACAATCCTCCTCCTCCTCCTCCTCCTCCTCCTCCTCTTCCTGTGCGATGGGTGGGACAGAAGGAACACTGTCTGGGTAAAGGGGGCCTTGAGAGGCAAGGAAGTCCTCCTCTTCCTGCCTCTGTTCTGCCTCAAGTGCCCTGTCCATTATTCCACGCAGCGTGTGCTCCAACAGGTGGACAAGAGGTACAGTGTCACTGATGCATGCACTGTCACTGCTCACCATCCTCGTGGCCTCCTCAAATGGTGCCAGGACAGTGCATGCATCCCTGATCATGCCCCACTGGCGTGGAGAAAAAAAACCAAGCTCCCCTGACCCTGTCCTGGTGCCGTAGTCGCACAGGTACTCATTGATGGCCCTCTGCTGCGTGTGCAGCCGCTGCAGCATGGCCAACGTTGAGTTCCACCTGGTGGGCATGTCACATATAAGGCGGTTCTTGGGCAGGTTCAACTCCTTTTGCAGCTCAGCCAGGCGAGCACTGGCATTATAAGATCTGCGGAAATGCACACAGACTTTCCTGGCCTGCCTCAGGACATCCTGTAAGCCCGGGTACCTGCCCAAGAACCGCTGCACCACCAGGTTAAGGACGTGAGCCACACAGGGCACATGGGTCAGTTGTCCCTGTCGGAGGGCGGAGAGGAGGTTGGTGCCATTGTCGCAAACCACCATTCCTGGCTTAAGCTGGCGTGGCGTCAACCACCTCTCGGCCTGGCCCTGCAGAGCAGACAGGACCTCTGCCCCAGTGTGGCTTCTGTCCCCCAAACACACCAGCGCAAGCACGGCATGGCATCTTTTTGCCTGCGTACTTGCGTAGCCCCGTGAACGGCTACGGAGCCCTGCTGGTTCATAGGACAAACCACAGGAAGAGGCCATGGAGGAAGAAGAAGAGGAGGGGGTGGAGGAGAGAGGTGTGTCACAACCAGTAGTAGCATTTTGGAGGCGTGGCGGTGGGACAACCTCCAACACTACTGCACCTTGTCCTGCATCCTTCCCAGCTGCCAAAAGAGTGACCCAATGGGCCGTGAAAGAAAGGTAACGTCCCTGTCCATGCCTGCTGGACCATGAGTCAGCGGTAATATGCACCTTACCGCTGACCGCCCTGTCCAGCGAGGCCAAGACATTGCCTTCCACATGCCGGTAGAGAGCCGGAATAGCCTTCCGTGAGAAAAAGTGGCGTTTGGGAACCTGCCACTGAGGAACCGCACATTGCACAAACTCACGGAAGGGGGCCGAGTCTACCAACTGAAAAGGCAGCAGTTGAAGCGCTAGCAATTTAGCCAAGCTAGCATTCAACCGCTGGGCATGTGGATGGCTGGGAGTGAACTTCTTTCGACGGTCCAGCAGCTGGGGCAGGGAAATTTGCCTGCTAGAATCGGACGTCGGTGTACTGCTAGCAGAGTGGCCGCAAGTACTTGGCTGTAACACACCTAATTCTACACCTTCATTCCTCTCAGTGCATGTTTCAGAGAGGACTGAAGTTATAGTGGGGTTGGAGATCCCAGCTGATGTGGTGCAAGGAGAGGTCCGCTTTGTTCTTTGGTGTGGGTCTTTGAGGTAGGCTTGCCAACGAGCTGCATGGCAGGTCAACATATGTCTGGTCAGGCATGTGGTACCCAAGCGGCTGATGTTTTGGCCACGCGATATACGCTTGAGACATATGTTGCAAACAGCAGCTGTGCGATCTGATGCACTAGCCTCAAAAAAGGCCCACACCAAAGAACTTTTTGAATGACGGGCAGAGGCAGCGCCCTGCACAGGCGGAGCTCTGCGGTGTGATTCCGTCGGTGTACTGCCCTTACGCTGGCCACCAAAGGGCATCCTGCCTCGTTGGAGATGTGCCTCCTCCTCATCCTCCTCCTCCTCCTCTCTCCTATTAGGCACCCACGTGGAGTCAGTGACCTCATCATCACCTCCCTCCTCATCACTGGAGCCAATCTGGCAGTATGCTGCAGCTGCTGGAACATGACTGCCAGATTGGTGTCCTTCTTGAGCATCCCCTCTGTCTGCTCTCACGCTACTGCCTTCCTCTAGCTGGGTTTCATCATCAGACCCTTCGAAACGCTGGGCATCCTCCTGGAGCATGTACCCAACACTGTGCTGAAACAGTTCGGGGGACTCCTCAGGAGGAGGACATGGTGGGTCTAGGGAAGGAGTGACTGATGATGAGTCTGACATTGATACCAGGGAAGAGGACGCTTTGGCAGCTGCTTTTCCAGTACCCTGAGCCTGGGTGAGAGAGGATGAGGAGGAGGAGGAGGGCTTGGTCATCCACTCTACCAAGTCTTCGGCATGATGTGGCTCAACATGTCCAGCTGCCGAAAAGAAGGACAAGCGTGTCCCATGGCCATGTGCTGATGACAATGCACCGCGTCCACGACCAGCACTGTTGCCCCCAGACACAGAGCCTGCTTGCCCTCTTTTATTGCCTCCTGACTGTCTGCCTCTCCTTGTTTGCCTTCCAGACATTCTAATAGATGGCCTGCAGGGAGATGGGAAAAAAGCAATAAGGGCTACCTTCAGGTGTCCTTCTCTGTCCCTTGAAACAAGGACTTGCACAGTGAAAGAAACTGACACTCTCCCTACCTACAGTTTTCTGTCCCTAGAAAAAATGTTTTTTTTAAGCACAATTTAGCACAAGGAGAATTCACTCACTGTCCTTCCAGGTCCCTGGAAACAAGGACTTTGACAGTGAAAGAAACTGACACTCTCCCTACCTACAGTTTTCTGTCCCTAGAAAAAATGTTTTTTTTAAGCACAATTTAGCACAAGGAGAATTCACTCACTGTCCTTCCAGGTCCCTGGAAACAAGGACTTTCACAGTGAAAGAAACTGACACTCTCCCTACCTACAGTTTTCTGTCCCTAGAAAAAATGTTTTTTTAAAGCACAATTTAGCACAAGGAGAATTCACTCACTGTCCTTCCAGGTCCCTGGAAACAAGGACTTTCACAGTGAAAGAAACTGACACTCTCCCTACCTACAGTTTTCTGTCCCTAGAAAAAATGTTTTTTTTAAGCACAATTTAGCACAAGGAGAATTCACTCACTGTCCTTCCAGGTCCCTGGAAACAAGGACTTTCACAGTGAAAGAAACTGACACTCTCCCTACCTACAGTTTTCTGTCCCTAGAAAAAATGTTTTTTTTAAGCACAATTTAGCACAAGGAGAATTCACTCACTGTCCTTCCAGGTCCCTGGAAACAAGGACTTTGACAGTGAAAGAAACTGACACTCTCCCTACCTACAGTTTTCTGTCCCTAGAAAAAATGTTTTTTTTAAGCACAATTTAGCACAAGGAGAATTCACTCACTGTCCTTCCAGGTCCCTGGAAACAAGGACTTTCACAGTGAAAGAAACTGACACTCTCCCTACCTACAGTTTTCTGTCCCTAGAAAAAATGTTTTTTTTAAGCACAATTTAGCACAAGGAGAATTCACTCACTGTCCTTCCAGGTCCCTGGAAACAAGGACTTTCACAGTGAAAGAAACTGACACTCTCCCTACCTACAGTTTTCTGTCCCTAGAAAAAATGTTTTTTTTAAGCACAATTTAGCACAAGGAGAATTCACTCACTGTCCTTCCAGGTCCCTGGAAACAAGGACTTTGACAGTGAAAGAAACTGACACTCTCCCTACCTACAGTTTTCTGTCCCTAGAAAAAATGTTTTTTTTAAGCACAATTTAGCACAAGGAGAATTCACTCACTGTCCTTCCAGGTCCCTGGAAACAAGGACTTTGACAGTGAAAGAAACTGACACTCTCCCTACCTACAGTTTTCTGTCCCTAGAAAAAATGTTTTTTTTAAGCACAATTTAGCACAAGGAGAATTCACTCACTGTCCTTCCAGGTCCCTGGAAACAAGGACTTTCACAGTGAAAGAAACTGACACTCTCCCTACCTACAGTTTTCTGTCCCTAGAAAAAATGTTTTTTTTAAGCACAATTTAGCACAAGGAGAATTCACTCACTGTCCTTCCAGGTCCCTGGAAACAAGGACTTTCACAGTGAAAGAAACTGACACTCTCCCTACCTACAGTTTTCTGTCCCTAGAAAAAATGTTTTTTTTAAGCACAATTTAGCACAAGGAGAATTCACTCACTGTCCTTCCAGGTCCCTGGAAACAAGGACTTTGACAGTGAAAGAAACTGACACTCTCCCTACCTACAGTTTTCTGTCCCTAGAAAAAATGTTTTTTTTAAGCACAATTTAGCACAAGGAGAATTCACTCACTGTCCTTCCAGGTCCCTGGAAACAAGGACTTTGACAGTGAAAGAAACTGACACTCTCCCTACCTACAGTTTTCTGTCCCTAGAAAAAATGTTTTTTTTAAGCACAATTTAGCACAAGGAGAATTCACTCACTGTCCTTCCAGGTCCCTGGAAACAAGGACTTTGACAGTGAAAGAAACTGACACTCTCCCTACCTACAGTTTTCTGTCCCTAGAAAAAATGTTTTTTTTAAGCACAATTTAGCACAAGGAGAATTCACTCACTGTCCTTCCAGGTCCCTGGAAACAAGGACTTTGACAGTGAAAGAAACTGACACTCTCCCTACCTACAGTTTTCTGCCCCTAGAAAAAATGTTTTTTTTAAGCACAATTTAGCAGAAGGAGAATTCACTCACTGTCCTTCCAGGTCCCTGGAAACAAGGACTTTCACAGTGAAAGAAACTGACACTCTCCCTACCTACAGTTTTCTGTCCCTAGAAAAAATGTTTTTTTTAAGCACAATTTAGCACAAGGAGAATTCACTCACTGTCCTTCCAGGTCCCTGGAAACAAGGACTTTCACAGTGAAAGAAACTGACACTCTCCCTACCTACAGTTTTCTGTCCCTAGAAAAAATGTTTTTTTTAAGCACAATTTAGCACAAGGAGAATTCACTCACTGTCCTTCCAGGTCCCTGGAAACAAGGACTTTCACAGTGAAAGAAACTGACACTCTCCCTACCTACAGTTTTCTGTCCCTAGAAAAAATGTTTTTTTAAGCACAATTTAGCACAAGGAGAATTCACTCACTGTCCTTCCAGGTCCCTGGAAACAAGGACTTTCACAGTGAAAGAAACTGACACTCTCCCTACCTACAGTTTTCTGTCCCTAGAAAAAATGTTTTTTTTAAGCACAATATAGCACAAGCACAAAACACACTGACACTCTCCCTACCTATCCTTCTCTTTCCCTAAACTAAAGGAATCCAGGTTAAGCAAGAAAGAAATAAAAGTCACTGTCCCTGCCTATGCTGCTCTATCCCTGCTCCGGAACACACTACACTAGGCCGCCGTGCTGGCGGCCTTTTATAGTGTGGGGCGTGTACTAAACACCCTCAGCAATAATTGGCCACAGGCATCCTGCCTGTGGCCAATCATTGCTCTCCTCGCTGCCGGCGCTGTGATTGGCCAAGCATGCGGGGTCACAGTGCATGCTTGGCCAATCACAGCGCCTGGATGACACTGCGATGGCGTAGTGCATTGTGGGCCGTTCGCGTCACTCGAATTTGGCGCGAACGGCCCAAATCGTTCGATCTTCGTCGAACGATCGAACAGCCGATGTTCGAGTCGAACGTATGTTCGACTCGAACACGAAGCTCATCCCTACCGGTGAACAGGTCATAAGTAGAGGGAGCTGAGAGTGTCTTCCATTAACTGTGAGAAAGGGTGTCTTCTGAGAACTGATGTTAACATGATTATTGTGAGAAAATTCTGCTGTCAGGAACCATGAATCAGACTGAGACAGAAGTGCAGTAAAAATCACACTATTTAATAAAATGACAAAATGGCATAAACAGAGCAAACGTAGTCAAAACATAGCCAGAGTTCGGTAACCAGGACGGGTAGTCAGAACAAGCCAGAGAAACAGGAGTCCAGAGAGCAGCAAAGTCAGGTGCAGCAAACAGGATCAGGAACCAGAAGGGAAGTCAGCCAAGCAAAAGTCTTTCACAGGAAAACACAGCAGAGAGAGTCTGGATTAGGGATGAGCTCGGTGTTCGAGTCGAACATACGTTCGACTCGAACATCGGCTGTTCGATCGTTCGACGAAGATCGAACGATTTGGGCCGTTCGCGCCTAATTCGAGTGACGCGAACGGCCCACAATGCACTACGCCATCGCAGTGTCATCCAGGCGCTGTGATTGGCCAAGCATGCACTGTGACCCCGCATGCTTGGCCAATCACAGCGCGGCAGCGAGGAGAGCAATGATTGGCCACAGGCAGGATGCCTGTGGCCAATTATTGCTGAGGGTGTTTAGTACACGCCCCACACTATAAAAGGCCGCCAGCACGGCGGCCTAGTGTAGTGTGTTCCGGAGCAGGGAAAGAGAAGCATAGGCAGGGACAGTGACATTTTTTTTCTTGCTTAACCTGGATTCCTTTAGTTTAGGGAAAGAGAAGGATAGGTAGGGAGAGTGTCAGTGTGTTTTACTGTGCTAATCCTTGTTTCTAGGGACAGGGAAGGACAGTGAGGGAAATTCTCCTTGTGCTATACTGTGCTAAAGCATTGATCATCAACCATCTTTAAAAAAACATTTTTTCTAGGGACAGAAAACTATAGGTAGGGAGAGTGTCAGTGTGTTTTACTGTGCTAATCCTTGTTTCTAGGGACAGGGAAGGACAGTGAGGGAAATTCTCCTTGTGCTATACTGTGCTAAAGCATTGATCATCAACCATCTTTAAAAAAACATTTTTTCTAGGGACAGAAAACTATAGGTAGGGAGAGTGTCAGTGTGTTTTACTGTGCTAATCCTTGTTTCTAGGGACAGGGAAGGACAGTGAGGGAAATTTTCCTTGTGCTATACTGTGCTAAAGCATTGATCATCAACCATCTTTAAAAAAACATTTTTTCTAGGGACAGAAAACTATAGGTAGGGAGAGTGTCAGTGTGTTTTACTGTGCTAATCCTTGTTTCTAGGGACAGGGAAGGACAGTGAGGGAAATTCTCCTTGTGCTATACTGTGCTAAAGCATTGATCATCAACCATCTTTAAAAAAACATTTTTTCTAGGGACAGAAAACTATAGGTAGCGAGAGTGTCACTGTGTTTTACTGTGCTAATCCTTGTTTCTAGGGACAGGGAAGGACAGTGAGGGAAATTCTCCTTGTGCTATACTGTGCTAAAGCATTGATCATCAACCATCTTTAAAAAAACATTTTTTCTAGGGACAGAAAACTATAGGTAGGGAGAGTGTCAGTGTGTTTTACTGTGCTAATCCTTGTTTCTAGGGACAGGGAAGGACAGTGAGGGAAATTCTCCTTGTGCTATACTGTGCTAAAGCATTGATCATCAACCATCTTTAAAAAAACATTTTTTCTAGGGACAGAAAACTATAGGTAGCGAGAGTGTCAGTGTGTTTTACTGTGCTAATCCTTGTTTCTAGGGACAGGGAAGGACAGTGAGGGAAATTCTCCTTGTGCTATACTGTGCTAAAGCATTGATCATCAACCATCTTTAAAAAAACATTTTTTCTAGGGACAGAAAACTATAGGTAGCGAGAGTGTCACTGTGTTTTACTGTGCTAATCCTTGTTTCTAGGGACAGGGAAGGACAGTGAGGGAAATTCTCCTTGTGCTATACTGTGCTAAAGCATTGATCATCAACCATCTTTAAAAAAACATTTTTTCTAGGGACAGAAAACTATAGGTAGCGAGAGTGTCACTGTGTTTTACTGTGCTAATCCTTGTTTCTAGGGACAGGGAAGGACAGTGAGGGAAATTCTCCTTGTGCTATACTGTGCTAAAGCATTGATCATCAACCATCTTTAAAAAAACATTTTTTCTAGGGACAGAAAACTATAGGTAGCGAGAGTGTCACTGTGTTTTACTGTGCTAATCCTTGTTTCTAGGGACAGGGAAGGACAGTGAGGGAAATTCTCCTTGTGCTATACTGTGCTAAAGCATTGATCATCAACCATCTTTAAAAAAACATTTTTTCTAGGGACAGAAAACTATAGGTAGCGAGAGTGTCACTGTGTTTTACTGTGCTAATCCTTGTTTCTAGAGACAGGGAAGGACAGTGAGGGAAATTCTCCTTGTGCTATACTGTGCTAAAGCATTGATCATCAACCATCTTTAAAAAAACATTTTTTCTAGGGACAGAAAACTATAGGTAGCGAGAGTGTCACTGTGTTTTACTGTGCTAATCCTTGTTTCTAGGGACAGGGAAGGACAGTGAGGGAAATTCTCCTTGTGCTATACTGTGCTAAAGCATTGATCATCAACCATCTTTAAAAAAACATTTTTTCTAGGGACAGAAAACTATAGGTAGCGAGAGTGTCACTGTGTTTTACTGTGCTAATCCTTGTTTCTAGGGACAGGGAAGGACAGTGAGGGAAATTCTCCTTGTGCTATACTGTGCTAAAGCATTGATCATCAACCATCTTTAAAAAAACATTTTTTCTAGGGACAGAAAACTATAGGTAGCGAGAGTGTCACTGTGTTTTACTGTGCTAATCCTTGTTTCTAGGGACAGGGAAGGACAGTGAGGGAAATTCTCCTTGTGCTATACTGTGCTAAAGCATTGATCATCAACCATCTTTAAAAAAACATTTTTTCTAGGGACAGAAAACTATAGGTAGTGAGAGTGTCACTGTGTTTTACTGTGCTAATCCTTGTTTCTAGGGACAGGGAAGGACAGTGAGGGAAATTCTCCTTGTGCTATACTGTGCTAAAGCATTCCTCATCAACCATCTTTGAAATCCTTGTTTTTTGGACAGTCAGGGAAATTGTCATTGTGCTATTCTGTGCGAAAGCAATCATCCTCAACCATATTTAGAAATCCTTAAGTAAAGGGACAGAGAAGGACACCTGAAGGTAGCCCTTATTGCTTTTTTCCCATCTCCCTGCAGGCCATCCATTAGAATGTCTGGAAGGCAAACAAGGAGAGGCAGACAGTCAGGAGGCAATAAAAGAGGGCAAGCAGGCTCTGTGTCTGGGGGCAACAGTGCTGGTCGTGGACGCGGTGCATTGTCATCAGCACATGGCCATGGGACACGCTTGTCCTTCTTTTCGGCAGCTGGACATGTTGAGCCACATCATGCCGAAGACTTGGTAGAGTGGATGACCAAGCCCTCCTCCTCCTCCTCATCCTCTCTCACCCAGGCTCAGGGTACTGGCAAAGCAGCTGCCAAAGCGTCCTCTTCCCTGGTATCAATGTCAGACTCATCATCAGTCACTCCTTCCCTAGACCCACCATGTCCTCCTCCTGAGGAGTCCCCCGAACTGTTTGAGCACAGTGTTGGGTACATGCTCCAGGAGGATGCCCAGCGTTTCGAAGGGTCTGATGATGAAACCCAGCTACAGGAAGGCAGTAGCGTGAGAGCAGACAGAGGGGATGCTCAAGAAGGACACCAATCTGGCAGTCATGTTCCAGCAGCTGCAGCATACTGCCAGATTGGCTCCAGTGATGAGGAGGGAGGGGATGATGAGGTCACTGACTCCACGTGGGTGCCTAATAGGAGAGAGGAGGAGGAGGAGGATGAGGAGGAGGCACATCTCTAACGAGGCAGGATGCCCTTTGGTGGCCAGCGTAAGGGCAGTACACCGACGGAATCACACCGCAGAGCTCCGCCTGTGCAGGGCGCTGCCTCTGCCCGTCATTCAAAAAGTTCTTTGGTGTGGGCCTTTTTTGAGGCTAGTGCATCAGATCGCACAGCTGCTGTTTGCAACATATGTCTCAAGCGTATATCGCGTGGCCAAAACATCAGCCGCTTGGGTACCACATGCCTGACCAGACATATGTTGACCTGTGTGAGGGGGCTAGCTCGGCAGCGGGTATGTGTGACCCCCGGGATGGGCTCCCCACCCAAAACAGGCCCAGCAGACGGAGGTTGTGGTTTTCAAAATCAAAAAGGTGCGGTTTATTTTCTATTTACAGTGACAAAAACACAGCAAGGCAAAAAAACATAAACAAAATAAATCCTGGTCAACTTGACCTCTGACTAAACTTACAGGTTTCCTAACTAACGACTGGGATCAGCCTAGTGCTGTCCTAGTCCCTGGTTTTAAATGTCCAAGCAAAATATAGCCACACAGGCTTTCTCTCACCGCACAGGGGTTCACTCTCCCTAGACAGTCCACACAGGTCTGCTTCCAGGCATGAGCTAACATCTAATGAATCTGGGAGTTTTTTATAGAGGCCTAAATGAGCTGACAAGCTTCAGCTGGCCTCATCAACTCCCTGTCTGCACGACGCCCAGCCCTCTCCCTAGAGGTATGAGTCATCAATGAGCCCACTAGTCTCAGCTGGGCTTATACAACTCTCCACCTAGCTGTACAAGTCAGCGTAAAGCCTGAATCTGGGCGAAATATATCTACCCCCCTGGATGCAACCAGGTGACTTTACCTTCCTGCTGTCACACCTGCCATGCAGCTCGTTGGCAAGCCTACCTCAAAGACCCACACCAAAGAACAAAGCGGACCTCTCCTTGCACCGCATCAGCTGGGATCTCCAACCCCACTATAACTTCAGTCCTCTCTGAAACATGCACTGAGAGGAATGAAGGTGTAGAATTAGGTGTGTCACAGCCAAGTACTTGCGGCCACTCTGCTAGCAGTACACCGACGTCCGATTCTAGCAGGCAAATTTCCCTGCCCCAGCTGCTGGACCGTCGAAAGAAGTTCACTCCCAGCCATCCACATGCCCAGCGGTTGAATGCTAGCTTGGCTAAATTGCTAGCGCTTCAACTGCTGCCTTTTCAGTTGGTAGACTCGGCCCCCTTCCGTGAGTTTGTGCAATGTGCGGTTCCTCAGTGGCAGGTTCCCAAACGCCACTTTTTCTCACGGAAGGCTATTCCGGCTCTCTACCGGCATGTGGAAGGCAATGTCTTGGCCTCGCTGGACAGGGCGGTCAGCGGTAAGGTGCATATTACCGCTGACTCATGGTCCAGCAGGCATGGACAGGGACGTTACCTTTCTTTCACGGCCCATTGGGTCACTCTTTTGGCAGCTGGGAAGGATGCAGGACAAGGTGCAGTAGTGTTGGAGGTTGTTCCACCGCCATGCCTACAAAATGCTACTAGTGGTTGTGACACACCTCTCTCCTCCACCCCCTCCTCTTCTTCTTCCTCCATGGCCTCTTCCTGTGCTTTGTCCTCTGAACCAGCGGTGCTCCGTAGCCGTTCAAGGGGCTACGCAAGTACGCAGGCAAAAAGATGCCATGCCGTGCTTGCGCTGGTGTGTTTGGGGGACAGAAGCCACACTGGGGCAGAGGTCCTGTCTGCTCTGCAGGGCCAGGCCAAGAGGTGGTTGACGCCACGCCAGCTTAAGCCAGGAATGGTGGTTTGCGACAATGGCACCAACCTCCTCTCCGCCCTCCGACAGGGACAACTGACCCATGTGCCCTGTGTGGCTCACGTCCTTAACCTGGTGGTGCAGCGGTTCTTGGGCAGGTACCCGGGCTTACAGGATGTCCTGAGGCAGGCCAGGAAAGTCTGTGTGCATTTCCGCAGATCTTATAATGCCAGTGCTCGCCTGGCTGAGCTGCAAAAGGAGTTGAACCTGCCCAAGAACCGCCTTATATGTGACATGCCCACCAGGTGGAACTCAACGTTGGCCATGCTGCAGCGGCTGCACACGCAGCAGAGGGCCATCAATGAGTACCTGTGCGACTACGGCACCAGGACAGGGTCAGGGGAGCTTGGTTTTTTTTCTCCACGCCAGTGGGGCATGATCAGGGATGCATGCACTGTCCTGGCACCATTTGAGGAGGCCACGAGGATGGTGAGCTGTGACAGTGCATGCATCAGTGACACTGTACCTCTTGTCCACCTGTTGGAGCACACGCTGCGTGGAATAATGGACAGGGCACTTGAGGCAGAACAGAGGCAGGAAGAGGAGGACTTCCTTGCCTCTCAAGGCCCCCTTTACCCAGACAGTGTTCCTTCTGTCCCACCCATCGCACAGGAAGAGGAGGAGGAGGAGGAGGAGGAGGATTGTGTCAGCATGGAGGTGGAGGCTGGCACTCAGCATCATCAGCAGCAGTCTTTTAGGGATGATTTACAGTCCCAAGAAACCAGTGGACTTGTACGTGGCTGGGAGGAGGTGGCTGCGGATCATGTCGTCCTTAGTGACCCAGAGGACTCCGGACCGAATGCCTCAGCTAACCTACGCTGCATGGCCTCCCTGATCCTGCAAAGTCTGCGGAAGGATCCTCGTATTCTTCGGATCAAGGAGAGGGACCATTACTGGCTGGCCACTCTCCTTGATCCACGGTACAAGGGTAAGGTTGTGGACCTTATGTTACCGTCGCAGAGGGAGCAGAGGATGAGACAACTCCGGGAGGCCTTGCAGAAAGGTCTGTGCAACGCGTTCCCAGAGACTGGGAGGTTACAAACTCCTGGTCCTGGACAACGAGTTGCTGAGGCTTCGGCCAGTCAAAGAAGGAGCGGTGGGGAAGGTGGCCGTCTGACCGATGCGTTCAGACAATTCTTTAGTCCGCAGCCCCAAAGTATGATCGGTTCCAGCAACCATCGCCAGCGTCTGATAAACATGGTGCAGGAATATCTAGGGGCAAGGTCAGACTTGGACACCTTCCCCACCGAAAATCCTCTGGCTTACTGGGTCTTGAGGATGGATCACTGGCCAGAGCTTGCACAGTATGCAATTGAGCTACTGGCCTGTCCTGCATCCAGCGTTCTTTCGGAACGCACATTCAGTGCTGCTGGAGGATTTGTCACGGATCACAGGGTACGCCTGTCCACCGACTCGGTTGATCGACTGACTTTCATCAAGATGAACCAGTCTTGGATCACCACCAGCTACCACACACCTGATGCTGATATAACAGACTAATTGATTTTAACATGTCACATCCCTTCAAGACTGATGCTGATGCTGAGTGCCTGTGCTGTTATATTGACTGGCTATCCTCCTCCTCCGAGTCCTCAATGATACGATTGATGATGATAGCTTGGAAGATCATTTTTGTTTATGGGTGCCGCCACCAGTGGCTAAGGCCCAATTTTTCAGCCCCTGTTTAACAGGGGCGTGTAATTACAATTTTTGAAGCAATACTTTGCAACAGGGCTCATTGCTGTGCTCCAAGTACAGTATCTGTGAGGGGTTGCAGTGTTGTGCCACCAGTGCCTAAGGCCCAATTTTTCAGCCCCTGTTCAACAGGGGCATGTAATTACAATTCTTGATCTAATAATTCACAGCGGGGCCCATTGCTGCACCCACCAAGAGTAACACTGAGGGCTTACAGTGTTGTGGCAACGCCACCACCACCACCACCACGAAAGGCCCAATTTTTCAGCCCCTGTTCAAAAGGGGCATGTAATTACAATTCTTGATCTAATAATTCACAGCAGGGCCCATTCCTGCACCCACCAAGAGTAACTCTGAGGGCTTACAGTGTTGTGGCAACACCACCACTACCACCACCACCACGAAAGGCCCAATTTTTCAGCCCCTGTTCAACAGGGGCATGCAATTACAATTCTTGATCTAATAATTCACAGCAGGGCCCATTGCTGCACCCACCAAGAGTAACTGTCAGGGCTTACAGTGTTGTGGCACCAGCACCACCATCAAAGGCCCAAATTTTACTACCACTGTTCAACAATTCTATGTAATTACAATTCCTGATATAATAGTTGACAGCAGGGCGTTCCAGCACCAACCAAGAGTAACTGTGAGTGCTTACAGTGTTGTACCAACAACTAAGGGGCCTATTTCTGCAGAGTATATACGGCAGGTCCCTACTTTCAAACATCCAACTTACAAACGACTCCTACTTGCAAACGCAAGAAGACAACAGGAAGTGAGAGGAAATCTACCCCTAGGAAGGAAAATTCTCTCCTGTAAGAATTAATATGGGAGAAAGGTGTCTCCTCTGTACTGATGCTTTATCACCAATCCTTGTTTCAAGAAAAACACCACATTTCAAAAACAGTTGTCATTGGGACGGAAAGTGAGGTGAAATGTTCTGAACAGGGGCACAGACAGCAAAACAAATGTTACAGGGGTGATAACCCTTACCTAT
Organism: Rana muscosa; assembly: GCA_029206835.1. Taxonomy (NCBI): domain Eukaryota; kingdom Metazoa; phylum Chordata; class Amphibia; order Anura; family Ranidae; genus Rana; species Rana muscosa. Next base: position 12,419,414 of record CM055122.1, on the reverse strand, counting down.
GTTTTCCAAAAAGTTTAAAAATAGATTTTTGGGCTGGAGCTACACTTAAACAATGTACCTGTTCAAAATTACAAACACATTCTACATAAGAACAAACCTACAGTCCCTGTCTTGTATGCACCGCCTGTATACAGCTGTTCAGAGTATATAGGGCCTTTTTTATTTTGTGTGCGGTGTTCCCCTTAATATCCATACAAGACCCAAAGGGGCTGGTAATGGGCTGGGGTAGGGGGGGGTCATGGGGTAGCTATGCCATTTTTCTTAAAGATTTTCATCCATATTACCGGGACCAGACATTACATTAAAGCCGCAAGCAGTTTTAAATGGCTTTTTTTTCCTTTAGAAGTGTCATTTTGTGCAGGGACAGTTCTAAACACGGGAAACACGTGGCACTTCACAGGCATACTTTAGACACCCCCCAGGTACGATATTTAAAGGAATATTTGCCTTTTTTTTTTTACTTTATGCATCATTAAAATGACTGCTCCTGAAAAACGACCGTTTTTAAAACTTCTTTTTGCATTGATACATGTCCCCTGGTGCAGAACCCGGGTTCCCAAACCCTTTTTAGGACAATAACATGCATAATAGTCGTTATAATTAGCACTTTAGAATTCGAACGTTCGCATCCATTGTATTTAATAGGGTTCTAATGTTCGTACGAACGTTCGGTCCGTTCGCGGGTTCTGGTGCGAACCGAACCCGGGGGTGTTCGGCTCATCACTAGTCTGGATATGTTAACCAAGGTGAAGGCACAGAAGATCTGATCCATGCAGTTTAAATAGCTAGCAAAGCTAGCTGACGAGCAGGAAATGAAGACCAGGTGAGTCACTGTGGAATGAAGAGCACTAGCAATTAACCTACAGCTGAGCACAGAGCTCTGAGAAGGAAGGGCTGACCCCAGCCCTGACATCTGCCCATGGGAGTAGAGAGGACTCATGATGAGCAGAGACTAAAGTGCGGAGAAAGACTTCTAACTCCTGATTAATCCTCTCAGTCTGTCCATTGGATTGAGGATAGTAAGAAGAGGAACAATCCAAGATAATATTGAGGGATTTGCAAAAGGCTCTCCAAAAATGAGATGTGAACTGAGCACCCCTGTCAGAAGCAATATGGGAAGGAACCCCATGGAGGTGGAAGATTTCTCGAACAAAAATGTGAATAAAAAAGAAGGAGCAAAAGGGAGAATGGGGAGAGGAACAAAATGAGCCATCTTGGAGAAGTGATCGATTACCACCCAAATGACCATATTATTCTCAGACGGTGGAAGATCGGTAACAAAGTCCATGGCAATGTGAGACCAGGGCTCCCCAGGAATGGGCAATAGGGATGGGCCGAATGGACCCCTGTTCGGTTCGGACCAGAACCTTCGAACACCGCAAAAGTTCGGACTCTAATTACGAACCCTATTAAAGTCAATGGGACCCAAACTTCAAAAATCAAAAGTGCCCATTTTGAAGGCTTAAATGCAAGTAATTGGGCATACAATGGTTATAGGGGTCCGGGTCCTGCCCTGGGGGACATGTATCAATAAAAAAAGTTTGTAAAAAACATAATTTTTAAATGAGCAGTGATTTTTTGATTTTTAAAGTGAAAGCCTAAAAATGAAAAATTCCTTCCAATATAGTGCCTGGGGGTCCCCTTAGTCTAACTGTAAAGTGGCAGATCTGTACCATGTCTAGAATCTGCTGCAGCACTAATTGAATTTATAAAGCCAAAAAAAAAACATTTTTTTCCTGCAAGCTGCCTTTATTTTGCTCAGCTGGGGATCCAGTGTGTATAATGAGGCCACAATGTTGTGCACTGGGAACAAGAGTAGATATATTCTGGTGTCACTTTGACTTTGGATAGAAGTAACGGGTGCGTTAAAATTGGTCTTTGGGTGTCGTGGCGCCTTCCCACCGTAACCCTATAGAGATAATCTTCATGTAAGCAAGAATTTACCTTGCTGTAAAAAATTGCAAGGATATGCACCTATCAAACAGGTGCTGAAAAATTGGTCTTTGAGTGTCGGTGGTGGCTTCCCACCGTAACCCTATAGAGGTACTCTTGATGTAAGCAAGAATTTGGCTTGCTGTAAAAAAATTGCAATGATATGCACCTGTCAAACAGGTGCTGAAAAATTGGTCTTTGGGTGTTAATTGTGCCCATGAAACCTATACCAAAAACATTCTTCCAGATGAAATGATTGAACACCCTCAAAGCTAGGCAGCCTCGAATTCCTGCAGAGATTCCACATCCCAAAAATACTTAATCAGTGACATCAGCATCAGGGGCTTCATAGCTGGTAATCCAGGACTGATTCATTTTTATAAAAAGTCAAATGGTCCACGGAGTCTCTGGACAGACGCGTTCTATGATCAGTAACAAAACCTCCTGCAGCACTGAATGCCCATTCTGAAAGCACACTGGATGCAGGGCAGCCCAACAACTTAATAGCATACTGGGCAAAATCTGGCCAGTGGTCTATTCTCATGAAGTAATCATCCACCATGTGATGCAGACACTGCCGATGGGATGTGGAAGCTGACAGCCCTGGGCGGCGAGGACTAAAAAAATTCCGAAATGCCTCACTTAGGCGGACGCCTTCTCCAACACTCCTTTCTTGACCAACGGAAGACTCAAAACAACGTTTTCCACCACACTGTAACCTACTAGAATCAGGAAAAACGTTCAATAAAATCCTCTTTAATGTGTCCTCAAGAGATTTTATCCTCTGCACTCTCTGTGGGGACGGGATGAGTTCAGAGACCTTCCCCTTATAACGGTGGTCAAGGAGGGTTGCCAACCAGTAATCATCTTCTCCTTTATGCCACGTATTCTTGGGTCCTTTCTCAGGCTTTGAAGCATGAGGTTGCCCATGCGCCTCAAATTTGCAGAGGCTTGAGAAGCAGACACCTTGGGGTCACTCAGGATGACAGCATCTGGAACTTCCTCCTCCCAGCCTCGTACTACTCCCAAGGGTCCTGGGGTTGGAAAGCCATCGCTTACAGATTGACACATGTCTTCCTCTTCTTCAAAGCCTATGAAAGTGCCAGAATCCTCCTCCTCATCCTCCTCCCCTCTCTCCTCCTGTGTTCTGTGACATAGGAATGATGGTGTCTGGATAAAATGGGCCTTGAGAGGAAAGGAAGTCCTCCTCTTCCCCCTGCTGCTCTGCCTCCAGTGCCCTGTCCATAATGCCACGCAGAGTGTGCTCCAGCAGGAACACAACAGGGATTGTGTCACTGATGCATGCACTGTCACTGCTCACCATCCTTGTGGCCTCCTCAAATGGTGACAATAAAGTGCATGCATCCTTAATGATCAGCCATTGGCGTGGGGAAAAAAAGCAGAGGTGGCCTGAGCCTGTCGTTGTGCCGTACTGACACAAGTACTCGTTGACGGCCCTCTGCTGCATGTATAGCCGCTGCAGCATTCCCAAAGTTGAGTTCCACCTGGTGGGCATGTCACAAATCAGGCGGTTTACAGGCAGGTGGAATTCCCACTGAATTTCAGCCAACTGGCTGTGTATGACTGCCTGAAATGGCTACAGACTCTTCTGGTCTGCTTTAGTACATCTTGCAACCCTGGGTACGTACTTAGCAAATGCTGCACCACCAAATTAAGGACATGTGCCAGGCATGGCACATGTGTCAACTTTCCCTGTCTAAGGGCAGACAGGAGGTTTGAGACATTATCGGACACCACCATTCCTGGCTCCAGCTGGCGTGGTGTGAACCATCTCTGGGCCTGTCCTTGCAGAGCTGCAAGAATCTCTGCTCCGGTGTGGTTCCTGTCCCCTGAACACACCAGCTGAAGCACTGCATGGCACCTTTTAGCCTGACTCTGGGAAAAGCCCTTTGAACGCGTAGGGGGTACCTGATGTATATAGGACAATTATGCAGAAGAGGGTATGGAGGTGGTGGAGGAGGAGGGGGTAGAGCTCACAGGTCTGGCATAATCACCACCAGCTGTATGGAAACGTAGGGGCACAACAAGCTGCAGCACTGAGCCCTTTCCTGCATCCTTTCGAGTTGCAAGCAGCGTTACCCAGTGTGCTGTGAACGAAATATATTGTCCCTGCCCATGCTTGCTGGACCACGTGTCAGCAGTAAGATGGATTTTAAGGCTGACTGCCTTGCCCAACGATGCCAGAACATTCCCTTCCACATGATGGTAGAGAGATGGAATGGCCTTACGTGAAAAGTAGTATCGACTGGGAACCTGCCATTGTGGTACAGCACATTGTGCGAATTCACGGAAGGGGGCAGAATCCACCAGGCTGAAAGGCAGAAGTTGGTGAGCCAACAGCTTTGACAAGCTTGCATTCAGGTGCTGGGCATGTGGGTGGCAGGGACTGTATTTTGTTTTCCGCTGCAAAAGATGGGGCAGAGAAAATAGGATTTTTGTACTCACTGTAAAATCCTTTTCTCTGTAGTTCATGGACGGACAGCAGCTTAATCTTGACAATAGGGTATTAGCCTTCTATCAGGAGAGGACTAGGCAGAAACATTGTTAATGTGTTAATACAACTTTAAACTGTACAGTACCGGCCAGGAGGCGGTCCCTCTAGGTACAACCCCTCTCCCTGCATGCAGCAGCTCAGTTCATCAAAAAGCAGTACAAACATAAAAAAGGAGGGGCGGGTGCTGTGTCCGTCCATGAACTACAGAGAAAAGGATTTTACGGTGAGTACAAAAATCCTATTTTCTCTTGTGTTCATGGACGGACACAGCAGCTTAATCTTGACAATAGGGATGTCCCCAAGCAGTGTCAGAAAAAAGAGGGGTGGGAACAGCAACCAAAAAACAAACTTCACCTCAAACATAACCAGAGCTCCTCAACAGAGGAGATGCAACCTTAAACAGCCGCCTGCAAAACTTTGTGGCCGAAGCAAGCATCCGAAGATGCACTCACATCAACCTTGTATCATTTTGTGAAGGTGTGAACGGACGACCAAGTCGCTGCCTTACACACCTGGGAAACAGACGCCTGATGTCGGAAAGCCCAGGAGGCACCTATCGACTGGGTACAGTGGCGGTGCCGTCCATAGTGGGCGCAGGAGCGCCGCCCCCTCTCGCTCCTGCGCCCACTCACAACAACAATACATAAGTTCATGTATTGCATGAACCTATGTATTGTCGCCGCCGCTGCCGCCCACTATTCAGTTGGCCGGCCTCCTGTTGAGCGCCGGCCATCTGAATAACAGCGGCTTGTTGGTTTTTGAAAGTGCCTATCAGAGCCAGCGGCTCTGATAGGCTTCCCGATTACAGCCGATTACAGGGCTGTAATCAGCTTCCAAATAGTTAACCAGAGGACGCACGGGGGTGCGTTCCCTAGTTAACACTGACAGGCGTTTCAGTCAATCAGGTTCACCGGGTCTGCTTACCGGTAACCTGATGGCTGAAGCGACATCGAGGGTGGGAGAAGACATCGAGGATGGAAGAAGGACGGCGCTGACCCGAGGAATTTAAGTGCAGGGCTGGGGGGACAAACTAGCTGTATTTGGGGACAAACTGGCTGTATTTGGGGGGGACAAACTGGCTGTATTTGGGGACAAACTGGCTGTATTTTGGGGGGAAACTGGATGTATTTAGGGACAAACTGGCTGCATTTGGGGACAAAGTGGCTGTATTTGGGGGATAACTGGCTGTATTTGGGGGGAAACTGGCTGCATTTGGGGACAAACTGGCTGCATTTGGGGACAAACTGGCTGCATTTGAGCGGAAACTGGCTGCATTTTAGGGGAAACTGTCTGCATTTGGGGACAAACTGGCTGCATTTGGGGGACAAACTGGCTGTATTTGGGGGACAAACTGGCTGTATTTGGGGACAAACTGTCTGCATTTGGGGACAAACTGGCTGTATTTGGGGACAAACTGGCTGTACTTGGGGACAAACTGGCTGTACCTGGGGACAAACTGGCTGCATTTGGGGACAAACTGGCTGCATTTTGGGGGAAACTGAGTGAATTTGGGGACAAACTGGCTGCATTTGGGGACAAACTTTCTGTATTTGGGGGGAAACTGGCTGCATTTGAGGGGGCAAACTGGCTGCATTTGGGGGAAAACTGGCTGCATTTGGGGGGAAATTGGCTGCATTTGGGGGGGGCGGCTGGCTGTATTTGGGGACAAACTGGCTGCATTTGGGGACAAACTGGCTGCATTTGGGGGATAAATTGGCTGTATTTGGGGGGAAACTGACTGTATTTTGGGGACAAACTGGCTGCATTTGGGGACAAACTGGCTGTATTTGGGGACAAACTGGCTGTATTTGGGGACAAACTTGCTGCATTTGGGGGGAAACTGACTGCATTTGGGGACAAACTGGCTGCATTTGGGGACAAACTGGCTGTATTTTGGGGGACACACTGGCTGTATTTGAGGGGAAACTGACTGTATTTTGGGGACAAACTGGCTGCATTTGGGGACAAACTGGCTGTATTTGGGGGGAAACTGGCTGCATTTGAGGGAGCAAACTGGCTGCATTTGAGGGGGCAAACTGGCTGCATTTGGGGGGAAACTGGCTGCATTTGGGGGGGGGACTGGCTGTATTTGGGGATAACCTGGCTGCATTTGGGGACAAACTGGCTGCATTTGGGGGACAAACTGGCTGTATTTGGGGGGAAACTGACTGTATTTTGGGGACAAACTGGCTGTATTTGGGGACAAACTGGCTGTATTTGGGGACAAACTTGCTGCATTTGGGGACAAACTTGCTGCATTTGGGGGGAAACTGACTGCATTTGGGGACAAACTGGATGCATTTGGGGACAAACTGGATGTATTTTGGGGGGAAATTGGCTGTATTTTGGGGGGAAACTGGCTACATTTGGGGACAAACTGACTGTATTTGGGGACAAACTGGCTGTATTTTGGGGACAAACTGGCTGTATTTTGGGGACAAACTGGCTGCATTTGGGGGGAAACTGGCTGCATTTGGGGGGAAACTGGCTGTATTTTGGGGACAAACTGGCTGCATTTGGGGACAAACTGACTGTATTTGGGGGGAAACTGGCTGCATTTGGGGGGAAACTGGCTGCATTTGGGGTATAAACTGGCTGTATTTTGGGGACAAAATGGCTGCATTTGGGGACAAACTGGCTGTATTTGGGGGGAAACTGGCTGTATTTTGGGGACAAACTGGCTGCATTTGGGGACAAACTGACTGTATTTGGGGACAAACTTGCTGCATTTGGGGACAAACTTGCTGTATTTGGGGGAAACTGACTGTATTTTGGGGACAATTTGGCTGTATTTGGGGACAAACTTGCTGCATTTGGGGACAAACTGGCTGTATTTTGGGGACAAACTGGCTGCATTTGGGGACAAACTGGCTGTATTTGGGGGGAAACTGGCTGCATTTGAGGGGGCAAACTGGCTGCATTTGGGGACAAACTGGCTGCATTTGGGGACAAACTGGCTGCATTTGGGGGGAAACTGGCTGCATTTGGGGGGGAACTGGCTGCATTTGAGGGGGCAAACTGGCTGCGTTTAATGGGCACAGTGGCGGCAATTGATGATTTTTTTTTCAGTTTGTTTGCAATTTGAGCACCAGCCGCCACTGGCTGGGTAGAATGCACCGCGACAGGAATGGAGGCGTCCACCCTCGTATGGCATAGGCCTGAATCAAGACCTGTCTGACCTGGAGATGGTGGTTGACGATACCGCCAGACCCTTCTTGGGACCAGCCACCGACACAAACAGTGAGTCCGCAGAGCTCGGACAACATCCAAGGAATGTAAAGCAGCCTCTTTTGGATGCGACGGTCGAGGACACAAGGACGGAAGTATGATGTCCTCATTAAGATGAAAAGTCGACACGACCTTAGGGAGAAACCAAGGCTGCGGGCGTAGCACCGCCTTATCCTTGTGGAGGATCAGATAATGAGCCCTACAAGACAAGGCCGCCAGTTTAGAAACCCGTCTGACTGACGTAATAGCCACCAAAAAGGCAACCTTTTGAGAGAGCATCAATAAACGAATCTCCCTAATGTTTTCAAACGGCAGTTTCTGAAGCACCGAGAGGACCAGATTCAAGTCCCACGGAGGTAGTGGTGGTAGCACCGGAGGGGCCACACGTCAAAACCCCCTGTACAAATGTACTCACCAGTGAGTGCACAGCCAAGGGCCTTTGAAAAAAGGACAGACAAATTTTCCCCTTAAATGGTACTTAAGGCAAGTTTTTGGTCCACTCCACGCTGTAGAAACAGCAGGATCCTAGAAACCGAGTATCCACGTGGACGCCACTTCAGCTCCTCACACATAGAGATGTAAGCCTTCCAAGTACGATGTTGAATCTTTCTAGAGCAAGACTTCCATGCTCTCAGCATGGTAGAAAAAAATGCATCCGACAGGCCACGGTCCCTCCACACCTGGCTTTCAATAGCCACGCCGTTAAAGCCAGCGACTGTAAAGCAGGATGAAGAATGGGACCTTGCGACAGAAGGTCCTCTCGTAGCGGTAGTCGCCAATGAAACATCCGCCACCAGACCCAGTAGGTCGGCGTACCAGGGACGGCGAGGCCAATATGGAGCAATTAGAATCATCGGAATCCCCTCCGTCTGCACCTGCGAAACAGACGAAGGAGAAGCTTTAGCGGGGGAAAAACGTAAATCAGCCGATACTGTCCCCACGGAGCCACCAATGCGTCTGTCGCGTCTACCCAGGGGTCTCCTGACGTGGCCACAAACCTCGACACCTTCCGATTGAGCCACAAAGCCAGGAGGTCCACGTCTGGTGTGCCCCATCTTGTGAAAATGAGACAAAACACATCCGGGTGCAGCGACCACTCTCCTTGGTCCAGCATCTGGCGACTTAGGTAGTCCGCTTGCCAGTTGTCTACGCCCGGGATGTATACGGCCGATAGAGCCGGCACGCTCCGCTCTGCCCACCTCAGAACGTGAGCGACTTCCGAGGCTGCAGCCAAGCTTCTTGTCCCCCCTTGATGGTTGACATACGCCACTGCCGTGGCTTTGTCCGACTGGATCCTGACTGGACGCCCCTGAAGTCTGTGAGACCACGAGAAGAGGCAATGCTTGAGCGCCCGAAGCTCCAGCACGTTGATCGGTAGGCAAAATTCTTCCTGCGTCCAGCAACCCTGTGCCAACTGGACACCCCAAACACCCCCCAACCGGTCAGGCTGGCGTCCGTCGTGATTACTGTCCACTGAAGGGGAAGAAATGACTTTCCGGCCTGAAGGGCCGGACATCTTAGCCACCAGACCAGGGAAGCCTTGACCGCACGGTCCACCCGGATCTGACAATCCAGGGACAACGGGGACTTTTCCCACTTGGACAGGATTTCCCTCTGTAAGGCACGAGTGTGAAATTGAGCATATTGCACTGCCTCAAGGAGGCCACCATGAGGCCCAGGACTCACATGCAAAAATGCAGCGACGACCGCTTGCGGGAGGCCAGCAGCTTCACCGCCGCCTGAAGAGTTTGCAATTTGTCCGAGGGGAGAAAAAAACTCTTGCCTCCAAGGAATCCAGAACCAAGCCCAGGTACTCCAGACGCCGAGTCGGCACCAACACCGACTTCTGAAGGTTCAGGACCCAACCAAAGTCTTGAAGGGTCCGGATGACAATCGCCACATCCACCTCCAATTCTGAGCTGGAAGCAGCTCTCAGAAGAAGGTCGTCCAGGTAACCCACTATAGCGATACCTCGCTGTCTCAGCAAAGCTAGGACCGGGGCGAGCACCTTGGTGAAAACCCTTGGTGCCAATGCCAGGCCAAAAGGAAGGGCCACAAATTGGTAGTGGTCGTCCCCGACCGCAAAACGCAGAAACCTCTGATGTCTGACAAATATGGGGACATGCTAGTATGCGTCCTTGATGTCCAAGGATGCCAGGAAATCCCCCGGATGGAGCACCATGACTACCGAGCGCACCGATTCCATCCTGAACTTCTGAACTTTCACATAGCAGTTCAGGGCCTTGAGATCCAGGATTGGACGGACCCCTTCCTTCTTTGGGACCACAAACAGGTTTGAATAAAACCCCTGAAACCTTTCCAGCGGGGGCACAGGCACGATCACCCCCCGAGCCAGCAGATCCTGTACTGCCCCAAACAGGGCCACCCGACGAGTCGGAGGGAGCTGAAGGTTTGAGGGAAAAAATCTGTTCGGAGGGCAAGAGAGAAACTCTATCATGTACCCTGAGGAAACTATTTCGCAAACCCACCGGTCGGAAAGTAGGGAATACCACCGAGCCGCGAATGTGTGAAGACGGCCACCACCCACGTGTCGGGTGGGGGCAAACCTTCATGCGCTCGCATGCTTGTTGGGCTTGCGAAACCAGGGATGCTTTTGTCCCTCAGCAGGTAACCTTATTGGTCTGGGAGCTCTTACCTGCAGCTCCTGGCGGACGAAAAGGCCGCTTATGAGCAGAGAAGGAGGGCCCAAGCCTACGGCGTGGCTCCTTACCCTTCCTAGATTGCGGGAGCAGAGTACTCTTACCTCCCGTGACATCTTTGATGATGTCATCCAGGGAGGCTCCAAAAAGCCTCTCCCCTTTAAAAGGTAAATCAAGCAAGGCCTTCTTAGGGGCCTGGTCCGCGGACCAACATTTTAGCTAAATCAGGCGACGCAGTACTACTGCAGAGACTGAGGCCTAGATAGCAACGGAATCGTATCATCGTATCCAAAGCTGACTCGCACACAAACTTAAGGCCCTGTACCAACTGGTCAGCCAGTTCCACACAGGGCGGAGAAGTCTGATGTTCTTTTAACTCGTGGTGCAGCATCTTAGCCCACTCAGTAAGCATCTGAGCCACCAAGGCCCCGGCGACAGCCGGACGCACTGCTGACCCCACCACCGTGAACAGGAAGTGGGCCACTGCCTCAGCCCTCCTGTCTGCAGGGTCTTTGAAAGCAGGAGCTCCTTCTACCGGAAGCGTGGTTACCTTGTTTAACCTGGACACCGAGGGGGGTCACAATCGGGGAAGATGTCCATTTTTCCAGGAAATCTTCCTCAAAAGGGTAACGCACCGCTATACATTTGGGGACGTTCCCATTCCTTGCACAAGAGCTTATCAAAGTAAGGCACACAAGGAAAACACCTTGACAGTGTGGGCAGGCTTGCGGAATCCGAAAGGGACCGACACCTCTGTAGATGCATCTGACATATCCTCCAATTTAAGAGTATCTCGCACTGCAGTGATAAGTGCTCCAACAAGTGCCCTATCATGCGCTGAACCAGACACGGAATCATCCTCACTGTCCAAAGGGTCGTGGTCCACATCGTCAGAACATCAGAACCCGGGCCGGGAGCAGTAGCTGGGCCCGAATCCGAGTCAGAGACATCCCCAGAAGATGGCGGGGGAGGGGGCATTTTTTACCCCCCTTTTTCCCACACACCGCAGCCACCCTGGCAACAAAGGCCTCCAAGACTGCCGACATAGCCTCTACAGAGACAGCAGGTGCCGGGGCACCCGTTACCACAGGTATGTCTGGGGAAGAAGCATCTGCTTCGGATGCCATGTTGACCCACATGCCTGACCCCTTAGGGATGTAAATCAAGGCACACAGCCCACCCTCCTAGCTGCTTGTACGTAGAGGGGCCCCCCCCAGAGGACTCACCACCCCAGTAGGAAACTGCACCGCTGCCGTCCGCCCTGTCCTGAAAGAGGAGCTCTCCATATGCCACTGCACATGTCACTGTGTCCAGCAGAGTGAAGGCCGGTTGTTCGCGCCATCCAGATACATAAAAACCACCGCAAGAGGCCAAGAACCTACAAGAAAATGGCCGCCGAATGGCCGCCGGAAGAAAAAAAGCGCACGGGCTACGAAAAAATGGCCCCCGCTGTGAAGAACAACACAGGGCGCGCGGACTACAAGAAAATGGCCTCTGAGCAGCCACCCTGTAGAGTGTGTAGCTAAAGGCCTGCACACGCTCGCTGGCCGAAACTGGGGTGACTTCAAGGATCTAGGACATCCAGCCTGTCGCCCAGTCGGCAGTTGATAGCAAATCTCAGGATCAAAGTAGAGAAAAAAATATGTAAAAAACTCCAAGACCAAAGGGCCCACAGGGAGCCAGGTCCTACTCCTATGCTAGGCAGAATAAAAAACTCAGTTGCTGCAAGCAGGGAGAGGGGTTGTACCTAGAGGGACAGCCTCCTAGGCGGTACTGTACAGTCTAAAGTTGTATTAACACATTAACAATATTTCTACCTAGTCCTCTCCTGATAGAAGGCTAATACCCTATTTTCAGGATTAAGCTGCTGTGTCCGTCCATGAACACAAAAGAAATTTGCTGGCTACAGTCTACAGCTGGTGGTGTGCTGCTGGCAGATGAGCTGCTAGGACCTTGGACACCCTGTGCTATACCATCATCACTGTCAGTGGAGGCTGCTGAAAGGTAATGACTCTGTATCGCAGGGGCAGACTGAAGTGGGTAAGGAGGAGGAGGAGGAGGGACATATTTGTGCCCCTTTTGTGTGTCTTTTAGGTGCTCTTGCCAATGGGCTGAGTGGTTGGACCTTAAATGCCTTGTTAGACATGTGGTACCCAAATGGTTGGTGTTTTTGCCACGTTTGATGTGCCTGTGACACAGTTTGCAGATAGCAACAGTGCGATCTGCTGCAGATGTGCTGAAAAAGGCCCAGACAACTGAGCTGTGGGGAGTGGGCCGGGAGATAACAGCTACAGAATGTGATGGAATAGGGTGGCTGCTCTCTACTCTTTCTTGATGTCGACCTCCTTGGGGTTGTGTCGCCTCACCTTCAGTTTCCTCCTCTGCTCTATCTGGTACCCAAGTCGCATCAGTAAACTCATCATCATCATCTCCATCTCCTCCATCTTCATCATTACCACTGGAGACAACTTGGCAAAACGCTGCGGTTTGGGGAACATAAATGCCAATTTGTCTACCAGTGTTCCTCCCTCTCTCTAGGCTCATGTTCCTGTCATCCTCAACCTCAGAACCAGCATCTGAATTCAGTAATGGCTGGGCATCATCAAGGAGCAAGTGGCTGACGCTGTGGTCAAATAAGTCAGCTGACTCCTCAATGGCTGATGTTAGGGCTATGTCAGGAAAAGATGTGGACAAGGAGGCAGGTTTATCCACTCTGGCAACTGCAGGGGACTGCACACTTCTCTCTGCTTGTGTGACAGAGGATGAGGAGGATGAGGAAGGTTTAGTAAGCCAGTCCACTACCTCCTCTGCATGCTGTGGTTGGATAGCACGGGCAAACTCACTAAACAGAGGAAATGATGCCCTGCCTGAGGTCTGACCACCACATCCACCTTTGTCTGTGGACACATTTGTTGCTGGCCCCCTTACAGTGCCAAGGGAACGTCTGCCTCTCCTTGTTGTCCTCCCAGACAGTTTTGGGAGGGAGGGGGCGGTGCTTATAAGCAAATGTAGGGGAGGAGTTGAAATCTGTACGTAGATGCACTTTAATCAATGTAAAGAGGTGTTTGGTGCCCTTTAATTTGAGTACTCACACTACACAGACACACTCCACTGATGCAATATAATATACAGCAATATAATGCGCCAAACGTACAGTGACGCACAGAACTATATGGCGTTAAACTGACAGTAATGCACGCAAAACGATATGGCGTTAAACTGGCAGTAACGCACACAGAACGTTATGGGGTTAAACTGGCAGCAACGCACACAGAACTATATGGCGTTAAATTGGCAGTAACACACACAAAACTATATGGCGTTAAACTGGCAGTAACGCACACAGAACTATATGGCGTTAAACTGGCAGTAACACATGCAAAACGATATGGCGTTAAACGAGCAGTAACGCACGCAAAACTTTATGGTGTTAAACTGGCAGTAACGCACACAGAACTATATGACGTTAAACTGGTAGTAACGCACGCAAAACTATATGGCATTAAACTGGCAGTAACGCACGCAAAACTATATGGCGTTAAACTGGCAGTAATGCACACAGAACTATATGGCGTTAAACTGTCAGTAACGCACACAGAACTATATGACATTAAACTGGCAGTAACGCACGCAAAACGATATGGCGTTAAACTGGCAGTAACGCACGCAAAACGATATGGCGTTAAACTGGCAGTAACGCACGCAAAACGATATGGCGTTAAACTGGCAGTAACGCAATCAAATAGACGGTGTTCAAATGTCACTACACTGACGCTATCTGAACTGTCCCTACTCAAGCTATACACTAATGTCAAGATTACTGACATGATCTCACTATACTACAGTCTATCTGAGCTGTCCCTACTATCTGAGCTGTCCCTACTCTACACGAATGTATGTATTAATGACACGGTCTCACTACACTACAGTAAAACTATCTGAGCTGTCCCTACTCTAGCTGCACACTATGCAAAGCTGAATGATGTTCCTCCTCACTACACTCACACTATCCCTAGACTGACACTAAACTAATATTCTACACTGACACTAACAATGGAAGCAAAATAGCACAGTATAGCACACTAACTAACTAATAGCACTGAACAGAGCCCTGTTCTATCTCTCTCCACACCAAAATCACACTGAAAATGGCTGCCATTGAAAGAATACTTTTATACTGTGGGGCGGGAATGAGCCATGATTGGATAAAGTCATGATGACAGTGTCCAATCATGACTCTGACAGTGCTCTGTGCCCTGAATGGCTGAAGCTTTCACTGCTTCAGCCAATCAGGGTTGAAATGCACTGTTCAACGCCGCAATGCATTGTGGTCGGTTCGGGGTGCCGAACAAACAGTCAAACGGCCTGTTTGTTCGGCTGTTTACCGAACGACCGAACAACGAAAGTTCGACCCGAACTTATGCTCGGGCCGAACCGTTTGTCCATCCATAATAGGCAAGGGCATGAGAAGACCAGCAGGAGCTTCCATGGAGGACTGAAGCCTCATACACACGACCGGTTTTCTCGTCAAGAAACGACAAGAAAACTGTTGGGAGAGCTTTCTTGCCGAGAAAACCGTTCGTGTGTATGGTTTCTCGTCAAGAAAACTGCCGGGAATCTCGACGAGAAAAATAGAGAACCTGCTCTCTATTTTCTAGTCAGGATTCTAATTTTTCTCATCGGGATTCTCGTCGGGGAACCCTCCAAAAAGATGACACTACTCCTTCAATCGCAAAATGTTCCCGATTACCAATAACATAATATTTCTCTGCCTGAGAATTATTTTAGGGAGAAAACCGCACATAGTTGACGGTTTTCCTCAAATGATTGAAGAAGCAGAGCTCCCACCCCAGTCGAGGAAGCGTCCACTTCAATAAAAAAAAAATGGATTCACAGGGTCAAGTCGTCTCAACAAAGGTCCAGAAACAAAGGCCTGTTTCAAATCATAAAGCGCAGAAACAGCTTCAGGAGGCCACTCCTTGGCATCCGCACCCTTCTTGGTCAAGGTGATAATAAGCGCAGCAATGGAAGAGTAATTCCTAATAAACTGCCTGTAATAATTAGTGAACCCAAGAGGCTGGCAAGAAGGCTGGCAGAAAGAGGCCAGTTGGTAATGGGCAAGACCTTTCCAGGATCCATACGAAGACCCAAACTAGAGAAAAAGGTTTCCAGAAACAGGACCAAAGAACATTCAAAAAAACATTTCTCCAGCTTGGCATACAGTTTATTTTCTCTAAGGCACTGAAGTACAATCCAGACACGGCTTCTGTGAACAAGCACATTTTCCGAAAAGATGAGAATGTCATCCAGATAGATGACAACAAATTGATTAAGCAGATCCCTAGAGATTTTGTTGACAAAGTTTTGGAACACAGCTGGGGCATTACACAGACAAGTATTGGTAATGCCCATCTCTAGTTTTAAATGCAGTTTTCCATTCGTCACCTTTCCGTACCTGGATCAGATTGTATGCACCCCTGAGATCCAACTTAGTAAAAATGGAGGCACCTTTCAATCTTTTGAATAGTTTGGATATTAAGGGGTATCGATTTTTAATTGTCATCGTGTTTAAGCCTCGATAGTCAATGCAGGGTCTTAAAGTACTGTATATACTCGAGTATAAGCCGACCCAAATATAAGCCGAGGCACCTAATTTTACCACAAAAAACTGGGAAAACGTATTGACTCGTGTATAAGCCTAGGGTGTCCATCTGCATGCCTCACTGTGCCTCATTTTGTCTCACTGTGTCCATTTGCATGCCTCACTGTGCCCATGCCTCACTGTGTCCATGCCTCACTGTGCCCGTGCCTCACTGTGCCCGTGCCTCACTGTGCCCGTGCCTCACTGTGCCCATGACTAGACTGACGTTTAACATGGGAGTTATGGAAGGGGTGCCCGGTTTTTAAAAATTGGTGCTCCCTGGCCATAGGTCCCCCAGACAACAAACTTTGCACACTGATAGATGAGAAATGGGGCTACATGTGTGCTAAGTTTCGGGTCCAGGGGACCTAGGATCGGCTGGTACTGGGTCCACAAAGTCACCAGAGAAATTACCATTTAACATGGGAGTCTATGGAAGGGGTGCCCGGCTTTGAAAAATTGGTGCTCCCTGGCCATAGGTCCCCCGGACAACAAACTTTGCACACTTGTAGAGGGGCTACATGTGTGCCAAGTTTGGGGTCCAGGGGACCTACGGCCGGCAAAAGTCCGGGAGATCAGGCGCAAAAAGTTGACTCGAGTATAAGCCGAAGGGGGGCATTTTCAGCACAAAAAAATGTGCTGGAAAACTCGGCTTATACTCGAGTATATACAGTACCATCTTTTTTGGCAAAAAAAACAACCCTGTTCCCACAGGCAATGAGGATTTCCGGATGAATCCGTTCTCTAGATTTTCAGCGACCTACTCTGACATGGCCTGGGTCTTTGGGAGGGACAGGGGGTAAGTACGACCCCTGGGCAGAGTTGCTCCAGGAACAAGGTCAATAGCACAGTCAAGGGGCCTGTGAGGAGGAAGCACCTCTGATTTTTTGTAAAAAAACATCCCGGAAATCGGTATATGCAGCAGTAAGAGCACAAGATACAGATGTGGTGGCAACAGGAAGTCTCTCCTTTGGGGCAGCCTTGAGTAGGCAGGAAGAAACAGGAGAAACAGGAGGAACTCCAAGCCAGGATCTGCCCAGAAGTCCAGTCAACATGTGGAGAATTGAGCTGTAACCAAGGGAGGCCCAATACGACAGAGGTTGAGGCCTTAGGTAGGATAATAAAGGGTATCCACTCCTGGTGGAGTATCCCTACTGACATCTTAACAGGGAGGGTCTCGAGCGTTTCCCGGACGAAGAGAGCAGGAGTCACGAAAATGCCTCTTTCCCCCATAATAGAGACACAGGACCAGAGTTCTGCGACTAGCACGTTCCTTGGGGAGATAGCCTGGTCTGGCCCAGCTGCATAGGTTCTTCAGCTGGCAGGGGATGCTCCACGGGTTGAAGGGAGGGGAGCTCAGGCTGGCAAAGGACCAAGGAGTGCTGGCGTCTTTTTGCTAGAGACCTTTCCTGAAAGCGAATATCAATCTGGTTATACAAGGAGATGACATCGTCCAGATAAGCGGGGATGGTTCTTCCTGCTAATTCGTCCTTCACTCTGTCAGAGAGGCCATGTAAAAAAGTTGCACCCAAGGACTCGTTTTTCCAGCTCAGCTCAGCAGTTCATTTAAGATTATGAAGAGCATACTGTCCCACAGAAGAAGACTCTTGGTGGAGACGTAAAAAGGCGCTGGCCGCTGAAAAGACACGACTCGGTTCCTCGAAGATATTCCAAAAGAGTTTCAGAAATTAGACAGTCTAGAAACCACTGGATCATTCTTTTCCCACAGAGGGTCAGCCCAGGCTAAAGTTGGGCCACAAATAAGTTGGACCCAATTTTCCCTCCCTGGTGTCATGTGACTCGTTAGTGTTACAAGGTCTCAGGTGTGAATGGGGAGCAGGTGTGTTAAATTTGTTGTTATCGCTCCCACTCTCTCATACTGGTCACTGGAAGTTCAACATGGCACCTCATGGCAAAGAACTCTCTGAGGATCTGAAAAAAATAATAATTGTTGCTCTACATAAAGATGGCATAGGTTATAAGAAGATAGCCAAGACCCTGAAACTGAACTGCAGCACGGTGGCCAAGACCATACAGAGGTTTAACAGAACAGGTTCCACTCAGAACAGGCCCCGCCAGTGGCGGAATTATCAGGGTCGCGACAGTCGCAGTTGCGACTGGGCCCTGTAATTCCGCCAAGTCCGGGGGGCCCGCCACCCGTCCGTGCAAAACGCCCGCCCGCTGCGTAGGGCCCCGCCGCCGCCGCCGCTAGAGGTCCGCGGCCGGCGGAAAAATGTCTCTGCCGGCCCCATTTTCCTGAAGACCAAAACAAGGGAGCCTGCCAAAATAGCAAATAGAGCTGCGGCGCCGCCCACCCCCGCCCCCGGTCTGTCTGTCATTTGTGACCTGTTGTAGAAAGGGGTCGGGGGTGGGCGGTGCCGCAGCTCCATTTCTATATTGTAGCAGGCCGGCTCCGCCCCTAATTTGTTCCCCCTCGCCTCTCTGCATCCTGGCGGGAGAAGAAGGCATGGTGAAGGTCAGACCCGTGAGTAGACAGGTCCTCCTGCAGAGTATTGCACAGTCTGTGTTGTTTAGTGTGTGTAGTCAGGTCCTCCTGCAGAGTATTGCACAGTCTGAGTTGTGTAGTGTGTATAGTCAGGTACTCCTGCAGAGTATTGCACAGTCTGTGTTGTTTAGTGTGTGTAGTCAGGTCCTCCTGCAGAGTATTGCACAGTCTGTGTTGTTTTGTGTGTGTAATCAGGTCCTCCTGCAGAGTATTGCACAGTCTGTGTTGTGTAGTGTGTATAGTCAGGTACTTCTGCAGAGTATTGCACAGTCTGTGTTGTGTAGTGTGTATAGTCAGGTACTTCTGCAGAGTATTGCACAGTCTGTGTTGTGTAGTGTGTATAGTCAGGTACTTCTGCAGAGTATTGCACAGTCTGTGTTGTGTAGTGTGTATAGTCAGGTACTTCTGCAGAGTATTGCACAGTCTGTGTTGTGTAGTGTGTATAGTCAGGTCCTCCTGCAGAGTATTGCACAATCTGTGTTGTGTAGTGTGTGAAGGTAGGTCCTCCTGCAGAGTATTGCACAGTCTGTGTCGTGTAGTGTTGTCAAGTACCACCGCTGCCACCCCCCTCACGTACCACCGCTGCCACCCCCCCCTCAAGTACCACCGCTGCCACTCCCCTCAAGTACCACCGCTGGTTCTTGAGGGGCGGTGGCTGCAGTGGTACTTGCGGGGATATGTGGTAGTGGTGATACTTGAGGGGGGTGGTAGCGGTGATACTTGAGGGAGGTGGCAGCGGTGGTACTTGAGGGGGGTTGGCAGTGGTGGTGCCATCCTCTCCCACCACCACCCGTGCCTCTTACTGATCCCATCCCCCCACGGCCCCACCACTGATCTCATCCCTATCCCCCTATTACTTCTACAACAGAGGTGAAGGGGGGGTAGGGATGAGATCAGTGGTGAAGGGATCAGTAACAGGCACAGGTGGTGGTGGGAGAGAATGGCACCACCACTGCTGCCGCAGCCACCCCCCCCCCCCCCCCTCAAGTGAAATCTGAAACAGATTTTTTTTATTTTGTTGTACAGTGTAAAAAAATTAAGTATCAAAATCAGGCTTTTCGGGGGGGCCCTTTCATGATTTCTTGCACCAGGGCCCTGAAGTCTCTAGTTACGCCACTGGGCCCCGCCATGGTCGACAAAAGAAGTTGAATGCACGTGCTCAGTGTCATATCCAGTGGTTGTCTTTGGGAAATAGACGTATGAGTGCTGCCAGCATTGCTGCAGATATTGAAGGGGCGGGGGGTCAGTCTGTCAGTGCTCAGACCATTTGTCTGCATGACTGTGGTCCCAGAAGGAAGCCTCTTCTAAAGATGATGCACAAGAAAGCCCACAAACTGTTTGCTGAATACAAGCAGTCTAAGGACATGGATTACTGAGTTTTTACTACTATGCTGTACAATTAGTATATATTCACTGTTGGCTTTTCCCTCAAACACTGTTGGATTTCCCTCGTTGTTTCATCATACAAAGTGGTGGGTAAACTTATTTACAGATGCACAATTAACGCAGCGACAGGGAATGTATTTTTGAAGGCCTTGTTGAAAACTTATAATCATTGCTTGATAATACTTAAATAAGCTACCCACATTAGTTCTCCCAATCAACCTTTATGATTCAATCCCCATCTACTTCCCTTTTGTACTCTACCTGATAGTTTACAATGGGCTGGGCATGGCTTAACGTGCCTTCACCAATTATACCATGGGGGTATATTTAAAACCTTTTCAAAAATGCCACAAGAGCTACAGGGACCCCCTGGAGGGCACTTTTGATACCTTCACGGTGCCTTCATGCGGTGGAGGCACAGTTGGGGCTATGGGATGTGCAGCTATGTAACTCCAAGCTTGAACGTGCACTTCTATTCTCTGACCTCTCCAAGCTACAGGTCTGGTCCTGTAATAAGGTCAGACTGCTTTGGTCCATGGCCACTGCATTTATCTCAGATGCTTTTGAGCTCCCTAATGTCTGTAGCCCCAAATGGTGTCTTTGGGGACATTGAGTTTCCTACGAAGACTAAGCTTTTGTTATGAGGCAAGAGGGTGCCCAGCTAAATTCACCAAGATTTAGGGACCTTGGTTAGACACACAGGACTCCTTGTTACATTTGATTTCTGATTCGCCACCATAGTTATTACCCCTTCCAGAGCTGATTTTGCTTGATATTACTGTCTTTACCCTGTATTGAATGAGAGGTCAGAGATTCACTCCAATTTTCTGAGCTGACAAGGGGTCCGGTGCGTCTTTGGCTCAGTTTCAGGTCCGAATTCAGGCAAAAATTCAGGCCTGATTTGTCCTCGAAATGGAGAACAGGGATGCACAGGACCCCTGCTGTGAGCCGCATGCGAATTAAGTGTGAACCCAGCCTAATTTGTATGCCTTTGTGAACAAAGAGCATCATGAAGGCCAATGAACACACCAGACAGGTCAGGGATAAAGTTGTGGAGAATTTTAAAGCAGGGCTAGGTTATAAAAAAATATCCCAAGCTTTGAACATCTCACGGAGCACTGTTCAATCCATCATCCAAAATTGGAAAGAGTATGGCACAACTGCAAACCTACCAAGACATGGCCGTCCACCTAAACTGACAGGCTGGGTAAGGAAAGTTTTAATCTGAGAAGCAGCAAAGAGGCCCATGGTAACTCTGGAGGAGCTGCAGAGATCCACAGCTCAGGTGGGAGAATCTGTCTACAGATAAAACTATTAGTCATGCACTCCACAAATCTGGACTTTATGGAAGAGTGGCATTGTTGACTACGTGTGGCATAAAACTAACATTGCACATCACCCTGAACACACCATCCCCACTGTGAAACGTGGTGGTGGCAGCATCATGTTGTGGGGATGCTTTTCTTCAGAGAAGAAGGGACAGAGAAGCTGGTCAGATTTGAAACGACGTTTTTCTCGACGTGATTCTTCTCAAGCCTGCCTTGCCTACACACTATCTTGAAAAAAAATGTTTGAGCAAAGCGCGGTGACGTACGAAACGTACGACGGCACTATAAAGGGGAAGTTTCATTCGGATGGCGCCACCCTTTGGGCTGCTTTTGGTGATCCTCGTGTTAGTAAAGTTTGGTGAGAGACAATTCGCGCTTTTCAGCCTTGTGTTCTTCAGTCCGTTACAGCGTGACGAATGTGCTATCTCCATTATGAACGCTAGTTTTACCAGAACGAGCGCTCCTGTCTCATAACTTTTTTTCACGTCGCCGTTTTTCTCGTTGTGGAAAACGTCCGTGTGTACGCTTTAACGACGGGAAAAAAGCGCGCATGCTCAGAAGCAAGTTATGAGACGGGAGCGCTCGTTCTGGTAAAACTAGCATTCGTAATGGAGATAGCACATTTGTAATGCTGTAATGGACTGAAAAGCACAGAGACTGAAAAGCGCGAATCGTCTCTCACCAACTTTTACTAACACGCAGTAACACAAAATCAGCAAAAGCAGCCCAAAGGGTGGCGCCATCCAAATTGAACTTCCCCTTTATAGTGCCGTCGTACGTGTTGTTGTACGTGTTGTACGTCACCGCACTTTGCTCGAGCATTTTTTTTAACGAAGAATCACGTCGAGAAAAACGTTGTTTTTTTCAATGACATTAAAAACGGTTGTGTGTACACGGCATTAGAGTCTGCAAAATACTTGAGACTGGGGCAGAGGTTAGCAGGACAACTACCCTAAAACATACAGCCAGACCTACAATGGAATGGTTTAGATCAAAGCATGTTCATGTGT
This sequence comes from Rana muscosa, assembly GCA_029206835.1. Taxonomy (NCBI): domain Eukaryota; kingdom Metazoa; phylum Chordata; class Amphibia; order Anura; family Ranidae; genus Rana; species Rana muscosa. Next base: position 12,397,208 of record CM055122.1, on the reverse strand, counting down.
TAGAATGGCCCAGTCAAAGTCCATACCTAAATCCAATTGAGAATCTGTGGCAAAACTTCAAAATTGCTGTTCACGGATGCTCTCTGTGTAATCTGACAGAGCTTGCACTATTGTGCAAATAGGCAAAAATTTCACTTTCCAGATGTGCAAAGCTGGTAGAGACTAGGGATGAGCTCGGTGTTCGAGTCGAACATAGGTTCGACTCGAACATCGGCTGTTCGCGCGTTCGGCGAACAACGAACGATTTGGGCCGTTCGCGCCAAATTCGAGTGACGCGAACGGCCCACAATACACTGCGCCATCGCAGTGTAATCCCGGCGCTGTGATTGGCCAAGCATGCACTGTGACCCTGCATGCTTGGCCAATCACAGCGCCGGCAGCGAGGAGAGCAATGATTGGCCACAGGCAGGATGCCTGTGGCCAATTATTGCTGAGGTGGTTTAGTACACACCCCACACTATAAAAGGCCGCCAGCGCGGCGGCCTCGTGTAGTGTGTTCCGGCGCAGGGAAAGAGAAGGATAGGCAGGGACAGTGTCATATTTTTTCTTTGCTAAACCTTGTGTGTAGGGACAGAGAAGGATAGGTAGGGAGAGTGTTAGTGTCATATTCTTTGCTAAACCTTGTTTGTAGGGACAGAGAAGGATAGGCAGGGAGAGTGTCAGTGTCATATTCTTTGCTAAACCTAGTGTGCTGAACCATATTGCTAAACCTTGTGTGTAGGGACAGACAAGGATAGGCAGTCGACAGTGTCAGTGTCCTATTCTTTGCTAAACCTTGTGTGCAGGGAGAGAGAAGGAGACAGTGTCAGTGTCATTGTTGCTAAGCCTCCTGCACAGTATACACCTGAAGCTACCCCTTATTGCTGGTTTTCCCATCTCCCTGCAGGCCATTAGAATGTCTGGAAGGCAAACAAGGAGAGGCAGACAGTCAGGAGCCAATAAAAGAGGGCAAGCAGGCTCTGTGTCTGGGGGCAACAGTGCTGGTCGTGGACGCGGTGCATTGTCATCAGCACATGGCCATGGGACACGCTTGTCCTTCTTTTCGGCAGCTGGACATGTTGAGCCACATCATGCCGAAGACTTGGTAGAGTGGATGACCAAGCCCTCCTCATCCTCCTCATCCTCTCTCACCCAGGCTCAGGGTACTGGCAAAGCAGCTGCCAAAGCATCCTCTTCCCTGGTATCAATGTCATCATCAGTCACTCCTTCCCTAGACCCACCATGTCCTCCCCCTGAGGAGTCCCCCGAACTGTTTGAGCACAGTGTTGGGTACATGCTCCAGGAGGATGCCCAGCGTTTCGAAGGGTCTGATGATGATACCCAGCTAGAGGAAGGCAGTAGCGTGAGAGCAGAGAGAGGGGATGCTCAAGAAGGACACCAATCTGGCAGTCATGTTCCAGCAGCTGCAGCATACTGCCAGATTGGCTCCAGTGATGAGGAGGGAGGGGATGATGAGGTCACTGACTCCACGTGGGTGCCTAATAGGAGAGAGGAGGAGGAGGAGGATGAGGAGGAGGCACATCTCCAACGAGGCAGGATGCCCTTGGGTGGCCAGCGTAAGGGCAGCACACCGACGGAATCACACCGCAGAGCTCCGCCTGTGCAGGGCGCTGCCTCTGCCCGTTATTCAAAAAGTTCTTTGGTGTGGGCCTTTTTTGAGGCGAGTGCATCAGATCGCACAGCTGCTGTTTACAACATATGTCTCAAGCGTATATCGCGTGGCCAAAACATCAGCCGCTTGGGCACCACATGCTTGACCAGACATATGTTGACCTGCCATGCAGCTCGTTGGCAAGCCTACCTTAAAGACCCACACCAAAGAACAAAGCGGACCTCTCCTTGCACCGCTTCAGCTGGGATCTCCAACCCCACTATACCTTCAGTCCTCTCTGAAACCTGCACTGAGAGGAATGAAGGTGTAGAATTAGGTGTGTCACAGCCAAGTACTTGCGGCCACTCTGCTAGCAGTACACCGACGTCCGATTCTAGCAGGCAAATTTCCCTGCCCCAGCTGCTGGACCGTCGAAAGAAGTTCACTCCCAGCCATCCACATGCCCAGCGGTTGAATGCTAGCTTGGCTAAATTGCTAGCGCTTCAACTGCTGCCTTTTCAGTTGGTAGACTCGGCCCCCTTCCGTGAGTTTGTGCAATGTGCGGTTCCTCAGTGGCAGGTTCCCAAACGCCACTTTTTCTCACGGAAGGCGATTCCGGCTCTCTACCGGCATGTGGAAGGCAATGTCTTGGCCTCGCTGGACAGGGCGGTCAGCGGTAAGGTGCATATTACCGCTGACTCATGGTCCAGCAGGCATGGACAGGGACGTTACCTTTCTTTCACGGCCCATTGGGTCACTCTTTTGGCAGCTGGGAAGGATGCAGGACAAGGTGCAGTAGTGTTGGAGGTTGTTCCACCGCCACGCCTCCAAACTGCTACTACTGGTTGTGACACACCTCTGTCCTCCACCCCCTCCTCTTCTTCTTCCTCCGTGGCCTCTTCCTGTGCTTTGTCCTCGGAACCAGCGGTGCTCCGTAGGCGTTCAAGGGGCTACGCAAGTACGCAGGCAAAAAGATGCCATGCCGTGCTTGCGCTGGTGTGTTTGGGGGACAGAAGCCACACTGGGGCAGAGGTTCTGTCTGCTCTGCAGGGGCAGGCCGAGAGGTGGTTGACGCCACGCCAGCTTAAGCCAGGAATGGTAGTTTGCGACAATGGCACCAACCTCCTCTCCGCTCTCCGACAGGGACAACTGACCCATGTGCCCTGTGTGGCTCACGTCCTTAACCTGGTGGTGCAGCGGTTCTTGGGCAGGTACCCGGGCTTACAGGATGTCCTGAGGCAGGCCAGGAAAGTCTGTGCATTTCCGCAGATCTTATAATGCCAGTGCTCGCCTGGCTGAGCTGCAAAAGGAGTTGAACCTGCCCAAGAACCGCCTTATATGTGACATGCCCACCAGGTGGAACTCAACGTTGGCCATGCTGCAGCGGCTGCACGTGCAGCAGAGGGCCATCAATGAGTACCTGTGCGACTACGGCACCAGGACAGGGTCAGGGGAGCTCGGGTTTTTTTCACCACGCCAGTGGGGCATGATCAGGGATGCATGCACTGTCCTGGCACCATTTGAGGAGGCCACGAGGATGGTGAGCAGTGACAGTGCATGCATCAGTGACACTGTACCTCTTGTCCACCTGTTGGAACATACGCTGCGTGGAATAATGGACAGGGCACTTGAGGCAGAACAGAGGCAGGAAGAGGAGGACTTTCTTGCCTCTCAAGGCCCCCTTTACCCAGACAGTGTTCCTTCTGTCCCACCCATCGCACAGGAAGAAGAGGAGGAGGAGGAGGAGGATTGTGTCAGCATGGAGGTGGAGCCTGGCACTCAGCATCATCAGCAGCAGTCTTTTAGGGATAATTTACAGTCCCAAGAAACCAGTGGACTTGTACGTGGCTGGGAGGAGGTGGCTGCGGATCATGTCGTCCTTAGTGACCCAGAGGACTCCGGACTGAATGCCTCAGCTAACCTACGCTGCATGGCCTCCCTGATCCTGCAAAGTCTGCGGAAGGATCCTCGTATTCTTCGGATCAAGGAGAGGGACCATTACTGGCTGGCCACTCTCCTTGATCCACGGTACAAGGGTAAGGTTGCGGACCTTATCTTACCGTCGCAGAGGGAGCAGAGGATGAGACAACTCCGGGAGGCCTTGCAGAAAGGTCTGTGCAACGCGTTCCCAGAGACTGGGAGGTTACAAACTCCTGGTCTTGGACAACGAGTTGCTGAGGCTTCGGTCAGTCAAAGAAGGAGCGGTGGGGAAGGTGGCCGTCTGACCGAAGCGTTCAGACAATTCTTTAGTCCGCAGCCCCAAGGTATGATCGGTTCCAGCAACCATCGCCAGCGTCTGATATACATGGTGCAGGAATACCTAGGGGCAAGGTCAGACTTGGACACCTTCCCCACAGAAAATCCTCTGGCTTACTGGGTCTTGAGGATGGATCACTGGCCAGAGCTTGCACAGTATGCAATTGAGCTACTGGCCTGTCCTGCATCCAGCGTTCTTTCAGAACGCACATTCAGTGCTGCTGGAGGATTTGTCACGGATCACAGGGTGCGCCTGTCCACCGACTCTGTTGATCGACTGACCTTCATAAAGATGAACCAATCTTGGATCACCACCAGCTACCAAACACCTGAAGCTGATATAACAGACTAATTTACTTTTCAAATGTCACATCCCTTCAAGACTGATGCTGATGCTGAGAGTTTGTCCTGTTATGTTGACTGACTATCCTCCTCCTCCTCAATGATCCGATTGACGATGATAGCTTGGAAGAAGATTTTTGTTTCTGGGTGCCGCCACCAGTGGCTAAGGCCCAATTTTTCAGCCCCTGTTTAACAGGGGTGTGTTATTACAATTTTTTATGCAATGCTTTGCAGCAGGGCTCATTCCTGCACTCCAACTTGAGTATCTGGGAGTGGTTGCAGTGTCGTGGCACCAGCACCAGTGGCTAAGGCCCAATTTTTCAGCCCCTGTTTAACAGGGGCGTGTAATTACAATTTTTGATGCAATACTTTGCAACAGGGCTCATTGCTGTGCTCCAAGTACAGTATCTGTGAGGGGTTGCAGTGTTGTGGCACCAGTGCCTAAGGCTCAATTTTTCTGCCCCTGTTTAACAGGGGCATGTAATTACAATTCTTGATCTAATAATTCACAGCAGGGCCCATTCCTGCGCCCACCAAGACTAACTGTGAGGCCTTACAGTGTTGTGTCAACACCACCACCACCACCAAAGGCCCAATTTTTCAGCCCCTGTTCAACAGGGGCATGCAATTACAATTCTTGATCTAATAATTCACAGCAGGGCCCATTCCTGCACCCACCAAGACTAACTGTGAGGCCTTACAGTGTTGTGTCAACACCACCACCACCACCACCACCACCAAAGGCCCAATTTTTCAGCCCCTGTTCAACAGGGGCATGCAATTACAATTCTTGATCTAATAATTCACAGCAGGGCCCATTCATGCGCCCACCAAGAGTAACTGTGAGGGCTCACAGTGTTGTGGCAACACCAACATGTAAGGGGCAAATTTCAGCTGAGTATATACGGCAGGCCCTACTTTCAAACATCCAACTTACAAACGACTCCTCCTTGCAAACGGAAGGATACAACAGGAAGTGAGAGGAAATCTACCCCTAGGAAGGCAAATTCTCTCCTGTAAGAGTTAATATGGGAAAAAAAGTGTCTCCTCTCCACTGATTCTTTATCACCAATTCTTGTTTCAATAAAAAACCCAAATTTTCAAAAAACATTTGTCATTAGGACGAAAAGTGAGGTGAACTGTTCTGAACAGGTGCACACTGCACAGACAGCAAAACAAATGTTACAGGGGTGATAACCCTTCCCTATGTTTTCCAAAAAGCTTAAAAATCTATTTTTTGGCTGGAGCTACACTTAAACAATGTACCTGTTCAAAATTACAAACAGATTCTACATAAGAACAAACCTACAGTCCCTGTCTTGTATGCACCGCCTGTATACGGCTGTTCAGAGTATATAGGGCCTTTTTTATTTTGTGTGCGGGGTTCCCCTTAATATCCATACAAGATCCAAAGGGGCTGGTAATGGGCTGGGGTAAGGGGGGGGGGGGTGTGATGGGGTAGCTATGTCATTTTTCTTAAAGATTTTCATCCATATTACCGGGACCAGACATTACATTAAAGCCGCAAACAGTTTTAAATGGCTTTTTTTCCTTTAATTTTGTGCAGGGACAGTTCTAAATACGGGAAACACGTGGCACTTCACAGGCATACTTTAGACACCCCCCAGGTACGATATTTAAAGGAATATTTGACTTTTTTTTTTTTCACTTTATGCATCATTAAAATGACTGCTCCAGAAAAACGTCCGTTTTTAAAACTTCTTTTTGCATTGATACATGTCCCCTGGTGCAGAACCCGGGTTCCCAAACCCTTTTTAGGACAATAACATGCATAATAGTCGTTATAATTAGCACTTTAGATTTCGAACGTTCGCATCCATTGTATTTAATAGGGTTCTAAAGTTCGTGCGAACTTTCGGTCCGTTCGCGGGTTCTGGTGCGAACCGAACCCGGGGGTGTTCGGCTCATCACTAGTAGAGACATACCCAAAAAGACTTGCAGCTGTAATTGCAGCGAAAGGTGGTTTTACAAAGTACTGACTTAGGGGGGCAGAATACAAATGAACGCCACACTTTTCAGAGGTTTATTTGTAAAAAAAATTGAAAACCATTTACGTTTTTGATTGTAACATGACAAAATGTGGAAAATTTTAAGGGGCATGAACACTTTTTCAAGGCACTGTAATGCCACGTACACATGATCACTTTTCTCGTGGGGAAAAATTTCATTTTTTCTCTTGGACGAGAAAAACGGCCGTGTGTAGGCTCTCCAGCATTTTTCCAGACGAGAAAAACTGTGAGAATCACAACGAGAAAAATTAGAACATGCTCTAATTTTTCTCGTCGCGAATCACGGCATTTTTTTCCTCTGCAGTTTTCCCATAGGAAAACACTGCTAGGGAGCCTACACACGGCCGGTTTTCTTGACCAAGAGAAAACATGTCGGGAAAAACGGCCGTGTGTAGGGGACCAAGCCGGTCCTCCTTTTTCCCGTCGGGTTTCACATCGGTGTTTTCACCGCCGTGAAACACGATCGTGTGTACACGGCATTAGAATTGGTAAGCTGCAATACAATAAACGTTTGCGTTTGGGTTTAATAGCAGTTTAACATTTATAGGTAATCACACTGGAGATTGTGGATCCAGGAAATATCCGACTGCCTCCTGAGGGATCAGGAAGGAATTTACTTTTCCCCCACTGGAGCACACTGGATCATGCTTTATATGGGTGTTTTTTGCCTCTGGATAAAATGTCTTCAATCTAATTATGTAACTATGTAACTGTGTACAGTCTATGGAGAATCCTGCGTAAACAGCAGAACAAATGAGTGTTTGGCCAACTGAACCTCCAGCTGCAGTGTGAAGTGAAACATTTAGCAGTGTTGTTATTATCATTATTCCTCCTGGTTGTTAGGAAGCCAGCACACGCCTGCATTCTAACAACTAGTGACTTTTCCCCTGCCTGGCAGATTCAGCTGTCACCCAGAGATTGCTGACTGACAGATGACTATAAACAAACAGCAGGGATTGTGTAAACAAACAAAACAAAAAGGTGTGCCCCCCCCCCCCACACACAAATTCCATATCAGACCCGTTGAGTCTTGTAATGATTTTAAAGGGGAACCGCATGCAAAAACAAGAAAAATAAGTGTGCCCCCACCTCCAAATCCATACCAAACCCTTTTTTGAGCATGCATTTTGGGTGACCAAGAAATGTGGGGGGAGTGCCCTCCATCCCCAAACCATATGAAGCTACGTGCCCTTAAAATAGGTGAATATCTTTCCAGGGAGGACCCCATGGCAAACATCTTGTCCCATGCTCATGAGGACAAGGGACTCTTCCCTCAACCCTGACACAATGATGGTGGGGGTCTGTGGGTAGGGGATTTTAGAACTTGGAAGGCCTATTTAAAAACAAGGGGCTCTCAGATACTGATCTGCCCAACCCCCAACCTAATTTTTTTTTAAAAGTCAATAGTTAATGAACACACACACAGTGTTTGACAAACCCTTTAATCAAAAAAAAAAATTACACTGTGTAAACTCCATGGTCAACCACATCATCCAGTGATGCAGATCTACATCAATTACAATGACCAATGCCAGCTAAAGAAAAAACCTTCCATCCGCTGACCTGCAAATACTGTCCACATTAAACCTTACCAACTATGTACTGTTTACATGTTTTCTGTGGGTGGTGGTATCTGGTTACTACTTTATTGTCAAAGAGGGCTTCTAGATTCCGCTAAGCCCCCTACCAGCAGGCCTCCACAACCAGCAGGTCAGGGTTGTGGTGCCCCTGGAAGACGTCAATTTTGACGAAACGGCGTAGGGTGAAGCGACGTGCTGACATCATCGCGTACTGCCAGTCCCGGAAGTCACGGGCTGCGATCGAGAGCCGGCCGGCTCGAATATTTCTTGAAACTGTCTAACATTATCTACATAACTGTGAGTGCAATCTTTTTATCTTTTAATAAATGATTTTACGGAATTACGCTATGGTGGCATCCCCTCTTTTGTTTACCTGAACACGGATGTTTCTATGAACTTGGCGGTATGTCCAGTACCAGAGTGTAAAGACCCAGGGCTGGGGAAATAGCCCCAAGCGCATATGATCTCCCTAAAAAGAGATCCCACCTTCTGGTAAGCGGCAGCAAATTATTGGTGGAGGATTTATTTTTTTTGTCACAAAACCATCACTTTTCCTTTTTGGTGTTTATCATCACTGAAGAAGTTTTGGCACCAGAATATAAAGACCTAGGGCTGGGGAAATAGCCCCAAGCGTGTATGATCTCCCTAAAAAGAGATCTTACTTTCTGGTAAGCGGCAGCACATTATTGGTGGAGGACCCTTTTTGCTACACTACCATCACTTTTCCTACTTTGGGTGTTTATCAACTATCATTACAGAAATTTTGTAGAAGAGACTTTTATCATTTACATATATCATTTATTTTTATTGTTATCAATTCATTGTTTTGTCCATTATTCTGATACTTTGGTATACAAGCATGTATTAGGTCACCTTAATCATCTGTTTGAAGTTGAGACATCACGTCATATCACTGTTCTTTTCATTTTATATTGCACGCAGAGGGAGTCACATCCCCATTTGTATGCACACATAATTTAAAGAGATCATTTTTAGTATATGTGCAGCTTATTGCTTTAGGAATTTGTGGGGAAGAGGCCTTTGTCCTCATCAACATGAGGACAACGTAATTGGGAGGGGGTGTCTCCCACGCTGGTTTGGATTTTGGGGGGAACCCTACGCTTTTTTTAAATTGTTGATGGGCCTGGTATAAATTTGCCCTTTTTTTAAGTCATTTTGTTTACATTTACCTGGCAGTCAAGCATCCCCAGCTGACAGCTGAATGTGCCCGGCGAGTCACTGGTTGCTGGGATGCCTGTGGGTTCTGGCTCCCAAACAATGTGGAACCCTGAGCAGGAAGCCGTTACATTTAGGAATGGTAGTAAAACCACTGTTAAATGTTTCTCTTCATACTGCTGCAGGAAGTTAGTTTAGCTGAACACCCATTTGAACAGGAATCTCCAACGACTGTACACAGTGCTGAAGTCTCCCTCATATTTTTCCCCCTGCTAGGCAAATGTTCATAGCCTATAGGGTTAGGCTAATAAATTAAAAATGAATATGCTGCACCCAAATAATAAACATAAAAATTAACAAAAACGAATTATTAAAGATAAATCTGCAGCTACCTCATCAATAATATACATGCAATGTCAAATCAAGAGCAAAGGAGTGCAAATATAAACAAGAGAATATCATGCCAGGAAATATACTAAACATCCATTATGCATAAAGTACAGTCCATAAAGCATCTATAAGGTCACGATTAAACACCCAAGAATCAAATGAAAATCTTCCTGCCACCCTTGTGCTGATAAAATGGAAATCGAAAAAACACTCAGGAACCAATCCCATAGGAGAGCAGCTCACAGTCATAATTGAGTCCCAAAATTATTCTAAAAGCACTTTTGTATAATCCACTCCAGACTGCAATTATCATATAAAAATCTGGATCACAGACGAATACATCATGATGGAAACCCCATTTTATTAAAAACTGAAACGGGGTCTCAAAATGTTCTAAACAAAGGGCCACTTTACTGTTCTTCAGACTTTAGGTGGGCCGGACTGTGGCCATTGGGAATAGAAATTGTCCTGGCATCAGTGGGGGGTTAAAGTGGTTGTAAACCCTCTCTGAGAACTTTCACCTACAGGTAAGCCTAGATTAAGGCTTACCTGTAGGTGCTTGCAATATCTCCTACACTTACGCGGTTTAGGAGATATTTGCAATAAATAATGCACCGATGTCTACGGCGCAGGAGCACTGAGCGTGCCGTTTTCTGAATGGCAGCATGCCGTAAAGCCCTGTACACACGATCGGATTTCCTATGGATTCTAATCCGATGGATTTTTCCATCGGAAATCCGATGAAGCTGACTTCCATCAGTCTTGCCTACACACCATCAGTCAAAAATCCAACCGTCCCAAACGCCTTGACGTAAAACACTCCGACAAGCCGAGAAAAATGAAGTTCAATGCTTCTGAGCATGCGTCGACTTGATTCTGAGCATGCGTGGGTTTTTTGTCCCATGGAGTTCCACACAGACGATCGGAATTTGCTATCGTTTTTTTTCCCATTGGATAAATTTAAAACATGTTCTATTTTTTCTCACCGATGGAAAAGAGACAGATGGGGCACATACACGATTGGTTTGTCCGATGAGAAAAGTCCATCGGACTGCTTTCATCGGTAAAACCAATCGTGTGTACACGGCATTAGTGTCGGCTCCCGCGTGCATGCGTGAGAGTGTCGTCACGCTCCGTCACGCGACTCCGGGCTGTCACAGAGCCGGAGTTCGCGGACCCCGGAAGAAGAGGGGTGAAGAATTGCAGCTCGCTACTAGCGAGGAAGACTGGGACATTGCAGGCTTCTCCTGCAGGTAAGTGACACATAATGGGCTACTATGCGATGCATAGTAGCCCATTATGCTTTACCTTTGCAGGGAAATAAAGGGGAAGTAAACCCATCAGGGTTTACTTCCTCTTTAACAATACATCTTTAGAAAGAGAAAGTGACCTGTTGGAAACCACATATGCCTAAAAACATGCCTCCATCCCTGATATAATAGAAAAAGAAGAAATGGGCTATGGGACTTTATATGAGGCATGCATTGGCGTATAGGTATGTATAGGATATCAAAAGATACGTGTATCTGTCACAGTCCCGTCAGGGAAGTCTCTGTGGCCATAAAGAATTGCTAAATAATCTATCCATAAATGATAATAAACTCAAGGAGTCAATTGGAAAATTCATAATGTAATGATGTATCATAATATATAATACACAGATCATGCAGGCAAAGACATAATACATATAATAGTAGTCACATTGACATATTTGATGATTCAATATCTAGGACAGGATTAATAAAAGCAATCACAATAGATGGGCATACAGATACAATAGACATGATTATCCAATTAAATTACAATAAAGAATACATTAAAATAAAATAAAATGACATAATTGGGCAAATTTGGCTTGGCAACCCTGAGCATGGACTCGACGCGTTTCTTGGCGTTTAAAGCCAGTCATCAGGAGTGGGGTGCGTGTATTGTAGCTAAAAAAAGGGGGGGAGGGGATAAAAAATATATAGGTAAGTCAACGGAGTCTCAATGGTTAGGTCATGATTACAGAACAGCTAAGTCAGATGGTTTGATACATTACCCATGGCGACGCCCAAAACGGTAACCCAAGCATTCCAACAAATGGAATGGGATGGAGGTCCTGGATGAACTGTCTCCCCCGGGGTTGAGGCGGGAATGGGCCCTCCACGCTCCAAAGACTCCCCAACCAAGGGGACAGCCAGGGAGAGGATGGCGTGGGACATCAGCCAGGGAGAATACCTGGACAGCCACAACACAGTGCCCAAAGGTGAGGTGGGTGCACATGAGACACAAATTCAGGTACTGGAGAAAAATAATAAAAAATGAATCAAAAAATGCTAAATGAATATGAACCCAACAAAAGATGTGTATGAAAATGTAAAAAAATATATGAAAAAGAGAAAGGGGGGGGGGGTGGGAAGGTGAGTGGGGTGGAGAGGGGGAAAGGGAAGGAATGAAAAGGGGGGCAAGGTGAATATCTGTGAGCAAGTGAATAAGGGAGTTGGGCCAGGATGGAAATGGGGCTGAGTGTATGAGTGGTTAAAGACCACAAATGTTAAACGCGTCGAGTCCATGCTCAGGGTTGCCAAGCCAAATTTGCCCAATTATGTCATTTTATTTTATTTTAATGTATTCTTTATTGTAATTTAATTGGATAATCATGTCTATTGTATCTGTATGCCCATCTATTGTGATTGCTTTTATTAATCCTGTCCTAGACATTGAATCATCAAATATGTCAATGTGACTACTATTATATGTATTATGTCTTTGCCTGCATGATCTGTGTATTATATATTATGATACATCATTACATTATGAATTTTCCAATTGACTCCTTGAGTTTATTATCATTTATGGATAGATTATTTAGCAATTCTTTATGGCCACAGAGACTTCCCTGACGGGACTGTGACAGATACACGTATCTTTTGATATCCTATACATACCTATACGCCGATGCATGCCTCATATAAAGTCCCATAGCCCATTTCTTCTTTTTCTAATACATCTTTAGAGTCCATGGGAGAAATACTGTCCATTATTGGTATCAGTTGGAGGAATACTGCCCATCATTGGTATCAGCGGAAAGAAAAGTGCCCCATCATTGGTGTCAGTGGGAGTAATAGTGTTCCATCATTGTGTCAGTGGGAGTAATAGTGTTTGTTGGTGCCAGTGGAAGGAATAGTGTTCCATCGATGGTGTCAGTTGGAGGAATAGTGTTCCATCATTAGTGTCTGTGGGAGGAATAGTGGCCCCATCATTGGTGTCAGTGGGAGGAATAGTGCCCCATCATTTATTGTTAGTGGGAGGAATAGATCCCCATCATTGGTGTAAGTGGGAGGAATAGTGTTCCATCATTGGTGTCAATAGGAGAAATACTGCCTTGTTGATGTCAGTAAGAAGAATTATGTTCCATTGTTGGTGTCAGTGGGAGGAATAGTGTCTTGTATCAGTGGGAAGAAAAGTGCTTCAAGGGCCAGACAATGGAGAGCAAAGGGTTGCATTTGACCCCCCGGGCCGCAGTTTGCAGACCACTGAACTAAAAGGTTACACTCGCATAGGCAGAAATAGTGTCAGCATATCATAAATCCCACAGAACGCTATGAACTCACACATCAGTGCCACAAATGAGGCACACCTTTGGTTTAAAAACGTCCAAGTGTGATGACGACACTGTGAACCTGCCCTACAAACCTACAAATACAAGTTTCATCTAAATTACTTACTTGGAAGCTCCTGAGGAAGTCATTTAGATGAAACTCGTACATGTTTGTTGCTTTTTTTTAATTGCAAGATGCAAAATGCTTAAAGGATTACAACTTACTTTCACTTGATGAAAAGTCTTGTGATTCAAGTATGCCAGACTCCTGCAAGGATCTAATGCATGAATCGACAAGTTCTAAACCCGTGGTCAGCTCATCTTCTATGTCTTTCTGTCCTTCTGTAAAATGGAAAAGTTAGTATCATTTACTCAGAGAGTAAACAGTTACATGTTCAACAAGCCAGAAAATGCTTACCCTGCTATCTATAATACATTGTCATGTGTACCCTGTTACAATACATTCCAATCATAAAACAATAGAAGACAAATGTTTTCATCTCAAAGAAATCTTAAATTAGGGGCCAAGATGGAAAGGAGAGGGAAATATCCCCAAGAAAGAAGGGGGGCAGCCCCACACTCAGGGCCCCAGGGCCTCTCTCCTTTCCATCTTGGCCCCCAATTCCACCTAGGTGCAACCTCAGGTAGCCATGGTATTTAATGTAAATTTGGCATGTTATATGAATTAATATTGTGTGTATATTATTTAATAATTATGTTTTTTCTATTTAGTTATGTTATTCGCACTTAAACATCTCCTGAAGAAGCCAAAATTGTTGAAACATGTAGAAGACATTAGTGCGTTTGGTATCATTAACAGTATAACAATACTTGGTCATAACCCCTGTTTTATATGAATGTGAAGTGTGTATATGTGTAGGACTTTTAATCTTTGTAAGAATAAAATGTATTGTTTTTATATATATCTGCTTTGTCTGTGGATCTAAAACGCACCTTAAAAATCCCATCCTAGCCTACTTGGTTATTTTTTGGTAATTTGGGGTGTGGTGCAGCTACAACCTTATACTTTCAGCAACACAGTTCTTTCTCTCTTCTTCTTAAATATTAACCCTCTAAGCAATTGTAAACTCTACAGCCTATCTAGGGTAATCAACCGAGGGTTTACAACCACTTTAATATAAATGAGATCATAAGGCTGGTATGTTTATCCGGAAAGGTAGCAAAGTTATGTGTATCCCCCCTGTATACTCTAGTGGACTGCAAGCTCTTCCACTTTTTGTATCCCTCCTTTATACACCAATACATAGTAGGTTTTTTCACCTTCTATATCCCTAGTTTATACCTTATAGATTGATAAACTCTTCCACTTTTCATAGTTATTTTTAATCAGATACATTTTTATTTTTTTTACAAATAAACAAATATACATACATTAACAGTATTATCATACCATCGCAACATCTTACAAATAAATTATTCAAGCTATCATGACCAGAACATCAAAAAAACAGAAAACTAGAAAACAACATAAAAAAAAGAAGGGGGAGGGGGGAGAGGGGGAGAAGATGGCAAGGGACTACGACATATAGACATCCCCAGCTGAAATCTTATCGAGTCATATTTTAGATTCTATTCTAATTCCATTTTCCCTCTAATTTCCTGTTGATTCTCTAAATGTCCTCCAGGGGGCCCATATCTGACAGCATTTGTCGTATGTGTCTAGTTTGCGTGCCAGGAGGGTCTCCATCTTCTCTATTAAGTCCATTTCCACTGTCCGTTAATTCACTGATGGGGTTTGTGTTGAACGCCAATCCTGTGGAATAACTAGCCTCGCCGCTATTATCCAATGTCTGAGCAAACCTTTTTTGATATTTTTATATGAGCCTGGTAAAATGGATAACAGTGTAATTTGAGGTGTGTTGGGGATTAACTCCCCTGTAACTATAGTATACAGTTGCATAATCTTGTCCCAGAATTGACAAATTTGGGGGCATTCCCACCATATATGTATCAACGTGCCCTTGGCAGAATGACATCGCCAACATTTGTCAGATGAATCTGAATATATTCGTTGCATAGTTGTTGGGCATCGGTACCAATGGGATACAAGCTTATAGCTTGTCTCTTGGGCTTTAGTTGTCAATGACAAGCAATGTGTGAGGGTAAACGATTTCTCCCACTCATCTGCTCCAATTTGGACATTAAGGTCTCGTGCCCTTTTATTTGTAAATTCTGGGAGCTCAGGGTGATTTTTTAAGATAAGGATCTTGTATATTACTGATAAAGTGTGTTTTGGTTTAGTACTTTGCAACAAGATGGACTCAAACAAATTTAAGTCTCTATTAAAAGATTGGTTTAAAAGGGTAGAGTATAGAAAAGACAGCAATTGCTGATATTCCATCCATTGCATAAGTGAAGGCTGATGTGTAGGCATTAGATTCAGTATAGGTGGAAGTTTACCTTGGTAAAGAATCTGACTCACTCTTCGGTGAGATTCCTTGTTCCATGTAAAAACGTGTCTACTGCAGGTGGAAATTGTGGAAATCATTTTGGACCAAATGCCCAATAGATAAGACGTAAGAAAAGGTAGAGAAACTGACGCATCTCGTTGGATACCGTAAGGGGATAGGTCTAACCAAGGAAGTGCCTGAAGATCAAACTGATTCAACCCCTGTTCTATTGTTAGCCATTGTTTGGTATCTGAGTGGTAGAACCAATTCACTAATCTAGTCAGGACTGCTGCAACATAATAAAAATAAAGATCCAGTGCACCGGCTCCTCCTTTAGTTTTAGGTAGTGTTAACGTTTTCCAATTTAATCTAGATCACTTGTTCCCCCAGATAAACTTGACAAAAGCGGATTGTAAAATAGAGAAAAAAATAATTATCTAGGAATAGAAACAGATATAGTTTGAAAAAGATACAGAAAACGCGGTATTATGTCCATTTTCAATGTTAATCCTCCCGAACCATGAATATGGATTTGAGTCATATTTTTACGTTGCATTAGAGGGATATAATTTGTTGAATATAAGTGGGTCGGATCCGAAGGGATATTAATTCCTAAGTATTTTAATGCAGAAGAGCAAAATCTAAACGAGAAGTTATTCCTCAACATCGTTACTTGATGTTGTAGAAGTGACACGTTAAGAATTTGCGATTTTGAGACATTTACCTTGAAATTACTCAGAGCTCCAAAGCGCTGGAATTCAGATAGAATAGAAGGCATAGAGATATGTGGATTGGTAACATAGAGTAACAAATCATCACCAAACAAAGCAAGTTTTATTTCCTGTTGATCTAACCCTATGCCGGTGATTGAAGTGTTCTGTCTGATTGCTATCGCTAAATGTTCCATTACTAGAACAAGTGGCGGCTGGGCCCTGTAATTCCGCCAAGTCTGGGGGGCCCCACAACCCGTCCGTGTACTCCGCCGCCCGTGTGAATGGCCCACCCACCTGACTGTCACTCACTGACAATGTGTGCGGCGCGCACTGCGTGCTGTTTGTTCGGCCGCGGGGTGTGCTTCTGCCACTGACTGAAGACAGAGACAATGCAGAGAGCAGGGCAGCTGAGGCAGCACTCACTCTCACTGACTGAGATTGTGGACCGCCTCCGCCCCCGCCCACACCTCCGCCTATCCAGAGACACAGAGGTGTAGGGACTCTGAAAAATGAGAGAAGGCAAGGGAGAAGCTTTCCCCTCTATGGCAGCGTGGAGTACCTTTCCGGCGTCTACCCAGGCATGAGGCAAGGCACAGTGGCAGAATTTTCATCCTGGCGGGAGAAGGCACACACAGTGACTCAAAGAACGGAATTCCCGGGGGAATCGATTGATTGACGGTAAGTCAATCAAGTGACAGAGCTCAGCTCAGCAATCGATGCCAACCTCCACCACCTGTGCCTCGTCTTACTGATCCCATCCCCCCACCACTGATCTCATCATCCCTATCCCCCCCCCATTAGGGATAGGGATGAGATCAGTGGTGGGGGGACGGGATCAGAAAGAGGCACAGGTGGTGGTGGGAGAGGATGGCAACACCACTGCCATGCAGCCACCCCCCTCAAGTACCACCGCAGCCACCCCCCCTCAAGTACCACTGCAGCTACCCCCCTCAATTACCACCGCAGCCACCCCCCCTCAAGTACCACCGCAGCCACCCCCTCAAGTACCACCGCTGCCACACCCCTCAAGTACCACCGCTGGTACTTGAGGGGGGGGTTGTAGCGGTGGTACTTGAGGGGGGTGGTAGCGGTGATACTTGGGGGGGTGGCTGCGGTGGTACTTGGGGGGTGGCTGCGGTGGTATTTGGGGGGTGGCTGCGGTGGTACTTGCGGGAGGTGGCAGTGGTGGTGCCATCCTCTCCCACCACCACCACCTGTGCCTCCTTACTGATCCCACCCCCCCCACCACTGATCTCATCCCTATCCCCCCCATTACTTCTACAACAGAGGTGATGGGGGATAGGGATGGGATCAGTAAGAGGCACAGGTGGTGGTGGGAGAGGATGGCACCACCGCAGCCACCCCCCCTTAGGTAAGACCGCTGCCACCCCCCTCAACACCAGCACTTCACTGATCCCATCTAGGGTTGCCGCCTGTCCGGGATTCACCCGGACAGTACGGGTTTTGAAACATGTGCCCAGGTCTCTGCCCGCCTGAGACCCGGGCACATTTTTCAGACCCGCCAGTGGCTCCCTGTGCCTGTACCGAAGCTGTGCCGCCACCACCGTGTGCGTCTCGAGTTCGGTCCGCTTTATTCTGCAACTGCTGCCTTCCTATCTCCTCACTCCCCCCCGCACTGTTGGTTCACCTCCGTCCACTTTGTGTGCTGCAGATGGGACACAGAGGCAGGGACTGAGCCTCCATGTTGCCGGAGACTCTCCTATGGTTGGCTGCAGCAGTGCAGAAGGGACAAGGAGGTGGGGTTGAAGGCGGAGCCTCCCCATTCCCTGCTGCTCTGTTGGAAAGTGTGCAGAGATCGCGCTGGGATTGGAGCTCAGCTTGTAAGGTATGTTCTTGTCCCCCCCCCATACATTACCATACAGTTCTGCCACACCCTCCCATACACCATCCATCCATCCAGTTTTCCCTCTCCTCCTCATACACACATTTATCATCCCCTCCATACACCATCCTTATATACAGTCCCCCCATATATACAGTAATCCCCCCCCATACACCATCCATATATACAGTCCCCCCATATATATAGTTTCCCCCCCCCATACACCATCCATATATGCAGTCCCCCCATATATACAGTTCCCCCCTATGCACCATCCATATATACAGTCCCCCCATATATACAATTTCCCCCCCCCCATACACCATCCATAGATACAGTCCCCCCGTATATACAATCCCCCCCCATACACCATCCATATATACAGTCCCCCCATATATACAGTTCTCCCCCCCCCTACACCATACACATATACAGTTCTCCCCCCCATACACCATACATATATACAGTCCCCCCATATATACAATTCTCCCCCCCATACACCATCCATATATACAGTCCCCCCATACACCATCCATATATACAGCTCTCCCCCCATATATACAGTTCTCCCCCCCATACACCATCCATATATACAGTTCGCCACCCATACACCATCCATATATACAGCCCCCCATATATGCAGTTCTCCCCCCCCATACACCATCCATAAATACAGTTCTCCACCCCCCCATATACAATCCATATATATCGTTCTCCACCCCCCCATACACCATCCATATATACAGTTCTCACCGGGTGACACCGTCCACTGCCCTACTGACACCGTCCACTGCCCTACTGACACCGTCCTCTGCCCTACTGACATGGTCCTCTGCCCTACTGACACCGTCCTCTGCCCTACTGACACCGTCCTCTGCCCTACTGACACCGTCCTCTGCCCTACTGACACCGTCCACTGCTCTACTGGCTGACAGTGTCCACTTTTAAGGTAGGCTAGTTTCATATTTTAACTGACATTTCTTTTATTAATTGAATCATATTTTATGGGTACACTAATGCTTTTTTTTTTATTTAACCATGCCCCTTTAAGTCCCCCCACTGTTAATGCAATTTGGCCACAGCCACTGTTCATTGTAGCACACCTCATTACTACTCTCTTTGGGTAACCCAAAAGGTGTCCCAGGTATTTTACAATCCTATAGCGCGTAGTACAAAAAAATTGCCGTGCACCGCGAAAGTGTTCGGGTTTGGCTTGAAGAAAAGGTGGCAACCCTAATCCCATCCCTCCTGCCCACCAGCACTGTTACTGATCCCATTCCCCAGGTCAGATTTAATTGATCCTATGATTACTTCATAGGATCAGCAACTGATGTATTGCTTCATTTATGTGAAATCCCTGGTGATATGGCCAGTTTGTACAACAAAGTCCCCCTTTGTTGTACAGTGTAAAAAAAATTAAGTATCAAAATCAGGCTTTTCGGTGGGGGGGGGGGGGGCCCTTCATGATTTCTTGCACCGGGGCCCTAAAGTCTCTAGTTACGCCACTGACTAGAACATAAAGCAAAGGAGATAAAGGGCATCCCTGGCGGGTACCATTTTGTATAGGTAAACTTGTAGTCAATGATCCATTGATCCTTATTCTGGGCATTGGTTTAGTGTATATCTTATTTAGTAAATTTGGACCCATCCCTATTTGCCTTAATGAATGCTCAAGAAAAGGCCACCCAACCCGATCAAAAGCCTTCTCCGCAACAACCGAGAGAAGACATGCTGGTATTATAGCTGTTTGGGCATGGCCCATAAGTAGAAATGTTTTTATTGTGTTGTCGCGTGTTTCTCTTATTTGAACAAATCCGGTCTGGTCATTATGTATCAAGCTAGGCATAAGGGGTTGGAGACGTAACGCAATCAATTTAGCATAAATTTTTATGTCTACTCCAATTAACCTCCCTGGCGGTATTTCCGAGTCTGGCTCGGAGTAAGATTTCAGTACCATTAGCGGTAACCCCGAACCAGACTTGGGCTGCATCACAGGATACAGGGAGAGTTACTTACCTTGTTCCCTGGATCCTGCGATGTCTCCCCGCAGTGTGTGCGAGCTGTCTCCTCGCTCGATTCACACTGCCGAGTGCCGAGCTCCGTTCCCTGTGATGTTGCGGCGCACGGGGAAGGAGTTCGGCGCCAAATTCAAAAAGTGAAAAATTACAGTACTGTGTAACTGATCGGTGGGAACAGGATCAGCAGGCAACATTGATAGTGGCACAGTTATAAGTGTAGCGGAGCCTCGCTCTCCCTCTCGGCAATTCCTCTTGTGAGGGGCTTATGTCTAGGGGTACCTGGGAGAGGAGAGTGCAGGAACACTACGCCAAGCTCTCCCCTCCTATGTGTATGAGGGTTGAGCAGAGTTAGTTGAATTACCTCCGGGTCTGTCCACTGCATACGAAGCCTCAGTTGTTCCATGGAGATGTGTCTGCCAATGATAGAGCCCCACACCAATCGAAAGTCCAACACTCCTTTATTTCTCATACAATAGGGTGAACACAATCAGTTGAACTTCCAATAACAGACGAACATGGGGGTGTGGGAATGAGTAGGCCCAGGCACAACTGAACTCTCCTATTCCTTTGCTAGCGAATAGGCCTGGCGCACGGTCTCTGCCACCGACCGTGAGTTTTGGTCACTGCCACCGACCGGATGAACTGTTGAGGCCCCTGCCACAGGCCTAATAGCAGGTCTCTGCCACTGACCTGATTGGAATAGTTGGACCGCTGCCACCGGTCATTGAACGTGGACTGAACTTCCTCTCTGAACTTGGCCCCTGTTCGGGAAAGATATCCCTCCGGGCGGTCTCCAGAGGTTCACCCGGCACTGGCAATCTGCTGCACCAGGTCTTCGGGTGAGTCCCTCCTCTGGTCCCTTATGCCTCTGGATTTGGGTGCCCCACTCCCAGGGCCCCCTAGGACGATCCCTACCTCACGGGACCCAGCGGAAGGTACTGGGCCCCAGGCCTCTGGCTGAGTACCTCACCCCAGACTGAAGGTGTCTGGGATGGAACACGAACTCCAAGTGTCCAGGCCTAGGCCGCCTGGACACCGACCGCAACCACAGCCCTCAGGCTGAAGGTGCCCGGGACTCTAACCTCGTGGCGAAGATGTCCGCCCCCTTTATACTCTCTCCCAGCAAGCACGGCGGGTTCCCCGCCCCGCCGTACAACCGATGCGAGAGGTCACAAAGGGTACGGCACTGCAGCGATGGTTCAACGCCGGCCCAAAGTGACAGCGCCACCTGCTGGGCCACAGGGAACTATGCATCACTGGTGTCTTCAGCAGTTTTAAAAGTACATACCCGCTACACTCTCCCCCCGGTTATTTGACACTGGTCCCCAGTGTCTGGAGCAAACCATGCCCAAAAAGGGCCATCATAGCCTGATCCAGAAACAGACTAACGAATTTCAAGAATACAAAAGTTTTGAAAACTAACCAAACAGTTGTGCCTGAACCTGACATGAAAGGGAAGGGAAGGAAACAAACAACACATAACCACATTATCAGAATCACATGTTCACATCAACATTCCTTTCCACCCATCCTGACTAAGACCCACCCCATTCTCAGTGGTCTTGATAAGATGTTCTCCTGCAGAGGGGAAAAGAAACGTTAAACACACATATCCCTGACACATATGTTTGTGTAATGCCCCATACACACGATCATTTTTCATGCCATTTTTTAAACCAACGTTTTTCTTGTCGTTTTTTTTCATGTTTCCTCTGAAGCCTGTCTTGCGTACACACGATCATTAAAAAAAACGCTTGAGCAAAGCGCAGTGACGTACAGCACGTACGACGGCACTATAAAGGGGAAGTTCAGTTCAAATGGCGCCACCCTTCATGTTAGTAAAGTTTGTTGAGCGACGATTCGCGCTTTTCAGCCTCCTGCTTTTCAGTCCGTTACTGTGTGATGAATGTGCTATCTCCATTACGAACGCTAGTTTTACCAGAACGAGCGCTCCCGTCTCATACTTGATTCTGAGCATGCGCGGTTTTTTTTCACGTCGTTAAAGCATAGACACTATCGTTTTTCACGTCGTTAAAAAAAACGACATGAAAAACGACGTGAAAAAATAGAGCATGTTCGAAATTTTTAATGCCCGTTTTTCACGTCGTTAAAAATGCTCTGGAGCATACACACGATCGGTTTTAATGCCCATTTTTAAAAATGGCATTTTTAACGGCATGAAAAACGATCGTGTGTATGGGGCATAAGAATGAAAGAACCTCTCCGCAGAGAACCCCTTTCCTTCTCTAAGTGTGTGAGTGAACAGTGAATATCGATGCGCAACACTGCCACCTAGTGACAGTGTCGTGGTAACTGCACTGGTTGAAGATCTTCTTCTTTTTTTTTTTCCTGCAGCTCTAACTACCCCAAAGGCCATAATCACTTTGTGGGATGGAAGAATGAAGAACAAACAATGGCAACAGTCCTTCAATTCCTCCAGAGAGCACAAACACCCATAGCACGGGTACAGTCACTGGGTTTTCCCGGGAAACAACCCCGGAAAGTTCAGCAGCAACAAGGCAAAGCAAGAACGGAGTCCTTTTTTTTCTCCTACAAATAGAACCTTGGGTGCGGCAAGACAAGGGGTTTCAAGTGCTGGTCCATTGTCTCTACATGGTATTCGACATCCTCACCCTCTTTGCGCTGAATTAACACCTTGTCTGCGTGGATGTGCCGACCCAACATCTATTCTGACTTGCAGTCCTTGAACCGCTGAGAGGCTTTAGGGGAACACACGAGGTACCTGCAGGCATGTGGGACCTGAAGGTGCGTCCACACAAAATTGTTGTACCAGCGTTCCCGGCAGACTTCCACTTCATACAGAAGCTCCTTAGGTAAGTACGGTACTCCCACCCATACTCGTTAGCAACTTTTTGGCCAAAGAGACGGTGTAGTCTCACCAGCGGAGGCATAGTGGCCCGGTCTCCCTCACCCGGTAAGATGATGGCGTCCGGGTGACGAGGTGCCTTGACCACCTTCAGTCTAGGCATAGGCGGCCGCAACAACAGTCTCTTTTCCCCGGTGCCAGATGCAGGAGGCACCGGAGGTAGAAGGGCAGACTGGGGACGGGATCCCTCCTCAGGCGCTGGTGCCTCCACCCGGGGTGTACTATCCCCTGTAGACATGGGTGGATCCCTGACTCTGCGGGACGAGGAGAGAGGCATCTTGTCCCAGCCCTTCTTTGCGAAAAGTTCATCTATGATGACATCATCTCCCGGATCGGAGAGCGACTCTAGGTCGGAAGTGTCACACTCCTCCGCGGGCAGGTAGCCTGTAGTGGAGGCTGAATTGCCACCTCCCGCGGGCACACAGGGCCGTGACTCCTCGACACCTCCGCCCCAACACCAAGTCCCTTTGCCCGGCTTACCTTGGCCCAAAGTAGAGAAGGGATGTCCGGGACTCTTCCGACCGGATCCATCCGGGGCGGGCTTAGGCGAGCAGGGTGATCCACCGCAACCGCTGGACGGGGCAACCAAGCCGGTCTTCCTCTTTGGCAGTGGACGCTGGGAAACAGTGGCGACCGAGTCAGCATCCTCGGCTTTCTCCTGTACCTCAGTGATTGCGACCTCCCCTGCGGTCGCTGCAGTGCGCACAGGGATGGCTGTAAAAGCAGCGATTCCTCCTTCCTGAGTGGTGTGGCCTGTAACACGGTTGAGGTGGATGGTTCTGGGTTTTTCAATGGTTGGTTCCACCTCAAATAGGAACTCTCTGCAGGCCTCGCAGTGCCCGAATGGCTTTAGCTGACACACCAGTCCCGACAAACCAAACCCAGGGCCTCAACGTCCATGCATGAGTACAGGGCGAAACGTCCCCGGGGCTTTAGCCGAATCCCCGTATCCGTTATTGGAGCAGCGGTAGTCAGACTCGTGGGAGTGGGATGAATAGGAATCCACGATGCATTAGTGAACATAGCGACTCTCTGCTGATCCACTGCGCACTGCCTTGTTGGCCCCAAAGTCCCCACGTGTAGTCCTTCACATGATTGGACTCCTCCCTTCTTGCACTCCAGTTCGCGGGCTTTCTCCTTCCCTGGGTCACGCCCACAAACTGAGCAGGGAGGGTGTGCCTGATGGCTCAGTGGCCAATATGGCCGACCTACTCAGAACTCTTTTCGGGCAGACACTTTCAAATTCCAACAACTCCAGCTCCATTGTAGCATGAACACATCCCGGACCAGAGCCCCCACGTGTAGCGGAGCCTTGCTCTCCCTCTCGGCAATTCCTCTTGTGAGGGGCTTGTGTCTAGGGGTACCTGGGAGAGGAGAGTGCAGGAACACTATGCCAAGCTCTCCCCTCGTATGTGTATGAGGGTTGAGCAGAGTTAGTTGAATTACCTCCGGGTCTGTCCACTGCATACGAAGCCTCAGTTGTTCCATGGAGATGTGTCTGCCAATGATAGAGCCCCACACCAATCGAAAGTCCAACACTACTTTATTTCTCATACAATAGGGTGAACGCAATCAGTTGAACTTCCAATAACAGACGAACATGGGGGTGTGGGAACGAGTAGGCCCAGGCACAACTGAACTCTCCTATTCCTTTGCTAGCGAATAGGCCTGGCGCACGGTCTCTGCCACCGACCGTGAGTTTTGGTCGCTGCCACCGACCGGATGAACTGTTGAGGCCCCTGCCACAGGCCTAATAGCAGGTCTCTGCCACTGACCTGATTGGAATAGTTGGACCGCTGCCACCGGTCATTGAACGTGGACTGAACTTCCTCTCTGAACTTGGCCCCTGTTCGGGAAAGATATCCCTCCGGGCGGTCTCCAGAGGTTCACCCGGCACTGGCAATCTGCTGCACCAGGCCTTCGGGTGAGTCCCTCCTCTGGTCCCTTACGCCTCTGGATTCGGGTGCCCCACTCCCGGGGCCCCCTAGGACGATCCCTTCCTCACGGGACCCAGCAGAAGGTACTGGGCCCCAGGCCTCCGGCTGAGTACCTCACCCCAGACTGAAGGTGTCTGGGATGGAACACGAACTCCAGGTGTCCAGGCCTAGGCCGTCTGGACACCGACTGCAACCACAGCCCTCAGGCTGAAGGTGCCCGGGACTCGAACCTCGTGGCGAAGATGTCCGCCTTCTTTATACCCTCTCCAAGCAAGCACGGCGGGTTCCCCGCCCCGCTGTACAACCGCTGCGAGAGGTCACAAAGGGTACGGCACTGCAGCAATGGTTCAACCCCGGCCCAAAGTGACAGCGCCACCTGCTGGGCTGCAGGGAACTATGCATCACTGGTGTCTTCACCAGTTTTAAAAGTACATACCCGCCACATAAGAACAGGAGACAAGTTTTGTTTCTTTTTCTTTGGCTTAGATATTGGAGTCCTGCGTGTAGTTGCCTTGTGCTGACCAGACTGTACTGCTGATGGGAAGGTAGTAACAGTACTAGGAAGAATTGAGGGAAGATTATTAGAAATACAGGAAGAGGCCTGAGATGTTGCTATGGGTAACAGCACTGCAGGGGGAGCTTTCAATGGATTGTATACAGGGGAAGTGTGCTTACTGGTGGCAGGGTACTTATGTGACTCATCTAGCACTGGGGACATGATCTCAGACCAAGCTTGTAAGAGAGGTTGAACTAAAGTCAGTTTGTCTCTCCCTTGCTCACATTGCTCAATTAAACGGTGCACAGAAGCAATACATTCCAACACAACCTGTTGTGAATAGGCTGCATACTGCTGGAGAAACGTACCTGCACAATGTTTTAGCAACCAACCCAAAAATCCAGCCTGGTACATAGTAAATGGAGGAGTGAAAATATCATGGCCCTGAGAGGTAACCTGAAATAGTAGTTCAGAACAGACCTGAATGAAAGGTTGTACTTGACTAAATGAAAATTTACCCTCAACGGCTAACGCATGTGCTGTTAAAATGCTTTCAAGCAGCTCCTCCTCAGTTAGATCCTGTTAAAGTGAATGACACAAATCTTTATCCCCTACTGCAAGTTGCACACGGCAAATAACCTGCACTCTCAGCATTGTGAAAGGAAAAAAACAAAAATCCAAAGCAACTGGCTCCCAGTTCCCAAGTGTAGCTGATCTGGTCGTTGGTGGGCGTCACGATTATGTCAGGATCAGCGTCTAAGGTGACCAGACACATAGGCTACACAGAGGAACTAAGACCAAACAAAGGACATTTATTTACAGTGAGAAATAGCAAACAATGAACACAGCAAACCATGAACACAGCAAACATGAACTACCTCAAACAGAACCAAAAACCACACTAACAAGAACTGTTGAACCTGAACATATATACATACAGACCAAACTAGGGACAAGGGTACAAGGATTGCAAGGAAGGGGGATCACGGCTGGGAACAGAACAGAGGGAGGCAGGAGCAAGGCACAGACTAGATCAGGAAAAGGCTAAGCAGCAAGGCAGGGACCAAAATCATGATGCGCTGGGGGAAGGGAGGAGAAGCCTTAAGTTGCCCCCAGGCAGCTGAACACTAATTATGCTGATTACAATAGCCTGTTGGGTCCTGGGAGACACCTGCTGGTGGACACTGGAACTGCAGCAAACAGCCCAGAGCAGGATAGTGCCACCAGCAGGTGAACTTAATCCTAACAACGCGGATGTAGTGTACGTGCTAGTTGTCTCCCACATTTATTTCCATATCTACAACTACTTAAGGCACATTTCTGTTGGTATGAACTATGGGATTCTTCCATAAGCTGCAATAAAGATGCCCTAGTAGACATGATGTTAGCTAATAGTTCTGTAGACTGAGGCTTTATGTAGAGTTTCTAATGAATGAAGCTTTGACAAACTATTTTGAATGGCCACCGATCTTTCTTTTTTAAGACGAGAACCATGTTGAATAAACAACCCTCGTAATACCGCTTTAAGGGCTTCCCATTTTAGTGGCAATGCAGTCTCGTCCTGTTCATGATCAGAAACAAAATTGCCAATTGCCTCTACAATTGCCTTGTGGCAAAGTGGGTCCGACATAAGCGTATCGTTCAAACGCCAGGACCAACTTGTGCCTCGAGTCTGAGGGGGGTATATTGATAAAAATACCGGTGAATGGTCAGACCAGGTAGATGACCCTATTTCCATTGAAGGGTTCCACTCCAAAACCTTCGGACCTGATAAAAAGTAATCTAGCCTACTGTAAGATTTATGGGCTGATGTATGTATAATTACGATCTTTAGGATATAAGATCCGCCAAAGATCAAGTAGCCTGTGGTCAAACAGTTCTTTTTTAACCACTTAACGACCGCCCACTGTA
Organism: Rana muscosa; assembly: GCA_029206835.1. Taxonomy (NCBI): domain Eukaryota; kingdom Metazoa; phylum Chordata; class Amphibia; order Anura; family Ranidae; genus Rana; species Rana muscosa. The sequence continues at coordinate 12,370,044 of CM055122.1, read as the reverse complement.
AATATACGTCGGCAGTATGTTACCGACAGGCAGAATCACGTACATATACGTGATTGCCTTTGTATAGTTGGGGGGTCCGATCGGACCCCCCTTCTTTACAGTGGGTGGTCGTTTTACCTTCGGGAGCGATCCGGCATGAGGGGACGGCCGTTCGATTCCGGCCCCCCCCTCTCGATCGCTCCCGGCGAATGAGAGAGCTTCCCCTGCCTGCCAGGCAGGAGGAAGTGATGTCATCTCTCCTGCGGCGCTCACATATACCGAGCGCCGTACAGGAGAAGATGCAGGTTAGTGCACACAACACTACACTGACACCAGGACACATAGGCACATAAATCGCCCCCCCAGGCCCCCCCAGATCACCCCCCAGATCACCCCCCAGCCCCCAGTCACAGTGTCACTGATTGCAGTGACCATTTATTTAGTGATCACTGCAATCAGTGACATTTGTGACTGTAAAAGTGTCACTACATTTAGTTTTAGGTCCAGTGTAGCCCCCTAACCCCCCCCTAATAAAGGTTTAACCCCCTGATCACCCCCCAGATAACCCTTTCACCCCCTAGCACCGCCGTCGCTAAGCGATCATTTTTCTGATCGATGTCTTAGCGTCGGTGATGCTGATCGGTAGCCAGTAATTTTTTTTAGGTTCGCCGCAGGTTTTTATAGCGTCGGGTACCCCCATATATTACCTAATAAAGGTTTAACCCCCTTGATCGCCCCCCAGGTAACCCTTTCACCCCCTATCACCACTGTCACTAAGCGATAATTTTTCTGATCGATGTCTTAGCGTCGGCGATGCTGATCGGTAGCCAGTAATTTTTTTTAGGTTCGCCGCAGGTTTTTATAGTGTCAGGTACCCCCATATATTACCTAATAAAGGTTTAACCCCCTTGATCACCCCCCAGGTAACCCTTTCACCCCATAGCACCGCCGTCGCTATGCGATCATTTTTCTGATCGATGTCTTAGCGTCGGTGATGCTGATCGGTAGCCAGTAATTTTTTTTAGGTTCGCCGCAGGTTTTTATAGCGTCGGGTACCCCCATATATTACCTAATAAAGGTTTAACCCCCTTGATCGCCCCCCAGGTAACCCTTTCACCCCCTATCACCACTGTCACTAAGCGATAATTTTTCTGATCGCTGTCTTAGCGTCGGTGATGCAGATCGGTAGCCAGTAATTTTTTTTAGGTTCGCCGCAGGTTTTTATAGCGTCATGTACCCCAATATATTACCTAATAAAGGTTTAACCCCCTTGATCGCCCCCCAGGTAACCCTTTCACCCCCTATAACCACTGTCGCTAAGCAATAATTTTTCTGATCGCTGTCTTAGCGTCGGTGATGCAGATCGGTAGCCAGTATTTTTTTTTAGGTTCGCCGCAGGTTTTTATAGCGTCAGGTACCCCCATATATTATCTAATAAAGGTTTAACCCCCTGATCACCCCCCAGGTAACCCTTTCACTCCCTATCACCACTGTCGCTAAGCGATCGTTTTTATGATCGTTGTCTTAGCGTCGGTGATGCAGATCGGTAGCCAGTAATTTTTTTTAGGTTCGCCGCAGGTTTTTATAGCGTCAGGTACCCCCATATATTATCTAATAAAGGTTTAACCCCCTGATTGCCCCCCAGGTAACCCTTTCACCCCCTATCACCACTGTCGCTAAGCGATCGTTTTTATGATCGTTGTCTTAGTGTCGGTGATGCCGATAGGTAGCCAGTAAATTTTTTTTAGGTTCGCCGTCAGGTTTTTATATAGCGTCAGGTACCCCCATATATTACCTAATAAAGGTTTTAACCCCCTAATTGCCCCTAGTTAACCCTTTCACCAGTGATCATCATATAAGTGTTACGGGTGACGCTGGTTAGTTAGTTTGCTTTTTATAGTGTCAGGGCACCTGCCGTATATAACCCAATAAAGGTTTAACCCCCTGATCGCCCGGCGGGTGATATCAATTAGGTTTTAGCGTCAGAGAGGGTCTGCGTCACACCCCAGGCAGCGTCAGGTTAGTGCCAGTAGCGCTAACACCCACGCGTTAAGCATACACCCCCCTTAGTGGTATAGTATCTGAACAGATCAATATCTGATCTGATCAGATCTATACTAGCGTCCCCAGCAGTTTAGGGTTCCCAAAAACGCAGTGTTAGCGGGATCAGCCCAGATACCTGCTAGCACCTGCGTTTTGCCCCTCCGTCCAGCCCAGGCCACCCAAGTGCAGTATCGATCGATCACTGTCACTTGCAAAACACAACACACATAACTGCAGCGTTCGCAGAGACAGGCCTGATCCCTGCGACTCCAGTGCTGTAGGAGGTGATTTCACCACCACAGTTAAAAAAAAAAAAAAGCATATATGCCGAAGCATTGGGGCAGCAGGGGCGGAGGAGCGGTTTTGCTCCTAATGCCGCGTACATACGGTCGAAATTCCGACGGAGGCTTGCCCGTGGAAAAGTCTGACCATGTGTACGCGGCATTACTTTTGCGGGAAGATGCCCCCATGCTTCGGCATATATAAATAGTGCATGTATGCCCATCATTAGAAGTGGGTGGATGAAGGGCGGTATTCTAATGGTGGGCATACCCACTGATCAATCTTTTTTTTCGTTCAGCCAACAGGCTGCATGAAAAAAAAAGATTACAATACATGTCCAACAAGGACCAGCAACGTACTGGTATGTTGCTGGACTTTGAATGTTTATACCAGAATGATGCCTACGGGTTTAGGTATCATCTTGGTATCATTCTTTTCAGCCAGCGGCCGGCTTTCATGTAAAAGCAATCCTAGTGGCTAATTAGCCTCTGGACTGCTTTTACAAGCAGTGGGAGGGAATGTCCCCCCCGGATATAAAAAGCGCCATTGGGAAATTGGGAAAGCATTTTATCACACCGATCTTGGTGTGGTCAGATGCTTTGAGGGCAGAGGAAAGATCTAGGGTCCAATAGACCCCAGTTTTTTCAAAAAAGAGTACCTGTCATTACCTATTGCTATCATAGGGGATATTTACATTCCCTGAGATAACAATAAAAATGATAAAAAAAAAAAAATATATGGAAGCAACAGTTTAAAAATAAAATAAAAAAGCAAAATTAATAATAAAAAAAAAAAAAAAAAAAAAGCACCCCTGTCCTGCCCTGCTCTTGCCCAATGGCGAACGCAAGCGTCGGTCTGGCGTCATATGTAAACAGCAATTGCACCATGCATGTGAGGTATCACCGCGAAGGTCAGATCGAGGGCAGTAATTTTAGCAGTAGACCTCCTCTGTAAATCTAGCGGGGTAACCTGTAAAGGCTTTTAAAGGCTTTTAAAAATGTATGTAGTTTGTCGCCAATCCGCGTTTGTGCGAAATTTTAAAGCATGTCGTGTTTGGTATCTATGTACTTGGCCTAAGATCATCTTTTTTATTTCATCAAACATTTGGGCAATATAGTGTGTTTTAGTGCGTTAAAATTAAAAAAAGTGTATTTTTTCCCCAAAAAATGCGTTTGAAAAATCGCTGCGCAAATACTGTGTAGAAAAACAAAATGCAACACCCACCATTTTATTCTGTAGGGCCTTTGCTTTAAAAATATATATAATGTTTGGGGGTTCAACATAATTTTCTTGCAAAAAAAAATATGTTTTCATGTAAACAAAAAGTGTCAAAAAGGGCTTTGGCTTCAAGTGGTTAGAAGAGTGGATGTAAGCTTTCTAATGTTGTGTATAAAATGCCAGAACAGTTCAAAACCCCCCCAAATGACCCCATTTTGGAAAGTAGACACCCCAAGCTATATACTGAGAGGCATGTCGAGTCCATGGAATATTTTATATGTTGACACAAGTTGCGGAAAAAAGAAAATTTTTTTTTTCTTTGCACAAAGTTGTCACTAAATGATATATTGCTCAAACATGCCATGGGCATATGTGGAATTACACCCCAAAATACATTCTGTTGCTTCTCCTGAGTACGGGGATACCACATGTGTGAGACTTTTTGGGAGCCTAGCCGCGTACGGGACCCCAAAAACCAATCACCGCCTTCAGGCTTTCTAAGGGTGTCAATTTTTGATTTCACTTCTCACTGCCTATCACAGTTTCGGAGGCCATGGAATGCCCAGATGGCACAAAACCCCCCCAAATGACCCCATTTTGGAAAGTAGACACCCCAAGCTATTTGCTGAGAGGTATTGTGAGTATTTTGCAGATCTCGCTTTTTGTCACAAAGTTTTGAAAATTGAAAAAAAAAAAGAAAAAAAAAATGTTCTTTCTTCATTTTCAAAAACAAATGAGAGCTGTAAAATACTCACCATGCCTCTCAGCAAACAGCTTGGGGTGTCTACTTTCCAAAATGGGGTCATTTGGGGGGGTTTTGTGCTATTTTGGCATTTTATGGCCTTCGAAACTGTGATAGGTAGTGAGGAGTCAAATCAAAAATTTGTGCCTAGAAATCCTGAAGGCGGTGATTGGATTTCGGGGTCCCGTACACGGCTAGGCTCCTAAAAAGTCCCACACATGTGGTATCCCCGTACTCAGGAGAAGCAGCAAAATTTATTTTGGGGTGCAATTCCACATATAACCATGGCATGTGTGAGCAATATATCATTTAGTGACAACTTTTTGTATTTTTTTTTTTTTTTTGTCAGTATTCAATCACTTGGGACAAAAAAAAAATATTCAATGGGCTCAACAGGCCTCTCAGCAATTTCCTTGGGGTGTCTACTTTCTAAAATGGGGTCATTTGGGGGGGGGTTTTGTGCTATTTTGGCATTTTATGGCCTTCAAAACTGTGATAGGTAGTGAGGAGTGAAATCAAAAATTTGCGCCCTTAGAAATCCTGAAGGCGGTGCTTGGTTTCCGGGGTCCCGTACGTGGCTAGGCTCCTAAAAAGTCCCACACATGTGGTATCCCCGTACTCAGGAGAAGCAGCAGAATGTATTTTGGGGTGCAATTCCACATATAACCATGGCATGTGTGAGCAATATATCATTTAGTGACAACTTTTTGTAATTTTTTTTTTTTTTTGTCATTATTCAATCACTTGGGACAAAAAAAAAATATTCAATGGGCTCAACATGCCTCTCAGCAATTTCCTTGGGGTGTCTACTTTCTAAAATGGGGTCATTTGGGGGGGTTTTGTACTGCCCTGCCATTTTAGCACCTCAAGAAATGAGATAGGCAGTCATAAATTTAAAGCTGTGTAAATTCCAGAAAATGTACCCTAGTTTGTAAACGCTATAACTTTTGCGCAAACCAATAAATATACGCTTATTGACATTTTTTTTACTAAAGACATGTGGCTGAATACATTTTGGCCTAAATGTATGACTAAAATTGAGTTTATTCGATTTTTCTTATAACAAAAAGTAGAAAATATCATTTTTTTTCAAAATTTTCGGTCTTTTTCCGTTTATATCGCAAAAAATAAAAATCGCAGAGGCAATCAAATACCATTAAAAGAAAGCTCTATTTGTGGGAAGAAAAGGACGCAAATTTCGTTTGGGTACAACATTGCATGTCCGCACAATTTACAGTTAAAGCAGCGCAGTGCAAACTTCTGAATTCACCTCTGGTCCTTTAGCTACCAAATGGTCCGGGGCTTAAGTGGTTAAGGGCCCTCAGCCGAGAGTGGGGAATATTGGAACGCTGTGCGGAAGTGTCTAACAGAGGTTCTAGGGCTAAATTGAGATCTCCTCCTACAAGAATGACACCTTCAGCAAAATCCGGTAAAAGACGAAGATAACAGGAAATTGTCGTGGTTTGGTCATGATTCGGAATATAGAAATTAGCAATTGTGAAGAGTTTATCCCACAGCCGAAATTTAAGTAAAAGATATCTACCATTAATATCAAGTATATGTTCCAAATGCTGAGCCGGTAAGTTTTTATGAAAAGCAATGGAGACCCCCCTGGCCTTTGTACCAGACATAGTGCTATGAAACCACAGGGAATAATGTTTACCAGAACATACAGGAATTAGTGTTGAGCGAACCCGAACTGTAAAGTTCGGGTCCGTACCGAACTTTAGCTTTTTCCCGAACACGAACCCGGACTTTGCCCAAAAGTCCGGGTTCGGGTTCGGGTTCGGCAATCTAATTACGCATTTAGAAATGCTTTAGGGGCCAGCCAATCATCTTTTGATTAGCTGGTGTGCCCTTAGAGGCCATCATAGCCATGCCTACTAATGGCATGGCTGTGATTGGTCAGTGCAATATGTGACCCAGCTTCTATATAAGCTAGAGGCACACAGCACACGTCACTCTGCTTCAGAATAGATAGGGAGAGGATCTAGTCTGCTGCTGCTGCTTTTAGGGAGAGATAGAAAAATAGATGAGGTAGTCCTGATTCTACAATCTGAGGAAAAAGATAGAGAGATAGTGTAGTGTAGGGCCAGGTTCCTGTGTTGGTGCTTTCAGGGAGAGAGAATATTATATAGGAGTCCAGATTAAGAGATTAAAATCAGCGATCTGCATAGGTTTACCTATTTGTGTTGCAGTGCAGTCTTTTTACACTGCCATGAGCCCAGTGTCAGAGAAAATCTAACTTTTAGGGGAAAAAAAAAGGCGCTTTATTGTGCTCTTTTCCAAAAGACCCATAGGGCAAAAAAAAAAGCATTTTATTTTGCTCGTGCAAAAAAAGACCCGTTTAGGGCAAAAAAATAAAAATAAAAAATTTGCACTTTAATGTACGCTTGCAAAAAGAGCGATTCAGGGGCACAAAAAATAGTTTGCAGTGTGTTATACATATTTGGAGGTGTGTGAAAAAAACAATTTCTTTATAGTTTTCTCCTACTATGCTATACTAAAAAAACAACATTTTTTTTGAATAGCATTTTCTGCAGTTCTGTAGCTGTGCGATTCAGCGGTTACGTACTGTGGGTGTGTTCTGCTCTTCCAAAAAACGCCGTTTAGGGGCACAAAAAATAGTTTGCAGTGTGTTATACATATTTGGAGGTGTGTGAAATAAACAATTTCTATATAGTTTTCTCCTACTGTGCTATACTAAAAAAACAACATTTTTTTTAATAGCATTTTCTGCAGTTCTGTAGCTGTGCGATTCAGCGGTTACATACTGTGGGTGTGTTCTGCTCTTCCAAAAGACGCCGTTTAGGGGCACAAAAAATAGTTTGCAGTGTGTTATACATATTTGGAGGTGTGTGAAATAAACAATTTCTATATAGTTTTCTCCTACTGTGCTATACTAAAAAAACAAAAATTTTTTTTGAATAGCATTTTCTGCAGTTCTGTAGCTGTGCGATTCAGCGGTTACGCACTGTGGGTGTGTTCTGCTCTTCCAAAAAATGCCGTTTAGGGGCACAAAAAATAGTTTGCAGTGTGTTATACATATTTGGAGGTGTGTGAAAAAAACAATTTCTATATAGTTTTCTCCTACTGTGCTATACTAAAAAAACTAAAATTTTTTTTGAATAGCATTTTCTGCAGTTCTGTAGCTGTGCGATTCAGCGGTTACGTACTGTGGGTGTGTTCTGCTCTTCCAAAAAACGCCGTTTAGGGGCACAAAAAATAGTTTGCAGTGTGTTATACATATTTGGAGGTGTGTGAAATAAACAATTTCTATATAGTTTTCTCCTACTGTGCTATACTAAAAAAACTAAATTTTTTTTGAATAGCATTTTCTGCAGTTCTGTAGCTGTGCGATTCAGCGGTTACGTACTGTGGGTGTGCTCTGCTCTTCCAAAAAACGCCGTTATGGGGCACAAAAAATAGTTTGCAGTGTGTTATACATATTTGGAGGTGTGTGAAAAAAACTATTTCTATATAGTTTTCTCCTACTGTGCTATACTAAAAAAACAACATTTTTTTTGAATAGCATTTTCTGCAGTTCTGTAGCTGTGCGATTCAGCGGTTACGTACTGTGGGTGTGTTCTGCTCTTCCAAAAAACGCTGTTTAGGGGCACAAAAAATAGTTTGCAGTGTGTTATACATATTTGGAGGTGTGTGAAATAAACAATTTCTATATAGTTTTCTCCTACTGTGCTATACTAAAAAAAAAACATTTTTTTTTAATAGCATTTTCTGCAGTTCTGTAGCTGTGCGATTCAGCGGTTACGTACTGTGGGTGTGTTCTGCTCTTCCAAAAAACACCATTTAGGGGCACAAAAAATAGTTTGCAGTGTGTTATACATATTTGGAGGTGTGTGAAATAAACAATTTCTATATAGTTTTCTCCTACTGTGCTATACTAAAAAAACAACATTTTTTTTAATAGCATTTTCTGCAGTTCTGTAGCTGTGCGATTCAGCGGTTACGTACTGTGGGTGTGTTCTGCTCTTCCAAAAGACGCCGTTTAGGGGCACAAAAAATAGTTTGCAGTGTGTTATACATATTTGGAGGTGTGTGAAATAAACAATTTCTATATAGTTTTCTCCTACTGTGCTATACTAAAAAAACTAAATTTTTTTTTAATAGCATTTTCTGCAGTTCTGTAGCTGTGCGATTCAGCGGTTACGTACTGTGGGTGTGTTCTGCTCTTCCAAAAGACGCAGTTTAGGGGCACAAAAAATAGTTTGCAGTGTGTTATACATATTTGGAGGTGTGTGAAATAAACAATTTCTATATAGTTTTCTCCTACTGTGCTATACTAAAAAAACAAAATTTTTTTTTTAAATAGCATTTTCTGCAGTTCTGTAGCTGTGCGATTCAGCGGTTACGTACTGTGGGTGTGTTCTGCTCTTCCAAAAAACGCCGTTTAGGGGCACAAAAAATAGTTTGCAGTGTGTTATACATATTTGGAGGTGTGTGAAATAAACAATTTCTATATAGTTTTCTCCTACTGTGCTATACTAAAAAAACTAAATTTTTTTTGAATAGCATTTTCTGCAGTTCTGTAGCTGTGCGATTCAGCGGTTACGTACTGTGGGTGTGTTCTGCTCTTCCAAAAAACGCCGTTTAGGGGCACAAAAAATAGTTTGCAGTGTGTTATACACATTTGGAGGTGTGTGAAAAAAACAATTTCTATATAGTTTTCTCCTACTGTGCTATACTAAAAAAAAAACATTTTTTTTGAATAGCATTTTCTGCAGTTCTGTAGCTGTGCGATTCAGCGGTTACGTACTGTGGGTGTGCTCTGCTCTTCCAAAAAACGCCGTTTAGGGGCACAAAAAATAGTTTGCAGTGTGTTATACATATTTGGAGGTGTGTGAAAAAAACAATTTCTATATAGTTTTCTCCTACTGTGCTATACTAAAAAAACAACATTTTTTTTGAATAGCATTTTCTGCAGTTCTGTAGCTGTGCGATTCAGCGGTTACGTACTGTGGGTGTGTTCTGCTCTTCCAAAAAACGCTGTTTAGGGGCACAAAAAATAGTTTGCAGTGTGTTATACATATTTGGAGGTGTGTGAAATAAACAATTTCTATATAGTTTTCTCCTACTGTGCTATACTAAAAAAACAACATTTTTTTTTAATAGCATTTTCTGCAGTTCTGTAGCTGTGCGATTCAGCGGTTACGTACTGTGGGTGTGTTCTGCTCTTCCAAAAAACACCATTTAGGGGCACAAAAAATAGTTTGCAGTGTGTTATACATATTTGGAGGTGTGTGAAATAAACAATTTCTATATAGTTTTCTCCTACTGTGCTATACTAAAAAAAACACATTTTTTTTGAATAGCATTTTCTGCAGTTCTGTAGCTGTGCGATTCAGCGGTTACGTACTGTGAGTGTGTTCTGCTCTTCCAAAAACACCCAGTTAGGGCAAGATCCTAAATTTGGAAAATATGAGGAGAAGGTCAAAGGGACGTGGTGGCCCCGGTCGTGGTGCTGCTGGTGGAGCTCCTGTTGCAGGGAGAGGACGTGGTGGATCTGTGCCAGATACACGCACAAGTGAAACACCTTCCTCAGGTGTGAGTAGGCGACCGAGCCTGCGGCGGTATTTTGTCGCGCCTAATGAGGCTGTACGAATGTTTAGGCCAGGACAAGTACAGGCGATAGTAGATTGGGTTGCTGACAGTGCCTCGGGTTCCTTCACATTGTCTCCCAGCCACTCTTCTGATGAAAGAACAGAGTTGGCACCTGAAACCCATGTCCATCAGTCTTTCACCTCACCCCCTTGCAAATCAGCCAAGCAGTCTGAGCCTCAAATCATGCAGCAGTCTCTTCTGCTTTTCGATGACTCTGTTAGCGGGGTTTCCCAGGGCCATCCACCTAGCCCTGCCCCAGAAGTGGAAGAGATTGAGTGCACCGATGTCCAACCACTTATGTTTCATGATGAGTACATGGGAGGACCATCGCAGTACGTCTCGGATGATGACGAAACACAGGTGCCAACTGCTGCTGCTTTCGCAATTGTGCAGACAGACAAGGAGGGCAGGGGTGAAGACTGGGTGGAAGATGATGTGGAGGACGATGAGGTCCTCGGCCCCACATGGAATGAACGTTATGCAGGTGACCAGTGTAGTTTGGAGGAAGAGGCGGTGGTCGCACAGAGCCACCAGCACAGCAGAAGAGGGAGCAGGGTGCAAAAGCGGAGCGTCTGTCAGCTAGACAGTATGTCTGCTACTGCCCAACGCAGCAAGGGACCGAGCACACCAAAGCCAGGTCCAAGGAGTTCCCTAGCGTGGCAGTTCTTCACACAATGTGCTGATGACAAGACACGAGTGGTTTGCAAGCTGTGCAATCAGAGGCTGAAGCGAGGCATAAACGTTATCAACCTGAGCACAACCTGCATGACCAGGCATCTAAGTGCAAAGCACGAGCTGCAGTGGAGTAGACACCTCAAAAACCAAGAAAGGTCTCTGGCTCCCCCTGCTTCCTCTTCTGCTGCAGTCTCTGCATCTTCATCCACCTCTGTAGTGACAGTGGCACCTGCCACCCCGCAAACAGAGGATCTGCCAGCAACACTACCACCTGGGTCACCAACCATCTCCACAATGTCCCATGGAAGCGTTCAGCTCTCTATCTCCCAAACATTGGAGCGGAAGAGGAAGTACCCCCCTAGCCACCCGCGATCCCTGGCCCTGAATGCCAGCATTTCAAAACTCCTGGCCTTTGAAATGCTGTCATTCCGTCTGGTGGAGACGCAGAGTTTTAAAAGCCTGATGGCATTGGCTGTCCCACAGTACGTCGTGCCCAGCCGCCACTATTTTTCCAGGCGAGCCATCCCTTCCCTGCACAACCAAGTGGGGGACAAAATCAGGTGTGCACTGCGCAACGCCATCTGTGGCAAGGTCCACCTAACTACGGATGCGTGGACCAGTAAGCATGGTCAGGGACGTTATATCTCCCTAACAGCACACTGGGTAAATGCAGTGGCGGCTGGGCCTGAGGCAGATAGCAGTTTGGCGCATGTCCTTCCACCACCGAGGATTGCAGGGCGCTTCAGTTTGCCTCCTGTTGCTAACTCCTCCTACTCCGCTTCCTCATCCTCTACCGCCTCCTCATCCGGTCAGCGTAACACCTTCACCACCAACTTCAGCACAGCCAGGGGTAAACGACAGCAGGCAGTTTTAAAACTTTCCTGTTTGGGGGAAAAACCCCACACCGTGCAGGAGTTGTGGAGGGACATGGAACAACAGACCAATGAGTGGTTGCTGTCAGTGAGCCTCAAGCCCGGCCTGGTGGTGTGCGATAATGGGCGAAATCTCGTAGCAGCTCTGGGCCTAGCCGGTTTGACGCACATCCCTTGCCTGGCGCATGTGCTGAACTTGGTGGTCCAGAGGTTCCTTAAAAATTACCCCAATATGCCAGAGCTGCTGCAGAAAGTGCGGGCTGTGTGTGCGCACTTTCGGCGTTCTCACCCTGCTGCTGCTTGCCTGTCAGCGCTGCAGCGTAACTTCGGCCTTCCCGCTCACCGCCTCATATGTGACGTGCCCACAAGGTGGAACTCCACCTTGCACATGCTGGCCAGACTGTGCGAGCAGCAGCAGGCGATAGTGGAGTTTCAGCTGCAGCAATCACGCGTGAGTCGCTCTGCGGAACAGCACCACTTCACCACCAATAACTGGGCCTCCATGCGAGACCTGTGTGCCTTGTTGCGCTGTTTCGAGTACTCCACCAACATGTCCAGTGCCAATGACGCCGTTCTTAGCGTTACTATCCCAGTTCTATGCCTCCTTGAAAAAACGCTTCGGGCGATGATGGAAGAGGATGTGGCACAGGAGGATGAGGAGGAGGAGGAGGAAGCGGGATCATTTCAAAGGCTTTCAGGGCAGTCTTTCACAAGTGGCTACGAGGGTGGGTTCCTGCACCAACAAACGCCAGGTACACAATTGTCCGGCAGAAAGGGCACAGTTCTGGAGGATGACGAGGTGGAGGAGGAGATGGAGGAGGAGGAGGAGGAGGAGGAGGAGCCATTTTCACAGCAGGGTGGCACCCAGACCAGCTCGTGGCCATCACTGGTGCAAGGCTGGGGGGATACAGAGGACACAGACGATACACCTCCCACAGAGGACAGCTTTTCTTTGCCTCTGGGCAGCCTTGCACACATGAGCGATTACATGCTGCAGTGTTTCCGCAATGACCGCCGAGTTGCACACATTTTAACTGGTGCTGATTACTGGGTGGCCACCCTGCTGGATCCCCGTTACAAGGACAACGTACCGTCCTTAATTCCCTCACTGGAGCGGGATCGTAAGATGCGCGAGTACAAGCGCACGCTGGTAGACGCGCTGCTGTTGGCATTCCCACCTGACAGCGGGCGTACGGTGGAAGCACAAGGCGAAGGCAGAGGAGGAGGAAGAGGTCGCCAACGCAGCCGGGGCACCGGCAGCACCTCAGAAGGCAGGGTTAGCATGGCTGAAATGTGGAAAAGCTTTGTCAGCACGCCACAACAACCAGCACCACCAGCTGAGATGGAACGTCTTAGCAGGAGGCAGCATTTCACCAACATGGTTGAGCAGTATGTGTCCACAGGCCTACACGTACTGGATGATGGGTCTGCCCCCTTTAACTTCTGGGTCTCCAAATTGGGCACATGGCCTGAGCTTGCCCTTTATGCCTTGGAGGTGCTGGCCTGCCCTGCAGCCAGTGTATTATCTGAACGTGTATTTAGCACGGCAGGGGGCGTTATCACAGACAAGCGCAGTCGCCTGTCCAGAGCCAATGTGGACAAGCTCACGTTCATTAAAATGAACCAGGCATGGATCCCATAGGACTTGTCCGTACCTTGTGCAGAATAGACATGTATACCGGTGTTGTGACAAAAACTGTCCGGCCATCGGATTGTGTCCGGCCCATACTGCGAAGGCGCAGCGCTTGCGCAGTACAGAGGACAAGGAGATTCACAAAATCTCCGAAGATGAACGGCGCCTGCGCTGTGAGTGCAGGTTCAAGCCCCACCATCCAAGTGGACATACGGTAGCACATAGTAACAGGGCCCCTCACGGGCTCGGTTCGATCGCCACGCTTCGGGCACGGCCTCACTTGGCTCGGCTTGAACCACGGATGGTGTGGCCTTCACCTGAACTCACCACGCAGGCGCCGTTCGTCTTGGGAGATTTTAGAAATCCCCTTGTCCTACATACTGAGCAAGCGCAGTACAGGGTGGACACTATTTGACGGGGGACAGAATTCGACACATCACCGGCCTTACCCAGCCACCGGCGCTTCCACCTACACAGCCACATCCACCGCCACCTCAACCTCCTACTCCATATGGACCTCGTCCTCCTAGGTCAAGATTATTATTTTTTATTTTTATTTTTTTTATGTTATTTTAAGTTATTTCCCTATCCACATTTGTTTGCAGAGCACTTGCCATGCTCTTAACAACATTTTGCTGCCATTTGCAGCCCTCTAGCCCTTTCCATTACTTTTTTAGAGCCTTTTTAGTCCTTAGAAGTCCGGGTCCCCATTGACTTCAATGGGGTCGGGTTCAGGTTCGGGTTAAAGTTCGGTCCCGAACCCGAACTTTTTTCCGAAGTTCGGCCGAACCCGTCGAACCCGAACATCCAGGTGTCCGCTCAACTCTAACAGGAATGCCTTCAGTATGAAAATGGGTCTCCTGGAGGAGTATAATGTCTGCCTTAGCTTTATGCAAGTTGTATATAATCTGCCCTCTTTTTGACTCATTATTCAGGGCTTTGACATTGTAAGTACTAAGTTTCAGTATAGATGTTGAAGAAGACCCCCCTGCCATCTTTAAAAAAAAAATGGGGGGGTTATAAAAAGAGAGGTTCCCTCTCGTGGCCCTGGACTACTCAGGAACAATGAATAAGACAAAATATAGGGAGAGGAAAAAAAAAAAAAAGAAAGGGAGGGAGGGAAGACAAAACAAAAAACCCAAAAGGATATGGACTATATCCAAAAAAAGAAAATCCCCAAACCCTACCAGAGGGCTGGTGTACCTACAAGGGGGTTAAGTGGGTGAACACAGGGGATATCTCACAGCCGAGACCCGGAAAAAGCAATATATATTGGAAGTTGTGAAGTTTAAAAACAAACCCACAAAAGCCAAAACAAAAGGGAATAAAGGTGGTTCAAATTTGGTTACAGACTTCATGAACAGATTGATGTATAAAGTGCATGACAGTTGTCAGAAACATTTAGAGGTGTTACAAAAAACAGGAAATCATATCAGGAGAACATTTTACACCTATATAGGGTATAATATTTTTATTTCGAATAAATAACTAAACTGTTTATTTGCCAGGCATAGTGAAACTGCTGTAGAGTTAAAGCAGAACAACACTGCATCTGAGCACCATAAACCAAAGTTCTATTTGATTCATTTTTAATATTTAAAACAAACGCACTTATCCATTCATGTGTCTATGCTTTATTTTACAGAGAAACCCCTTTGAACACCCCCCCCCCCCTCTCCCTAGCATTTCTGGTCATGGCCATCTTGAGTAAGGGCATATGATGCATGTAGCATTTACTTCCTGTAATCCATCTGCTTATAGCTCAGCATGCAGACGGGAGGGTCTGATAGCTGAGAAGGCCCCTCCTCCCCTCCTGAACACTACTGGAGCGTATGACATATCTTTGCCTAAGCCTGGAAACCAAGAAATAACTGAAGAAATAAAAAAAAAGCAGTTTAAAACAAGTAAATATAATATACTTTCCTATCTATTTACTAATGCTAGCAGCATAAGGATTAAAAATAGTCAATGTTGACTGAGAGATTGAAGTTTGGCTTTAACTAATTACTGTATATAATGCAACCTGTATCTCAAATACCAACAATAACCCATATGTGACATGAGATATTTGCTAGTGCCCAGGGAGGATGGAGGATGGAGAAAAGTTTACCCATTTTTACTACCCATTATTTTCATGGCTTAAAAAAGTGCTGACGTATCCAGTAATTGTTGCACTAGTGTTAAAAGTGGAACTACACTGCATCTGAGCACCACAAATGAAAAATGCTATTTAACCGCTTAAAGATCGGCCGCCATTGTTTGACGGCGGCACAATGGCTCTCCTGCGCGAATCGCCGTAGCTGTACGGCGGCTCGCACAGGCTCAGTGGCGTGTGTCGCACGCTCGCTCCTGCTGCACACTGCGGGAGCTTGCCCGCAGGTCAGGAGGACTCGATCACCTCCAGCCCACGATTGCCTTGTACACAGGCAGAGCGGGGAAATGCCTATGTAAACAAGGCATGTCCTCGTTTTGACAGGTGACATGACAGTGGTCAGGAACAGTGATCTCTGTCATGTCCCAGTAAACCCACCCCCCCCCCACAGTTAGAAACACTCATAGGGAACACAGTTAGCCCCTTGATCGCCCCCTAGTGTTAACCCCTTCCCTGTCAGTGACATTTACATAGTAATAAGTGGCTATTTTTAGCTCTGATTGCTGTATAAATGTCAATGGTCCCAAAAAAGTGTCAAAGTGTCTGATCTGTCTGCAGCATTTTTTGTCCCGATAAAAATCACAGATCACTGCCATCACTAGTAAAAAATAAATAATAATAAAAATGCCATAAATCTATTCCCTATTTTGTAGACGCTATCATTTTTGCGCAAATCAATCAATATACGCTTATTGCATTTTTTGTTTTTTTTATAAATTCTTTATTTTTCCATAGATTTCACATTACAAGTTTTCACGTTTTATACCATCTGCTTATATCAATCCAAAATCAAACACAAAAAAAAGAGACTACAATCTTGTATTCTCCCACCTCCTTTATGCTTCATTCCCTCAACCAAAACACAAAAAATAAAAAAAAGGGAAAAAAGAGGGCGGGAGAGATTACATGGCTGCTGGTCTGTCTTCTAAATACACTCCAGTAATTATTTTGATAGTTTCTATTACCATTTTCCAAAACTCCTGTATTTTCACACATTCCCAGAAAATATGTAATAGAGTCCCTTCTGCCAGATGACATCTCCAGCAGGCATCTGACATCTGAGGATATATTCGATGCAGTACTGTTGGTGTTCTATACCATCTAGTTAAAATGTTGTATCCTCCCTCCTGGTATCTGCTCGCTACTGAGGCCTTGTGTGTAAATAACAAGATCCTGTCTCTCTGTTCTTGGGAGAATGTTAACCCTGAAGCCCCGTACCCACGATCGGTTTGACTGATGAAAACCGTCCGATGGATGGTTTTTATCAGACCAACCGATCGTGTATGGTACCCATCGGTCTTTTTTCCATCGGTTGGAAAAAATAGAACATGTTTTAAAATTTTCCGATGGATAAAAAACCGATCGAAAACTCAGATCGTCTATGGGCAAGTCCATCGGATCAAAAACCCACGCATGCTCAGAATCAAGTCGACGCATGCTCAGAAGCATTAAAATTCATTTTTCTTGGCTCATCGGAGTGTTTTACGTCACCGCGTTTGGAACGGTCGGTTTTTTGACTGATGGTGTGTGGGCAAGACTGATGAAAAACAGTTTCATCGGATTTCCGATGGACAAATCCATCGGACCAAAATCCATAGGTTATCCGATCGTGTGTACGGGGCTTTAGTCCCTCTCCCAAGCCTGAAGGAAAGTAATTTCTTGTTGTATGTCTAAATTAATTAGTATTGCATAGAAATAAGACAGTGTGTGTCTCAGGGGGCTCCCCTTCAGGCATATCTGCTCAAATTTTGACAATGTTCTGACTTCTGTATATATCTTTGCCTTAGTCCGTAAGAACGCTTCTAATTGCAGCATCCGAAAAAAATCTAATTCTGGTGCTACCTCTCTTTCAATCTCTCTCTTTGTCATTAGTCGATTATCTTTTGAAAAGTGACTAATTCTACTAATACCTCTTTGTCGTAGAGCATTGAATCTTTGATCTATCAAACCTGGCTAAATTGCCCTGGTGCCCAGGATCGGAGTCATTGGACTTGGGAATTTAGACATATTTGTTTTTTCAAAAACCTTTTTAATTGTTCGTACTGTGGCCCCTATCGTCGGGTGTTTCTTTATTTCTGCTGGCATTTCAGCTTCTGGGATCCACACTAGGCCTTCCAGGGGTATATCCACTGCTGCCTGTTCCATTTTTATCCAGGGTTTCTTATTAAGCCCACACCACTCTACTACTCTAACTAAATGAGATGCTTCCTGATATTTTACTGGGTCCGGGAGCCAAATCCCTCCTTCCCCTTTAGGCAATGACAAAATAGTTCTACGTATCCTCGCCGGTTTCCCCGCCCAAATGAATTTCAGGAACCTTGACCTAAGATCCCTCAAAAAACTTTGGGGGATCTTAATTGGTAAAGTCTGTATTAGATACAGAAGTCTCGGTAGCACGTTCATCTTTATTATATTTGTCTGCCCGAACCAAGTAAAGATTTCTCATCTCAGTAAGTCTAGTTTTATTTGTCTACCCAATGCTACATAGTTAAGTTCGAATAATTTGTTTAAGTTTCTTGATATCTTAGTCCCTAAGTAGCTTATATGGGAATCTGTCCATCTAAAATAAAATTTCATAGTTATCTGATGTAGTAGTGAGGATTTTATTTCCATTCCCATTGCCTCTGATTTCCCATAGTTCACCTTAAAATTGGACAATTTTCAATATTCTCTTAGTTCTGCCAGCAGGGAAGGCAGGGCTATAACCGGGGACGTTCTAAAAAAAATTAAGTCATCGGCACATGCCGCCAGTTTCGGTTCTTCCCCCTTCGTTATTATCCCCTTAATGTTCGGATTTGCCCGTATATTCCTTAAAAAGGGTTCTATTGTCAAAATAAAAATAATAGGCGACAGTGGGCAACCTTGTCTTGTCCCATTTCGAATAAGAAATGGCTCCGAGATTTAATCATTTATTTTAACCCTTGCGCTCGGTTCTGAGTATAGATTATCGAACCAGATCATCGTCCCTTCTCTCAGTCCTATATGCTGTAGCGTTGCTTTTAGAAACATCCATTCCACGCTATCAAAAGCTTTTTCTGCGTCAGCAGATACTAATATCATTTGCATCCTCTGTTTTTGTGCTAGATAAATCGCACTCACCACATGTTGTGTGTTTTCTCTTCCCTCTCGCCCAGGGGTAAATCCCACTTGATCTGGGTGTATTAAATCCGGGATATACTCTATTAATCTTGTGGCAAGAATCTTAGTGGACACTTTCAGGTCCACATTCAACAGTGATATAGGGCGGTAGCTAGCGCATTGTGATGGATCTTTACCTTCCTTTGGGATGACTGTTATATGTGCCAGCAGCGTCTCATTCTGTATTTTCTTTCCCTCCCAAAGTGAGTTATAAACTGATATAAACCTGGGAGCCAGTTTCTCAGAGAACATTCTGTAGTATGATAGGGTGTAGCCATCCGGACCTGGTGCCTTACCCAATTTTAATACTTTTATTGCTTCCATGAACTCCTCAATTGTAATTGGTTAATACAATTTTCTAGTTATTTCCTCTGTTAATTTTGGCATCTGTGTTTCTTTAATATACCCCCTAGCTGCTTCCAGTTTCTTTTGAGCATTTTCTGGCATGAGTTTTTCTTCTAACTGGTATAATTTCTCATAATACTCGTTAAAACATTGTGCGATTTTCTGTAGGGCATTAATCATTTCATAATTTTGTGTCTTAATTTGTGCGATATGGATACGTGTATTGGCTTCTGTCAGGGCATTTGCTAACATTCTACCTGGTTTGTTCCCAAACTCATAGAATGTTTGCTTCCCTCTGGTTAATTTGGCTTTCGCTTTATCGATTAGTAATAGATTCAGCTTTTCCCGCATGTCGTCTAGTTCTTGTTCCATTGATTGTGCCTGGAATTCTTTATGTATCGTTTCTAGCTCTCCAATACGTTTAACCACTTAACGACCGCCCACTGTAAATATACGTCGGCAGAATGGCACCGACAGGCAGAATCACGTATATGTACGTGATTGCCTTTGTATAGTTGGGGGGTCCGATCGGACCCCCCTTCTTTACAGTGGGTGGTCGTTTTACCTTCGGGAGCGATCCGGCATGAGGGGACGGCCGTTCGATTCCGGCCCCCCCTCTCGATCGCTCCCGGCGAATGAGAGAGCTTCCCCTGCCTGCCAGGCAGGAGGAAGTGATGTCATCTCTCCTGCGGCGCTCACATATACCGAGCGCCGTACAGGAGAAGATGCAGGTTAGTACACAAAACAGCACACTGACACCAGGACACATAGGCACATAAATCGCCCCCCCAGGCCCCCCCTGACACCCCCAGATCACCCCCCAGATCACCCCCCAGCCCCCAGTCACAGTGTCACTGATTGCAGTGACCATTTATTTAGTGATCACTGCAATCAGTGACATTTGTGACTGTAAAAGTGTCACTACATTTAGTTTTAGGTCCAGTGTAGCCCCCTAACCCCCCCTAATAAAGGTTTAACCCCCTGATCACCCCCAGATAACCCTTTCACCCCCTAGCACCGCCGTCGCTAAGCGATCATTTTTCTGATCGATGTCTTAGCGTCGGTGATGCTGATCGGTAGCCAGTAATTTTTTTTAGGTTCGCCGCAGGTTTTTATAGCGTCGGGTACCCCCATATATTACCTAATAAAGGTTTAACCCCCTGATCGCCCCCCAGGTAACCCTTTCACCCCCTATCACCACTGTCACTAAGCGATAATTTTTCTGATCCATGTCTTAGCGTCGGCGATGCTGATCGGTAGCCAGTAATTTTTTTTATGTTCGCCGCAGGTTTTTATAGCGTCGGGTACCCCCATATATTACCTAATAAAGGTTTAACCCCCTTGATCACCCCCCAGGTAACCCTTTCACCCCCTAGCACCGCCGTCGCTATGCGATCATTTTTCTGATCGATGTCTTAGCGTCAGTGATGCTGATCGGTAGCCAGTAATTTTTTTTAGGTTCGCCGCAGGTTTTTATAGCGTCGGGTACCCCCATATATTACCTAATAAAGGTTTAACCCCCTTGATCGCCCCCCAGGTAACCCTTTCACCCCCTATCACCACTGTCACTAAGCGATAATTTTTCTGATCGATGTCTTAGCGTCGGCGATGCTGATCGGTAGCCAGTAATTTTTTTTAGGTTCGCCGCAGGTTTTTATAGCGTCGGGTACCCCCATATATTACCTAATAAAGGTTTAACCCCCTTGATCACCCCCCAGGTAACCCTTTCACCCCCTAGCACCGCCGTCGCTATGCGATAATTTTTCTGATCGATGTCTTAGTGTCGGTGATGCTGATCGGTAGCCAGTCATTTTTTTTAGGTTCGCCGCAGGTTTTTATAGCGTCAGGTACCCCCATATATTATCTAATAAAGGTTTAACCCCCTTGATCGCCCCCCAGGTAACCCTTTCACCCCCTAGCACCGCCGTCGCTATGCGATCATTTTTCTGATCGATGTCTTAGCGTCGGTGATGCCGATAGGTAGCCAGTAATTTTTTTTTAGGTTCGCCGTCAGGTTTTTATATAGCGTCAGGTACCCCCATATATTACCTAATAAAGGTTTTAACCCCCTAATTGCCCCTAGTTAACCCTTTCACCAGTGATCATCATATAAGTGTTACGGGTGACGCTGGTTAGTTAGTTTGCTTTTTATAGTGTCAGGGCACCCGCCGTATATATAACCCAATAAAGGTTTAACCCCCTGATCGCCCGGCGGGTGATATCAATTAGGTTTTAGCGTCAGAGAGGGTCTGCGTCACACCCCAGGCAGCGTCAGGTTAGTGCCAGTAGCGCGAACACCCACGCGTTAAGCATACACCCCCCTTAGTGGTATAGTATCTGAACAGATCAATATCTGATCTGATCAGATCTATACTAGCGTCCCCAGCAGTTTAGGGTTCCCAAAAATGCAGTGTTAGTGGGATCAGCCCAGATACCTGCTAGCACCTGCGTTTTGCCCCTCCGTCCAGCCCAGGCCACCCAAGTGCAGTATCGATCGATCACTGTCACTTGCAAAACACAACACACATAACTGCAGCGTTCGCAGAGACAGGCCTGATCCCTGCGACTCCAGTGCTGTAGGAGGTGATTTCACCACCACAGTTAAAAAAAAAAAAAGCATATATGCCGAAGCATTGGGGCAGCAGGGGCGGAGGAGCGATTTTGCTCCTAATGCCGCGTACATACGGTCGAAATTCCGACGGAGGCTTGCCCGTGGAAAAGTCTGACCATGTGTACGCGGCATAACTTTTGCGGGAAGATGCCCCCATGCTTCGGCATATATAAATGGTGCATGTATGCACATCATTAGAAGTGGGTGGATGAAGGGCGGTATTCTATATATAAATAAAATAAAAAAGCAAAATTAATAATAAAAAAAAAAAAAGCACCCCTGTCCTGCCCTGCTCTGCTCTTGCCCAATGGCGAACGCAAGCGTCGGTCTGGCGTCATATGTAAACAGAAATTGCACCATGCATGTGAGGTATCACCACGAAGGTCAGATCGAGGGCAGTAATTTTAGCAGTAGACCTCCTCTGTAAATCTAACGGGGTAACCTGTAAAGGCTTTTAAAGGCTTTTAAAAATGTATGTAGTTTGTCGCCAATGCGCGTTTGTGCGAAATTTTAAAGCATGTCGTGTTTGGTATCTATGTACTCGGCCTAAGATCATCTTTTTTATTTCATCAAACATTTGGGCAATATAGTGTGTTTTAGTGCATTAAAATTAAAAAAAGTGTATTTTTTCCCCAAAAAATGCGTTTGAAAAATCGCTGCGCAAATACTGTGTAGAAAAAAAAAATGTAACACCCACCATTTTATTCTGTAGGGCCTTTGCTTTAAAAATATATATAATGTTTGGGGGTTCAACATAATTTTCTTGCAAAAAAAAATATGTTTTCATGTAAACAAAAAGTGTCAAAAAGGGCTTTGTCTTCAAGTGGTTAGAAGAGTGGATGTAAGCTTCCTAATGTTGTGTATAAAATGCCAGAACAGTTCAAAACCCCCCCAAATGACCCCATTTTGAAAAGTAGACACCCCAAGCTATATACTGAGAGGCATGTCGAGTCCATGGAATATTTTATATGTTGACACAAGTTGCGGAAAAAAGACCATTTTTTTTTTTTTGCACAAAGTTGTCACTAAATGATATATTGCTCAAACATGCCATGGGCATATGTGGAATTACACCCCAAAATACATTCTGTTGCTTCTCCTGAGTACGGGGATACCACATGTGTGAGACTTTTTGGGAGCCTAGCCGCGTACAGGACCCCAAAAACCAATCACCGCCTTCAGGCTTTCTAAGGGTGTCAATTTTTGATTTCACTTCTCACTGCCTATCACAGTTTCGGAGGCCATGGAATGCCCAGATGGCACAAAACCCCCCCAAATGACCCCATTTTGGAAAGTAGACACCCCAAGCTATTTGCTGAGAGGTATTGTGAGTATTTTGCAGATCTCGCTTTTTGTCACAAAGTTTTGAAAATTGAAAAAAAAAAAGAAAAAAAAAATGTTCTTTCTTCATTTTCAAAAACAAATGAGAGCTGTAAAATACTCACCATGCCTCTCAGCAAACAGCTTGGGGTGTCTACTTTCCAAAATGGGGTCATTTGGGGGGGTTTTGTGCTATTTTGGCATTTTATGGCCTTCGAAACTGTGATAGGTAGTGAGGAGTCAAATCAAAAATTTGTGCCTAGAAATCCTGAAGGCGGTGATTGGTTTTCGGGGTCCCGTACGCGGCTAGGCTCCTAAAAAGTCCCACACATGTGGTATCCCCGTACTCAGGAGAAGCAGCAAAATTTATTTTGGGGTGCAATTCCACATATAACCATGGCATGTGTGAGCAATATATCATTTAGTGACAACTTTTTGTAATTTTTTTTTTTTGTCATTATTCAATCACTTGAGACAAAAAAAAAAAATATTCAATGGGCTCAACAGGCCTCTCAGCAATTTCCTTGGGGTGTCTACTTTCTAAAATGGGGTCATTTGGGGGGGTTTTGTGCTATTTTGGCATTTTATGGCCTTCAAAACTGTGATAGGTAGTGAGGAGTGAAATCAAAAATTTGCGCCCTTAGAAATCCTGAAGGCGGTGCTTGGTTTCCGGGGTCCCGTACGTGGCTAGGCTCCTAAAAAGTCCCACACATGTGGTATCCCCGTACTCAGGAGAAGCAGCAGAATGTATTTTGGGGTGCAATTCCACATATAACCATGGCATGTGTGAGCAATATATCATTTAGTGACAACTTTTTGTATTTTTTTTTTGCTCATTATTCAATCACTTGGGACAAAAAAAAAAATATTCAATGGGCTCAACATGCCTCTCAGCAATTTCCTTGGGGTGTCTACTTTCTAAAATGGGGTCATTTGGGGGGTTTTGTACTGCCCTGCCATTTTAGCACCTCAAGAAATGAGATAGGCAGTCAGAAATTTAAAGCTGTGTAAATTCCAGAAAATGTACCCTAGTTTGTAAACGCTATAACTTTTGCGCAAACCAATAAATATACGCTTATTGACATTTTTTTTACTAAAGACATGTGGCTGAATACATTTTGGCCTAAATGTATGACTAAAATTGAGTTTATTCGATTTTTCTTATAACAAAAAGTAGAAAATATCATTTTTTTTCAAAATTTTCGGTCTTTTTCCGTTTATATCGCAAAAAATAAAAATCGCAGAGGCAATCAAATACCATTAAAAGAAAGATCTATTTGTGGGAAGAAAAGGACGCAAATTTCGTTTGGGTACAACATTGCATGTCCGCACAATTTACAGTTAAAGCAGCGCAGTGCAAAATTCTGAATTCACCTCTGGTCCTTTAGCTACCAAATGGTCCGGGGCTTAAGTGGTTAAACATCGAGTCTATCTGTTCATTTAATTTCCGTTTCCTATGTGCCCCCATCGAGATAAAATTACCTCTCATTACACATTTATGTGTTTCCCACAAACAAAAGGGAGTTGTTTCTCCTGTGTCGTTCCGTGCAAAAAACAACTCTAATTCCTCCCTCAGTTTCCCCTTATATTCACTGTCTTTTAATAGAGTCTCATTTATCTTCCAGTGCCATCACTTCATATTAGCCTCCCCTAAATTTATTGTGCAGCTTGTTGGAGCATGGTCTGAAAGGGTGATAGATCCAATAGAAGCATCTACGAGAGATGCAGCTAGGCTCTGGGAGAATAAAACATAATCGATTCTAGTATATGTTTTATATCTCGCCGCAAAAAACATGTAGTCCTTATCCTGTGTGAGGACAGTCCTCCAACTACCTAATTCTGAAAGCAGCCTAACTCGTTTCTCTGGGATATTAAGTTCCTTAACGAGTCCCTTAAGAGGAGGCATGGATGGGCGCGAGGGAGAGAGAGAAATAAAAAAAAAACCCTTCTTTTACTTTCCCCTGGGAGATCAAACTCCCCGCATATATGGTGACCTGGTGCAGCACCTGGACCAAGTCACTAAAAAAAACAAAAAAACAAAAAAAAAACACAAAACAAAAACAAAAACAAAAAACAAAAAAAAAACCCTGCAACACCTCTGACTTATCCTCCACTCAGAGGAGAGGCGTTTAATGTGGGGGGGTGTTGTAGGTCAGGCCAGAGTTTGTGCCTTGTGAGACAGTGCTCTCGCTTTGTACTTCCATAGACTTTTCGGTAATGCACATATTTAACTTGTATCTTTATCTCATCATATACATTTTCTATTCTCTTTCTGTCCCCCATAGCCCCTGTCTCTCCCCTCTTGCGTATATCTTAAACAATCAGCATATCTTTATCAAATTTCCATCACATCAACCTTATCTCCTTATAATAACACAGCACAGAAAAAAATGAAACAAAAAATACACCTATATACTTATATAAGCTTTTACAATATAGCATTCTTTATAGTCATATATGCCCAATTTATATTCAGATTACTCCCTCCTCTCTCCATTCCTATTTCTACCATTTCCCTTCTGCTTTATTCGCATCTACATAAAGGTCTATTCCCATGAAGAGTCCGGGCTCCCCCCTCCCCCCCATGACGGAAGTGGTCCCACCTTTGTGCCCCCCCCTTATCTTCCTCACCAAAACAAACAAAAAGGAGGAAGAGGGGGATCTCCTTCGCCCGTATTCCTCTTATTTTATTGTATCTATATACAAATTTGTTCCCGATAGGAGTCCAACCTCCCCCCTTTGCCCCCCCCCCTCCCACAAAAATATAAATCCCTACCTGTGCCCATCCCATCCCATTACAGTCCACCAAAAAAATAAAATAATAATAATAATAAAAACCCAGTCTTAATTAACCTTGTGTCCAAAAAAAAAAAAAAACACACCACTGCTGGCGTTATATCCAACTTTTCTCTCTCCTTCCTTGGAGGCACTTCAACAGGAGTACCTACCCCCTTATCCCCCCATCCCTTCCCAACCCCCTTATTCCTTCTAACGCGGTGTTATACCCCAATGACAAAAAAAAAAATTCATGTTGTTTATACTATGAACCATTCTCCTCTTCACCCTTTCCCCTGTCCCCTTTATCCTTTGTGAACAGGCAACTATCGTTGCAATTAATCTTATTGCGTTTTTTTAACCAAAAATACTGTACGTAGAAGAATACATATCGGCCTAAACTGATGAAGAAATTAGATTTAAAAAAATAAATGTGGGATATTTATTATAGCAAAAAGTCAAAAATGTTTTTTTTTTCCAAAATTGTCGCTCTTTTTTTTGTTTATAGCGCAAAAAATAAAAACCGCAGGGGTGATCAAATACCACCAAAAGAAAGCTATATTTGTGTGGAAAAATGACGTCAATTTTGTTTGGGTACAGCATCGCACGACCGTGCAATTGTCAGTTAAAGCAGCGCAGTGCCAAATCGCAAAAAATGCTCTGGTCATTAATGGGGTAAAACCTTCCAGGGCTGAAGTGGTTAATAAATTTTTCTTTTCAATTGTTTTTTTTTATAAAGTTTCCTAATAAGAAATACAAGTGTACAAGTACAGTGCCTTGAAAAAGTATTCATACCCCTTGACATTTTCCACATTTTGTCATGTTACAACCAAAAACTTAAATGTATTTTCTTGGGTATTTATGTGATAGACCAACACAAAGTGGCACATAATTGTGAAGTGGAAGGAATATTTCCAAATAAATATATGAAAAGTGCAGTGTGCATTTGTATTTAGCCGCCCATGAGTCAATACTTTATAGAACCAACTTTTGCTGCAATTACACAAGTCTTTATGGGTATGTCTCTATCAGCTTTGCACATCTAGAGAGCGACATTTTTGCCCATTCTTCTATGCAAAATAGCTCAAGATCTGTCAGATTGAATGAAGAATGTCTGTGAACAGCAATTTTCAAGTCTTGTCACAGATTCTCAATTGGATTTAGGTCTGGACTTTGACTGGACCATTATGCTTTGATCTAAACTATTCCATTGTAGCTCTGGCTGTATGTTTAGGGTCGATGCCCTGCTGGAAGGTGAACCTCCGCCCCAGTCTCAAGTCTTTTGCAGAGTCTAACAGGTTTTCTTCTAACATTGCCTTGTATTTGGCTCAATCCATTTACCCATCAACTCTGACCAGCTTTCCTGTTCCTGCTGAAGAAAGCATCCCCACAACATGATGCTTCCACCAACATGTTTCATGGGATGGTGTGTTCAGGGTGATGTGCAGTGTTCTTTTTCCTCCACACATAGCGTTTTGCTTTTAGGCCTTTAGGCATTTGCACGGGTGGTCGGTGACGGGATATTCTGAGAGACATCCCAATCCAGCAAAGAGGCATCCCCATATAGCAAATAGACATCTCCAGCTGGCAAAGAGACATCCCCAATCCAGCAAAGAGACATCCCCAATCCAGAAAAGAGACATCCCCAATCCAGAAAAGAGACATCCCCAATCCAGAAAAGAGACATCCCCAGTCCAGCAAGGAGACAGCCCCAGTCCAGCAAAGAGACAGCCTCAGACCAGCAAAGAGACACCCCCAGTCCAGCAAAGAGAAAGCCTTAGACCAGCAAAGAGGCAACCCCAGTCCAGCAAAGAGGCAACCCCAGTCCAGCACAGAGACAGCATTAGACCAGCACAGAGACAGCCCCAGACCAGCGCAGAGACAGCCCCAGACCAGCACAGAGACAGCCTCAGATCAGCACAGAGACAGCCTCAGACCAGCACAGAGACAGCCCCAGACCAGCACAGAGTGCCTGGGTGCAGAAATATTTCTGGCGCCCCCCCACGTGGGTGTGGTCATCTTACTAACTCCTCCCCTTTACACATGTTTCTATGACTACGACTCAAACACAGAGATGCTCCCCTAAGAAGTATTCATTACCCTGGGATCCTCCCATGATCTTTTAACAATAAAGAAAATGAGTACACTAATGGGACCTGGAGGGGGTCTCTCTAATGCACACAGAGAGGGTTTCTGATAGAGAGTCTGTTAGAAAGAGCCCCCAGACATACTGCAGACATGATACAGGAGATGGTCAGAGACTGCAGACATGATATAAGAGATGGTCAGAGACTGCAGACATAGTACTGGAGATGGTCAGAGACTGCAGACATACTACAGGAGATGGTCAGAGACTGCAGACATGATACAAGAGATGGTCAGAGACTGCAGACATAGTACAGGAGATGGTCAGAGACTGCAAACACATTACAGGAGATGATCAGGGACTGCAGACACACTCCAGGAGGCTGCAGTTCCTATGGATGGCAGTAGATAAGGGCTGGAATGGTGATAAAGGGATGGTGCCAGGCTGTGTGGCTTTCCCTCTGGTGGCGCAGGGCAGCGGGGTTCTCTCTCTAAAGGTGTCCCCTTAGCACTTTCCTCTCCCTGGAGTCCTGGGTGCACTTCCCCAAAAGCTTTCCCGGGCTCCTGGCGCTCTCTCTCCCCCCTCTTCCATTCAGCTGGGCATGCTGTGTGGGCTGCAGTTTCCAGGTCACAATGGGGCCGCCAGTCCTCAGGACTACATGTCCCACAATCCTTCTCTGCTCCTTATTTATTGTATTTCTCTCCCTGGCCAATATGATGGAGGGAGAAGAAACATAGCGGGCAGCTGTCCTGGCAAGCGCAGCTCACTAGTACAGCAATGCGAGGAGGAGAGGGGTCTAAGAGCCCGCGGCTGCTCTCTTTCCACTCAGACACGGGCGCTCGGATCTCTGGCTGCTTCGCTCTCCTCCTCTGACAGGAGGAAGGAGGGGGATGGGCAGTAAACACAGAGAGCCCCCATCCCGTTGATAACATGTGCGGCGGTGGCACAGTCTCTCCTCCCCTGATCCGCTCCTTTTAAAGTTGAGAATGAGGGACATTCTGGGGAGAGAGTGACCTGTGGCACTTGCAGCTTATATCAAAGTCCCCATCAGAGTCCCTCCTTACATCAGGGTTCCTATCAGAGCCCCCCCACAGCAGGTGTCCCCCACCGCAAATATCCCCATCAGAGCCCCCCCACAGCAGGTGTCCCCATCAGAGCCCCCCACAGCAGGTGTCCCCCATCAGAGCCCCCACACAGCAAGTGTCCCCCATCAGAGCCCCCACAGCAGGTAGGTGTCCCCCATTAAAATCCCCCCACAGCAGGTGTCCCCATCAGAGGCCCCCCACAGCAGGTGTCCCAATAGATCAGTACCTGTCCAATAGATCCCTGTAGCTCGGGCGCGCTGGGAGCAGAAGCACATTACAGGGGGGGGGGGCATACGTGGAATCTTTGGTTACTAGGAGGGTGGAACTCAGAGAGCATTTCTGGGAGTGCACAGGATGATTGGCAGAAGCTCCGGTCAATCCAGAAGCCTCTCATCACACCGCCTATGGGAGAAGAGCCGACACACGCAAAGGGGGCGGGGCAGACAGGAGACTGCGTCACGTGCATCGGACAGAATAATTAGTGGAGCCTAGTCCAGTACTGGGCTCTACTGCCGTACCCAGCCTGGATTGTGGGGACAGCTGGAGGTATCCCCTCGTCAGTTGCCAGCGGAGAGAGCAAGCGGGATGGGGAACCGCAGCACCCGCTACATGCGCTCCGCCTCTGGACACAGACAAGGAGGGAGGGGAGCACTCTTGAGCTTCGGCGCCCCCACCTCTGCGGCGCCTGGGTGCGGAGCACCCCGCGCACCCTGCCTAGGATTGGCCCTGTCTCCAGCGGCCAGGCCCGGGAGGTGTCTCTCTCCTGCAGGTGCTTCTCACCCGCCTTCTTCTGCACATACTAGTTTGCTGGCACTGGCCCTGCTTTAGGCACATAGCGGGAGGTGAGCGGCAGCAACGGTCTGTGTTAGCCCTGTCTAGGCTATGGTCGTCGCTTATCTACTGCTGTGCAGTACAGGCCGCTCATCTTATGACATGCAGCCTGGAGGCCCCGGCCCACCAGTGTGCCCTATGGCCAGTCTGGGCCTGACCATGGGCCTCTTGGCTGATTCTCTGTTTAATGCTCTCCTTGCCCAGCCTGTCAGTTTAGGTGGATGCCAATGTCTTGGTAGGTTTGCAGTTGCAGTGCCATACTTTTTCTATTTTTGGATGATGGACTGAACAGTGCTCCGTGAGATGTTCAAAGGTTGTGATTTTTTTTTATAACCTAACCCTGCTCTAAACTTCTTCACAACTTTTTCCCTGACCTGTCTGGTGTGTTCCTTGGCCTTCATGATGCTGTTTGTTCACTAAGGTTCTCTAACAAAACTCTGAGGGCTTCACAGAACAGCTGTATTTATACTGAGATTAAATTACACACAGGTGAATTTTAGTTAGGAGTAAAGAGGTCTAAATACAAATGCACGCCACACTTTTCAGATATACTGTATTTTCCGGCGTATAAGACGACCTTTTATACTTAAAAATATGCTTCAAAAATCGGGGGTCGTCTTATACACCGGTATGCAGAGTCAGTCATACTACGGGCGTCCATTGTTCAAATGTCGCGCCTCCTCCTCGTGCTGTTCCGTGATAGGCGGAACACTCAGTTTCCCAGCAGAGCCTGTGTTCAGTGTTCCGCCTATCACGGACGTCCGTGATAGGCGGAACACTGAACACAGGCTCTGCTGGGAACTGAGTGTTCCGCCTATCACGGAAAAGCACGAGGAGGAGGCGCGGCTTTTGAACAATGGACGCCCGCAGTCTGACTGACTCTGCATGTCAGGAATAAGGTATGGAGATCGTCAAAGTGAGGCATGCAATGGCACAGTGAGGTGAGGCATGCAATGGCACAGTCTGGTCGGAAGGGGGTCATCTTATACAGCGAGTATATCCCAAAACTAACATTTTAGCTGGAAAATTAGGGAGGTTACTTGTGCTGTGTTATTTTAATAAAAGGTTTGATGTACTTCACTATTGGAGATACTTTGTTTTTTCATGTGGGAGACTTGACTGACCTAATAACATCATTTGGATCCATCTTTGATACCCTGAGTGGTAATTAAGCTGTAAGACCGAGCATGAGAGTGCAAGGCATATCCTATTGGTGAGTGCAAGTCCTTAGGGAGTGGAATCACTAAATCACTTTGGTGTGGTGAAGGTTTTTTCAAGAGAACACAGGAAGACATTATATATTCTTTATTTGGAGTCTCTATATTTGGAACACCTTTTTCACTTATGGACTTTTTTAAACAACATTTCACAGTAATTGTTTTGAAAACACTGAACGTTATGGACACTAATTAATTCATTATAATTTATTTATGCATATATATTTTTCACAGAAGTATATGTTGGTAATTTTTCACTTATATGTATATTTCATCACAGGG
This sequence comes from Rana muscosa, assembly GCA_029206835.1. Classification (NCBI taxonomy): domain Eukaryota; kingdom Metazoa; phylum Chordata; class Amphibia; order Anura; family Ranidae; genus Rana; species Rana muscosa. The sequence continues at coordinate 12,339,136 of CM055122.1, read as the reverse complement.
TATATATATTTAATTTTTAGATTTGTGTTGTGATACACAGAGCGCTACTATTTTTGGTTATTCAAAATAGTTTTTTTACTATATATTGTTTGTAAAGTAGCAGCTGATAGGGTGTTTTTTTAGTCTGAATTGAGCAGACTCGCTACCGAAGCGCAGTGGAGTGTATAGGGGAAGAAGAGGGGAGTTTATTTCTCATTGTACACTGTTATATTCAGTCAGTAAAGTTAGCCCAATTTTTTTGTATAATGTGAAAGATGATGTTACGCCGCGAGAATCATGAGAGAATCGTAATCTTTAGTCTATGCAAAAAAAAAATCCGATTCTCATTTTAGCCAGAATCGTGCAGCTCTAGTGTGTTTACAGAAGAACAATGGGGCTCAATTCACATCTGTGCATCACCAAATGCATGGCAAACTGCACAGAAAATGCATGCTTTGCCGTTCGTTTAAGAAACATGCTGCAAACACACTAAAAAGCATGGTAAAAAACACACCACACTCCACTCTAAAAAAAAGTTCTGGAACTTCTTTTGGGCGTTTGTCGCGCATAAGGCAGCCGATTCAATTTAAATGAACTGCCCTACACGTGACAAGCGAAAACGCTCCAAAACGCATGAACGGAGCCTGACAGCTGAGTGTCTCCATCCACTCCCTTCTTTGTACTTGTATAAAGATGGCCATACACTATGCAATCTGATTGCACAATTTCCTTTAGATATACTAGAACTATAAAACAGGAGGACCCACCTAAACAATCTATCAATTTGTATTAAATCAGACAGGTCCTTGCACTACATAGCTGATGGGAGATCTAAAGGTGATTGTACAATCACATTGTAATGTGTATAGTTACCTTAAGGGAAGAAGTAGGTAGAAGTAGTAATGAGGGAGGTGTGATCCAGGCTGGTCCACTCCCCATCACACCCTTTTCTGTGATGCAAAAACACAGAGAAAATGGGAGCTGACCTACAGGAAGTGATACAACCAGAAAATAGGATTTTTTAAAACAGCTTACCTGTAAAATCCTTTTCTTGAGATTACATCACGGGACACAGAGCTCTATTCATTACATCATGGGGTTAGATAGCCACCTTCAGGTGTTGGACACTGGCAACCCTAATTGTAAGGAGAGTTACTCCCCTATATAACCTCAGTTTTGTAGCAAAGCAATAAGTATCCCGATGCATATACATATACATAAATCCCGAAGTGGGGCGGGTGCTCTGTGTCCCGGGATGTAATCTCAAGAAAAGGATTTTACAGGTAAGCTGTTTTAAAAAATCCTGTTTTATTGTTCATACATCACGGGACACAGAGTTCTTTTCATTACATCATGGGACGTTCCAAAGCAATGCCCAATTTGAGGGGAGGGAGACACAGACCATAACAAAAGACCGCCATTGGACGTGAGGACCTACACTGCTGCCTGCAGTACACTGCACCCCAATGTGGCATCCTCATGCCCTGTTACATCCACCTGATAAAATCTAGTGAATGTATGGACCGAAGACCAAGTTGCAGCCTTGCAGATCTAAGCCATGGAGGCCTGGTGATGCACTGCCCAAGAAGCACTTACTGCTCTAGTCGAGTGTGCCTTAACCTGAAAAGGAGGAACCTTCTTTTCCAAACCATAGGCCTGAACAATAACTTGTCGAATCCACCTAGCTATAGTGGACTTCGGAGCTGCCTGGCCCTTTTTGGGACCGTTTGGCAGTAGAAACAGAGAATCAGTCTTTTGTATCTGAGCAGTCGCTTCCAGATAGATCCTGACTGCTCTAACAACATCAAGAGAGTGTAACAATATTTCCTCCGTGGACTGCGGATCTGGAAAAAAGGATGGTAGGACCACATCTTGGTTTAGGTGGAACCCTGATACCACCTTAGGTAAGAAAGCCGGGTGAGGACGCAACACCACCCTGTCTTTGTGAATAATTAAGTATGTCTCTTTACATAACAAAGCCACTAACTCCGATACCCTCCTGGCAGAGGATATGGTAACAAGAAAAACCAACTTTTTGGTCAAAAGACACAAAGAAGCTTGGCATAACTGTTCAAACGGCTGTTTTAGCAAAACAAACAGAACCAAATTCAAATCCCATGGGCACACGGGCAGCCTAACTGGTGGATTTAAACGCAGTGCCCCCTGAATAAAGGCCCGGGCTAGGGAATGAGAGGCAAGCGGTTTCTGAAAAAATACCGATAAGGTCGAGATCTGACCCTTGATAGCGCTCAAGGCCAGCTTCATTTCTACTCCTAATTAAAGGAAAGCGAGCATTCTATCAATGGCATACCTTCTAGGATGCCATCCCTTGGACTCACACCAGGAGACATATGCCTTCCAGATTCTATAATAGATGAGCCTAGAGGCCGGCTTCCTGGCACTAACCAGAGTCGTTAGGACTGGACCTGGGAGCCCACGCTTTTTCAGGATGTGGGTCTCAACAGCCAAACCGTTAAATTCAGATTCTGTAAGGAAGGATGAAATATCGGTCCTTGCGAGAGCAGATCTGATCGTAGTGGGAGCACCCGTGGCCTTCCAACCGCCATCTTTATGATCTCTGCATAACAGGACCTTCTGAGCCAAGCCACGGTTACTAGAATTACTGGCTTCCCTTCTGTCTTGACCCTGCGAAGGAACCGAGCAAGGAGCGGAACTGGAGGGAAAACGCAGAACAGAGGAAACTGATCCCACGGAACTATCAAGGCATCTGAGCCTTGTTCTAGTGGGTCCTTTGTTCTTGACACAAAGTTGTCCGGTTTCTTGTTGAACCTGGAAGCTAGCAGGTCTACATCCGTGGTACCCCATCTCTGGCATATTGGTTGAAATATGGTGGGTGTAGCGACCATTCTCATGGGTCCAGCTGCTGGCGGCTTAGAAAATCCGCCTTCAAATTTTTCCACCCCTGGAATAAAGACTGCAGATAGGCAGGGAACATGCTTCTCTGCCCAAGTGAGAACATGGTTCACTTCCGTCTGGGCAGTCAGACTCCTGGTGCCCCCTTGGTGATTGATATAGGCCATTGCTGTGGCATTGTCGGACTGAACTCGGACAGGACAGCCCTGCAGCCTGTCTGTCCAGGTCTTCAGGGCCAGATGGACCACCCGAATCTCCATAATGTTGAAGGGAAAAGACTCTTCGGTTCTAGACCACTTGCCTTGGATCAAAGCTTCTTCCAAAACTGCTCCCCAGCCTGAGAGGCTGGCAACTGTAGTTACGACTTTCCAAGAAATTGGAATCAAGGACTTCCCTTCTGTAAATTCTTGTCTATTAACCACCAATTAAGGCTCTGGCGCACCTCTGGTGACAGGTGCATTGGAAGAACCAAGGCTTGAACTCTTTTGTTACATGCAGACAGAACGCTGCTCTGCAAAGGCCTTGATTGGAACTGGGCGTAAGGAACAGCCTCAAATAAGGCTATCATTTTCCCTAATAATCTCATACAGAGACGAATGGAAGGATTATTTCTTGGCCTGGACTAGTTGGACAAAATTCTATATGGCTTTCGTTTTTGCTTTTGGACTGCGTGCCTAAATATTCCAGCCTCCTTAGGGGCTGAAATAGTGATCTTTCCAGGTTGAGGACCCAGCCTAGATACTCCAAGTACCTTACTTGTGCTGAGCACATTGTGCTCCAAGCGTGCCAAGGACTGTTCTACCAGCAGAAAATCGTCTAGATAAGCTGTTACTGCTATGCCCCTATACTTTAGATTTGCCAGGGACGGAGCTAGAACCTTCGTAAACACCAGAGGGGCTGTAGCGAGATCGAAAGGGAGGACCACAAATTGGAAGTGGTGCTGTTCCACCACAAACTTTAAGAACTTTTGGTGGTATTTTATAAAAACTTGGGCATGGTGGCCAATCCCAAGGGCCAGCCTTCCAACTGGAAGAGGTGCTTTTCCCCTGTGAAATGCAGACAACCTCTGTAGTCCCAAGCAAATAAACACATATGTGTATGTGGCAAGAGTTAACGCCCTATGCCTTAATAGAAGCGTGCGTTCATGAAGCATGAATTACCCGCAATATGTTTTAGGCAAAAACATGAACGTGTGCTATGGAATGGGCATCTTGCAAGCAAGCATGCGACTCTGAATGTGTTATGCAACATTACACATCCTGTATTCAGGCAGACACGTATTTATTCCTATGTGACTATAAGGAATCCTGTATAATTAAGACAAGCTAAATTAACCTGCCTCGTCATGCAACCATGCAATTACAGGCGATCCTGCAACTTTAGGCGATCATGCCTTCTTATGCGATTCAGCGATTTTTATGCAATCAACCTTTTATGCATTTATAAGCACTACTGTGCAGACAAGTGTGACCAAGGACCAAGGACTCTTGTGTGATCAAATGAAAACAAAAAACGTCCTAAAAAAGAATTATGCAGGGCTGCAATGTTGGGAGAGGCTGCAAGCCTGACAGGAGCAATGGCTCATCCTGTGTGGCTGCCTCCAGTCTCTCAGGTGAGGATGGTATCATGCAGGCATGTCTAGAACCCCTAGATCTGAGTGGTGAAACCTTAGTGCCCCTTATACCTGCCCCTGAAGCCCTCTTAGGGGGAGACATAGTCCTAAGCTAACAAAGCTGAGGTACTAAAATAAATTGCATACACTGTTGTGTCTAGCTTACAATAGTACTGTTTGCTTAGACTGCACAACGTGATTCAGAGTAGGTGTCTTAGGTGTGCCTGTATCCGATCCACATGAGATGCTTACATACCCCAGCTCTGTGTCCTGCCGCTTACAGACCCCTGGCGACCTGGGCTCTTTAAAACAAGCGCCTGGCGCCTGCGCAGTGAATCGCCATGCACCTGGAAGCATGTAAGTAACACCAGGTATGCCTCTTACTCCATCTAGTGGCAGAAAACAGGTAAGACATGCAACAACTCAAAGAAGCTAATCCTAAAGGTATTCACCTAGGATTGCTTCACTTACCTTATCCCCGCCGCAGGATACTGCTGAGACCAGTCAGACCCAACTTTCACTCATCACAGCGGGTAGTGTTGTGCCATCCTTCAGGGTTCTGGGTTCCTACTTACAGGAGCCTCTTCCCTGGACCTGTAGAAGACTCTGCCAGAAAACTTTGTGCATTTTATATATGTGCTCAAAAGTACTGGACCCCAAAGCCCAGTCCTCAGAGAGAGACATTACAGGCAAAACCTTGTTTCTTATTCCACAAGGCCCAGGTACCATCCATCCTAGGCGAAATTAACTGGCCCGAGGTATGGATCTGGTTGTGTAGCTCCTAGAACCCCGCAGGGACCATCAAGCAGAGCTTTCTTCTAAAGCCTCGTACACACGGTCGGACTTCCATCGGACTTTTCCGTGTTTTTTTGTCCGAACGGAGTTGGTTGGGAACACCCATAGCATACACACGCTCTGACTTTTCTGCAAACTTTCCCAAAACTTTTTGCAACATCACGTGGTTTTTCTGCTCTTTTCTGCTCTTTACCGCCACCCTTTGGTCAACCTCTGCTATTGTTGGTTGATTTTAACATTAGTTATTTAGTCCATCGGACAAAAGTCCGATGGTTTCCTGTACACACGGTCGGACTTTACTCCATTGGACTTTTGTTGGGCAAAAGTTTGTCCGTTTGCAGACCCAACATTTGTCCGATGAAATCTGAAACCAAACGAAAAAAGTTTGTCTGATGGAGCGTACACACGGTCGGATTGTTGGTCCAACTTGCTCAAAATGAAGTTTGTTGGGCCAAAAGTCTGACCGTGTGTACGGGGCTTTAGCACGTCTTGCATCGTGACCAAACACCTTAGACACTGGTGAAAAAAACTGAGGTACTCTCCATATGGGATGGGTTATATAGGGGAGGAACTCTCCTTACAATTAGGGTTGCCAGTGTCCAACACCTGAAGGTGGCTATCTAACCCCATGATGTAATGAATAGAGCTCGGTGTCCCGTGATGTATGAACAAGAAAGAATGTTTTAAAACTCAGACAGAAATGATATTACAAACAGATTCTATTTATTATGAAAAGTGAAATTCTACCCAAAAAAGTGAACTTAGCCTTTAACTTTCCTTCTTGGCCCATTGCAGCAGTTAGGCAAGATGTGGATCAAATACTTTAGTTGATGTATGACATACAGTACATACGGTATATATTGGAATTTTAACTTTCTAATATTGTGCTCCTGATGGGGCTTTGTGCATACATTTTTTTTCTTTTGTAGTTACTCTCAAACTGTTAAACCCTACATACTCCCCTCTTGATTTATGCGTTACGGTGGTAAATCGTTAACTTTTTGTGACCTTAACTTTCGGTTGAGAGGTGGACATTTATATATGAAGACGCTGGAACTGGTCAGTTGGAAAGCAACATGTTTTTTTTCTGAATATAAGATGTTTCTGAACTATGAAATCTGATTACATCTAGCCTCGACACTGTTGGGGGCTGTCTGGGATGCCATTACAGCAGGTTTATCCATCAGGGCTTTGTAACTGAAGCATGCCCCCTGGCGGGGGAGTATGGGAGTAGAGCTTGGCTTAAAACCACCTGGTGTAATAAAAATTGAAGTGCCTGATTATCATGACTGTAAACAAAAGCTTCAAAAAGCAACTCTTGCTAAGATGACTGATGGCATGAGTTGCAGAAGATCAAAGACCAGCTGTCACTGGAGATTTGACCCGGGTCAAATAGCAGTAATTTGTAGACAAATGCTGCCCCTAGTGGTCACTACAGCATGCTTCCTAGAGGATGGACAGAATAATAATATATTAAGAAGGACTGCCTCTTATCAATTTTGATTTGTCAGAATCATAGATGGGCTGGCAGTGGGTGTTGTGTGGGTGGTGTCCGAGTGGGCTTTAAAAGTACTGACCGGCTGGAGGAACCTTCTCTTGCCATTGAGTCCAGCTGAAGATACTGACCACAGAGGACGACCTTACGTAAAGTATCATTGATATTCTTTTGTTTCATGCTCCGAAATATTTTCTTTTAGTGTTTTGTGTTAACATTCCAATTTTCTTGGGAAACAAATAAGACTCTTGTTTAAACAGTTTATTTATTTTTCATAGCTAACCTTTTTTATTGTACCATCACCATTAACTTTATCAGCGCTCTGCTAGACTAGCTAATTATAGAAATAGACAAGTTAATACATATTTATAATAACTAGGGGGAATCCATAACCACCCAATATTTATTTCATGGTCCTTTATGACAAATCGGTAGTCTTTTATTTTTTGTATATTATGAGGCCCTTCTGTCTTTATAGGTGTTCATGGTGGGGATGCTACAGAGGACTCCTGTGTCTAGTCTTCCCCTTTGATGGTGTGGTGTATGGCTTTCATCAGCTTTGGCTTGTAGGATTGAGCTGTCTATAAATCCTATGTACACCTAAAACTGGTCATAAAAAGCACCAGGAAAATCCTTGAATGTAGTAACGGTACTGAAACTACATGCCAGGGGTACTGTCTCACCGAAGACTCTGTGGTGCTTTTCCCTTCAACTCCTGAACACTATCAATCTCGGCACAAAAAGGTGGGGAGAGCGCCAAAGAAATTCTAGAGGGAGGAAGGGAATGAGGCACTCACAGTTTCACCCTCAGTTATAAACCTCAGTTATAAACTTTAATCAATGAAAATGTCACAAAAATCACACAAATCAGACAATGTTGATGCTTAAAAGCCCACACTCCTCACATGCATACCACAATCTAAGACAGAGGCATAGAACAGATAAATGTACAGTAAAGAGCCAGGCAGGGTGGAATAGCAAGAAAACCATGGTGGTGTCAGCCTGGATCAGGCTTTACACAGTGTGGATGTCTGCTCACTAGTGATGAGCCGAACACCCCCGGGTTCGGTTCGCACCAGAACCCGCGAACGGACCGAACGTTCGTTCGAACATTAGAACCCTATTAAATACAATGGATGCGAACGTTCAAATTCTAAAGTGCTAATTATAATGACTATTATGCATGTTATTGTCCTAAAAAGGGTTTGGGAACCCGGGTTCTGCACCAGGGGACATGTATCAATGCAAAAAGAAGTTTTAAAAACGGTCGTTTTTCGGGAGCAGTCATTTTAATGATGCATAAAGTGAAAATAAAAAAGTCAAATATTCCTTTAAATATCGTACCTGGGGGGTGTCTAAAGTATGCCTGTGAAGTGCCACGTGTTTCCCGTGTTTAGAACTGTCCCTGCACAAAATGACACTTCTAAAGGAAAAAAAAGCCATTTAAAACTGCTTGCGGCTTTAATGTAATGTCTGGTCCCGGTAATATGGATGAAAATCTTTAAGAAAAATGGCATAGCTACCCCATGACCCCCCCCCCCCTACCCCAGCCCATTACCAGCCCCTTTGGGTCTTGTATGGATATTAAGGGGAACACCGCACACAAAATAAAAAAAGGCCCTATATACTCTGAACAGCCGTATACAGGCGGTGCATACAAGACAGGGACTGTAGGTTTGTTCTTATGTAGAATGTGTTTGTAATTTTGAACAGGTACATTGTTTAAGTGTAGCTCCAGCCCAAAAATCTATTTTTAAACTTTTTGGAAAACATAGGTAAGGGTTATCACCCCTGTAACATTTGTTTTGCTGTCTGTGCCCCTGTTCAGAACATTTCACCTCACTTTCCGTCCCAATGACAACTGTTTTTGAAATGTGGTGTTTTTCTTGAAACAAGGATTGGTGATAAAGCATCAGTACAGAGGAGACACCTTTCTCCCATATTAATTCTTACAGGAGAGAATTTTCCTTCCTAGGGGTAGATTTCCTCTCACTTCCTGTTGTCTTCTTGCGTTTGCAAGTAGGAGTCGTTTGTAAGTTGGATGTTTGAAAGTAGGGACCTGCCGTATATACTCTGCAGAAATAGACCCCTTAGTTGTTGGTGTTGGCACAACACTGTAAGCACTCACAGTTACTCTTGGTTGGTGCTGGAACGCCCTGCTGTCAACTATTATATCAGGAATTGTAATTACATATAATTGTTGAACAGTGGTAGTAAAAATTGGGCCTTTGATGGTGGTGCTGGTGCCACAACACTGTAAGCCCTGACAGTTACTCTTGGTGGGTGCAGCAATGGGCCCTGCTGTGAATTATTAGATCAAGAATTGTAATTGCATGCTCCTGTTGAACAGGGGCTGAAAAATTGGGCCTTTCGTGGTGGTGGTGGTGGTGGCGTTGCCAGAACACTGTAAGCCCTCAGAGTTACTCTTGGTGGGTGCAGCAATGGGCCCTGCTGTGAATTATTAGATCAAGAATTGTAATTACATGCCCCTGTTGAACAGGGGCTGAAAAATTGGGCCTTAGGCACTGGTGGCACAACACTGCAACCCCTCACAGATACTGTACTTGGAGCACAGCAATGAGCCCTGTTGCAAAGTATTGCTTCAAAAATTGTAATTACACGCCCCTGTTAAACAGGGGCTGAAAAATTGGGCCTTAGCCACTGGTGGCGGCACCCATAAACAAAAATGATCTTCCAAGCTATCATCATCAATCGTATCATTGAGGACTCGGAGGAGGAGGATAGCCAGTCAACATAACAGCACAGGCACTCAGCATCAGCATCAGTCTTGAAGGGATGTGACATGTTAAAATCAATTAGTCTGTTATATCAGCATCAGGTGTGTGGTAGCTGGTGGTGATCCAAGACTGGTTCATCTTGATGAAAGTCAGTCGATCAACCGAGTCGGTGGACAGGCGCACCCTGTGATCCGTGACAAATCCTCCAGCGGCACTGAATGTGCGTTCCGAAAGAACGCTGGATGCAGGACAGGCCAGTAGCTCAATTGCATACTGTGCAAGCTCTGGCCAGTGATCCATCCTCAAGACCCAGTAAGCCAGAGGATTTTCGGTGGGGAAGGTGTCCAAGTCTGACCTTGCCCCTAGATATTCCTGCACCATGTTTATCAGACGCTGGCGATGGTTGCTGGAACCGATCATACTTTGGGGCTGCGGACTAAAGAATTGTCTGAACGCATCGGTCAGACGGCCACCTTCCCCACCGCTCCTTCTTTGACTGGCCGAAGCCTCAGCAACTCGTTGTCCAGGACCAGGAGTTTGTAACCTCCCAGTCTCTGGGAACGCGTTGCACAGACCTTTCTGCAAGGCCTCCCGGAGTTGTCTCATCCTCTGCTCCCTCTGCGACGGTAACATAAGGTCCGCAACCTTACCCTTGTACCGTGGATCAAGGAGAGTGGCCAGCCAGTAATGGTCCCTCTCCTTGATCCGAAGAATACGAGGATCCTTCCGCAGACTTTGCAGGATCAGGGAGGCCATGCAGCGTAGGTTAGCTGAGGCATTCGGTCCGGAGTCCTCTGGGTCACTAAGGACGACATGATCCGCAGCCACCTCCTCCCAGCCACGTACAAGTCCACTGGTTTCTTGGGACTGTAAATCATCCCTAAAAGACTGCTGCTGATGATGCTGAGTGCCAGCCTCCACCTCCATGCTGACACAATCCTCCTCCTCCTCCTCCTCCTCCTCGTCCTGTGCGATGGGTGGGACAGAAGGAACACTGTCTGGGTAAAGGGGGCCTTGAGAGGCAAGGAAGTCCTCCTCTTCCTGCCTCTGTTCTGCCTCAAGTGCCCTGTCCATTATTCCACGCAGCGTGTGCTCCAACAGGTGGACAAGAGGTACAGTGTCACTGATGCATGCACTGTCACTGCTCACCATCCTCGTGGCCTCCTCAAATGGTGCCAGGACAGTGCATGCATCCCTGATCATGCCCCACTGGCGTGGAGAAAAAAAACCAAGCTCCCCTGACCCTGTCCTGGTGCCGTAGTCGCACAGGTACTCATTGATGGCCCTCTGCTGCGTGTGCAGCCGCTGCAGCATGGCCAACGTTGAGTTCCACCTGGTGGGCATGTCACATATAAGGCGGTTCTTGGGCAGGTTCAACTCCTTTTGCACCTCAGCCAGGCGAGCACTGGCATTATAAGATCTGCGGAAATGCACACAGACTTTCCTGGCCTGCCTCAGGACATCCTGTAAGCCCGGGTACCTGCCCAAGAACCGCTGCACCACCAGGTTAAGGACGTGAGCCACACAGGGCACATGGGTCAGTTGTCCCTGTCGGAGGGCGGAGAGGAGGTTGGTGCCATTGTCGCAAACCACCATTCCTGGCTTAAGCTGGCGTGGCGTCAACCACCTCTCGGCCTGGCCCTGCAGAGCAGACAGGACCTCTGCCCCAGTGTGGCTTCTGTCCCCCAAACACACCAGCGCAAGCACGGCATGGCATCTTTTTGCCTGCGTACTTGCGTAGCCCCTTGAACGGCTACGGAGCACCGCTGGTTCAGAGGACAAAGCACAGGAAGAGGCCATGGAGGAAGAAGAAGAGGAGGGGGTGGAGGAGAGAGGTGTGTCACAACCACTAGTAGCATTTTGTAGGCGTGGCGGTGGAACAACCTCCAACACTACTGCACCTTGTCCTGCATCCTTCCCAGCTGCCAAAAGAGTGACCCAATGGGCCGTGAAAGAAAGGTAACGTCCCTGTCCATGCCTGCTGGACCATGAGTCAGCGGTAATATGCACCTTACCGCTGACCGCCCTGTCCAGCGAGGCCAAGACATTGCCTTCCACATGCCGGTAGAGAGCCGGAATAGCCTTCCGTGAGAAAAAGTGGCGTTTGGGAACCTGCCACTGAGGAACCGCACATTGCACAAACTCACGGAAGGGGGCCGAGTCTACCAACTGAAAAGGCAGCAGTTGAAGCGCTAGCAATTTAGCCAAGCTAGCATTCAACCGCTGGGCATGTGGATGGCTGGGAGTGAACTTCTTTCGACGGTCCAGCAGCTGGGGCAGGGAAATTTGCCTGCTAGAATCGGACGTCGGTGCACTGCTAGCAGAGTGGCCGCAAGTACTTGGCTGTGACACACCTAATTCTACACCTTCATTCCTCTCAGTGCATGTTTCAGAGAGGACTGAAGTTATAGTGGGGTTGGAGATCCCAGCTGATGCGGTGCAAGGAGAGGTCCGCTTTGTTCTTTGGTGTGGGTCTTTGAGGTAGGCTTGCCAACGAGCTGCATGGCAGGTCAACATATGTCTGGTCAGGCATGTGGTACCTAAGCGGCTGATGTTTTGGCCACGCGATATACGCTTGAGACATATGTTGCAAACAGCAGCTGTGCGATCTGATGCACTAGCCTCAAAAAAGGCCCACACCAAAGAACTTTTTGAATGACGGGCAGAGGCAGAGCCCTGCACAGGCGGAGCTCTGCGGTGTGATTCCGTCGGTGTACTGCCCTTACACTGGCCACCAAAGGGCATCCTGCCTCGTTGGAGATGTGCCTCCTCCTCATCCTCCTCCTCCTCCTCTCTCCTATTAGGCACCCACGTGGAGTCAGTGACCTCATCATCCCCTCCCTCCTCATCACTGGAGCCAATCTGGCAGTATGCTGCAGCTGCTGGAACATGACTGCCAGATTGGTGTCCTTCTTGAGCATCCCCTCTGTCTACTCTCACGCTACTGCCTTCCTGTAGCTGGGTTTCATCATCAGACCCTTCGAAACGCTGGGCATCCTCCTGGAGCATGTACCCAACACTGTGCTCAAACAGTTCGGGGGACTCCTCAGGAGGAGGACATGGTGGGTCTAGGGAAGGAGTGACTGATGATGAGTCTGACATTGATACCAGGGAAGAGGACGCTTTGGCAGCTGCTTTGCCAGTACCCTGAGCCTGGGTGAGAGAGGATGAGGAGGAGGAGGAGGGCTTGGTCATCCACTCTACCAAGTCTTCGGCATGATGTGGCTCAACATGTCCAGCTGCCGAAAAGAAGGACAAGCGTGTCCCATGGCCATGTGCTGATGACAATGCACCGCGTCCACGACCAGCACTGTTGCCCCCAGACACAGAGCCTGCTTGCCCTCTTTTATTGCCTCCTGACTGTCTGCCTCTCCTTGTTTGCCTTCCAGACATTCTAATAGATGGCCTGCAGGGAGATGGGAAAAAAGCAATAAGGGCTACCTTCAGGTGTCCTTCTCTGTCCCTTGAAACAAGGACTTGCACAGTGAAAGAAACTGACACTCTCCCTACCTACAGTTTTCTGTCCCTAGAAAAAATGTTTTTTTTAAGCACAATTTAGCACAAGGAGAATTCACTCACTGTCCTTCCAGGTCCCTGGAAACAAGGACTTTGACAGTGAAAGAAACTGACACTCTCCCTACCTACAGTTTTCTGTCCCTAGAAAAAATGTTTTTTTAAAGATGGTTGATGATCAATGCTTTAGCACAGTATAGCACAAGGAGAATTTCCCTCACTGTCCTTCCCTGTCCCTAGAAACAAGGATTAGCACAGTAAAACACACTGACACTCTCGCTACCTATAGTTTTCTGTCCCTAGAAAAAATGTTTTTTTAAAGATGGTTGATGATCAATGCTTTAGCACAGTATAGCACAAGGAGAATTTCCCTCACTGTCCTTCCCTGTCCCTAGAAACAAGGATTAGCACAGTAAAACACACTGACACTCTCGCTACCTATAGTTTTCTGTCCCTAGAAAAAATGTTTTTTTAAAGATGGTTGATGATCAATGCTTTAGCACAGTATAGCACAAGGAGAATTTCCCTCACTGTCCTTCCCTGTCCCTAGAAACAAGGATTAGCACAGTAAAACACACTGACACTCTCGCTACCTATAGTTTTCTGTCCCTAGAAAAAATGTTTTTTTAAAGATGGTTGATGATCAATGCTTTAGCACAGTATAGCACAAGGAGAATTTCCCTCACTGTCCTTCCCTGTCCCTAGAAACAAGGATTAGCACAGTAAAACACACTGACACTCTCCCTACCTATAGTTTTCTGTCCCTAGAAAAAATGTTTTTTTAAAGATGGTTGATGATCAATGCTTTAGCACAGTATAGCACAAGGAGAATTTCCCTCACTGTCCTTCCCTGTCCCTAGAAACAAGGATTAGCACAGTAAAACACACTGAGACTCTCCCTACCTATAGTTTTCTGTCCCTAGAAAAAATGTTTTTTTAAAGATGGTTGATGATCAATGCTTTAGCACAGTATAGCACAAGGAGAATTTCCCTCACTGTCCTTCCCTGTCCCTAGAAACAAGGATTAGCACAGTAAAACACACTGACACTCTCCCTACCTATAGTTTTCTGTCCCTAGAAAAAATGTTTTTTTAAAGATGGTTGATGATCAATGCTTTAGCACAGTATAGCACAAGGAGAATTTCCCTCACTGTCCTTCCCTGTCCCTAGAAACAAGGATTAGCACAGTAAAACACACTGACACTCTCCCTACCTATAGTTTTCTGTCCCTAGAAAAAATGTTTTTTTAAAGATGGTTGATGATCAATGCTTTAGCACAGTATAGCACAAGGAGAATTTCCCTCACTGTCCTTCCCTGTCCCTAGAAACAAGGATTAGCACAGTAAAACACACTGACACTCTCGCTACCTATAGTTTTCTGTCCCTAGAAAAAATGTTTTTTAAAGATGGTTGATGATCAATGCTTTAGCACAGTATAGCACAAGGAGAATTTCCCTCACTGTCCTTCCCTGTCCCTAGAAACAAGGATTAGCACAGTAAAACACACTGACACTCTCGCTACCTATAGTTTTCTGTCCCTAGAAAAAATGTTTTTTTAAAGATGGTTGATGATCAATGCTTTAGCACAGTATAGCACAAGGAGAATTTCCCTCACTGTCCTTCCCTGTCCCTAGAAACAAGGATTAGCACAGTAAAACACACTGACACTCTCCCTACCTATAGTTTTCTGTCCCTAGAAAAAATGTTTTTTTAAAGATGGTTGATGATCAATGCTTTAGCACAGTATAGCACAAGGAGAATTTCCCTCACTGTCCTTCCCTGTCCCTAGAAACAAGGATTAGCACAGTAAAACACACTGACACTCTCGCTACCTATAGTTTTCTGTCCCTAGAAAAAATGTTTTTTTAAAGATGGTTGATGATCAATGCTTTAGCACAGTATAGCACAAGGAGAATTTCCCTCACTGTCCTTCCCTGTCCCTAGAAACAAGGATTAGCACAGTAAAACACACTGACACTCTCCCTACCTATAGTTTTCTGTCCCTAGAAAAAATTTTTTTTAAAGATGGTTGATGATCAATGCTTTAGCACAGTATAGCACAAGGAGAATTTCCCTCACTGTCCTTCCCTGTCCCTAGAAACAAGGATTAGCACAGTAAAACACACTGACACTCTCCCTACCTATAGTTTTCTGTCCCTAGAAAAAATGTTTTTTTAAAGATGGTTGATGATCAATGCTTTAGCACAGTATAGCACAAGGAGAATTTCCCTCACTGTCCTTCCCTGTCCCTAGAAACAAGGATTAGCACAGTAAAACACACTGACACTCTCGCTACCTATAGTTTTCTGTCCCTAGAAAAAATGTTTTTTTAAAGATGGTTGATGATCAATGCTTTAGCACAGTATAGCACAAGGAGAATTTCCCTCACTGTCCTTCCCTGTCCCTAGAAACAAGGATTAGCACAGTAAAACACACTGACACTCTCGCTACCTATAGTTTTCTGTCCCTAGAAAAAATGTTTTTTTAAAGATGGTTGATGATCAATGCTTTAGCACAGTATAGCACAAGGAGAATTTCCCTCACTGTCCTTCCCTGTCCCTAGAAACAAGGATTAGCACAGTAAAACACACTGACACTCTCGCTACCTATAGTTTTCTGTCCCTAGAAAAAATGTTTTTTTAAAGATGGTTGATGATCAATGCTTTAGCACAGTATAGCACAAGGAGAATTTCCCTCACTGTCCTTCCCTGTCCCTAGAAACAAGGATTAGCACAGTAAAACACACTGACACTCTCCCTACCTATAGTTTTCTGTCCCTAGAAAAAATGTTTTTTTAAAGATGGTTGATGATCAATGCTTTAGCACAGTATAGCACAAGGAGAATTTCCCTCACTGTCCTTCCCTGTCCCTAGAAGCAAGGATTAGCACAGTAAAACACACTGACACTCTCGCTACCTATAGTTTTCTGTCCCTAGAAAAAATGTTTTTTTAAAGATGGTTGATGATCAATGCTTTAGCACAGTATAGCACAAGGAGAATTTCCCTCACTGTCCTTCCCTGTCCCTAGAAACAAGGATTAGCACAGTAAAACACACTGACACTCTCGCTACCTATAGTTTTCTGTCCCTAGAAAAAATGTTTTTTTAAAGATGGTTGATGATCAATGCTTTAGCACAGTATAGCACAAGGAGAATTTCCCTCACTGTCCTTCCCTGTCCCTAGAAACAAGGATTAGCACAGTAAAACACACTGACACTCTCCCTACCTATAGTTTTCTGTCCCTAGAAAAAATGTTTTTTTAAAGATGGTTGATGATCAATGCTTTAGCACAGTATAGCACAAGGAGAATTTCCCTCACTGTCCTTCCCTGTCCCTAGAAACAAGGATTAGCACAGTAAAACACACTGACACTCTCCCTACCTATAGTTTTCTGTCCCTAGAAAAAATGTTTTTTTAAAGATGGTTGATGATCAATGCTTTAGCACAGTATAGCACAAGGAGAATTTCCCTCACTGTCCTTCCCTGTCCCTAGAAACAAGGATTAGCACAGTAAAACACACTGACACTCTCGCTACCTATAGTTTTCTGTCCCTAGAAAAAATGTTTTTTTAAAGATGGTTGATGATCAATGCTTTAGCACAGTATAGCACAAGGAGAATTTCCCTCACTGTCCTTCCCTGTCCCTAGAAACAAGGATTAGCACAGTAAAACACACTGACACTCTCGCTACCTATAGTTTTCTGTCCCTAGAAAAAATGTTTTTTTAAAGATGGTTGATGATCAATGCTTTAGCACAGTATAGCACAAGGAGAATTTCCCTCACTGTCCTTCCCTGTCCCTAGAAACAAGGATTAGCACAGTAAAACACACTGACACTCTCCCTACCTATAGTTTTTTGTCCCTAGAATTTTTTTTTTTTTAAAGATGGTTGATGATTAATGCTTTAGCACAGTATAGCACAAGGAGAATTTCCCTCACTGTCCTTCCCTGTCCCTAGAAACAAGGATTAGCACAGTAAAACACACTGACACTCTCCCTACCTATAGTTTTCTGTCCCTAGAAAAAATGTTTTTTTAAAGATGGTTGATGATCAATGCTTTAGCACAGTATAGCACAAGGAGAATTTCCCTCACTGTCCTTCCCTGTCCCTAGAAACAAGGATTAGCACAGTAAAACACACTGACACTCTCGCTACCTATAGTTTTCTGTCCCTAGAAAAAATGTTTTTTTAAAGATGGTTGATGATCAATGCTTTAGCACAGTATAGCACAAGGAGAATTTCCCTCACTGTCCTTCCCTGTCCCTAGAAACAAGGATTAGCACAGTAAAACACACTGACACTCTCGCTACCTATAGTTTTCTGTCCCTAGAAAAAATGTTTTTTTAAAGATGGTTGATGATCAATGCTTTAGCACAGTATAGCACAAGGAGAATTTCCCTCACTGTCCTTCCCTGTCCCTAGAAACAAGGATTAGCACAGTAAAACACACTGACACTCTTCCTACCTATAGTTTTCTGTCCCTAGAATTTTTTTTTTTTAAAGATGGTTGATGATCAATGCTTTAGCACAGTATAGCACAAGGAGAATTTCCCTCACTGTCCTTCCCTGTCCCTAGAAACAAGGATTAGCACAGTAAAACACACTGACACTCTCCCTACCTATAGTTTTCTGTCCCTAGAAAAAATGTTTTTTTAAAGATGGTTGATGATCAATGCTTTAGCACAGTATAGCACAAGGAGAATTTCCCTCACTGTCCTTCCATGTCCCTAGAAACAAGGATTAGCACAGTAAAACACACTGACACTCTCCCTACCTATAGTTTTCTGTCCCTAGAAAAAATGTTTTTTTAAAGATGGTTGATGATCAATGCTTTAGCACAGTATAGCACAAGGAGAATTTCCCTCACTGTCCTTCCCTGTCCCTAGAAACAAGGATTAGCACAGTAAAACACACTGACACTCTCGCTACCTATAGTTTGCTGTCCCTAGAAAAAATGTTTTTTTAAAGATGGTTGATGATCAATGCTTTAGCACAGTATAGCACAAGGAGAATTTCCCTCACTGTCCTTCCCTGTCCCTAGAAACAAGGATTAGCACAGTAAAACACACTGACACTCTCGCTACCTATAGTTTTCTGTCCCTAGAAAAAATGTTTTTTTAAAGATGGTTGATGATCAATGCTTTAGCACAGTATAGCACAAGGAGAATTTCCCTCACTGTCCTTCCCTGTCCCTAGAAACAAGGATTAGCACAGTAAAACACACTGACACTCTCGCTACCTATAGTTTTCTGTCCCTAGAAAAAATGTTTTTTTAAAGATGGTTGATGATCAATGCTTTAGCACAGTATAGCACAAGGAGAATTTCCCTCACTCTCCTTCCCTGTCCCTAGAAACAAGGATTAGCACAGTAAAACACACTGACACTCTCGCTACCTATAGTTTTCTGTCCCTAGAAAAAATGTTTTTTTAAAGATGGTTGATGATCAATGCTTTAGCACAGTATAGCACAAGGAGAATTTCCCTCACTGTCCTTCCCTTTCCCTAGAAACAAGGATTAGCACAGTAAAACACACTGACACTCTCGCTACCTATAGTTTTCTGTCCCTAGAAAAAATGTTTTTTTAAAGATGGTTGATGATCAATGCTTTAGCACAGTATAGCACAAGGAGAATTTCCCTCACTGTCCTTCCCTGTCCCTAGAAACAAGGATTAGCACAGTAAAACACACTGACACTCTCCCTACCTATAGTTTTCTGTCCCTAGAAAAAATGTTTTTTTAAAGATGGTTGATGATCAATGCTTTAGCACAGTATAGCACAAGGAGAATTTCCCTCACTGTCCTTCCCTGTCCCTAGAAACAAGGATTAGCACAGTAAAACACACTGACACTCTCCCTACCTATAGTTTTCTGTCCCTAGAAAAAATGTTTTTTTAAAGATGGTTGATGATCAATGCTTTAGCACAGTATAGCACAAGGAGAATTTCCCTCACTGTCCTTCCCTGTCCCTAGAAACAAGGATTAGCACAGTAAAACACACTGACACTCTCCCTACCTATCCTTCTCTTTCCCTAAACTAAAGGAATCCAGGTTAAGCAAGAAAAAAAAATGTCACTGTCCCTGCCTATGCTTCTCTTTCCCTGCTCCGGAACACACTACACTAGGCCGCCGTGCTGGCGGCCTTTTATAGTGTGGGGCGTGTACTAAACACCCTCAGCAATAATTGGCCACAGGCATCCTGCCTGTGGCCAATCATTGCTCTCCTCGCTGCCGGCGCTGTGATTGGCCAAGCATGCGGGGTCACAGTGCATGCTTGGCCAAACACAGCGCCTGGATGACACTGCGATGGCGTAGTGCATTGTGGGCCGTTCGCGTCACTCGAATTAGGCGCGAACGGCCCAAATCGTTCGATCTTCGTCGAACGATCGAACAGCCGATGTTCGAGTCGAACGTATGTTCGACTCGAACACCGAGCTCATCCCTACTGCTCACACCATGAGCCTTTGGCTTGGTAGGTATCTGCTAATGACTCTAAATATTAAGTGACAGACTCCTCTGTCCCCAATGGGCCAGCGGCATCAATGGTGACCAGGTGTCCAGATATAATCTGGATGTCGCTGTGTACCCTTAATGTGGAAGGCACAGTAAGATAAAAGACATGGTCACACTGGGTACACAACAGTGTGGACCTCTGCTCAAACCTTAAGCCTAGAACCTTAACTGTGATTGCTGGTGGGCCACTCACACTGATGTAAGTGAGTTTTACTGGTAGAAAGCAGGCTGGAAGTCTCAGTGATAAACACTGTGCCGTAATAAGGCAATAGTCACACAATGTGTTGATTGGATTAGTCCTCTCAAACAGGGATGACCCTGGTGAGTGGTGAAGTGGCTCCCTGTGGGGGATGTCAAACAGCCGTATTTACTCACAGTACACCTCAGGGGAGCAATCAAGGACGGTACAGGATCGGTTCCTCTGGGATCCCTTAGTGCAGAGATTTTGTAGAATGGCCAGAAGGTATCCAGATGATGTTGATGACCGGTTATAGCCTCAAGTACTGTTAAGGAAAATCTTCTAATGCTGCGAGTGTTTCGGCATTATCCATGCGGGGTGGCCAGTCAGTGAAAACTTAAATACTGCAAGGAAAGCCTTGAATCTCGCTGCTGGATAGCCAGGCTGAGCCACAAACCTGTAGTAGCCTCAAGCGCTGTGGTGATAGCCTCAGCACCTGCCGTTGCCTTGAATCCCATTGCTGGATAGCCAAATTGAGCGGCCTGTGGTAGCCTTAAAGCGGAGGTCCGCCAAATTATTTTTTTATAAGTCAGCAGCTACAAAAACTGCAGCTGCTGACTTTTAAAATACAGACACTTACCTGTCCATCGCGCCCGCGATGACGGCACCCGAGACCAACCCGTGCCTCGGTCCTCGGATGCTGCCACCTCCAACTTCGCTAAGGGAATCAGGAAATGAAGCCTTGAGGCTTCACTTCCCGATTCCCCACTGCGCATGCGCGAGTCGCGCTGCGCAATCGAAATGGTCCCTCCTGTCTTCTGTCTCCCAGAAGACAGTGGGGGCCTCCGCTTTAAGCGCTTTGGTGGTAGCCTCGGCACCCACTGTTTGCCTTGAATCCTGCTGTTGGATGGCCAAGCTGATCCGTGAGCCTGTGGTAGCCTCTGCACCCACTGTTGCGGCCACAATCGACCCTCGTGGGGGATGTCCACCTAGAAAAGGGGAGAGGGCAGGCCATGCGACTAGTGCACAACAAGTGCATGGAAAGAAGTCTGGAGGGCAGAGCGGGCTGAGGTTCACAGATGGCTGACAGTTGACAGTGCCAGAGATGAGGGGTGAAGAGGAGATCACAAGCGTGGTGGTGAGCTGGGAGTGTGTGCAGGCAATATGCACTGATGCATTTTGTTCACTAGGCGGCGTGGACTTCTTCAGAGTAACGTGCTTACATTGATCTGCAGCTTATGTGTGTTCAGAATTTCTTCCTAATTGGAAATCAGTAGATGGAGCACATCTCATCCTCATCCTTGTATAATTAACCCCTAACAAGGAGGAGTTTTTGAAAACCCAGTGTACATATAGTGGGAAAAACATACTACTATTGTGTGGGCAGTTAGTATTTTGCTATTCATATAGATTAGTTAAAGACACAAGAAAAGTGTCCCCACTATGACAAATGTTTGTTTTTACAAGCAGATCGCTTATGTTAAATACAACAATTGCTTTTTTTGTTTTTTTTAATCATTCAGATTTTATTTCAAATTTTCTTTACATATAACATAAACAAGACGTATTACAATCCATATTCTCACATAAAATATGGAGGGGGAGCCTCCACCTCTGCCGTTTTAATCCTCTCCCCTCTTGCCCGACGCCAAAAAAAAAAAACCCCACCCTACCCCATATTTATAATATGTGAATATAATGTGCTCAGACCACTCGGTCTGATTATTGTACTCTCCGTATTATCTTGAGTGTATATATTTATTGTCTACTTACTTTAGTGTATGAGGTGACCCTTCCCTTCCTTCTCCTTACCCTTATCAGTTCCCCAAAAAAAAGAAAAAAAACCCCAAGCCCTTTTCTCCCCCTTTATGTAATATATAAATGTGATGTGTTCAACCGATCGGTCTGGTTATAGTGTTCTCCGTGTTACCTTAAATGTGTATGTTTGTCTGCTTACTTTGTTACTTTGGTGTTTATTACAGGGTGACCCTTACTTCCCACCTCCCTACCCTTATCAACTCTAAAATTCCTAAAAAAAAAAAAAAAAAATTGGGGGGGGATACCCAAAAAAATTCAGGAACCATCTACCCCCCTCCCTTCTCATGTGGGAGATGGAATTCCTGCGTACGGGGGAGGAGGGGGAAGGTGCCGGAGGGGGAGGCTACTCCCTCCACATACATCACATAACTTTTACTCCACTACATAATCTTAAAAATGTTGCAGTTTATCCTAAATATGTAACATCGTGTCTCCTTTTGGGGGATCAAGGGATATTATCCTGTCTACACCTCTTGTTTCCTTTTTTTCCCCCTTCTTCTCTCTCTTTTTCTCTTCTTTTCTTTCTTAACCTCTTTCTATTTCTGGGGTATAATACTTCCATCCTGTCCATATTTCCCTGTATTCCTCCTGTTGATTTCTTATCTTAAACACCCACCTTTCTGCTTCCCTTATTACCTCTACTTCCCTTTTCCATTATGCTAGGGTGGGACATGTTACCTGCTTCCAGTACTTGGGTATTAATTTCTTGGCTGCGTTTAGTAAGTGTGGTGTTACACTTTTTTTTATATGATTTTATTGAGCCCGTGGTTCAGTGGAACAAGACACGCAAGGGTTTTGACTCTATGGGTATACTAGATATCTTCCTAATCCACGGGATCACCTTATCCCAAAATCCTCTTATCCTTGGGCAGGAGCACCAGATGTGAAGAAAAGTACCTTGCTCTTTAAATCCCCTCCAGCAGTGACTATCTGCTGTCGGGTATATCTGTGCTAGTCGCATCGGTGTTCGGTATCATCTAGTCATAAATTTATATGACATCTCTTGGATAGATGAGCATATGGTAGATGAATATGTTGCTTCTATAAATTTATTTTTTTGTCTTGATGTGAATGTATGACCCAGTTCTTTTTCCCATTCTTGAATAAAGTATGGAGTTGTGATGTTTTGTCCACTCAGGACCAATTTATACATCTGAGACAACATGTGCTGGGTTTTTGTCCTCCCCACACACATAGTCTCAAACGTCATCATTGAGTCCCGTGTCCTTATCTGGGGTTCTAGTTTTTTAAAGAAATTACCAGTACTTATTTGATTATATCTCCACCCTACCATCGCCATGTCTCCTTGTGCTGCTATCAGTTCTAATTGAGGCATTAAATAGCCTCCTGGGGCATATCTTGAGCACATTGTGTTCCCATCCAATTCCCATGGGCCCACCGCTCCCCTTTCCTCCCCCGGGGGGAACCAGGGATACCCTCCCAATGGGGCCAGTGGTGATGTCCTGGGTGCGTATTTGCCATTTTTATTTATTCTGTCCCATACTGCTAATGTATTTAATGTCAGTGGTGATGTCCATTTTGACAGTCCCCTGGACTTAGTTGGTATCCATGGTGCTCCTGCTAGGTTCCTACCCACCATATTTCCCTCCATCAGGACCCATGCTTTGTTATGGGCATCATGACACCAATTCATGATGCGCACTAACGACATTGCTTTATAATAAAAAGTTATATCTGGGAGTCCCAGTCCTCCCTCCCTTCTATTTCTACGCAGAATGTCATATGCTATTCTAGCATTCCCATCCTTCTAAACAAAGGACGTAAATGCTCTACAATTTTTTTAAAAAAAGGTTTGAGGTAATGCCATGGGTACTATGTTTAAGATATATATCA
This sequence comes from Rana muscosa, assembly GCA_029206835.1. NCBI lineage: Eukaryota > Metazoa > Chordata > Amphibia > Anura > Ranidae > Rana > Rana muscosa. The sequence goes on along the minus strand of CM055122.1, from coordinate 12,315,768 downwards.
GTCTGGGTAGTACATTCATTTTCAGGGTGCTGATCCTGCCAAACCAGGATAGTGTGTGGCCCCTCCATCTATGTAAGTCCTCTATTATCTCTGTAACTAGGGCCCCATAATTAAGTTCATACATCAGTTTAGTATCTGCTGTTATGTGTACTCCCAGGTAATACAGTGAGTCTCTTTTCCATATAAAGGGGTAGGTTTTCCGTAAATATTTAAATGCAACAATCGTTAATAAGGTAATCGACAAGATGGCAACCTATCAGCCGATCACATACATGGCAACTAGAAGGTGGACATTGGGTCTACTAATGCTGTAACATTTGTATGATTCCTAGGAAGTCAGGAACACTTGTAGGTTCACCTCATTGTTCAGTCCTTTAGGGATCACTGTCCCCAAAGGATCTATTCATTCATTTTCTCTTTGGAGAAGGACTGTATCAAAGTACCCCCTCCTACTTGGTAATTTGAGAGCCAATATTCCCTTGACTCTGAGGCCTTTTATTTGTCCATTATGGTGTTTTAGGAAATGTTGGGCTATTGGTGACTCATCAACTCATCATCTTTTCCACGTACACTTGACAGATGTTCCCCAATGCCTATTTTAAGTGGAAGTTTCGTCTTGCCAATATAGTATTTTCGACAGGGGCATTCGAGCATGTACAGAACTTGTTCCGTGTTGCAATTAATGAACTGCTTTATTTTGTACGTATTAAGCCTATCGGCATCACTGAAGGTTTCTGTTCTTTCCACCATATTACATATATGGCATCTTCCACATGGGAACACGCCCTTCAGTTCAGGCAGGTCTGTTAACCAGTTGCATGGTGTTGTTCTCATAAATTCCGATAGAACCAGTTCGTCTGAAAGATTTTTAGCTCTTTTAGCTACCAAATGTGGTCTTGACCCTATGATATTCATTAATTGTGGTGATCTCATTAGTATATGCCAGTGCTTGGTAAGAATGTTACGTACCTCCTCCCACTGCAAGCCATAGGGGGTGATAATTCATACCGGGTCCGGTTGGCCACTCTGGTCCTGATCTTTAGCGGGTTTTATTTTTAGGAGGTCTGATCTCGGTTTCATGGAAGCTTTCCTCCTTGATCTTCTCAAAGTCCTGTGGGGATAGCATCTTTCCCTAAATCTAGTATACAGTTCAGCAGATTCATGTTCATAGTCTGTTGTGAAGGTACAGTTCCTGTTTATCCGCAGGAATTGTCCTGTCGGAATTCTTTTAATCAGAGACTTTGGGTGATGACTGTTCACTTCGAGTATGTACACCTGAAGCCTATTCCATGTAAGCCTTTTATAGAGTTTCTGTGTTAAAATTATGGGTAAGCAGTTTGATATTCTGTTTTGTACTGATATAATCTTTTGTATTAATCTGGAAAACTAATATAATCGTTTGTATGTTCACACAGTACCTTGCAGATTCACCCCTGAAGAAAATCTAAGATTAATCTAAATGCATTGGGTTGTGTACTGTGCCTTTTGGAACTGGGTAATTTGCAGATGTAAAGCAAGTATTATGTGAACTGAGAAACAGACAGCTGATTGATGTGTAGCTAGTAGAGTGGTCTAATAGCACACCTACTCCTAACACTGGTGGTCAGGCCCTACAGTTGGCTTCTGTGTTCTTCACCTATAGCAACACCCATTCCCATAAGGCAAGCAGGCCTTCCGTTACTCGGTTGCCCCCAGGTCTTATAAACAATGCCATAATGTCTGACCACAATGCTGGGGTAGCCGTTAACTGAGCACAGATCTCTTAAAGTGACTCCCAGATTAGCTGGGACCATCCCGAGATTTGATTTTTGTCAAAGCAAATCAAGGCTGAACCCCGGAGAGTAGAGCCCTGTGTCGGAACCGGTTTCAACATTAGGCTCCAGTAATTTACCCCACATCTCCACATCTCTTGCGGGGTGCCTGGGGTCCCACTCGGCCATCGTATCTCTGTATGGCAGCTGGTATCTCTTCCTGCGGGATGCCTGTCACACTAACTCACAGCAGAATGGACTGAAGCCTTCTCCTTGGCTATGACATTTTCATGTACACAGACAGGAGGAGGCAGGGAGAAGGAACACTGCTCTGCACTGATCTGATCTGAGGTCTGTAGTAAGATTAATAAAGATGGAGACTTAAAGGGCAGGGGGACACAGTGACCAGGAAGGGGAGTGGTGGGGGTGTCAAAATAGCAACTTGTCGAAATCTCCAATCACGTCACTTCCAGTTACTCTTCAGCATCAGTAAATGGAGATTTGGCCAAGTTGGCTGTTTTGACACAACACCGGCAGCGTATACACTATGGTACACAACGACTTGGCTGTTTTGACAGAACAGTGGCTAAGGAGGAAAAAATCGATGCCGCCTTGGAGGCGGCCATGTTGTTGGTTACTAGCGGGCAGACTAACAATGTTCTAAAAAGAAAATAAAGGGAATGGCGCTGCTGGCCACTGGGATAGTGGTATGGTACTTAAAGTGCTAGTACAAGTAGTTACTAAAAACTTTGCACAGGTTAGAAAATGCTTTGCAGTGTGAGTGATTATGAGCAGCCAATATGTCCATATAACCTAAATCAACCAAAATGTAATGTGAGAAAGGAACAAAAATGAACAAGCACAGGAATAAACTCCTGATAAAGAGTTTAGGTAACTCTGCTAGTAAGTGAGGGTGTGTTCCTTAGATTATAATAGTGACCTGTGAGTCTAGTACTGTGCTGGTGGTTGATTGGAACAAGTGATTAGTGTCTAGATAATCCTAATTAGTGCTTGCAACTAAAATATCAAAACTTTTACACATCGTAGTCCCTCAGAGAAAAATTAAATACAATAAAATATAAAAATGTAAGTTCCCAATCGCTAGTGAATAAAAAATGTGTGCAAAGAGGTATAGGAAGTTGCTGTCCTCAGTTCAATTCAAGGATAGAAATTTTCTTACATAAAGACCATCAATATTGAACTCTGTTTAAAAGCTCTCAATGTCCTATGTTAGGATCTCCTATTGAAGACTAAATACTGCCCAGTTCACACAAAGAAAAAACAGGTATAAATAAATGCACAATAATTTTGCTTGATAGAAGGAATAACTACTCCAGTGTGTGATGTAATCAGCAAACAATAGTCAGATTAATCCAGTGACTTTTGTGGGTATCCTGGTAACCTGGTGGTCCTTCAAACAAAAACAGGGTGACTTTGGGTGCTCCCCCTTTAGTTCCCCATTTACCACATCCAGGTACCCCTGCAGGGGTGTCAGGTAACAAGTGAGTGGATTCTCTCTCTCCTCCTGCAGCTGATCTTGCTCTGCAGGGGTCCAGGTCCACCTCTGTAGGCTCGCAGGTTGTGTCTCACCAGGCTCTATGTTCCCCGTTCCAGGTATCCTCACGAAAATGGAAAGCGTACTCCCATAGTGTACTTCCGATTATTTTAGTTAAAAGTTGTATTAACATTAAAAAATGCTGTGCAAAACGCCTCAATCGCATGCAGAAAAATGAGGTACTAAAAACAAAAATGAACAAAATATGTCCCACTCGCTATACTTGGGTAAGCTAGAGGCGGCGTGCGTCTCACTGCTCTCCTCCAGACAACCGGTAGTGACGCTTGGCGTGTAGGATGAATGCACCTGACGTCGTTTCGTCGTAAGACTTTTTCAAAGGTGATGTCATCCCATCACGTCCAGTGCCTTTTATTAGTAGGCGGCTTGTGGGTCCCTCCCTTGGTGGGTGTCTTCTATCGCCAAATTATCCAGGCTATTGCCAAAGATACTTCATCATTCGTTACTGAGTGTTAGACTAGTCCCATGCCCCTAGTGGCCACACCAGGGAATTGTTCTCCACATGCCGCTTGTCAGTACAATCCAGATTTTTCAACCATGTTCTCCAAAAAGCACCAGATTAAACTATTTTTTAAGGGCAAAGAGAGAAGGGGATATGTTTTCAGTAGGAAATATATTGTAATGTATATAAATGTAAGGTGTAATTTAATAATATCGCGTCAGGGGAGTAAACTAAAAGAGCCCCAAAGTGGGTGACCTTCCTGGGGCCCAGGTCCCATTGAGGGTATTCCCAGGTGTGGAAAGCTCAATCCCAATTGGTCAGTTTCACCAGTTTCACCAAGCCAAAAGTCAGTATTATAAAAGCCTGTGGGTGAGCTCACAGTACCCTGAAGAATGGAGAAATTACCCCCCCCCCCATTTTTTTATACTGTACTGCTATAGGTGCTTCACATTGAAGTGATTCCCATCTTCAGGTGAGTACTCTATTATCAAACTAATTTACATATTTAAACCTTCAATGCTATGACATTCCCTGATCATATATGTGGTATCCCCTTTGGCGGAAGCGGAATCTTGGTATCCTATGTGCATATGGAGGTTTATATATTTAGGGTCTCCTGTTAGAACTCTACCCCTAGTGGTTGGGTTCAAAATTAGACAATGTTCAACTGTGGCGTAGGCAGGGTTCATGGGTCAGAAGTTGGATATGAAACAGTTCAAATCGATGTCAAGGTTGAGGCCCCCAGGGGCTAAAGATCCTAAACTGTGTATCCACCTGGTTTCATTTTGGGAAACCAGGGTGGTTTTATTGCCTCCCCTCCAGTGGTCTTTGATAATGTCAATTCCATAGAAAGTGAGCACTGATGGGTCCCTATGGTGTACTTCATCAAAGTGCCTGGACAGGCTATGCTTTGGGAACCCTTTACGTATATTCTTTATGTGCTCCCTAATCCTAACACATAGGGGTCGGGTGGTCCTTCCTATGTACTGAAGCCGGCATGGGCATTCCACCACATATGTGACATGTGTACTGTTACAGGTGATCAGTTGTTTAATCTGATATTTATTGTTGTTTGTTGTAGATTCGAATGACCTTTTCTTTCTAGGTTGTTTCTTGCCTACTCTGCACGGGAGACATCTCTGACATCTGTAGAAACCCTTCAATTCAGGGCAAATTTCTACTGGTCTCGGGGGGTCTATAACATTATGTACCAGATGGTTTCTCAATGTGGGGGCTCTTCTGTAAATTAACCTAGGTTTCTGTGTCAGGATTTTTGCTAGAGTTCTATCCTCTTTAAGGATAGGCCAATATATTTTAATGATATGCTCTAATTGTTGGTATGTTTATTTCCCTTTTGTTTTTCCTTCTTGGTCAGTAATGTCTTTCTGTCCATCCGTTTAATTTCCTCTTTTAGTTTAAGCAATTTCTGCTCCTGGTAACCTTTTTCTTTAAACCTTTTAATTAGGATTTCTGCCTGTTGTTCAAAATCCTCTACCTGATGGCAATTTCTTCTCACCCTTAACAGTTGTCCCTTGGGGATGTTACCCTTCCATTTCGGGTGGTGGCAGCTGGAGGTGGGTATACAGTATACCCGTTTCTATCTGTTTTCTTAAAAAACATTTGAGTTCTTAGTTCTCCTCTCTCCTTAAAGATCTGTAGGTCCAGGTAATCTATTCATTGGTTATGACATTTTCTTGTAAAAGTGATCCCATATCTGTTATTGTTCAGCTGTGCCAAGAAGGTTTCAAAAGTTTCAACTGTTCCATTCCATAGGATTATAAGGTCATCTATATACCTCCTGTACATTCTGATCTGAGGTATGTTTTTGTTATAGATGTACTCCTCCTCCCACATTTCCATAAAAAGATTTGCTACGCTCGGAGCATAGCGTGCCCCCATTGCTACTCCTTTGGTTTGTACACAATAGTCCTTTTTTTTTACCAGAAGTAGTTATTTTCCATTGCCATTTTCAGGCCTTCCATAATGTAAGTTATTTGTTCTTGTCTCATTTCAGTGTTTTCTTGTAGAGCTTTTTCCACTTCCTGTAATCCATCTTGTTGCACAATACTTGTATATAATGAGTTGACGTCAATAGTCGCGAGCAGGCAGTTTTCTACTCCTCTTATATCCTGTAATTCAGTAATCAGTTGGGTGCTGTCCCTTAAATGTGATCTTCCCATTGTTACTACCGGCTTTAAAAATTTGTCCAGATATTCTCCCAGTCGGGAAAACACCTAATTCATCCCGCTGATGATAGGACTTCCTGGTGGCTTCTCTAGTCTCTTGTGTATTTTGGGGACATGATATATTACTGGTGTTTTTGTGGAATTCGACACTAGGTACTCCGACACTTTTTTGTTGAAAATTCCCTTCTCTCTGAGACAAAGGTTGGCTAGTCACTCTGGATGTAGTTCTGAACTCGGGTTCAGGGGGAGCCGCAAATCTAAGTTGGGGTCCCTGTTCTTCCCTTCTCATTTCGGGGCTCTGTGCATCTTCGCTGGAGTCATCTTCCATTGACATCTCATCTATGTCCAAAGGGTCTTCCTCTGGACATGAGATGTCAATGGAAAATAACTCCAGCAAAGATGACCTTATACTCCTATGGAACGGAACAGTTTTGAAAACTTTTTGCCACAGCTGAACAATAACAGATATGGGATCACTTTTACAGGAAAATGTCATAACCAACAAATAGATTACCTGGACCTACAGATCTTTAAGGAGGGAGGAGAACTAAGAACTCAAAGTTTTTTAAGAAAACAGATAGAAACGGGTATATACCCACCTCCAGCTGCCACCACCCGAAATGGAAGGGTAACATCCCCAAGGGACAACTGTTAAGGGTGAGAAGAAATTGCCATCGGGTAAGGATTTTGAACAACAGGCATAAATCCTAATTAAAAGGTTTAAAGAAAAAGGTTACCAGGAGCAGAAATTGCTTAAACTAAAAGAAGAAATTAAATGGATGGACAGAAAGACATTACTGACCAAGAAGGAAAAACAAAAGGGAAATAAACATACCGACATAGCGTTTATCACAGGATATAATAACCAATACCAACAATTAGAGCATATCATTAAAATATATTGGCCCATCCTTAAAGAGGATAGAACTCTAGCAAAAATCCTGACACAGAAACCTAGGTTCATTTACAGAAGAGCCCCCACATTGAGAAACCATCTGGTACATAATGTTATAGACCCCCCGAGACCAGTAGAAATTTACCTTGAATTGAAGGGTTTCTACAGATGTCAGAGATGTCTCCCGTGCAGAGTAGGCAAGAAACAACTTAGAAAGAAAAGCTCATTCGAATCTACAACAAACAACAATGAATGTCAGATTAAACAGCTGATCACCTGTAACAGTACACATGTCACATATTTGGTGGAATGCCCATGCCGGCTTCAATACATAGGACCTCCCGACCCCCTACGTGTTAAGATTAGGGAGCACATAAATAATATACGTAAAGGGTTCCCAAAGCATAGCCTGTCCAGGCACTTTGATGAAGTACACCATAGGGACCCATCAGTGCTCACTTTCTATGGAATTGACATGATCAAAGACCACTGGAGGGGAGGCAATAAAACCACCCTGGTTTCCCAAAATGAAACCAGGTGGATATACAGTTTAGGATCTTTAGCCCCTGGAGGCCTCAACCTTGACATCGATTTGAACTGTTTCATATCCAACTTCTGACCCATAAACCCTGCCTACGCCACAGTTGAACATTGTCTAATTTTGAACCCAACCACTAGGGGCAGTGTTCTAACAGGAGACCCTAAATATATAAACCTCCATATGCACATAGGATGCCAAGATTCCCGCTTCCCCCAAAGGGGATACCACATATATGATCAGGGAATGTCATAGCATTAGAGGTTTAAATATGGAAATTAGTTTGATAATAGAGTACTCACCTGAAGATGGGAATCACTTCAATGTGAAGCACCTATATCAGTACAGTATAAAAAATGGGGGGGCTAATTTCTCCATTCTTCAGGGTACTGTGAGCTCACCCACAGGCTTTTATAATACTGACCTTTGGGATTGAGCTTTCAACACCTGGGAATACCCTCAATGGGACCTGGGCCCCAGGAAGGTCACCCACATCGGGGCTCTTTTAGTTTACCCCCCTGATGGGATATTAATAAATTACACCTTACATTTATATACATTACAATATATTTCCTACTGAAAACATATCTCCTTCTCTCTTTGCCCTTAAATATAGTTTAATCTGGTGCTTTTTGGAGAATATGGTTGAATTCCAAATTTAAAAGTCAGTTTTACAAGGTAAAATCTGGATTGTACTGACAAGCGGCATGTGGAGAACAATTCCCTGGTGTGGCCACTAGGGGCATGGGACTAGTCTAACACTCAGTAACGAATGATGAAGTATCTATGGCAATAGCCTGGATAATTTGGCGATAGAAGACACCCACCAAGGGAGGGACCCACAAGCCGCCTACTAATAAAAGGTGCTGGACGTGGTGGGATGACATCACCTTTGAAAAAGTCTTACGACGAAACAGCGTCAGGTGCATTCATCCTACACGCCAAGCGTCACTACTGGTTGTCTGGAGGAGAGCAGTGAGACGCACGCCGCCTCTAGCTTACCGAAGTATAGCGAGTGGGACATATTTTGTTCATTTTTGTTTTTAGTACCTCATTTTCTGCATGCGATTGAGGCGGTTTGCACAGCATTTTTTTATGTTAATACAACTTTTAACTAAAATAATCGGAAGTACACTATGGGAGTACGCTTTCCATTTTCGTGAGGATACCTGGAACGGGGAACATAGAGCCTGGTGAGACACAGCCTGCGAGCCTACAGAGGTGGACCTGGACCCCTGAAGAGCAAGATCAGCTGCGGGAGGAGAGAGAGAATCCACTCACTTGTTGCCTGACACCCCTGCAGGGGTACCTGGATTTGGTGAGTGGGGAACTAAAGGGGGAGCACCCAAAGTCACCCTGTTTTTGTTTGAAGGACCACCAGGTTACCAGGATACCCACAAAAGTCACTGGATTAATCTGAGAAAAAGGATATATGTGGTTGGTGTGTCCTCTGAGAGATACGGCACCTCATCCCTGTTAAATTTTGTGAAGAAGGAAATAGGGACTGTGGGATTATAACGGTGCCAGAAAAAAGCTTTTTGAACACTTTAGTACAAAAATAGAAAAAATGTATTAATTAATTAATCAATGAATAGAGCCAACAAATATACATTAAAAGATGAACAAGTCACACTGTACATACAATAAACAAGATCACAAAATTAACCCAACATGTTTTGCCAATTCATTGGCTTCATCGGGGGTACAGGGCTGTACAGTGTAGTTTAAGTGAATCTATAAAAATAAAATGAGACAAAATGTAAGGAAACAATGTAAGCATATTATTGCACATCATAGTAGGAAGGATAAGTTTAGGGTGGCCAGAAAGAGAAGATAGTGCAACTCTTAGATGATAGAAAGAGAGCACATAAGAGCCGCTATACCTGTCAGTCTCCAAAGGGGGCGTGTCACGCTACCACAAAGGTCCCAACAGGAACCCGACAAAATTGTATATGCAGGTGGCTATTTAGAAAAAAGGGGGAAAAAATTAGATGGATATACAATTTAAAGGGATGACTATTGCTGCAAAATATTTGCTGCAAATAATAGACAAACCAAAAAAACGGACTAACCTAGTCTCCTATACCTACCCGAAATTGTATTAAAAACAACCAAAAAATTAAGTGGGGCGCTGATTGGAGTGTTCAGACCTTAGTCCAATCACAAGAAAAAACATCCGTAATAATCTGAAACAAAAAATTAATTGAATAGTATATAAACTGTGTCATCTAGGTGGAAAAAAGCACACCCAGATCTAATCAGATCATAATAGGATAAAAATAGAGAAAAGAGGCTTACCTGCAAATGTGTGACAGGTGAAAACAATGAAAAAAACACCCAAGAAGAGAAAATCACTCAGAAAATAAAATGTAAATTATATACACAGACAAAAGCCTGTTATATATTTAGCGGCAAACCAAAAAGGAAATAGCCCTAAGCAGGCAATGGATCCAATGGTAGATCAGTTTATGAGGGCAATCATGCAGATTAATGAGAACCTAAAAGGGTCCATAAACAAAAAGAAAGAAAAAGAATCCATCAGTCCATCAGACTATGAAGGAGTGATAGAAAAACATTAAGTATCCAAATCAATAGCTAATAGTGTATAAAAATGTAGCCAAATTACCTGATGTGATCCAAAACAGAACAACAGCGCCCCACAGCCACAGACAGCTAAGACAAGCTGTGAATGGCGGTTTAAATAGCCCTCCCAGCCACTCGACGTACAACGTCGCCGAGCGGCAGCGGACGTAGGATAACCAGCGCGCATGCGCAGCATCGCCAGGGGCCTACAATACCCATGATGCAGTGCGCTTGAACGTCATAGGACGTGGCTGCAGCGTGCGTCCAAAGGGACGGACGAGATGAACAAACGGGAAATAGAGGATACCTCGGCGATACAGCACAGGGGCGTGGCTAACAGTGCGGGCAAGGTGTGTTAAACCAGCCCTAGGGTGTCCAAACAGACACGAATCAGAGACCACGTGGGGACCTAGACGCGGCAACGATAGTGAAGCGCCCACTGGAGACCAAACAGGCACAGTGCAGGCAGCTCAAAGCCCCACTCAATACATCCATAGATGAAAAAAAGGAAGCACAATTCACTCAAGGGTCACCCAACCCGCCAAATCACGATATGCTAAACTTAATGGAAACAAAATAGAAAATTATAAAACATAAAAATATAATATTGATATTAAAGTAGTAGATTTCATTGCATGCTAATAGTCAAATGAAGCAATATAATTACATGATAACAATAAAATTACGAACGATGTTACTGCATTCTATAGCATGTATGAATATACAGAAAAAGAAAAAATATCATATTAAACATGAAAAAATGAACAATTCTCAGTGGTTCCCTGGTTGTTAAAAGGGAACAGTATCAATGATCAAAAAAGGAGGAGAGTAGCAAAGAAGAAGCAGAGGGAAGAGTCATGGGCCAAGAAAAAGAACAAAGTGTCTACAGAAAAGATTTGTAGCTAATATATTCGTTATGTCCCGGAAATTTTACAGCATCCAGGGTATGTATCCATTGAGTTTCTAATTGCAAGAGTGCTATGTCTATATTACCCCCACGAACATGTGGAGGCACATGCTCAAGGGCATAGAAGGTAACGACATGAGCGTCATAATTGTGTTGATACCCAATATGGCGATTAAGCGCCGTGGTGGTTAATTTCTTATATGTTGGCAGGACATGGTCCCTAATTCGTTTGAAGAAGGGCCTTTTGGTCTTGCCAACATAGAAGCAACCACATTGGCAGAGTGCTAGATAAACCACACCAACTGTCTTACAATTAATCCGATACTTTATATTGTGAATGCGGCCGTTGGGCAGTGGAACATCATGAGAACTAGTTAGAAAACAACAAATATTACATTTGCCACAAGGGAATGTGCCTCCTGGATTCGATTAGGGGAACCTGGAGGGTCAAAATGGCTGGAAACCAAATGGTCTTTGAATGAAGGAGCACGGCGAAAAGTTATCTCTGGATGAGGTTTAATGTACTTCCTAACAGTTTTATCAGCACACAGGATAGGCCAAAATTTCTGAAGGACATTTCGAACTTGACCATGTTGGTTAGAATATTTAGTAATCAAACGAACTGAAGTATTAGATTTGGATTTTTTAATGGAATGAAGAAGATCAGTCCTGCTAAGCTTGACAGCTCTGTTATAGGATTTTTTGAGAAGTGAATGACTGTACCCACAAACAATCAATCTGTCACGTAAATCATTGGCTGCCATATGGAAATCTGAATCCCGTGTACAATTGCGCCTGAGTCAGAGGAATTGGCTATAAGGAATACTATTCAGTAATGGCCGAGGGTGTGCACTAGAGGCGTGCAAGAGAGTATTACCTGCAGAGGGTTTACAATATAGAGAGGAATGGAGTGTTTCATCGTGATCAATGTGGATTGTTAAATCAAAAAAATTGATGGATTGTTGGCTACATTCCATCGTAAAGGACAAGTTGAAGTCATTGTTAGCCAATCTGTTCGTAAACTCCAAAAGCTCATCTTTGGTACCAGACCAAAGTATCAAGATATCGTCTATATATCTGTACCAACTTGTAACATGGGCAACCAAAGACACAAACGATTCATCAGAAAATAATTGCCTCTCCCACCCCCCCAGGTACAAGTTGGCGTAGGCGGGGGCACACTTGGTCCCCATAGCCACACCTTGCACCTGGAGGAAGTGGGAGTTGCCAAAAAGAAATATGTTACGTGTAAGTATGAACGTTAACAGCTGAAGAACAAAATGACTATATTGGTCAGAGGATGAACCTCTTTCCTTTAACTGATTTTGAATGGTTTGTATTCCTGTGTCATGTGGGATAGAATTATATAAACTTTCCACATCCAAGGCAACCAACCATGTACCTGGTGGAAATTGTTTATCATCAATGTTACGCAAAAGATCTATAGTATCCCTCACGAAGGAAGATAAAGATGTAACGTGGGGCTGTAAATACTGGTCCACCAGAGCACTGGCATTCTCTGTTAAACCAAGGCAGCCCGATACAATTGGGCGTCCAGGAAGATTTATTAGAGATTTGTGTACTTTCGGTAATGAATAAAAAGTAGGTATTCTAGGATCCTTAACATTCAAAAAATTCCAAGTGGATTGGTTGATATGGTATGCCTTGAATATAATATTGTAATATTCCTGAACAAAGCCATCCACAAGAGTCTTAGAGATGGGTCGATACCAGAGTCTATTGTCAAGGATGTCGAGGCACATGCGCTCATATGCCCCGACATCCATGACAACCACATTACCACCCTTATCCGCGGGCTTAATGACCAGCCCAGGATGGGTCTGAAGTTGTCTCAATGCCAACCGATGCTTGGATGACAAATTATGTCTATGTTTGTCAAAGAATGTCATATTCTGTATCTCCAGGGTACTCTGCTGCACAAATGCCCAAATATTGGGGTTAGTGTGAAGCAAGGGAAAGTTCCGAGATTTAGGTTTGAAAGAAACTGGGGGGGGAAACACAAACCGGGGACCAAGACCCCCGGCGTAGTTAAGACGCCAGAGTCTTGGTCATCAGTGTGTCCCTCCCCCCATAGAGACATGAGATCATCCATGGCTTAAAGTTCAGCCATGGATAGATCAAGTGGTGGAAATTCAGTGATGTCAGAAGAGTCAGGGCGATCGTAAATTACTTTGTACATGAGTCTGTGGGCAAAAAGGTGTATATCCTTAATTAAATCAAATCTATCCATATTGTTTGAGGGACAAAAGGTAAGGCCCAGTTTAAGGACTGTAATTTGGTCATCCGAGGGTGGTATTGATGATAAATTGATGACTTCTAATCCTAAGGAACTGGAAGAACTAGGGTTTCCACTGGGGCCGGAAGGGCCTCCGACGGCTTCCCTAAAAAAATTGGAGCTATTTTTGGATCAAGAACTTGTGTGCTTTGAGGAAATAGTATGGAAATGGAGGATTCACTACCTCTGCGACGAATCGCGGATGGAGAAGCAAATGCATGAGTGATATCAGAAGTGATATGTGAAGGCAAGTTACTGTTAGTGATAGTTTGTAGTCTTGGTGGCATAGGTGTAGAAGTGTGTGAGGTGGTGGTTCGGTTACGAGCCAATAAAGGACGACGTGTCGAATTAGGTCCTTGGGTTCCATGTGTGGAGCCAGAGGAGGCAGTGCTCCGGTCTCCTTTCCGTCTTTTTGGAACCATGTCTTGTGAAAGTTCTCTATATAGAGTAGAAGTGCTGGAGGAAAAAGAAGAAGGAGATGCAACATTAGGAGCTGAGTGAGTAGCTTTAGGAGCTTCTGGAGGAGGTTTGGTAGTAAATCTGTCATTAGACGATTGATTCCATCTATATGCATACTCGTTTTCGTGGGCAGTTTTATCTCGTAGAAACTTGGCTTCCTTGTTGTTAATAATACTCAATGCATATTCTTCCAAACGCACACCTAGGTCTTTGAGACAAGATGTAAATTTGGAAGAAGAACGCATGAGAATGTGGTCGACAAACCAACTGGTAATCTGCACATCCAGTGATTCAAGTTCCTGATCATATTGACTACATAAAATAGAAAGCATTTGGAAAGAACAAGACTGGAGATTAGACTCCTATGAGGATTTCAAAGCATCATTAATCTTCCTAACATTAGGGAAGATTTGGATCCTAAGACCCCAAGGGACAATATGGTTATCAGAGTATTTAATGAAATAGGTTTTATGCCAATAGATTCTCGCTTTTTTCTCCAAGAGACGTTGAAGTCGCATGAAATTGCGATCCAATTCAGCGTCAGTTAATTTATCATTGTTCTGTGATAGTCTAATCTTAGACATTAGACCATCCCAGGCTTCCCCGCAAAACTCGGCCATTATGACCAGAGAATCTGGATTAATCTGACTATTGTTTGCTGATTACATCACACACTGGAGTAGTTATTCCTTCTATCAAGCAAAGTTATTGTGCATTTATTTATACCTGTTTTTTCTTTGTGTGAACTGGGCAGGATTTAGTCCTCAATAGGATGTCCTAACATAGGACATTGAGAGCTTTTAAACAGAGTTCATTATTGATGGCCTTTATGTAAGAAAATTTCTATCTTTAAATTGAACTGAGGACAGCAACTTCCTATACCTCTTAGCACATATTTTTTATTCATTAGCGATCGGGATCTTTAATTTTTATATTTTATTGTATTTTATTTTTCTCTGAGGGACTACGATGTGTAAAAATTTGTTTCCCTCATTGTGTCACTAATATATGCAATTTTGATATTTTAGTTGCAAGCACTAATTAGGATTATCTAGACACTAATCACTTGTTCCAATCAACCACCAGCACAGTACTAGACTCACAGGTCACTATTATAATCTAAGGAACACACCCTCACTTACTAGCAGTGTTACCTAAACTCTTTATCAGGAGTTTATTCCTGTGCTTCTTCATTTTTGTTCCTTTCTCACATTTAATTTTGGGTAATTTAGGTTATATGGACATATTGGCTGCTCATAATCACTCACACTGCAAAGCATTTTCTAACCTGTGCAAAGTTTTTAGTAACTACTTGTACTAGCACTTTAAGTACCATACCACTATCCCAGTGGCCAGCAGCGCCATTCCCTTTATTTTCTTCTTTTTATCACATTACACCTTAGACCCCGGTCTCAGGGGTGTTGCGGGGAGGCAGCAGCTGAATCACGTCCTGAGCGCGGATATATCTAATCTACCAGACTAACAATTTTCGCTCATTATATCGTGTACCGTAGTGTATACGCTGCCGGTGTTGTGTCAAAACAGCAAACTCATCCAAATTTCCAATTACTGATGCTGGAGAGTCATGGAAGTGACGTAGTTGGAAAATTTGACAAGTTGGCTGTTTTGAGAGAACAGGGGCAAGTTAAAAGCGCCCCCTAGAACATATTCTCCCCCCAAAATAAAAAAATCTCAGCTGCCAGAGTGGGGATGATTGTGACAAGATGCAGGGGAATTGCCCAGGTCGCCCACACTAGTGTCCACCAGCAGGTAGTGGAGTTAAGTGCCGGAACATATTCTGGCACTAGGCTCCAGGACTCATCCTGGATTCGTGGGACACTGAGATTTTGTTCAAATCTCTGGAACCAACGGTTGAGAAGTATTGATTTGTAATAGAAAGGGGGGGGAGAATTTGTGCTGGGGGGGTGTTGTACCGGGAGGGGGGGTTTGGGTGTGAGGATTTGTGATGGAACTGGGGAGTGTGCTGGTGTAGGAGATGTTGGGGAAGGAGGATTTGTGCTGGAGAAAATGGGGTGGGGGAAGATTTGTTCCAGGATCTGGAGAGGTTGAGCTGGAAGGGGGGCATGTGATGTAGGGGAAGTATTTGGGGATGAGGTATTTGTGCTGGGGTGAGGAGTTGTGCGGAGAGGGGGGATTTGGGGGGGTGTAGGAAGATTTGTGCTGGGAAGGGGGAATTTTCAGGGAGAGGGTTTGTGTTAGAAAAGGGAAAAGGATTTACGCTGGGAGGAAGAGGATTTATAATATAAAGGGGGATTTGGGAGGCGGTTGGGGAATCTGTGTTTGAAGGGGTGAGGGGATTTTTGCTGGGAAAAGAAATTTGGGGGGATTTGGAGGGGAGAATCAGGTAGGGGAGTATTTGTACTGGAATGGGAGGGGGTGGGGGTTTTGCTGGAGGAGAGGATTTATTCTGAGAGGGGTGGTATTGGGTGGAAGGAGAAGAGGAATTGTGTTGGGAGGAATTGAGAGGTTGGGGGATAAGTTCTGGGGGATGGGGTTGTGCTTGGGAATGGTGGAGGAGGGTATGTGCTGGGGAAGGGGAAAGAAGATCTGTTTGGGGGGGGGGGGGATTTGTTCTGTAAGATTGAGAGAGGATTTTTGTGCTGTGGGGGTAGGCATGCAGATCAGTGCTGTATTTAAATTTATTTTTTTGAGGGGAGGGAGTGGGGATTCTTGCTGAAAGGGTAATGTGGGGGAGAGTACAGCTTGCAGAGGGAATTTTGCACTCTACTTACCCCTACACTGTATGTTACACACCCCTTACTCCTGCACTCTTTTTTCATGCATTCTGTGTTACATACTCCTGATTCTTGAACACATTGCATTACAAACCTTGGACCCCTGACTGCTGAAACTCTGTGCATTGCACACCCCCAACCACTGCAATTGGCCTTACAGACACATGTACTATATACACTATACTGTACATTAAATACTTCTAATCAAAGTTTTCATTGGCTCAACAGTTGCTAGTTGCTATACAGTCTCTGACTATTTTAATGAAGTTCCTTTTTAAGGTAAACTCAGACAAAGTGTTAGCTCTCTGTATATTTTTAGTGTGTACAAAACCATAAACTTTTTTTTTTTTAAATGCTTGTGCTGGGGTTTATAAGTGTTTGAGATTCTTGCTTGTGGAACATCAATTAAAGCATATTTTATAGGTGCAAGGAAGCCTGGATTTTATTTAATCACACCCCTACTACTGTTAACAGTTTGGTCACAGGTCTTTGCCTCCCTGAAGTGTACCTCATTATGAAATTCAAAAAGTTGGGAGATATGGTTATGGCTTTAGTGTTATAAGTGTTTGAAAATTGTATTTTCTACATATTCTTCATCTCTACACAAAGCTGTCATAATCAAAGTAATTGTGTTTTTAATACTTATGATAACAGCATTCAATTAAGGGCGGTCTTTAAGGCAGGGCAAAAGGGGCAGCTGCCCTGGGCCCCATCATTGTTGCGGGGCCCAAAACAGCTGCCTCATACTTGCCAACTATTCCAGTTTAAATTATTTTGTCCCAGGAAGTTTTAGTCTTGTGCTGTGCCCTGATATCTGAAGTTCTGTTACTAATGCTGCCATTTTGCCATGTACAGATGACTCACCTGCAGACCCTGTGTTTACATGTAAAAAACATGCATTGATATGTAAATAGCGGCTGCAATAATATGTGTAGCGGGGTCTCCTTTAAGGCCCCGGGACTACGTTACCCAGAACCCCGTTCGGCACCCAGGGTGCATTTGGCCACTGCAGAGACTCATGGGAGGGGCTATATAAGAAGGGGGCGAGGCTGAGCTTGGCCTCTTTGGACACCGCGCTGCAATCAACAGGTCTTCCTGTGCGGATCTGCTGCAGTGCAGGGCCTGAAGCCTGGGGCCTTGCACAAACTTCCAGAGAGCCTTCCACCCCACTGCGGAGCCTGGGTGGCACCTGACTTGTCGAGTTTGGACATCAGTTGGACCGGGGACCCGGCCGTTGCGGACACTGTGTGCGGAGACACAATAGGTGGAAGTCCCGGACTGCGATCGCGTCCGGAGTGGTCAGCGAGCACCTGCTCATTCATATAGACTGTACTTTGTTTGGGCCTAGAGACTGCCTTGGCCCTCCTGGTTCTAGTTACTGTCCCACAGGAGACTCGTGGCGGAACTTAGTTGAGTAGTCTCCTGTGAGTAGTTCATTCTCCATTTATTTTTCCTACCCTTTGGATTACAATTTACTGTTCCTGTTGTGCACCACCAGTAAAGTTGCATGCGAAGAAATTGATATCTGAAAAGACTGAGTCTAAAGCTGGGTCAGGCCTGATCCGTAGGTAGGACTCTGCTGCTGCGCCATAAGGGCGCATAGATAGAGATAGCTGTAGTTGGTGTGTAATCGCCTGTATTGTATTTGCTGCTGCAGGGCTCTGCAGACATATGTGGTGTGTGTGTTAACATTGTGCCTTTTACCCAATGTAAAGAAACATTATCTTTCATCACTTGCTATCAGTGTGTTATCATTATAGAAGAGGCTACCCTTGCAATACTGTTAGATTGTGATAAGATAGTAAACCCTAGACTAGCTGTGCCAGAGTGGGTCGAGTAAGATTGCTGGGGGTTGGCGGTGCTGTACACAGGGCCCGAAACAAATCCAGCGGCTCTCTTAACTGGGGGTAGCGCTACATATGTAAATAGCCATGGACCAGCTGCATTGATATGTAAATAGAGGCAGCATTTATATGTATATCATGCCCCCTGAGGTCATATCCACCATTACCTCTGCTAAATGCTGCCCACTGGGGAGGTAAAGGGGCATGTTTAAAAGTCCTGCCTACAACTGTGGTCATTAAGCCCAACATCAGCCTGTTCTGCAAAGGTAAGCAAATTGGAGGTGGAACCCTTTTTCAAAATAACATGGTGCCACAGCACCCGTGAATTTTGGTGCATGTGAATATACACATCTCAGCAAATGCGCGAGGGTGTCATTAACAATTAATGGCACTAACCTCTTTACCTGTGTGTATTTAAGAAAAACATTTTTTCCAGGAATGGATGGGCATGTTGCAGGAAACAATGATTATCTTCAGAATATACCACGACCCTAAAGCTGAGTGCACACAGATTAAAAAAGCATCCGGTCCCAATCTGTTTGTAGCCCTCCCAGTTCAACAGAAGTCAATCCTTAGATCGGCTTCTGTTGAACGGTCCTGTTGGAAAACCTCCTTTTCCTGACTGACTCCATGGCAGCCTACGTGTGGGTTAACCCCGCCTCCTCTCCAATGCTATAGGACCCCATACCCATAAGAGTAAGCTCACCTCTCAGCACTGTGTTCCTTTTTTGTCCTCCTCCAATGGACCTGAAGCATGCATGTCTGCGCAGATTCCCGGATGGATGGATGGATGGATGACACACCTTTAGCGGTGCAGCTCGGAACCCAGCCATGGGCGGGTGGAGAGCTTACAGCAACCACGATTGACTGGATGGGAGTTGCTGCGGTGTGCCCAAGATCCCTCGGCTGGCAAGGTCTGCTCCTTTATTTCTTCCATGGCAGTCGCATCTGTGTATTATTTGTATGTCTGTCCCATGCCCCGGCTCTCCCTAATGGCGGCTGGAACGCTCTGCCGCCGTTCGCGCATGCGCAGTGCCCGCTCCCAGAGCGAGGCTTGTTTCGCGCATGCGCGGTCTGGCAGGACTCTTGGCGGCTGCGCAGGCTCAGATGGGAGATCCTCCTCCACGCAGGTGCGTTGAATGGACAGCGGTGACGTCACAGGCGGCGGGGAATTTAAAAGCTGATGCTCGCCTGTGTCATTTGGGATCTCCCCTGACAGGCGAGCAGAGGCTACTGGAGTTCCCTGCTGTGGTTTCTTGTCTTCTCACCCAGGTCAGTGCACTCTTGGATATGATCTGTCTGTTTCAATTATAGTCTATAGGTCTTTATGTGCAGGCAATGTGTCTTTCACCATATATTGCTCATCACCATTTGGTGCATTTTTTCTTAAAGGGCAAGTTACCTATTTATTTCTTTTGTATAATACTATAGGTTTTTTGTGGTCGACCTGTCTGTATTGTGACTCTTTGGTCCAGAAGTTATGGACAATTCACCGCTTACATGTGGCCAGCCCTCACGCACAAGGTATGTGCGGGAGAGGGGAGGGCTTGGGGTTCAGTCGCAAGAAGTGTCGCTTGACGGCTTGTTTTTCTTCCCCCAATTCCCCTTTTTTCCTTTAGCCCTTCCGCAGATCTTCAATTCGACACAGACCTTGCCACGCCGCAGCATGCGTCAACATCAAAATCAAGACACAGACGTGATTCCCCGTCTGCATCCCACCACCAGAGGAGAAGTTCCCATTCCTCCTCCAGACACCGCTCCCACCGCCAGGACAGTTATTCTGATCGGAGAGCCTGCTGGGGATGTGGCTCAAGAGTCCCAGAGGGCAAATCGTTATGCAGCCATTGCTATGCCCATGCGGTTGGGGAAAAAGAGACAGAAGATCAATGGATCGAGTCTCTAGTAAAACAGGTGGTGCAACGTTCTCTTAAGGAGATGGATACTTCCCACGCACAAAACCAGTCCAGCACTATTCGATCTGGCTCCCCGGGTGATGTAGTCCATGAAGTTCCAGGTCCTTCCCAGCCCTACGCATCCTCGCCTCTTACCTCGGAAGGAGAATTAGAGAGTGATGAAGAGAGTGTGGAATTTGATTATCAAAGCGGTCAAGGAGGCCCTTATGTGGGAAGACCCTTCTACTCCCCCAGCTAAACAGAATTTTTTTTCAAGCGCCTGGGGAAAGAGCGCCCAAGTTTTCCACTTTTAGCAGAACTAAAGAGCATTTTCGACGAGGAGTGGAGCAAAGTGGACAGGAAGTCCTCGATGACGAATAAAGCCTCCAGAATGTATCCTTTCAAGGCAGACAAGGTAAAATACCTGGAGAATATTCCCCTTGTGGACGCAGCAGTAATGCGTCTGGCTAAGCACGTCACGCTCCCTCTAGAAGACGCAGTCTCCTTTAAAGACAGTCTTGATAGAAGAATGGATCAGGACCTTAAAATAATTTACGGTCTTGCTGGGACGGCTTGCAAACCCGCCCTAGCCTTGGCAGCCGTGTCTAAGGCTATGGAGGCATGGACGGAGAACGTAGATTCCTTTCTCAAAGGCGTTTCAGAAGAACTGGCCAGTAACTCAGCAGCAGCAGGGCTAAAACTAGCAGTAGCTTTCTTGGGAAAAGCATCGGTTGATCTGATCCGTCTACTGTCCAGGATTATGTTATCCTCAGTTACAGCTAAACGAGCCCTATGGCTGCGCCCTTGGCAAGCTGATCCATCTTCTAAACAAACATGGTGCAAGATTCCTTTCGAAGGATCATCACTGTTTGGTAACAAACTAGATGACGCCATAGCTAAGGCCACAGGCGGAAAGTCTTGCTTTCTTCCACAGGACAAGCGTCCTCAGGGTCGAAGGAAGCCCCAGTTCAGAAGACGCAGCCCGGAGCATTCAAGGGAAGCATGCTCCTATAGACCTGGCCGGGACTTCAGAAGAAACTGGAGCAGAGGCCAAGCGTCCTTCCGCAAGCCAGTAAATAACCAAGCATCCAGTGGTCACGATCAGGCTAAATCCTTTTGAGATTTTGCCCGCCCAGGCGGGTCGGGTAGGGGCACGCCTGCTCCTCTTCCGGCACGTGTGGGTGGCCTCAATCTCAGACTTCTGGGTCGTCAGGACAGTGTCGTCAGGTCACGCATGGTCCTTCTCCAGCATTCCTCCCCCCAGATTTATCTCAACCCTACTTCCAAGTACGGAAGAGCAAAAACAGGCCTTACTGTCCTACGTAGACCTGCTGAAAACCCAGGGAGCAGTAGTATGTGTCCCAGAGGAAGAACAATTCCAAGGAGTATACTCCCCCCTTTTCTTAGTCCAAAAGAAAAGCGGTGCCTGGCGCCTGGTAATAGATCTGACGTACCTGAACAAGTTCATAAGGCACGGAAAATTCAAAATGGAAACTCTGTCAACAATCCAGCAAGCCATTCAACCAGGCAACTGGATGATTTCGATAGACCTGAAAGATGCCTATTTCCATGTGCCAGTGGCAAAGGACTTTTTAAAGTACCCCCGGTTCCATATCGGGCAAGAACATCTTCAATTCATCTGCCTACCGTTCGGTTTGACAACTTCTCCTCGAGTTTTCACCAAGGTCCTCTTGGCCGTAGCGGCCCTCATCAGGCTAAAAGGTGTGCGTCTTTACCATTATTTAGACTATCTCCTAGTTCTGTCTCAAAACAGAGAACAGCTGCTGGTGCACAGAGAACAAGTGATCTCAACCCTTTCCAGCTTTGGATGGCTTCTAAACTTGGAAAAAAGCCACCTGGTTCCAGCCCAACATTTAATTTACTTAGGGGCTCTGTTCAACACAGTGGAGAACACCATCTCCCTTCCAGCAGAGAAGATTCCGGTGATTCGGAAGAGGATTTCTCGTGCTCTGGATGCTCCTCATCTGAAAGCATCACAATGCCTAAGAATTATCAGCACAATGGTCTCCACGACCCCCATGGTCAAATGGGCTCTATGGAGGTTACGCCCTTTTCAGTCAGGGTTCCTCCGGCAGTGGAAGTCAGGGGACAAGAGTCAACTCATCCGCATATCCGCAACAATGAGAAACAGCCTCTTCTGGTGGCTCCAGCTCAAGAATTTGCAAAACTGTCACTCCATTGCCCCCCATCTCCTGGGTTACAGTCACGACAGATGCCAGCGGCTCAGGCTGGGGGGCCCTCTGTGGTCGGAACCTAGCTCAGGTCAGATGGGACGCTTGTCCTCACAACCCAGGCTCAAACGTCCTGGAGCTCAGGGCGGCCTGGTGCGCCCTCCAATCTTTCTCCCGGTTCCTGAAAGGAGAGTCGGTATTGTTAAGGATGGACAACACAACAGCAGTATCGTATGTGAAGAGGCAAGGAGGGACCCGGAGTTCTACTCTCCTTCTAGAGGTCGAGCCCATAATAACATGGGCCCAGAAAAACCTGGCCAATATTTCGGCAGCTTTCATTCCGGGAGTCCAGAACTCCCAGGCAGACTTCCTCTCACGCACTCGCCTAGACAACAACGAGTGGTCCCTCCATGTACAGTCATTCAGTTGGATAATGTCTCTAGGGGTCAATCCCGAGGTGGACCTATTCGCTTCCCCCTACAATCACAAGGTAGTGAAGTTTTACACTCGGGGACGTTGCAGCCAGGCATGTGGAACGGATGCCCTGACGGACAGATGGAGGTTCAAGAGGGCATACGCCTTTCCCCCGATCCTGATAATTCTCAAGTTCCTGAGAAGACTTCAAGCGGAATCAGCTGAAGTAACAGTAGTGGCTCCCTACTGGCCAAACAGGCCTTGGTTTCCCCTCCTGATCCAACTGAGCTACCGGGACCTGGTACCTCTTCCTCTCAGGCCGGACCATCTCTCTCAAGGGTCACTCCTACACCCTTGTACGGCACTGATGAGACTGACGGTCTGGTTCTTGAGAGGGAGAGGCTGGAATCCCTCGGTTGTGCCTCTAGAGTGATGTCTACACTGTTGAGCTCAAGAAGAGCAAGTACCAACAAAGTTTATAGAAGAATTTGGGCCAAATTTGTCAAATTCTCCTCTGCCTCTGGGAGGTCCTTCAAAAATCCAGGAGTTCAGGATGTTCTTAGTTTTCTGCAAACAGGACTAGACTTACCCTTATCTGTTAGCTCTCTAAGAGTACAAGTTTCGGCCTTGTCGGCCTTCTCTGGAGTTTCATGGGCAGTCCATCCCCTAGTCAGACAATTCTTTCGGGGGGCATCAAGAATTAAGCCCCAAAGGAAACCGAGATTTGCCAAATGGGATCTTCCACTCGTTCTAGATTAGTACGTCGGGGCCCTCCCCGTCCTCCATTAAGGACTTTTCAGCAAAGGTAGCCTTCTTAGTAGCCATCACCTCGGCTAAGAGGGTCTCTGAGATCGGGTCTCTAGGTCATGAAGAACCTTTTCTAACATTTTTCCCGGATCGAGTAGTCCTTATACCCATGTTGGGTTCAAATCCAAAAGTGTCTTCGGTACTTCACGAAAATCGAGAAATTGTTCTACCTACATTTAAGACTCCAGATTCCAGTCAAACTCATCCCCTGGATATGGGTGAAATCCTAAAGGAGTATCTACAAATTACCTCTTCCTTCAGACGATCTGATCATCTGTTTGTTCTACATTCTGGAAACAACAGAGGGAAGAAAGCATCAACCAGAACAATTGCATCATGGATTGTCCAAACAATCCGGCAAGCATACAGGGCTAAGGGCTTGGCTCCTCCACAGGCGGTGACGGCACACTCCACCAGAGGGATGGCAGCATCCTGGGCGGCAGCTTCACATGTGGCTCCAGATGTCATTTGTAAAGCGCCTCGTGGGCCTCTATCAATACATTTATGGCCCATTACTGCATTGAACCGGCATCATTGTCGTCTGTTAATTTTGGGTTAAGAATCCTGTCGGTTGACAGGACAAATTAAAGCTTTTTGTTCAGCATACCCACCCGTGTGGTCTGGCTAGTTATTTCCCACACGCAGGCTGCCATGGAGTCAGTCAGGAAAACTGAAAATTTATTACCAAATACTTACCATAATTTTCCTTTCCTGATGGACTCCATGGCAGACGGAGTTCCCACCCTGAAAGTAAATAGTAATGAAAGAAAGTAAGTGTCCAAGAGTCGGCTAGTTACGGAACACAGTGCTGAGAGATGAGCTTTCTTTTATGGGTATGGGGTCCTATAGCATTGGAGAGGAGGCGGGGTTAACCCACACGTAGGCTGCCATGGAGTCCATCAGGAAAGGAAAATTACGGTAAGTATTTGGTAATACATTTTTCAGTTTTATCAGCTTCAGCACTAATCAGTATATTCTGACGGCGGGCATCCCTCCCTGTCAGAATACAATAGCACAGTGGGGAGAATTCCTGCATCCTTCTAGCGCCTGTGTCCGTGGGTGAATGAAAAAAAATTAACTGTTTGTACCCAGCTTGAGAATTGCATGATAGTGACCAAAAGGAAAACCCTACCCCATCAATATTCAGGATATTCCATATGAGAGAGGCTACTTTAAAAAATAATTTAACCTTTAATATGCAGCTGTGGCTTACTATTGCAATTGCCCATTATATGCAAGTGACATAAATCAACATTATAGGGTTGATTTGCTAAAACTGGAGAGTAAAAATCTGGTGCAGCTGTGCATGGTAGCCAAGCAGCTTCTAACTTCATCTTGTTCGATTAACCACATAGCAAGCACATTTACGTCTACACAATGGCACGGGCAGGCAAATGGGCGTACCTGTAGGTCCCTCTAAATTTGACACCCAGCGGAGTGCCTTGTGAGTGTGCTCGCGGGTCCCCGGGAACTCGATGTTGCCGGGCGGCCCGCGATTGCGGTCGGCAAAGGCAGAACAGGGGGATGCCTTTGTAAACAAGGCATTCCCCTGTTCTGCCTAGTGACATGTCACTGATCGAATGTTCCCTGTGATCGGGAACAGTGATCAGTGACGTGTCACTGGTAGCTCCTCCCCCCTAACAGTTAGAACCACTCCCTAGGACACACTTAACACCTTCAGCACCACCTGGTGGTTAACCCCTTCACTGCCAGTGTCATTTTCACAGTAATTAGTGCATTTTTATAGCACTGATCGCTGTAAAAATTACAATGGTCCCAAAAATGGGTGAAAAGTGTCCGATATGTCTGCCATAAAGTCGCAGTCATGATAAAAATCGCAGATCGCCGCCATTACTAGTAAAAAAAAAAAGAATAATAAATTTGGAAGAAGATGGAAGAAAGGAGAAGACATTAATAAAGGAATTGTCAAAAACCGGCTATTGTCATTTTTAACACTTTTTTTGTGAAATGGTAGGGGTACATTTGTACCCCATTACCATTTCACGCAGGGGGGGGGCGGGATCTGGGGGTCCCCTTTGTTAAAGGGGGCTTCCAGATTCCGATAAGCCCCCCCGCCCGCAGGCCCCCACAACCACCAGGCAAGGGTTCACATTATACAAAAAAATTGGGCTAACTTTACTGTTTTGTAATTTTTTAATTCATGAAACCATTTTTTTTTTACAAAAAAAGGAGTTTGAAAATGTATTGCGCAAATACCGAGCGAGATAAAAATTTGCAATGACCGCTATTTTATTCCCTAGGGTGTCTGCTAAAAAAAACATATATAATGTTTGGGAGTTCTAAGTAATTTTATAGCCATAAAATTATGATTTTTACATGAAGGAGAGAAGTGCCAGAATAGGCCTGGTGCTGAAGTGATTAAAATATTGTGAGGGGGTTAGCTCGGCAGCGGGTGTGTGTGACCCCCGGGATGGGCTCCCCACACAAAACAGGCCCAGCAAACGGAGGTTGTGGTTTTCAAAATCAAAAAGGTGCGGTTTATTTTCTATTTACAGTGACAAAACACAGCAAAGCAAAAGAAACATAACCAAAATAAATCCTGGTCAAGTTGACCTCTGACTAAACATACAGGTTTCCTAACTAACAACTGGGATCAGCCTAGTGCTGTCCTAGTCCCTAAGTCCCTGGTTTTAAATGTCCAAGCAAATAGCCACACAGGCTTTGTCTCACCGCACAGGGGTTCACTCTCCCTAGACAGTCCACACAGGTCTGGTTCCAGGCATGAGCTAACATCTAATGAAGCTGGGAGTTTTTATAGAGGCCTAAATGAGCTGACAAGCTTCAGCTGGTCTCATCAACTCCCTGTCTGCACGACGCCCAGCCCTCTCCCTAGAGGTATGAGTCATCCATGAGCCCACTAGCCTTATACAACTCTCCACCTAGTTGTATAAGTCGGCGTAAAGCCTGAATCTGGGCGAAATATATCTACCCCCCTGGATGCAACCAGGTGACTTTACCTTCCTGCTGTCACATACCCCTCCCTCTTGTTTTAACCTCGGGGTTGGAACACCAGCAATCAGGCATTCATGTACTCGAGACAAAGCATCCACATTCCCCATTTGAACGCCAGGGCGATGCTTTACTGTGAAGTTGAATTCCTGGAGGGCCAGGAACCACCTATTCACTCTTCTATTTGTTTCCTTGTTTTGAGCCATCCACTTTAACGGAGCGTGATCCGTAACCATGTCAAAGTGCCTACCTAGCAGGTAGTACCGAAGGGAATCTAGAGCCCACTTCACCGCTAAACACTCCTTTTCAACGGTGGCGTAATTTACCTCATGGGACTTCAACTTCCTGCTGAGGTAAATGACTGGGTGCTCTTCCCCGTTCCAGACCTGGGACAATACTGCTCCTAACCCCACATCTGACGCATCACTTTGTACGACAAAGTCTTTAGAGAAGTCGGGTGAGTACAACACTGGCTGGCTACATAAGGCTTGTTTCAAGAATTGGAATGCTGCCTCAGCCTTGGGGGTCCATTTAATCATGACCGACCCTTTCCCCTTCGTCAGGTTGGTTAGGGGCACAGCCTTAGAAGCAAAGTGGGGAATGAATCGCCGATAATACCCAGCGATTCCCAGAAAGGCTCGTACCTGCTTCTTGCTGTTGGGACGTGGCCAACTCTGGATGGCCTCGACTTTGTTGAGTTGGGGTTTTATTACTCCCCTCCCAATGGTGTACCCAAGATATTTGGCCTCCTCCTGCCCAATGGTACACTTCTTGGGGTTAGCCGTAAACCCCGCTTCCCGAACAGAGTCCAGGACTGCTTGCACTTTTGGCAGATGTGAGGCCCAATCTGTGCTATGGACAATTACGTCATCCAGGTAAGCCGCAGCATACTTCCGATGGGGCCTCAGCATCTGGTCCATTTTCCGCTGGAATGTGGCCGGCGCATTCTGTAACCCGAACGGCATTCTTTTATATTGGAACGCCCCGTCTGGGGTTACAAATGTGGTTTTCTCTTTGGCCGACTTGGCCAGGGGGATTTGCCAATACCCTTTTGTGAGGTCAAGAGTCGTCATGTATCGGGCTGTTCCCAGCCGGTCGATCAACTCATCTATACGTGGCATGGGGTAGGTGTCAAATTTTGTAACTTTGTTCAACTGTCGAAAATCGTTACAAAATCGCCAGCTCCCATCCGGTTTAGGCACCAACACAATGGGACTAGACCAATCACTTTGGGACTCCTCTATCACCCCTAAGTTCAGCATTTTCTGTACTTCCTCCCGTATTGCCTCCCGTCGAGCCTCTGGGATCCGATAGGGTTTTAACTTCACCCTTTCACCGGGCGGGGTAATGATGTCATGCTCTACCCCAGATGTTTGTCCCGGCAGCTCAGAGAATACCTCCTTGTTGCGAAGCACAAACTCCTTAACCTCCTGTTGTTGGGGTTGTGACAAGGTGGCTGCTATTCCAACCTCAGGAATCACGCAACCAGTTTGAGCTGGTGACCAAGTGTCTGCGACTAGGGACTCTCTATCCCTCCAGGCTTTCAACAGATTAACGTGATAGATCTGTTCGGGCTTTCGCCTTCCTGGTTGTCTGACCTTGTAATTCACTTCGCTCACTTTTTCCATTATCTCGTAGGGGCCTTGCCATTTGGCAAGGAATTTACTTTCAACCGTAGGGACAAGTACCAATATCCTATCCCCCGGGGAAAAGGTACGGGTCTTGGCTCCACGGTTGTACACTCTCTGCTGTGCCAACTGCGCTTGGGCATTACCTGTGCAATTCGATCTTGCATCAGGGCGACATGCTCAATCACACTCCTGTGGGGAGAACTCTCACTTTCCCAAGTTTCCTTGGCAATATCCAACAGCCCTCTTGGGTGTCTCCCATACAGTAACTCAAAGGGGGAGAATCCCGTAGAGGATTGGGGCACCTCCCTAATAGCAAACATCAGATAAGGAAGTAGACAGTCCCAATCCTTTCCATCTCTATCCACCACTTTCTTCAACATTTGTTTTAGGGTTTTGTTGAATCTTTCAACCAGCCCATCGGTTTGGGGGTGATACACAGACGTACGCAATTGCGTCACTTTGAACAATTTACACAGCTCTTTCATAACCCGGGACATAAAGGGTGTACCTTGGTCCGTAAGCAGTTCTTTACAAATACCCACCCGGCTAAAAACAAGAGATAGCTCTTTGGCTATGGTTTTGGCCGAGGTATTTCGGAGAGGGATCGCTTCTGGATAACGGGTGGCATAGTCCATTATAACTAATATGTACTGGTGTCCCCTAGCGGACTTGATTATAGGACCTACCAAATCCATGGCGATCCTCTCAAACGGGACCTCAATGATGGGTAGAGGGACCAGCGGGCTACGGAAATGTGGCATCGGGGCCAACCTCTGACACACAGGGCAGGAGGAACAATAATTTTCTACGTCCTTCATCACCCCCGGCCAATAGAATCTCTGTAATACCCTCTCTCGGGTTTTCTCTGTCCCCAGATGACCTCCAAGAATGTGCCCATGGGCCAACTCCAACACCAACTTCCTGTAAGGTTTGGGCACCACAAGCTGCTCAACGGTTTCTTCTGCCCTTTTTGCCACCCGATACAGTAGGTCCTTCTCTACGCTGAAGTATGGGTAAGTGCAGGTATTATCTGGGTTCACTAACTCGCCATCTATTTTCACTACGTTTTCCCGTGCCTTTATTAGGGCGGGGTCTTTCAACTGTTCTGTGGCAAAGTTTTCCCTGTGAACCTCAAGATCAGAAAACTCCACAGACGGTAGGTTTTCGTCTGAGGAGGTGGGCTCCTCTCCAGTTTCTTGAGTCTCCCCTGCCAATACTGATAAGGGAAATTCCGGAGAGTCCTCACCACTCTCAGGGGAGTTCTGGCTATCACATTCCTGGTACATAGGGGCACCAGTGAGGGGCTCAGGATCATCCCACAGTTCCCAGAACTTCGGAAAATCCCTTCCCACAATGGCGTCATGCGGTAACTGAGATACTAAGCCCACTGGATGAGAGAGGGTACCTTTGGGGGTCTCGAAACACACTGTAGTCACTGGATACTCTCGGGTGTCCCCATGCACACAAATAACAGCTACCTTGCTATTCCCAGAGACCTCTGTTTTAACTAACTCAGCCTTTATCAGGGTCACAAGGCTACCTGAATCCAGCAATACCACAACATTTCTACCATTAACACACATTTTGCATAAATGTTTCTCAGTTCCTCGAATGGCAGTGCATGCGACTGTCGCACACAGCGACTGACGTCTGCCCGTCAGAAAGTCACACTGCATGGGTTCCTCCACAACCGGGCAATTGGCTGCAATATGTCCCGCTTGCCGGCAGCGGTAGCAAACGATCCTTCTTGCCGCCTCTTGAGCCGCTGATTTCCCAGGCTGTTCTCGCCAAACTTGGGGTAGAGCTCCCACCCTCTCACTCTCTCCACCCTCACCCCTTGGAATCCTCTTATCCGCCCCTGGGGATGGTCTGGTCTTAGGGTGGAAAGTCCGAGTGTCTCTGGAAGAGGCCGTCAGGTTCTCTGTAGCCAAGTATCTCTCCACACGATCCACAAGACCATCGGCCGTCTCTGGGTCTCCATGGCTTACCCACTTTTGGATGGCAGTAGGAAGAGCTCTCAAAAACCGATCCATTACACCACGTTCCACAATCTTTGGTGCGGACAAAGTCTCTGGCTGTAGCCACTTTCTGCTCAGGTGAATGAGATCATACATTTGAGACCTGGGGGGTTTTCCAAGCTGGAAAGTCCAGTTATGCACACGCTGAGCCCGGACAGCCTGGGTGACACCCAGCCTTGCCAATATTTCAGCTTTTAGCATCACATAGTCTTTTGCTTGGTCAGGCTCTAGGTCATAGTAAGCCTTCTGCGATTCACCAGTTAACAGAGGAGCCACCAGTCCAGCCCAATGCTCCTCAGGCCACTTTTCTCTTTCAGCAGTCCTTTCAAATGTGGTCAAAAATACCTCTGGATCATCCTCTCCAGTCATTTTTGTCAATAAACGACTCACCCCAAAGGACGCGGTATTAGTGGGAAGGCTTTCCTCATTGGTCTGCGGACGTTGCTGCATTACTGCTTCCATTTGTTGTAGTCTCTGCTCTTGCTTCTGTAACAGGTCTATGAAGCGGGCCTCAGATTGCTGCTGGGCTTGTTGATGAGCTTGCTGCTGGGCTGCAAGGCTCCTTTGCAAACCTGCATTTGTCTGCTGTTGATTGGCATTTGCTAGAGCCAGCTGTTTCAGTATCTCCTCCATGCTGGCTTAAAAAAAACTGCCACTGGTTCTCCACCAACTGTGAGGGGGTTAGCTCGGCAGCGGGTGTGTGTGACCCCCGGGATGGGCTCCCCACACAAAACAGGCCCAGCAAACGGAGGTTGTGGTTTTCAAAATCAAAAAGGTGCGGTTTATTTTCTATTTACAGTGACAAAACACAGCAAAGCAAAAGAAACATAACCAAAATAAATCCTGGTCAAGTTGACCTCTGACTAAACATACAGGTTTCCTAACTAACAACTGGGATCAGCCTAGTGCTGTCCTAGTCCCTAAGTCCCTGGTTTTAAATGTCCAAGCAAATAGCCACACAGGCTTTGTCTCACCGCACAGGGGTTCACTCTCCCTAGACAGTCCACACAGGTTTGGTTCCAGGCATGAGCTAACATCTAATGAAGCTGGGAGTTTTTATAGAGGCCTAAATGAGCTGACAAGCTTCAGCTGGTCTCATCAACTCCCTGTCTGCACGACGCCCAGCCCTCTCCCTAGAGGTATGAGTCATCCATGAGCCCACTAGCCTTATACAACTCTCCACCTAGTTGTATAAGTCGGCGTAAAGCCTGAATCTGGGCGAAATATATCTACCCCCCTGGATGCAACCAGGTGACTTTACCTTCCTGCTGTCACAATATCCAAAACATTTTTTTTTAGTCGGTCTTTTGTATTAATAGAAAAAAAAAATCGCAGAGGTGATCAAATAGCACCAAAAGAAAGCTCTATTTGTGTGCAAAAAAATATTACATTTTCATTGGGTTACAGTGTTGTATGAGCGCGCAATTGTCATTCAAAGTGCATCAGCGCTGAAAGTTGAAAATTGGTCTGGGCAGGAAGGGGGTTTAAGTGGCCAGTAAGCAAGTGGTTAATATACGGCTACATGCTCACGGACGTTTTTCCAGCCGCTTGTTTGAGCGTTTTTTGCAGCTTAAAAACTGAGCTGTAAATGTTATAGCCGTTTTTAGGCCCCATGTACACGGGTAGCTGGTGCAAAGTCTTCAAAACTAAGGTTGAAAGCGGCGTTTCTAAACGCGCGTTTTGTCGCGTTTGCATGCCGCGTTTTGTCTATAAGCGTTTAGTTAGTTAACATCATAAGGAGCCGCCCTAAGCTCAAAAAACAGTATTATTACGGTAACTATTTCAGCTATTTTGTGAGACCAGAGTGAGTAGCAGTGAGTAGCAGCAGCTGAGAGAGCAGCAGTGTACTTGTATTTAGCGTGTCAAATTTTTTTGTATATATTTTTAATGGTTTTTCATCATTTGCCATTATTTTTGAGTTTTTCAATGTAAAAAAATAGGTCACCTTTAAAAACGCTTCTAAACGAAAACACGGCTAAACGCAGGTACGGCGTTTGAAACGTGGACATTTTTGGCGTCTAAACACATTTTTTGGCTTTCTGAAAAACAAGGTTAAACGCAACTGCCTAAGGGGCAGTTCACACCTTGGAAACGCAGTCCGGATGCATTCCAGGTGCTTTTCTGCATGTGTGTTTTTGATGCAGTCCAGTGCTTTTTTTTCCCCCTCTTTTTTTCTTAGGCCTCATGCCCACAGACAGACGTTTTAAAAAACGGTCTGTAAGGCTCGATTCACACTAATGCGTTGTTTGGTGCATTTTGCATAAATGCAGGGAATTTTTTTAACATGTTCACATCAATGCATGTTTGTGCCTCTGCGTTTTTGGAAAGCGTCGGGGACTTTTTTTCCCAGAAAAAAAACAGCGTTTTGCATGTAATAGAATTCAATGGACTCGCATCCAAAACGCAAGTACCGCGATTTTGCGGCAATTTGCATTTTGTTTGTTTTTTAACCTGTTTATAGCTGGTTGTTAAAGGAAATGTAAAAAAATAAACATTGCCGGCTATAAAAAAAAAATCGAGAAAAAAACAGCGTGGAGTCCCCCCCCAGGTCCATACCAGGCCCTTGGGACTAGTATGGATTCAGTGGGGACCCCCCCCCACACCAAAATAAGAAAAATGGCATGGGGGTCCCCCCAAAATCCATACCAGACCCTTATCCGAGCACGCAGCCCGGCACGTCAGGAAAGGGGGGCGAGCGCCCTCCCCTCCTGAACCGTACCAGGCCGCATGCCCTCAACATGGGGGGGTGGGTGCTTTGGGGCAGGGCTGCCCTGCGCCCCCTACCCCAATGCACCCTGCCCCCACGTTGATGGGGACAAGGGCCTCTTCCCGACATCCCTGGCCGTTGGTTGTCGGGGTCTGCGGACGGGGCCTTATCGGAATCCGGGAGCCTCCTTTAATAAGGGGGCCCCCATATCTCGGCCCTCCACCCTATGTGAATGAGTATGGGGTACATCGTACCCCTACCCATTCACCTGGTGGCAAAAAAAGTCAATAAAAAAACACAACACAGGTTTTTAAA
Source organism: Rana muscosa (assembly GCA_029206835.1). NCBI lineage: Eukaryota > Metazoa > Chordata > Amphibia > Anura > Ranidae > Rana > Rana muscosa. Next base: position 12,282,592 of record CM055122.1, on the reverse strand, counting down.
GTAATTTATTAGGCAGCTCCGGGGGTCCTCTTCCGACTTCAGGGGTCTCTTCTTCTGCTCTCTGGTGTCGTCTCCGCGCTCTCTGGTTCTTCTCCCGCTCTCCGGTGCCTTCTCCACGATCTCCGGTTCTTTCTGCCTTCTGCCGGGCGCCCCGCTATCTTCTTCCAGCTCTTTTGCTAGCGGGGTCCCGGTCTCAGGGCCATCTTTTCCATTGGGCACGCTGAGCAGTTGCCCGGGGGCCACACTTGCCTGGGGGGCCCCACCGGCTGCCCAGCGACCCCAGTAAAAAATGGGAAGTGGCGGGTCAGAACTGTGCATGCGTAGTTTGCGGAAATCGCAGAGAAGATCCGATACTCCACGAGTGCTGCCTCTGTCTGTCCGCCGATGATGACGTTAAAAAAAAAAAAAAGCAGGAGGAGCCGAGGGTGAATGGACAGAGTAGAGTTGTCAGAGCAGACAGCACAGCAGGCTTAACGCAGAGTGTGGCGGAGTCGGACCCCTGTCGGCAGTGCCGGTTTTCGTGAGCCTGTAACCTGCCCAGCCACCAGCCAGTACAGACATGGAGTGCCCTGGTTGGTGTCGTATGGTGAGTGGCTGTCTGGCTGACTGTGCAGCTTGCACAAAGAGATCGGGGGGTGGTCTGTTGCTCTAATGTAAGTGGGAACTCTGATGTAAAGAGAAAGCAGTGGACTCTGATATAAGGTGGTCTCTGGTCACCAGAGCCCCCCTTACATCAGCGTTTCCCCTTACATAATGATCTGCAGCGTTCCCCTTTACATAAGAGTTCCCTTTCACTGTAAGGGGGAATCCTGCAGACTCTGATGTAAGAGGAAACTCTGTCCTGGCTGGGTTATAGTAACCTAACCTTCATGTCAATTTTTACTTTTGTTTAACTTAAACACATTGCTAATAGCACTATCTATATGTTTATAGTTTAAATACACTTTTGCACTGTTTGGCACTGAAAACTGTAATTTTAGGTACCCTTTTGCAGTGGCAGTAAAAAATGTGGTTCTGCCAGTAAATGTCATGATTTTTGTCAGTAAAAAATTCTCGTGCGTGATTGTGTAGACAGGGCCCCGGTGCACCGTATTGCCCGGGGGCCTATAATGCTCTTAAGATGACACTGCCCGGTCTTCGTCGTCTTCTTCCCTCTTGTCCCCGCCCGATGTTGCCTCGTCGCTGTCTGCCGCTACAATGCTGTGTGCGCAGAGCGCAACGACTTATATGGGCATGGGGCGTGGTCACCAGGTGATGCCACCCGGTGACCCCGTATGACGTCACAGTCCCATCATTCCCCGACTTTCCGTGCGACCTCTATTTAAATCAATGGGCTCCCATAGGGAACCATTCATTTTGAATAGAGATACAAGCGCTGCTGACATTTTTATTTATTATAGCAGTGCGCCGCCAGTTCATGCGCCCAATTAAGGATTTATCCGGCGCACCAATTAAGGTATGAAGCGGCGCAGCGCACTGTTGTTAGTAAATCCCCCCCAATATCTTTTACTTTTTGCTATAATACATATCCCAAAATAATTAAAAAAAAAAAAAAACATTTCCACAGTTTAGGCCGATGTATTCTTCTACATATTTTTGGTAAAAAAAAAAAGCATATATTGATTGGTTTGCGCAAAAGTTATAGCGTCTACAAAATAGGGGATAGAATTATTGTATTTTTTTTATATATTTTTTTTTTTTACTAGTAATGGCGGTGATCTGTGATTTTTATCAGGACTGCGACATTATGGCGGACATATCGGACACTTGTGACACGTTTTTGGGACCATTTTGCAGCGATCATTGCTATAAAAATGCACTGATTACTGTAAAAATGTCACTGGCAGTGAAGGGGTTAACACTAGGGGGCGATCAAGGGTTTAATTATGTTCCCTAAAGTGTGTTCTAACTGAAGAGGGGATGGGACTGACTAGGGGAAATGACAGATCGCTGTTCATACTTTGTATGAACAACAATCAGTCATTTCTCACCCTGAAAGTACCGGGAGTTGTGTGTTTACACATACAGCTCCCGGTTCTCGCTGTCACCAGCGATCGCGGGTGCCCGGCGGTCCTCGCGCCCGCCAAGAACTCGCATCGGCACCGTAGGGGAGCAGCGGGCTCATGCACGTGCCTCCAGCGGCATGCACGTGCCCCTAGTGGCCACATGGCGAAGCGGCGTAACATAATGTCGTTTCGCCCAGCCGAGCCAACCTGCCGCAGTAAAACTGCAGCGGCTGGTCGGCAAGTGGTTAAGCAGCTGTAAGCAACAATATGGGAGCAACTTTTTAATTTTATAACTAAAGTTATATGTCAAGAAATTTACCTTGTGTTTGCCAGCGGAACTGCTCATCCATTGAGCTGAGAAAAAAAAAACAAACAAAATATTAAAAATTATTTAACATAAATATACGTTTTCTAAAATATGAAACTTTGCACCTAATGTACATGTTTAATGTGCATTCAAGGATGCCACTGGAAGGTAGCATTAAATATACTGTTATGAGTGACATAAATATGGGGTTTGCCCACTATGTTTGTAAAATAATAAACTCTGCACTCAATGCACAGATACATTCAAGGACACCATTGTTCAGTTGCCAAAAATATAAGAGATGAATGGGGGAAGGCTTTTTTTCTCTCCGATTCTCCCCAGCGTCTTCTCAGGGATCCGCATTTTTTTTTTCTCCCTAGTGATTGTTCTGCACGTTTCCCTCCCTTAACAGTAGTTCCTCCCAGGGCATTACCCCCCTAGGGGGGAATATCTGGGGGTCGCTGAGCCCCTTATGTATAGCCTCTACCATGATTAACACTTGTACCATTTCCCCTCATGAGCCCCTACGCCTCGAAATTGATGCCCCTCTAGTAGCATCAGGAATTTGGCTCCTAACACCCTGTTGTAAAAATGAATAGCTAACTGTCTTGAGTGTTGAGAAACACCTCCCTCCGGATCAATTGTGGGTATATTGTGAATAGAGGATTGTATAATTTTTTTTTTCTTTTTATTGGTTCAACTGGATGGACTTGCGTAATTTTTCAACCAGTCTAACTATGTAACTATGTAACATCTTCTGTCATCCCTGTCATATGTGCCTTCTTGCACTTTATACAGTGCCTTGAGAAAGTATTCATACCCCTTAAAATTTTCCACATTTTGTCATGTTACAACCAAAAACGTAAATTTATTTTATTGGGATTTTATGTGATAGACCAACACAAAGTGGCACATAATTTTGAAGTGGAAGGATAATAGGATTTTTGTACTCACCGTAAAATCAGTTTCTCTGACGTCCATGGACTGACACAGCCTCTTCATACTTGACAAGTGGGTTTATGTCCCTGCTCATAGGAGAAGACTAGGCAAAATGTTAAATGTTACAACATACATTCCAATACCAGAGCTGAACAGCCCCGCCCAGGGGGCGGTCCCTCCGGATATAACCCTCCTACCTGCAGCAAGCAGCCTCAGTTCGTAACAAAGCAGTACAAACCTTAAAAGGAAGGGTGGGTGCTGTGTCAGTCCATGGACGTCAGAGAAACGGATTTTACGGTGAGTACAAAAATCCTATTTTCTCTTACCGTCCATGGACTGACACAGCCTCTTCATACTTGACAAGTGGGACGTCCCAAAGCAGTGTCAAAGAAGAGGGGTGGGAGCAGTTTTAACGGAAAAAAAACAAACTTCACTCCAAACAAGCAGAGCTCCTCAACAGAGGAGTTGCAACTTTAAACAGCCGCCTGCAAAACCTTGAAGATGCAGCCACATCAACCTTGTAAAACTTTGAAAAGGTATGTGCGGACGACCAGGTCGCCGCCTTGCACACTTGTGCAACCGACGCTTGAAGTCGGAAAGCCCAGGAAGCACCAATTGCCCTGGTTGAATGCGCCGTAACCGGAAAGGGAGGCGCCCGCCCCTTAAGGGCATAGGCCTGTATGACGGTCTGCCTGATCCACCTAGAAATGGTGGCAGACGACACCGCTTGGCCCTGTTGTGGACCAGACACAGCCACAAACAGTGAGTCAGACTTCCAAATGGGAGCAGTAACAGACAGGTACACCCGCAGTGCACGTACCACGTCTAACGTGTGGAGCGCAAACTCTCTGGGATGCGATGGATGATGACACAAGGACGGAAGAACAATATCCTCGTTAAGGTGAAAGGCCGAGACCACCTTCGGAAGAAAAGAAGGCCGCGGACGCAACACCGCCTTATCCTTATGGAGGACCAGGTAAGGCGGCTTGCAAGACAATGCCGCCAACTCCGACACCCGCCTGACAGAAGTAATGGCCACCAGGAAAGCCACCTTCAAGGTTAAAAGAGGAATATCTCTGATGTTTTCAAAGGGCGGTTCTTGAAGAACTGAGAGCACCAAATTCAGATCCCAAGGAGCGAGAGGAGGTTTAACAGGGGGGAGCACATGGCGAACCCCCTGCACAAAGGTGCCAATCAGGGAATGGCCTGCCAGCGGTCAATGAAAGAAGACAGCCAAGGCCGAAATCTGACCTTTGATGGTACTTAAAGCAAGCTTTTGGGCCACACCACGCTGTAAGAACAGCAGGATCCTAGGAACGGAATATGTCCGTGGACGCCAATCCAGCTCCTTGCACAGAGCGATGTAAGTCTTCCAGGTACGGTGATATATCTTTCTTGAGGAAGATTTCCGTGCCCTCAGCATGGTCAAAATGACCGAATCCGAGAGACCTCGGTCTCTCAGCACCTGGCTTTCAATAGCCATGCCGTTAAAGCCAGCGACTGTAAAGCAGGATGAAGTATGGGACCTGGGGACAGAAGGTCCTCTCGCAATGGCAGACGCCAGGGAATGTCCGCGACGAGGCGCACAAGATCAGCGTACCAATGACGCCGTGGCCAATCCGGAGCAATGAGAATCACCGGAATGCCCTCGGCCTCCACCCTGCGAAGCAGGCGAGGAAGCAACTGTAGCGGAGGGTAGACATACATCAGGCGATACTGACCCCACGGGGCAACCAATGCATCTGAGGCGTCTGCCCAGGGATCCCTGGACCTGGCCACGAATCTCGACACCTTGCGATTGAGTCAAGAGGCCAACAGGTCCACATCCAGCATGCCCCAGCGCCGGCAAAGGAGTTGAAATACCTCCGGATGCAAGGACCACTCCCCCTGGTCCAATGTCTGGCGGCTCAGATAGACCGCCTGCCAGTTGTCTATTCTTGGAATATAAACGGCCGACAGAGCCGACACGCTTCTTTTCGCCCACCTTAGGATGTGAGCGACCTCGGACGCCGCAGCTGAACTCCGAGTTCCCTCCTGATGGTTGACATAAGCCTCCGCTGTGGCGTTGTCCGACTGGATTCTGACCGAGTGTCCCTGTAGCCTCTCTGACCACGAGGAGAGGCACAGTCTGATTGCCCAGAGTTCCAGGACATTGATCGGTAGACGGGATTCGTCTGGAGTCCAAAGCCCTTGGGCTGATAGGACTCCCCAAACTCCACCCCAGCCCGTAAGGCTGGCGTTCGTCGTGATCACCGTCCACTGTATAGGAAGGAACAACTTCCCAGACCTAAGGGCCCGGTATCTCAACCACCACGTCAGGGATGCCCTGAACAGGTGACTCACCTGGATCTGACGATCCAACGAGAATGGGGACTTTTCCCAAGTGGACAGGATCTCCCTCTGTAAGGCCCGAGTATGTGATTGGGCATACGGAACGGCCTCGAAGGAGGCCAACATGAGTCCCAGGACCCTCATGCAGAAAACGGATCGACGACCACAGATTGAAGAGTCTAACTTATCCAAGGGAAGGAACACCTTCGTTTCCGAGGAGTCCAGGATCAAACCTAGATACTCCAGATGCTGAGTCGGAACCAGGACCGACTTCTGAGTGTTCAGTAGCCAACCGAAGTCCCGGAGGGTCTGACTGACTATCGTCACATTTTCTTCTAATTCTGAGCCAGAGTCTGCTCTCAGAAGAAGATCGTCCAGATAGCCCACGATAGCAATGCCTCGCTGTCTCAGCAAAGCCAGAATCGGGGCAAGCACCTTGGTGAAAACCCGCTGTGCCAACGCTAAGCCGAAGGGAAGGGCCACAAATTGATAGTGGACTTCGCCAATCGCAAAGCGCAGAAACTTCTGCTTACTCGCACAGATTGGGACATGCAAGTAGGCGTCCTTGATGTCCAAGGACGCCAGAAAGTCCCCAGGATGGAGCGCAGCAATCACCGTGTGAATGGATTCCATGCGGAACTTTTGAACCTTTACAAAGGCATTTAAGGTCTTGAGGTCCAGGATTGGACGTACTCCGTCCTTCTTTGGGACCTCAAACAGATTTGAATAAAATCCCTGAAACCTCTCCTGTGACGGTACCGGCACAATTACTCCGTACCTGAGCAAGTCCTGCACTGCCCCCAAGAGGGCCGCCCGATGCGCTGGAAGGAGAGGGAGAGGGAGAGGGAGATTTGAGGGAAAGAATCTGTTTGGAGGCCAGGAACGGAACTCTATCCTGTACCCCGAAGTGACCACCTCGCACACCCACCGGTCGGAGATACGGGAGGTCCATCGATCCGTGAACCTGCGAAGTCGCCCCCCAACCCCAGGGTCGGGCGGGGGCAAGACTTCATGCGGTGGTGGGCTTGGTAGCCGGCTTGTTCGGCTTATGCACCCAGGGACGCCACTAGCCGCACTCTTGTCAGTTTGGGAGGGCTTACCCGTGGACTCTGATTGACAAAAAAAAACTTTTATGTGCTGGAAAGGAGGGGCCCGGCTTACGGCGGGGCTCCTTACATTTAGTATTCTGAGGAAGAAGGGTGCTCTTACCCCCCGTGACATCCTTAATAGTGTGATCCAGGGCAGCACCAAACAGCCTACCGCCCATAAAGGGCAAATCAGTCAGGAGCTTCTTAGAGGCCAGGTCAGCAGACCAGCATTTCAACCAGATAAGACGACGCAACACCACTGCAGACACCGAGACCCTAGAAATTAAGGGTGCAGCGTCCAAAGTGGCATCGAACACATACACCAGACCCTGCACAAGTTGGTGGGTCAGGGCAATGGTGTCTGGAGGGAGATTATGCTCCTGCCCAGTCTGGTGCAAAATCTTTGCCCATTCCGTGAGTGTCTTAGACACTAGGGTCGCCGCTACGATAGGACGTAAGGCGGATCCCAGCAAGACGAACATGGCTCAGCTCACCACTTCCGACCTCCTGTCAGTGGGGTCCTTAAAGGCAGGAGTCCCCTCCATCGGGAGAGTTGTGGCTTTATTCAAATGGGCGACCAGGGGGTCGACTACTGGAGGAGAGGCCCATTTTTTAATCAGGGCCTCATCAAAGGGGTACCTAATAGACAGACGCCGCGGGAGAGCAAAAGTCTTCTGCGGGTTTTCCCAAACCTGATCTATGAACCTTTCAAAGAAAGGCATGTAAGGAAAAACTTTTTTAGAAGGCTTGGCTTTAAAAGAACCAAAGGAGACAGCCTCCACCTGAGGTTCCTCAGCCGCAGCATCCAGCTTGAGAGTGTCCCTCACAGCATCAATGAGTTCACTTACAAGCGCCCTGTCATGTACTGACTCAGAGCAGGAGTCTTCCTCACAAGGAATGTCCTGTTCAAAAACATCAAAAAATTCTGAGCTAGGGTCCAGAGCAGCAGCTAGGCCCATATCTGAATCAGAGCACTCCCCTTGTGGAGATTGTGTGGGGAGAGGGCGCTTAATAGCTCCCCTGCGCTCGTACGCTGCTTCCATCCTGGCAAGAAATGATTCCAGGACTGCCGACAACTGGTCAATGGGGACCGAAGGTGCAGGAGCACTGCCTGTGGCCTCTGACATGTATAGGGAAGCAGGTGAACCAGACTCCATAACTCCCCACTCTCTTAGACTTTTGTCAATAGTAAAAGAAAAGCCCACCCTCTGGCTGCGCTGGCTGTGGGGGGTTTCCCAGGGGACTCACCAACCCGGATAGGACCGCTCAGCTCCGCAGCCTGCGATGTGCTTACAGCGCGAGTGAGCAGTGAGGAGAGTGTGAGGTGAATCGCGCCGTGTCAGCAACTATAGAGGCCAAACAGCACAAAAGTCGCGCGTGGCTTCAAGAAAATGGCCGCCGCAATGTAACTGCGCCATAGCGATCCACGGCAAGATGCCCGCCATGCGCACTATGTAAAAACATACAGTATAAGAAAAAAACATGGCGTCGAACGGCGCACCAGGCCCCAAGATACTGAAAACATTCCCAAGCTCAATGCAGACACCATCAGCCCCCCCCCCCCAGGACAGAGTGACCCCCAGGCACCCCCAGACAGCACAGCGCCAGAGTAAGGTGACAGAGCAACAAACAACAAGGGGGAGACAGGGAAAATCCCCCATAACAGAGGAACACACAGCATGTACTCACCTGCGGAGGCAGGAGAGACTACTTACCCATCCTAGAAGGACCCACTGGTGTGTTCCTGACAGACCTATCACAGTGCGGTACTGAGTAGTTGTCGGCCCGGTCCACCGCGAAAGATGCAGCAGAACTGCTCAATCTTGTGCGGACCGCGGAGCATTAAAGCACCGGCCACCCCTGGAGTCGTGGGGCATGTCGTGAACTGAGTCTCACGCAAAGCGAGGATCAGCACGCTCGATGGTCGGACAGGGAAGACTATGAGAATATCTTGTACCCAACCGGTTGCCCAGCCGACAGTTGATAGAAGATCTTAAAAATAAAATAATACAATTCCAAAAGGAATAAAAAATATCTTCAGGAGACTGGCTCCAAAGAGAGCCACGTCCTCTCCTCTGCTAAGCAGAAAAAAACTGAGGCTGCTGGCTGCAGGTAGGAGGGTTATGTCCGGAGGGACCGTCCCCTGGGCGGGGCTGTTCAGCTCTGGTATTGGAATGTATGTTGTGTGACAGCAGGAAGGTAAAGTCACCTGGTTGCATCCAGGGGGGTAGATATATTTCGCCCAGATTCAGGCTTTACGCCGATTTATACAGCTAGGTGGAGAGTTGTATAAGCCCAGCTGAGACTAGTGGGCTCATTGATGACTCATACCTCTAGGGAGAGGGCTGGGCGTCGTGCAGGCAGGGAGTTGATGAGGCCAGCTGAAGCCTGTCAGTTCGTTTAAGGCCTCTATAAAAACTCCCAGATTCATTAGATGTTAGCTCATGCCTGGAAGCAGACCTGTGTGGACTGTCTAGGGAGAGTGAACCCCTGTGCGGTGAGAGAAAGCCTGTGTGGCTATATTTTGCTTGGACATTTAAAACCAGGGACTAGGACAGCACTAGGCTGATCCCAGTCGTTAGTTAGGAAACCTGTAAGTTTAGTCAGAGGTCAAGTTGACCAGGATTTATTTTGTGTTTGTTTTTTTTGCCTTGCTGTGTTTTTGTCACTGTAAATAGAAAATAAACGGCACCTTTTTGATTTTGAAAACCACAACCTCCGTCTGCTGGGCCTGTTTTTGTGTGGGGAGCCCATCCCGGGGGTCACACACACCCGCTGCCGAGCTAACCCCCTCACAGTTGGTGGAGAATGCGGGCAGTTTTTTTTTAAGCCAGCATGGAGGAGATACTGAAACAGCTGGCTCTAGCAAATGCCAATCAACAGCAGACAAATGCAGGTTTGCAAAGGAGCCTTGCAGCCCAGCAGCAGACAAACGCAACTTTGCAACAGAGTCTGGAGGCTCAACAACGAGCCCAGCAGCAATCTGAGGCCCGCTTCATAGACCTGTTGCAGAAGCAAGAGCAGAGACTACAACAACAGATGGAAGCAGTAATGCAGCAACGTCCGCAGACCAGTGAGGAAAGCCGTCCCACTAATACCGCGTCCTTTGGGGTGAGTCGTTTATTGACAAAAATGACTGGAGAGGATGATCCAGAGGTATTTTTGACCACATTTGAAAGGACCGCTGAAAGAGAAAAGTGGCCTGAGGAGCAGTGGGCTGGACTGGTGGCTCCTCTGTTAACGGGTGAATCGCAGAAAGCTTACTATGACCTAGAGCCTGACCAAGCAAAAGACTATGTGATGCTAAAAGCTGAAATATTGGCAAGGCTGGGTGTCACCCTGGCTGTCCGGGCTCAGCGTGTGCATAACTGGACTTTCCAGCTTGGAAAACCCCCCAGGTCTCAAATGTATGATCTCATTCACCTGAGCAGAAAGTGGCTACAGCCAGAGACTTTGTCCGCACCAAAGATTGTGGAACGTGTTGTAATGGATCGGTTTTTGAGAGCTCTTCCTACTGCCATCCAAAAGTGGGTAAGCCATGGAGACCCAGAGACGGCCGATGGTCTTGTGGATCGTGTGGAGAAATACTTGGCTACAGAGAACCTGACGGCCTCTTCCAGAGACACTCGGACTTTCCACCCTAAGACCAGACCATCCCCAGGGGCGGATAAGATGATTCCAAGGGGTAAGGGTGGAGAGAGTGAGAGGGTGGGAGCTCTACCCCAAGTTTGGCGAGAACAGCCTGGGAAATCAGCGGCTCAAGAGGCAGCAAGAAGGATCATTTGCTACCGCTGCCGGCAAGCGGGACATATTGCAGCAAATTGCCCGGTTTTGGAGGAACCCATGCAGTGTGACTTTCTGACGGGCAGACGTCAGTCGCTGTGTGCGACAGTCGCATGCACTGCCATTCGGGGAACTGAGAAACATTTATGCAAAATGTGTATTAATGGTAGAAATGTTGTGGTATTGCTGGATTCAGGTAGCCTTGTGACCCTGATAAAGGCTGAATTAGTTAAAACAGAGGTCTCTGGGAATAGCAAGGTAGCTGTTATTTGTGTGCATGGGGACACCCGAGAGTATCCAGTGACTACAGTGTGTTTCGAGACCCCCAAAGGTACCCTTTCTCATCCAGTGGGCTTAGTGTCTCAGTTACCGCATGACGCCATTGTGGGAAGGGATTTTCCGAAGTTCTGGGAACTGTGGGATGATCCTGAGCCCCCCACTGGTGCCCCTATGTACCAGGAATATGATAGCCAGAACTCCTCTGAGAGTGGTGAGGACTCTCCCGAATTTCCCTTGTCAGTATTGGCAGGGGAGACTCAAGAAACTGGAGAGGAGCCCACCTCCTCAGACGAAAACCTACCGTCTGTGGAGTTTTCTGATCTTGAGGTTCACAGGGAAAACTTTGCCACAGAACAGTTGAAAGACCCCGCCCTAATAAAGGCACGGGAAAACGTAGTGAAAATAGATGGCGAGTTAGTGAACCCAGATAATACCTGCACTTACCCATACTTCAGCGTAGAGAAGGACCTACTGTATCGGGTGGCAAAAAGGGCAGAAGAAACCGTTGAGCAGCTTGTGGTGCCCAAACCTTACAGGAAGTTGGTGTTGGAGTTGGCCCATGGGCACATTCTTGGAGGTCATCTGGGGACAGAGAAAACCCGAGAGAGGGTATTACAGAGATTCTATTGGCCTGGGGTGATGAAGGACATAGAAAATTATTGTTCCTCCTGCCCTGTGTGTCAGAGGTCGGCCCCGATGCCACACTTCCGTAGCCCGCTGGTGCCTCTACCCATCATTGAGGTCCCGTTTGAGAGAATCGCAATGGATTTGGTAGGTCCTATAATCAAGTCCGCTAGGGGGCACCAGTACATATTGGTTATATTGGACTATGCCACCCGTTATCCAGAAGCGATCCCTCTCAGAAATACCTCGGCCAAAACCATAGCCAAAGAGCTATCTCTTGTTTTTAGCCGGGTGGGTATTTGTAAAGAACTGCTTACGGACCAAGGTACACCCTTTATGTCCCGGGTTATGAAGGAGCTGTGTAAATTGTTCAAAGTGACGCAATTACGTACATCTGTGTATCACCCCCAAACCGATGGGCTGGTTGAAAGATTCAACAAAACCCTAAAACAAATGTTGAAGAAAGTGGTGGATAGGGATGGAAAGGATTGGGACTGTCTACTTCCTTATTTGATGTTTGCTATTAGGGAGGTGCCCCAATCCTCTACGGGATTCTCCCCCTTTGAGTTACTGTATGGGAGACACCCAAGAGGGCTGTTGGATATTGCCAAGGAAACTTGGGAAAGTGAGAGTTCTCCCCACAGGAGTGTGATTGAGCATGTCGCCCTGATGCAAGATCGAATTGCACAGGTAATGCCCATCGTGAAGGAACATTTGGCCCAAGCGCAGTTGGCACAGCAGAGAGTGTACAACCGTGGAGCCAAGACCCGTACCTTTTCCCCGGGGGATAGGATATTGGTACTTGTCCCTACGGTTGAAAGTAAATTCCTTGCCAAATGGCAAGGCCCCTACGAGATAATGGAAAAAGTGAGCGAAGTGAATTACAAGGTCAGACAACCAGGAAGGCGAAAGCCCGAACAGATCTATCACGTTAATCTGTTGAAAGCCTGGAGGGATAGAGAGTCCCTAGTCGCAGACACTTGGTCACCAGCTCAAACTGGTTGCGTGATTCCTGAGGTTGGAATCGCAGCCACCTTGTCACAACCCCAACAACAGGAGGTTAAGGAGTTTGTGCTTCGCAACAAGGAGGTATTCTCTGAGCTGCCGGGACAAACATCTGGGGTAGAGCATGACATTATTACCCCGCCCGGTGAAAGGGTGAAGTTAAAACCCTATCGGATCCCAGAGGCCCGACGGGAGGCAATACGGGAGGAAGTACAGAAAATGCTGAACTTAGGGGTGATAGAGGAGTCCCAAAGTGATTGGTCTAGTCCCATTGTGTTGGTGCCTAAACCGGATGGGAGCTGGCGATTTTGTAACGATTTTCGTCAGTTGAACAAAGTTACAAAATTTGACACCTACCCCATGCCACGTATAGATGAGTTGATCGACCGGCTGGGAACAGCCCGATACATGACGACTCTTGACCTCACAAAAGGGTATTGGCAAATCCCCCTGGCCAAGTCAGCCAAAGAGAAAACCGCATTTGTAACCCCAGACGGGGCGTTCCAATATAAAAGAATGCCGTTCGGGTTACAGAATGCGCCGGCCACATTCCAGCGGAAAATGGACCAGATGCTGAGGCCCCATCGGAAGTATGCTGCGGCTTACCTGGATGACGTAATTGTCCATAGCACAGATTGGGCCTCACATCTGCCAAAAGTGCAAGCAGTCCTGGACTCTGTTCGGGAAGCAGGGTTTACGGCTAACCCCAAGAAGTGTACCATTGGGCAGGAGGAGGCCAAATATCTTGGGTACACCATTGGGAGGGGAGTAATAAAACCCCAACTCAACAAAGTCGAGGCCATCCAGAGTTGGCCACGTCCCAACAGCAAGAAGCAGGTACGAGCCTTTCTGGGAATCGCTGGGTATTATCGGCGATTCATTCCCCACTTTGCTTCTAAGGCTGTGCCCCTAACCAACCTGACGAAGGGGAAAGGGTCGGTCATGATTAAATGGACCCCCGAGGCTGAGGCAGCATTCCAATTCTTGAAACAAGCCTTATGTAGCCAGCCAGTGTTGTACTCACCCGACTTCTCTAAAGACTTTGTCGTACAAAGTGATGCGTCAGATGTGGGGTTAGGAGCAGTATTGTCCCAGGTCTGGAACGGGGAAGAGCACCCAGTCATTTACCTCAGCAGGAAGTTGAAGTCCCATGAGGTAAATTACGCCACCGTTGAAAAGGAGTGTTTAGCGGTGAAGTGGGCTCTAGATTCCCTTCGGTACTACCTGCTAGGTAGGCACTTTGACATGGTTACGGATCACGCTCCGTTAAAGTGGATGGCTCAAAACAAGGAAACAAATAGAAGAGTGAATAGGTGGTTCCTGGCCCTCCAGGAATTCAACTTCACAGTAAAGCATCGCCCTGGCGTTCAAATGGGGAATGTGGATGCTTTGTCTCGAGTACATGAATGCCTGATTGCTGGTGTTCCAACCCCGAGGTTAAAACAAGAGGGGGGGGTATGTGACAGCAGGAAGGTAAAGTCACCTGGTTGCATCCAGGGGGGTAGATATATTTCGCCCAGATTCAGGCTTTACGCCGATTTATACAGCTAGGTGGAGAGTTGTATAAGCCCAGCTGAGACTAGTGGGCTCATTGATGACTCATACCTCTAGGGAGAGGGCTGGGCGTCGTGCAGGCAGGGAGTTGATGAGGCCAGCTGAAGCCTGTCAGTTCGTTTAAGGCCTCTATAAAAACTCCCAGATTCATTAGATGTTAGCTCATGCCTGGAAGCAGACCTGTGTGGACTGTCTAGGGAGAGTGAACCCCTGTGCGGTGAGAGAAAGCCTGTGTGGCTATATTTTGCTTGGACATTTAAAACCAGGGACTAGGACAGCACTAGGCTGATCCCAGTCGTTAGTTAGGAAACCTGTAAGTTTAGTCAGAGGTCAAGTTGACCAGGATTTATTTTGTGTTTGTTTTTTTTGCCTTGCTGTGTTTTTGTCACTGTAAATAGAAAATAAACGGCACCTTTTTGATTTTGAAAACCACAACCTCCGTCTGCTGGGCCTGTTTTTGTGTGGGGAGCCCATCCCGGGGGTCACACACACCCGCTGCCGAGCTAACCCCCTCACAGTTGTAACATTTAACATTCTGCCTAGTCTTCTCCTATGAGCAGGGACATAAACCCACTTGTCAAGTATGAAGAGGCTGTGTCAGTCCATGGACGGTAAGAAAAATGGTTTTCACTTTTTTTTACAAACAAATATCTGAAAAGTGTGGCGTGCATTTGTATTCAGCCCCCTTTACTCTGATACCCCTAACTAAAATCTAGTGGAACCACATGCCCTCATAAGTCCCCTAATTAGTAAATAGAGTCCACCTGTGTGTAATTTAATCTCAGTATGAGTACAGCTGTTCTGTGAGCCCTCAGAGGTTTGTTAGAGAACCTTAGTGAACAAACAGCATCATGGAGGCCAAGGAACACACCAGACAGGTCAGGGATAAAGTTGTGGAGAAGTTTAAAGCAGGGTTAGGTTATAAAAAAAATCCAAAAACATATCCCAAGCTCTGAACATCTCACAGAGCACTGTTCAATCCATCATCCGAAAATGGAAAGAGCATGGCACAACTGCAAGTCTACCAAGACATGGCCTTCCACCTAAACTCACAGGCCAGGCAAGGAGAGCAGTAATCAGAGAAGCAGCAAAGAGGCTCATGGTAACTCTGCAGGAACTGCAGAGATCCACAGCTCAGGTGGGAGAATCTGTCCACAGGACAACTATTGTACTCCACAAATCTGGCCTTTATGGAAGACTGGCAAGATGAAAGCCATAAGAAGTCCCTTTTTCAGTTTGAGAGAAGCCATGTGGGGGACACTGCAAACATGTGGAAAAGCTCTGGTCAGATGAGACCAAAATTGAACTTTTTGGCCTAAAAGCAAAATGCTATGTGTGGTGGAAAACTAACACTGCACATCACCCTGAACTCACCATCCCCACCATAAAACATGGTGGTGGCAGCATCATGTTGTGGGGATGCTCTTCTTCAGCGGGGACAGGGAAGCTAGTCAGAGATGATGGGAATATGGATAGAGCCCAATACAGGGCAATCTTAGAAGAAAATGTGTTATAGTCTGAAAAAGAGTTGAGACTGGGGCAGAGGTTCCCTTTCCAGTAGGACAGCAACATTAAACATACAACCAGAGCTACAATGGAATGGTTCATTGATGATATCCTGTTTATCTGAAATGGCACTTGATCAGACCTAAATGCTTTTGCGTAATAGGTTAATAGGATTATTTGTGAACACAATGCATTAAAAACCCAATCGAGTACAAGAAGTTTAATTATATCAAAACATTTAGTTTGCCCAAAATTTTATTTACCTTTTTTTTAATCTTTTGTTTTTCTGTTACATTACCATACAACCTCATCATGAGCCCCTTTACTATAGCAAGGGGCATGTCTATTTAGTAAGGTGGCATGTTTATTCACACATATACAGTGGGGAAGTTCTCCATCTGTGGCTTAGGTTGCACACAGATGATGGTCAGGGATTATATCACCGCCAGTTGGGTGGGATTACATGGCAGTGAGCATGTGGGCTAACATAACACACACACACAATGCGGAAGAAACTTCCCTGTCTGTGTGTGCTTTCATTCCAGAACCAGCTGCAGCATCGCAGTTGCTATCAAAACTGAAGTTAGTTGTGGAACACAGCTCACACAGACAGGAAAATTTATCCTCATTGTGTGTAATGTAAACCCATCTGCCCACCCATTTTGTTACATAAAACTGCCTGTAAGCATGTGCTTTCAATAGGTTCCAAAAGTTAACTGTTTTACTCTCACTATGATTATGCCCTCAAGGTAATTAGGTCAGCCAGGTGCAAATAGTTACAATGGCTTTGCACTATATCCTCGGGTTGACCTGCTGAGCTGGTGGTGTCTGAAAAGGGTTAAAGGAGAAGTATGGCCAAAGCTTGTTTGTCCATACTTCTCCTATTGATCACAGGAGTACAGTTTGTTCTGCACTCCTGTGATCCGCTGTCGGCTGACATCACTCAGCCGGTCCAAACTCAGGAAAGATCCCGACCATATGGTTGGCTTCCATCTAGATGCCCGGACTGGCACCTGCCTCAGCCTCTCTGCGATCCTCTTCCCCACAAGCCTGGCCGGCAGGGGGGGGGGTTATTCAAAATCTGGAAGCCGCCATCAAATCTGCCTCTCCCCCCCCCATGTGAATGAGTACCCTACTTATTCACCCAAAAAAATGGTGTAGTGAAAAAAATGACAGTAGGCAGTTTTTGACAAGTCCTTTATTAAAAAAAATCAAAAACAATGTCCCCCGATGTAGATCCATCGTCAATCATGCCGCCCGCCACCATCGCCGGCCCGGAAATAAAAAAAGACTGTCTGATGGCGGGAGCCTTCGGCATGAGCGGAGCTTTATTTTTCTCTTTTTGGATTGGTGATGACGGTAGGTGTCGTGATCGACGATGGATCTACATGGGGGGACATTGTTTTTGATTTTTTTTAAAGGACTTGTCAAAAACTGCCTACTGTAATTTTTTTTCCCTACATCATTTTTTTGGGTGAATGAGTAGGGTACTCATTCACATAGGGGGGTGGGGGGGCGGATTTGATGGCGGCTTCCAGATTTCGAATAAGCCCCCCCTGCACCGCCAGCCAGGGTTGTGGGGAAGAGGTCCTTGTCCCCATTAACATGGGGACAAGGTGCTTTGGCCTAGTATGGTTCAGGAGGGGGGCCGCTCACTCGTCCCCTTCCTTTACTGACCTGCATCCTCAGATAGCAGGCTGCTATGGATTTTGGGGAGGACCCCACGTCATTTTTTATTTTTAGCTGTCAGTGGGGAGCCCTGCTGACAGCTGATAACTCATCGGCAAGGACAAAGGCACAGCGGCTGGCTTCCCAGCCTGCACCTTAACAACCAGCTATGTTATGGATGGAAAATTTTAACAGGGGTGTGTAGACTTTTTATATCCAATGTGTATATATATATATATATATATATATATATATATTGTGAGGGGGCTAGCTCGGCAGCGGGTATGTGTGACCCCCGGGATGGGCTCCCCACCCAAAAACAGGCCCAGCAGACGGAGGTTGTGGTTTTCAAAATCAAAAAAGGTGCGGTTTATTTTCTATTTACAGTGACAAAAACACAGCAAGGCAAAAAAAACAAACACAAAATAAATCCTGGTCAACTTGACCTCTGACTAAACTTACAGGTTTCCTAACTAACGACTGGGATCAGCCTAGTGCTGTCCTAGTCCCTGGTTTTAAATGTCCAAGCAAAATATAGCCACACAGGCTTTCTCTCACCGCACAGGGGTTCACTCTCCCTAGACAGTCCACACAGGTCTGCTTCCAGGCATGAGCTAACATCTAATGAATCTGGGCTTTCTTATAGAGGCCTAAATGAGCTGACAAGGTTCAGCTGGACTCATCAACTCCCTGTCTGCACGACGCCCAGCCCTCTCCCTAGAGGTATGAGTCATCAATGAGCCCACTAGTCTCAGCTGGGCTTATACAACTCTCCACCTAGCTGTATAAATCGGCGTAAAGCCTGAATCTGGGCGAAATATATCTACCCCCCTGGATGCAACCAGGTGACTTTACCTTCCTGCTGTCACATACCCCCCCCTCTTGTTTTAACCTCGGGGTTGGAACACCAGCAATCAGGCATTCATGTACTCGAGACAAAGCATCCACATTCCCCATTTGAACGCCAGGGCGATGCTTTACTGTGAAGTTGAATTCCTGGAGGGCCAGGAACCACCTATTCACTCTTCTATTTGTTTCCTTGTTTTGAGCCATCCACTTTAACGGAGCGTGATCCGTAACCATGTCAAAGTGCCTACCTAGCAGGTAGTACCGAAGGGAATCTAGAGCCCACTTCACCGCTAAACACTCCTTTTCAACGGTGGCGTAATTTACCTCATGGGACTTCAACTTCCTGCTGAGGTAAATGACTGGGTGCTCTCCCCCGTTCCAGACCTGGGACAATACTGCTCCTAACCCCACATCTGACGCATCACTTTGTACGACAAAGTCTTTAGAGAAGTCGGGTGAGTACAACACTGGCTGGCTACATAAGGCTTGTTTCAAGAATTGGAATGCTGCCTCAGCCTCGGGGGTCCATTTAATCATGACCGACCCTTTCCCCTTCGTCAGGTTGGTTAGGGGCACAGCCTTAGAAGCAAAGTGGGGAATGAATCGCCGATAATACCCAGCGATTCCCAGAAAGGCTCGTACCTGCTTCTTGCTGTTGGGACGTGGCCAACTCTGGATGGCCTCGACTTTGTTGAGTTGGGGTTTTATTACTCCCCTCCCAATGGTGTACCCAAGATATTTGGCCTCCTCCTGCCCAATGGTACACTTCTTGGGGTTAGCCGTAAACCCTGCTTCCCGAACAGAGTCCAGGACTGCTTGCACTTTTGGCAGATGTGAGGCCCAATCTGTGCTATGGACAATTACGTCATCCAGGTAAGCCGCAGCATACTTCCGATGGGGCCTCAGCATCTGGTCCATTTTCCGCTGGAATGTGGCCGGCGCATTCTGTAACCCGAACGGCATTCTTTTATATTGGAACGCCCCGTCTGGGGTTACAAATGCGGTTTTCTCTTTGGCTGACTTGGCCAGGGGGATTTGCCAATACCCTTTTGTGAGGTCAAGAGTCGTCATGTATCGGGCTGTTCCCAGCCGGTCGATCAACTCATCTATACGTGGCATGGGGTAGGTGTCAAATTTTGTAACTTTGTTCAACTGACGAAAATCGTTACAAAATCGCCAGCTCCCATCCGGTTTAGGCACCAACACAATGGGACTAGACCAATCACTTTGGGACTCCTCTATCACCCCTAAGTTCAGCATTTTCTGTACTTCCTCCCGTATTGCCTCCCGTCGGGCCTCTGGGATCCGATAGGGTTTTAACTTCACCCTTTCACCGGGCGGGGTAATAATGTCATGCTCTACCCCAGATGTTTGTCCCGGCAGCTCAGAGAATACCTCCTTGTTGCGAAGCACAAACTCCTTAACCTCCTGTTGTTGGGGTTGTGACAAGGTGGCTGCGATTCCAACCTCAGGAATCACGCAACCAGTTTGAGCTGGTGACCAAGTGTCTGCGACTAGGGACTCTCTATCCCTCCAGGCTTTCAACAGATTAACGTGATAGATCTGTTCGGGCTTTCGCCTTCCTGGTTGTCTGACCTTGTAATTCACTTCGCTCACTTTTTCCATTATCTCGTAGGGGCCTTGCCATTTGGCAAGGAATTTACTTTCAACCGTAGGGACAAGTACCAATATCCTATCCCCCGGGGAAAAGGTACGGGTCTTGGCTCCACGGTTGTACACTCTCTGCTGTGCCAACTGCGCTTGGGCCAAATGTTCCTTCACGATGGGCATTACCTGTGCAATTCGATCTTGCATCAGGGCGACATGCTCAATCACACTCCTGTGGGGAGAACTCTCACTTTCCCAAGTTTCCTTGGCAATATCCAACAGCCCTCTTGGGTGTCTCCCATACAGTAACTCAAAGGGGGAGAATCCCGTAGAGGATTGGGGCACCTCCCTAATAGCAAACATCAAATAAGGAAGTAGACAGTCCCAATCCTTTCCATCCCTATCCACCACTTTCTTCAACATTTGTTTTAGGGTTTTGTTGAATCTTTCAACCAGCCCATCGGTTTGGGGGTGATACACAGATGTACGTAATTGCGTCACTTTGAACAATTTACACAGCTCCTTCATAACCCGGGACATAAAGGGTGTACCTTGGTCCGTAAGCAGTTCTTTACAAATACCCACCCGGCTAAAAACAAGAGATAGCTCTTTGGCTATGGTTTTGGCCGAGGTATTTCTGAGAGGGATCGCTTCTGGATAACGGGTGGCATAGTCCATTATAACCAATATGTACTGGTGCCCCCTAGCGGACTTGATTATAGGACCTACCAAATCCATTGCGATTCTCTCAAACGGGACCTCAATGATGGGTAGAGGGACCAGCGGGCTACGGAAGTGTGGCATCGGGGCCGACCTCTGACACACAGGGCAGGAGGAACAATAATTTTCTATGTCCTTCATCACCCCAGGCCAATAGAATCTCTGTAATACCCTCTCTCGGGTTTTCTCTGTCCCCAGATGACCTCCAAGAATGTGCCCATGGGCCAACTCCAACACCAACTTCCTGTAAGGTTTGGGCACCACCAGCTGCTCAACGGTTTCTTCTGCCCTTTTTGCCACCCGATACAGTAGGTCCTTCTCTACGCTGAAGTATGGGTAAGTGCAGGTATTATCTGGGTTCACTAACTCGCCATCTATTTTCACTACGTTTTCCCGTGCCTTTATTAGGGCGGGGTCTTTCAACTGTTCTGTGGCAAAGTTTTCCCTGTGAACCTCAAGATCAGAAAACTCCACAGACGGTAGGTTTTCGTCTGAGGAGGTGGGCTCCTCTCCAGTTTCTTGAGTCTCCCCTGCCAATACTGACAAGGGAAATTCGGGAGAGTCCTCACCACTCTCAGAGGAGTTCTGGCTATCATATTCCTGGTACACAGGGGCACCAGTGGGGGGCTCATGATCATCCCACAGTTCCCAGAACTTCGGAAAATCCCTTCCCACAATGGCGTCATGCGGTAACTGAGACACTAAGCCCACTGGATGAGAAAGGGTACCTTTGGGGGTCTCGAAACACACTGTAGTCACTGGATACTCTCGGGTGTCCCCATGCACACAAATAACGGCTACCTTGCTATTCCCAGAGACCTCTGTTTTAACTAACTCAGCCTTTATCAGGGTCACAAGGCTACCTGAATCCAGCAATACCACAACATTTCTACCATTAATACACATTTTGCATAAATGTTTCTCAGTTCCCCGAATGGCAGTGCATGCGACTGTCGCACACAGCGACTGACGTCTGCCCGTCAGAAAGTCACACTGCATGGGTTCCTCCAAAACCGGGCAATTTGCTGCAATATGTCCCGCTTGCCGGCAGCGGTAGCAAATGATCCTTCTTGCCGCCTCTTGAGCCGCTGATTTCCCAGGCTGTTCTCGCCAAACTTGGGGTAGAGCTCCCACCCTCTCACTCTCTCCACCCTTACCCCTTGGAATCATCTTATCCGCCCCTGGGGATGGTCTGGTCTTAGGGTGGAAAGTCCGAGTGTTTCTGGAAGAGGCCGTCAGGTTCTCTGTAGCCAAGTATTTCTCCACACGATCCACAAGACCATCGGCCGTCTCTGGGTCTCCATGGCTTACCCACTTTTGGATGGCAGTAGGAAGAGCTCTCAAAAACCGATCCATTACAACACGTTCCACAATCTTTGGTGCGGACAAAGTCTCTGGCTGTAGCCACTTTCTGCTCAGGTGAATGAGATCATACATTTGAGACCTGGGGGGTTTTCCAAGCTGGAAAGTCCAGTTATGCACACGCTGAGCCCGGACAGCCAGGGTGACACCCAGCCTTGCCAATATTTCAGCTTTTAGCATCACATAGTCTTTTGCTTGGTCAGGCTCTAGGTCATAGTAAGCTTTCTGCGATTCACCCGTTAACAGAGGAGCCACCAGTCCAGCCCACTGCTCCTCAGGCCACTTTTCTCTTTCAGCGGTCCTTTCAAATGTGGTCAAAAATACCTCTGGATCATCCTCTCCAGTCATTTTTGTCAATAAACGACTCACCCCAAAGGACGCGGTATTAGTGGGACGGCTTTCCTCACCGGTCTGCGGACGTTGCTGCATTACTGCTTCCATCTGTTGTTGTAGTCTCTGCTCTTGCTTCTGCAACAGGTCTATGAAGCGGGCCTCAGATTGCTGTTGGGCTTGTTGCTGAGCCTCCAGACTCTGTTGTAAAGTTGCAAGGCTCTGTTGATGAGCTTGCTGCTGGGCTGCAAGGCTCCTTTGCAAACCTGCATTTGTCTGCTGTTGATTGGCATTTGCTAGAGCCAGCTGTTTCAGTATCTCCTCCATGCTGGCTTAAAAAAAAACTGCCACTGGTTCTCCACCAACTGTGAGGGGGCTAGCTCGGCAGCGGGTATGTGTGACCCCCGGGATGGGCTCCCCACCCAAAAACAGGCCCAGCAGACGGAGGTTGTGGTTTTCAAAATCAAAAAAGGTGCGGTTTATTTTCTATTTACAGTGACAAAAACACAGCAAGGCAAAAAAAACAAACACAAAATAAATCCTGGTCAACTTGACCTCTGACTAAACTTACAGGTTTCCTAACTAACGACTGGGATCAGCCTAGTGCTGTCCTAGTCCCTGGTTTTAAATGTCCAAGCAAAATATAGCCACACAGGCTTTCTCTCACCGCACAGGGGTTCACTCTCCCTAGACAGTCCACACAGGTCTGCTTCCAGGCATGAGCTAACATCTAATGAATCTGGGCTTTCTTATAGAGGCCTAAATGAGCTGACAAGGTTCAGCTGGACTCATCAACTCCCTGTCTGCACGACGCCCAGCCCTCTCCCTAGAGGTATGAGTCATCAATGAGCCCACTAGTCTCAGCTGGGCTTATACAACTCTCCACCTAGCTGTATAAATCGGCGTAAAGCCTGAATCTGGGCGAAATATATCTACCCCCCTGGATGCAACCAGGTGACTTTACCTTCCTGCTGTCACAATATATATATATATATGCAAATGCCACAAAGTATCCCGCTTACAATATGCCAAACAGCACAGAGACAAGTCTCAAATCTTCTGGCACAAAGTCATTAGGAGTGATGAGACCAAAATTTTGCTTTTTGACCACAACCATAAACACTACATTTGGAGTCAACAAGGACTATGAGAAAAGGTACACCATTCCTACTGTGAAACACGGAGGTGAATCACTGATGTTTTGGGGATGTGTGAGCTACAAAGGCACAGGAAATTTGGTCAAAATTGATGGAAAGATGAATACAGTATGTTATCAAAAAATACTGGAGGAACATTTGCATTTATCTGCCAGGAAGCTGTGCATGGGACGTACTTGGACATTCCAACATGACAATAATCCAAAACACAAGGCCAAGTTGACCTGTCATTGGCTACAGCAGAATAAAGTGAAGGTTCTGGAGTGGCCATCTCAGTCTTCTGATCTAAATATCATTGAGCCACTCTGGGGAGATCTCAAACGTGCAGTTCATGCAAGGCAGCCCAAGAATTTACAGGAACTGGAGGCTTTTTGCCAAGAGGAATGGCCAGCTTTACCATCTGAGAAGATAAAGAACCTCATCCACAAATATCACAAAAGACTTCAAGCTGTCAATGATGTTAAATAACTGGGGTATGTAAACTTTTGATCAGGGTCATTTGGGTAGTTTATGTTGTGATTATGATTTAAAAAGAGTGAACACAGTTGATTGATAATAACTGGCTTCAGCCAAACACTAACCATGAGTGAAATTTTTTTTGTGTTATTAATATTCTCTGAAAAATGGCAAAGGAATCATAAATTCTGCCAGGGTATGTAAACTTCTGAGCACAACTGTATGTATGTGTGTGTGTGTATATATATATTGTGAGGGGGTTAGCTCGGCAGCGGGTGTGTGTGACCCCCGGGATGGGCTCCCCACACAAAACAGGCCCAGCAAACGGAGGTTGTGGTTTTCAAAATCAAAAAGGTGCGGTTTATTTTCTATTTACAGTGACAAAACACAGCAAAGCAAAAGAAACATAAACAAAATAAATCCTGGTCAACTTGACCTCTGACTAAACATACAGGTTTCCTAACTAACAACTGGGATCAGCCTAGTGCTGTCCTAGTCCCTAAGTCCCTGGTTTTAAATGTCCAAGCAAATAGCCACACAGGC